>OU015762.1:38973692-39116076 GCA_907173295.1 Fagus sylvatica
CACCCATTACATGCAAAAGGTGTCTCACAACAATTAGGTACCACCTTTATATTGTGGACTCCTGTTATAAGACATCCGTTACATAAGGTACCACCTTTATATTGTGGTGAGTATACTCGCACAAAACTATTCTCATGCTACACTTAATTTATCATTCCTTCCTCATGAGGTGTAAGGTGCCCCTGACAGATTATCAAAGCCCCTAAAAATTTGAAGAGTCAATCAAGCAGGGTTAACAAGCTAAAGATTATCTATCTCATCCTCTCTCTGTGGTTCCTGAGTTTCTATGCTCGTGACCTCTAAACTCAGAATCTGATAACAGCTTATTGAAATACCTTGAACACAGAAAGCTGAAACTTACCTTAATTTGCATAAAAAAAAATTCAGCCAAAAAAGAAACATATAATATGAATTATGTTTATATAGATCTTCTTTTACCGTTTTTATTCTATTTTTTGAGTAGATATGAGATTATGAATTGTAATCATAAAGTTTGATAATAGTTGAACAACTAGAAGATGGCCTTTTAAACCAATAGCAAGCCAAAACAGATAAATAATTAATAGTTTTTGATCTAATAAATAATTTATACTGTAAGCATATGAATTTGTGCATAATGCACAATTGTTCAAGATATTTCAAAAAATTAGCCTCTGTATCTAAGTTTTTTTTTGGTGTGTGTGCGCTCAATTATCATTATTTTCTTTCATTACAACATTTGTGCAGAATTTACATTTTACTTTCCTTAAATTATAAATCATCTGCAATCAAAGAGAAAGGTAACTAGCCTTTATCAACAGTCCTCTATCCCTTTCTCCTCTCTCTGCCATTTTAGAAAGAATGATGCAGCTAATGCTAGCCATTACTTACAATGATGAGCCTCAAATCCAATTATTCAAACTAAACACTAGTGATTGAAGACACACCATGATGCTATGCCTGTATTTATATATATACATCATGTAATTATTGATTTTTTTCAGGTGAAAGTAGCTGGTGAATTTACATTACATTTCATCTCATCATTTGATTTTTTTCAGGTGAAAGTAGCTGGTGAATTTACATTACATTTCATCTCATCATTTTCCGATACAAAATTGTTGATGACTCTCCAGCATTGTGTAATCTATAGTTTTTTCATCCAGAAGAATTAGAACATATATTCCTTTATTAACTTTCTTAGGTATAGGGCCTTCCAAATGTAACAAATTATTTTCTATACTCGGTATATATATATATACAAAAACACCTCTAGCAACACTTATGGCCACTGTGATACAAGACTAATGAGAATCACTCACTCTCAAAAGTCAAAACATGCCTTGAGAGAGGAGAGATGTTCATGGCTTATAAACTGAACAACCTCAGTAAATTCTGGCAATATGGGACATTTGATATATTCTCAACAGGCAAAGAAAGGGACAAAAAAAAAACTATTTTTGCATATTGCCATAATTGACTTGGAAATTAAGTGCTGTGCAATGCCAAAAAATGAATGATCATTGTCGCTATGCAGAGCCTTTTAAGATCCTATAAGGCAGAGAAATGACTTTAATATTAAACCCAAAGTTCTTAGGATATCATCTCATATGCAACTTTCTACAGCATGAACCTACAAAAATCAGTGTCAGTAAACGATGTAATCTATTTGCTATTCCATTTGTTAACCCTGAATGATCTGTTGTTAAGTAGCTCAATGGTAACATCAGTTGAAATACAAAAGCAAGGCAAATGCTAATAAGAATATGCTTATAATTCATTTCATTTTAGTATTTCATATTTTTATAAAAAAATTCAAGCATACATATATTATTAAAATCAACCAGACTTGTAAGGAAAACTAATTCAGTGACAATAGTGACCAAACCAGCAGTCTTTTCCACCTCCCCCACATCCCTCTTCCTCCTCATCAGCTCTGCTGTGAATCCACCATAAGAGATTAGTAAGTGAGTTCCCATCATCAAAACCAGTCAAGTTCTTGATCTTCTCCAAAGCACCTTCTTTGTCATAAATCCCTTCCAAAGAATATAAAAATCCCTTCCACCCTTCTCCAACTCCCTCTCTTCCTAAAGCAGGTAAGGTCCACTTCACAAGCTCCCTCACAAAACCAACATCAGAGAACAAGATCTCAGTGATTGGCAATAAGGGCAGCACCTGAATTCCAAGCCTACATTCTTTCCATTGAGGTGGAGCAAACCATAGTCCACTGTCCCTCTTGTTAGCCCACAATACACCTACCACCCTGTTCTCTCTAGTGAAATCCTCCTCATACATGTTGTCTCCCTCTCTCACATGCCACCATGTTTGAGCAGAGTGGATTTCCAATGCTGCAAGCATTGATCCAATGGAAACAAGACGTGTGTCTCCATAGGCCAATCCCATCAAAGCTGCTGAATAATAAGCATTCACCGCCTCACTAGTGCTCTCTTGATTCCGTCCATCCCCAAATTCAGTTAGCCCTCCAGCCCAAGAGTGCAATTTATACAAGTCAAAGCACCTCAGACGTGTATAACTCGAATTTGATTGCCTTCCCAAGTTCATAAAATCAGCCATAAGAGAATAAGCTTGAGGCCTATACTTCCTCCCCCACACTGGATCAATCTTTGCAAGCACTGCAATTGCATAAAGAAAGTACCCCAAATGATAATGGTGATCATTATAAATACCAAACCCAAAATCAGCCCCAGAATCCAATGCCCCTTGCTTAGTCACAATTCCACCCCATTTAGCATCATAAAGAAAACCATTCCCACTAAAACTCCCATCCAACCATGGCTCAATTGTATCCTTCAGGTATTTCCTTATCTTTGGAATCACTTCAAGAAAACCCACCTCCTCAGCAATCAACGCCAACCTTGCTGCTCTTGCAATCAACTTCCCATAAAAATAAGACGAAGTAGTCGTTATTGTCGGATTCAAAGCCTCAACATCCCCAACAAGAGCAGAGATTATATCAGCATATGATTCCTCTTTGACACCTCTTACTGAATGCCAATTCACAGACACTGTGGCTGTTTTCAATGACCAAGAATCTCCAACAACACCAACAAGCTCACCATCAATACTATTGTACTTAAATTCCTCCAAAACAGTAACGTTAGAATCATCACCAGCCAAAATCCTAAGATGGAGAGGATGAGCTAACATAAGCAAATCCCCCCAACCTTTCTTCTCCCATTTGTATTCCAAACAAAATGGCTTAGTGAATACTGCATCACCGGAAACCGGGTAACAAGTACTGAACCGGTCAAGGATCGCCTCGTATTTCGGATCAGAATCCGGCAATAGCGCAATCCGAATTATGCCTGAAAACTCAGTAGAAGTGATCAAAGAAAGGCTGTGTGTGAGACTGATGGGTGAAGAGGTGTAGATAAGCCATGTCTGATTGTTGTTGAGCTTGATGGTGTACTTGGTTTGAGCAGAGTTTGAAGAAAAAGAGAGAATAGCATGGATGGTTGAGATTGAAATAGCAGTGCCACCACCACCAGAGACAGAACATGTCAGAAATGGGCTTCCTCTGACAAGGAAAAACCTTAAATTTGAAGAAGGGAAATCCAAAGTGACACTGAGATCACTGAAGGAAGAGATAAAGTGGGGATTTTGAGAACCTGGGTTGGTGTTTTCTGAGGCAGAGATGGTGAGATCAGCGTTGAAAACTTGGTAGATGAAAGATGAGTTGAAGAAACGAGATGGGTAAGAGAGAGAAAGAGAGGAGAGTGAGCATTTGATAAGGTAAGGGTGGATGTACTCAGGTTGGTCACCATTTTTGAGAGTGAAGTTTTGGAAGAAAGAGTTTGTGGGGAGAGGAGTGGAGAGGAGAGTTTGTGAGAAGAAGAGAGAGGGGTCAGGGAGGACTGTGGATTGGGTTTTGGGGAAGAGGAATGGTTTGTTTGGAGGCTTCATAGGTTGTGGTGGTGATGGTGGTGGTGGCATGATGATGGGTTCAGGTTGTGGAGATGGTCTATAAGGTTTTTTGAATTTCTTAGTGACTAAGGTTTTGACTCTTCTGCATATTTTTTTCAACATTTTGAGGGTGTATATGAGTTTGGTATTTATTGGACCGAGTGGAAAAAAATAATTATTAGGAAAGTGGATTAGTTGGTTCCGATTTTGGTGGGTGGAAACTAGGAGGAGAGGGTGTTAATGTTTGACTATATTTTAGGAAGGTCTTTTAGACTTCTACACAAATTCAGGAGCAGGAGAGGGAAGGTGTTGAAAGTTTAAAACTGTAGGGGTGGGGGCTTGACGTGGCTTAATGATTTTGTGGAAGGAAATGGGGAATGGTGGTTATGACTTATGAAAGGGAGAACAAGGTTGGATTGGAAGTGAAGTTAAGGGAAATATGGAAATTGGGTTATGTGGGTTATAGGAGAATTGTAAGGTATGTAAAGGGTTTTTTTTTTTTTTTTTCAATCTTAATGTGTGAAGGAAGGTATATTCAAAAAGAAGACTTGCTTACCCAAAGGACATGCTAGAGGCATAAACATACTGATGGAAGTGCAAAATGGCTTACAGAACTACTTCGGTTAAATTGGTAGCCCAAGCAATACCCGTATATGCTATGCCGACTATTAAATTATCACCAAAAAAAAAAAACTGTATGACATGATGGGTATCCAAGTAAGAATCGAGTGGAATCCTCATAAGGAGAGAGGAACCTACTTGGCTCTTTAATACTTGAATTCCTTAGGTTCCCCAAAGAAGTTAGGGGATTGGGTTTCAAGAATTTTAATAACTTTCAACTTAGGAATGCTGTCAAAGTTTGGAACTGTACATCAATAAAGTCATTTATGAACAATTCCGATTCGGCTCAAGAAAAAATCTGTTTATGTTCTTTTATTTAACTAATGGATCAAGATCAAGTTCAAGCCCAAGTTAGGCTCAATTAGTAAACGAGCCAAGCTCAAACATAATAATATGTTCAGAAACAATGAGGTTCAATATATATATATATATATAGACTTGATATTGAATTGTTTTAGTTTATAAATAAGTTCCTAAGATATCAAATTAGTATATGTAATTTATTCATAATAAAAATAGCCAACTCCGTAGTATAAATTATGCATTAAATTCCATTAAACAAGGTTGGTAAATCTACTTTTTATAAGCTCATGGACAAAAATCATTACATCTATAAAATTCAAATAATATAATTTAAAACTATAATTCATTGATTAATTATCAACATTGATTTGTGATGGGATACAAAATTTTAGCCATTGTGTTTACCATATATGAGAAAATGATAAGTTAATCAAGTAGTTCATAAACAAGTTTAAGCTTGTTTGACAATAAAATGAATTAAGCTTAAAAATTGTAATCTAGTTTGTTGGTAAGCTCGAGGTCAGTTCGTGTTTGAAATAAAATTAAATGAATAATCCTGAACATTTAATATTTGGCTCGACCCAACTCATTTACCCCTAGTCCCTGTTCGGGATCGGTTCATTTCCATTTCTTGAGTCTCACACTTTCCCTTGTATTTCTTGAGTCTCACTTTCCCTAGTATTGACATAATGCCATATCTTCAGGAAGCCACAAGCTTGAGGCCCTTTTTCCTCTTCCGCGGTTTGATTCTTGTATCAGGTCTGGTCTTATAATGTACAACATACCCCAGCCTGCCAAGCAGGACTCTGAAGATGGTTAACTGTATATGATTGTTCGAAGCAACACATCGGTAGTTCAATATTTTTTCTTTTCTTTTTTTATCAAGCTGTACATATTGCAATGCCATTCTTTGTTTGGACCTTTTCCACAGCAGACCCCTTCTGTCTCGATGAGTTAATTCATTAACCCTGCATGATTAAGGACTATCTAATTTTCATTGTTAATCATACTTCCATCCTCAGAAACCTCTTACAATTTGTTTTGTTTTACTTATTATGGCCACATTGTGGATTTGGATATCCCATCGTGGTTTGATTCTGCAATATATGCTTTTCTTTTTACTTTACCTGCAAAAATAACTGCACTAGCAAGGGTTTATTGGCGCAACCACCATATGTATATGCCTTTCAGCAACTACTTAAGGCACATTCAACTCAGTGTGTTGTATAATCTAGTTATTGTGAGTAGACCTTCACCTTTACATGGCTTTCATACAAGGATGAGATTTTGTTTGAGGAAGATAAGGTTATGCTTGTTTGAGGATTAGGAGAGCCAGCAACTGCCTTGGCCACGCCTTATGCTCATATTTAAATTGGGCTTTTCAGTTTTACAAGGCCTAACAAACCCTTGTAGCATAAATGCACTATGTAAAAAATGGAAAGGGTGGAGTAAAACAATCCGCCATTTAAGAAAAAAAAAGTTTTCCTAGGGGTAGTTGCCGGGGAATATTACATCATTAATAACCGCTTAAAAAAGTTAGGCACAAACATATAACTTAAGAGCAGATCAAATAAAAAATTCTTAAATATTGTATATTTTCATCTAAGCAAGCAAAGAAGACAAATCTATGCAAAATAATGCGTCTCACAAGGAGTAAACAAAATTGCACCATACACAGCCATTTATACCTTAAATCACTCAGCAGAAAACTGCCATCCAGCTTTAATATCCCAATTGCTCAACAAATACAAAGTTTCAACTTCGTTGTTCCTCAAAGCCTCCTCTGCAAATGGGCCAAGTGTTAGGACCTAGTTCATATGCAGACCGGGAATTTTTGCACGAATTATGTATAACAAATAAGAAAATAAACTACTAAAATATAATGTAAACAAAAATTATGCAGAAATACTACATGGCCATTGAAGATCCAAGAAAAGGTATTATTTCAATGCACCTAAAATGTTTCATACATGTTCGAAAAGAGAATATAGACCTGAATGCCAATGAGCTCTAGCTAAATGGCATCTCCTCCCTTTGTAAGAACAAAGTGAAGGGTGATGTTGTGGTTTAAGACCTACTTAATGTGTGTGTGACTTATCAATAATAATTGTTTTTTTTTAAAGGTTAATATGTTCCTAAATCAGTTATGGTAAACTTGATGCTTATCCATGCATTTCCCAGTTACTATATACTAAAAGTCTGGTAGTACATGCGCTTGCATCATATGACTCAACGGCATATTATAAGTGCATTAAAATTATTAACATAGTTTGCTCTAAGTGAAACTCTATTACCAAAATTTGAAGAAGTTTTAAAATACTACTTGTTTGTGCTCTGTGACTAGGTATTACACGTCGTATGATCGTTTTTGCCATGTGGCCCATTATAAATTTATTAAATATTTTTTACTTAGTTACTTCGGGTTAACCTGTACATTGCATGGGCCATAGTACAAATTCCTAGATAAAAACTTATAATAGCAACTTATTACAGTAAAGGATATCTGGCTAGAATAATTATGTCAAAAACAATATCTTTTTTTTATAAATAATAATTTATTGAAGAAAACCAAGCACACTAGGCGTATACAAGGTGAAAGAATACCAACAGCTCAATCAGCTCAAAGAACAGAAATCTATAAATTCAAGCATATTAGAGAATCTAACTAAGCCTATTGCTGCCATCCAATCCATAAGAATGCATTGGAATAGCTGTTTCATCTCCACAACACTTAGCTCATAGCCCTCAAAGATTCTTGCATTGCGCTCTCTCCAAATACACCACATCAAGCAATGTGGAATGGCCTTCCAAATCACAAGATTCGGGTGTCTCCCCATACTCCCTTGCCAGCAACAAAACACCTCAATAACACGCTTAGGCATCACCCAATGGATTCCAAACAAAACAAAAATCATATCCCATAACTCCTTAGCGTAAGGGTAGTGAAGAAGAAGATCGTCAAAAACAATATCAAGTGGCTCCAATACCACATCAAAAGCAAAAGGTTACACTTGGGAGTGAAATGGCTTGCTTTCATATCTGTTGAACATCCTCATACAAATAGCACTCTTGATGTCAAAGTACTTCACTACTAAAACCCTTTGCCTATAGGGATTTATATTTCCCTATACATGCCCATCAAAAGTGTACCTGCTTTTCCCATTCTACAAGCCCTATCATGTAGAACCACGAAGAGCCACCATGAGACCAAAAGAAGAGGACTTACAGGTAGAATCAAAGCAAAAAAGCAGTGACCCTACTATTAGATTAAGTTTACAAAAAAAGCCTGAATGCAACATTCTTAGCTCTTATTTTTTGATAAGTAATAGGAAATTTTATTGATAAAAAATAGCTTAGTACATAAGCAATGTACTAAGACCAGAATAACAACATTCTTAGCTCTTATTTCTAAGAAATCTGAGGCTGTGGAAGTGATTTCAGGCCTATCAGTCTAGTGGGGGGATGTACAAAATTTTTGAGAAAATATTGGCTAATTGGTTTGAGTTTGGTACAACATTTGTGCAAAGGCGACAAATTCTTGATTCTGTCTTCATTCTTAATGAGGTATTGGATAGTCGTTTGAAGCAAGGTAAACCCGGTGTGTTATGCAAGCTAGACATTGAAATAGCTTGACCACGCTAATTAGGCGTTTCTCATCTATCTACTACAGCAAAGTGGTTTCTCGATGAAATGGTGTCTGGTTTTGTATTTCTAAGGTACGCTTCTTGATTATTATTAATGGCTGTCCCAGGGCTTTCTTTGCTAGTTCAAGGGGATTGTGACAAGGAGACCCGTTATCTTCATTACTTTTTGTACTTATTATGGAGTCCTTGAGTTGTTTGATGGCTCGTGCTATTCATGGGGGATACCTTTCTGGTTTTTTGGTGGGTACGGCTGAGGGCAATTCTCTTTTGGTGTCTCATTTACTTTTTGCTGATGACACATTAATTTTCTTTAATGCTGACCTGGTTCACCTTTAGTATTTGAGACGTGTTTACGTGGTTTGAGGTTGTTTCTAGGTTGAGGGAGAATCTTCATGAGTTGGAAATGGTCCCGGTGGGTGATGTCCCTTATTTGGAGGAGTTAGTGGCTGTGTTGGGCTGCAAGCTTTCAACACTTCCAATGACTTACTTGGGCCTTCCATTGGGTGCTAAATTTAATTCTACAATGATTTGGAATCCGGTTATTGAGAAGATGGAAAGAAGACTTGCCGGGTGGACGCACTTGTATTTATCCAAGAGAGGTAAGCTCACTTTACTTAAGAGCAAACTTTCAAACCTTCCTACTTAATTTCTTTCTCTTTTTCATCTTCCTTCTGGAGTGGCACACCGGTTAGAGAAGCTACAAAGAGATTTCCTTTGGAATGGGATGGGTGACCAGCCTAAGTTGCATTTAGTGAATTGGGCCAAGATTAGCAAGCCTATTCAGAGTGATGGTTTGGGAGTCAAAAATTTACAAAGCTTTAATCAAGCCTTATTAGGGAAATAGTTGTGGCGATATGGGATGGACCGGGAGGCTTTTTGGAGGCAGGTGGTGGAGATAAAGTATGGTAGCCTTTAGGGTGGATGGTGCTCTAAAGCCGTTCGGGATAACTATGGGGTGGGTTTGTGGAAGGATATTTGGAGGGGATGGGAGCGTTTTTTTACGGTTTCTCACATTCTCTGTGGTTAATGGGGAAAGGGTGAAGTTTTGGCATGATTAGTGGTGTGGGGTTTCACCATTGAAGGGTGCTTTTCCGGAACTTTTTTCCATTGCTGCTGATAAAGATGCAGTTGTAGCTGATCTTTTGTCAGTTAGGAATGGCAAAATCCATTGGGAGGTGACATTTGTGAGAAATGTGCAGGACTAGGCGATGTAATCCTTGGTCTCTTTTATGGATCTAGTGTACTCTATTTCGTTGCATGATAGTGAGGTGGATAGTCTTTGCTGGCAGCAGAATAGCAAGAAAGGTTTTACTGTGAGCTCATTTTATCACTGTTTGACCGCTCCTGCCACTATGCAGTTTCCTTGGAAAGGCATTTGGAAACCAAAAGTTCCCCCTCAAGTCGCTTTTTTTGTTTGGACAGCTGCCCTAGGCAAAATCCTCACTAATGATAATTTGCGGAAGAGACAGGTTGTGTTGGTGAATTGGTGTTGTTTGTGTAAGGCCGAGGGGGAATCCGTTGACCCTCTTTTCCTGTTCTTTGGCGAAGCAATTATGGGATACTGTGCTGACTCTATCTGGTTTAAATTGGGTGATGCCAAGGCAAGTGCGAGATTTGATAGCTTGTTGGCCGAGAGGTTTGGGTTGATCTAGTCATGCTGTCATTTGTTGCCTTATGTGTTGCATTTGGCAAGAACGTAATCTACGGACTTTTGAGAGCAGGGAAATGGCTCTACCTGATTTGAAGTCACTGTTCTTTGGGATGCTTTTTGATTTGATTCAAGTGACCGGCTTATTTTATTTTTCTTTTCAAGATTTTCTAGACTCTTGTAATTCTTAATTTTTTGCTACTCTAGTATACATCTAGTATTCTGGTTAGCCTCTTTTTCTAATAAAACATATTATTCATAAAAAAAAAAATTTTTAAAAAATAAAAAGATAAGTTTACAAAATATGAATTTATATATTTGCTAAATACCCCCACTTCATAGGTCTTTGAAAAGGTCACCATACACCATTGGTAATAAATTCCAGTGTGGGAAATAAAGTAACATTTACCAATTATACCATATTTCAAGGGAAATGTGAATTCACATATGCAAGACACTCAATATAAAAATTCCAAACATTAGATAGGACATACCTTGCGCTTCTTAAGTTTCCCCTTTCTACTACCATAATCCAAGCCAGTCACTTGTTCGCTGTTATCATCCTCTAACGGTAAAGTTTTGATTTCATCATAGAAACTGTCCGTCAGACCAAGCAGCCTGGTATAAACAAAGGAAAGCCAAAAACAGTATAAACCACCAAATATCTCGTAATTTAACAAACTTTAAAAATCCATAAATGAGTTAAGAAAACCACTGCAACCAATATCATATTTATTCAGCATACCCATTTCTTGATTTTAAATGTTTCTCCTTCTTCTTTTCCATCTTCGTCATAGGAGCGCGAGTAAAAAGCTCCTCTTCCTGCCGTGCACGCTTTTCCCATTTTGCCTTATACCTAGAAAGCTCAACACTTTCTGCTCCAACAATTTCTCTGACCTGTATTTTGACCATCAACAACAATAGATCACAATTATTATAAATGAAGACATTTGTGTCTAGTAACCCCATAAAAGCAGTCCACAACTAACCTCTTCAGGTTTCCCCTCCATATTATCCATCATCTCACGCATAAAATCACTCTGCCTAGATTGTTGTAGGATCAGTTTCTCCTTTCTCAAGGCATTCCTTTCCTGCTTTGAGGTCATACCTTCCTTCATAGAAGTAGGGGCAATTTTGGGGGGTCGATACACACCATCACCTTCCTACAACATATAAACATAACCTTAGAAACTAAGACCTCAAGTTTGTTACTCATTTTGGTAAAAGATACCTTAGAAGAGAAGAACTCAATTGCTGAACTTGATAATCCAATATATCATCTCACCTGAGAATTCATATCAAATTTGGGAACAAGCATGTCAGGGTTTGGACGATATAGCAATGCATCCGCTGTACTCTTGGAGGCATCAGATTCCTTTTCACTCAGACCTACAACTTCTGTTGTACCCACAGTAACCCTTGTGAGCTTTTGGATTTGGTATTCAAGTTTTTTGTCAATTGGTCGTATCTGTCAAAATACAGAAAGATGACAATTCTGTAATAGGCACAACACATGTTATTAAATAGATAAGGATAAATAGAAAAAAATCCAGACCTTCTCCAAAAACAACCTTGTCTCTATTAGGCTCCGAACAACAGGATGCCCCTCAATCGAGAATCCATTTGCTTTGCGAAGTAGATAATAGACCAGTGACTGGCAATAGTTTAGGAGAAGTAAATGTTTGGTTTCAAGATAGCTAATCCCATCTGCTGTTGGGAACTGATTTGCTTTCACCTAACAATGATAATGAAATATGATAAAATTGGTAACTTGTAAGAGAAAAATAGCAATCATTCAATAATTCAAACAATCTGGATAGCTTTTGTTTCTAAATACAAGCAATAGCCATACTTGATGCTGCAGAGCTAAAAGTAGAATTGGGCATGCAATTATACTAACCCACAACAATTTTTCAGCATTTATAAGCTCCATTATATATATCCAAGACTTAAAATTGGACTCATACCCATTCCTACCTTAGCAGTTAAAGCTTGTACTTTACTCCTTACTGTATCTAATCCTCCCTTCATCTCTTTCAACAATGCAGCTAACTGAGGCGCTTCTCTACAACGACACACACACACACACACATACAAATACAAAAAAAGTCAGGCTTACAAACAAAATTCATAAATTTATGACCTTGCGTGTGTATTTCATTGAGTTGTACTACAACATCAACAAGTGCCAAGTGCCAGAAGCAGATACAGATACAGATAGTTATGTAAACTTACTTTTTAACTTTTTCATCAGAATTTGAATTGGTAGTCCCCTCCATAATTGATTTCAAAACACTGCAATCAATCATTTTATCAAACACAAAGAGACCCATATGAAATTACTTTGACTATCACAAAATTAAGAACCCAGAACAATATAGAACAAACAAAAAATATTCTTTGATAGAAAATTCAATTTTTTTAAACACCCAAAGTAGGTCAGGCCATGGAAAAGCGAAAAGAAAAGAAAAAAAAAGTTTTGTAATCGGTAAAAGCAATAATGGGGTTAGGGTTTTGGAATTTACCGGTGACAGTGACGAGGAGAGGTCGCCGGTTACGGAGTTCCGGTGAGGGAAGTGTGAGAGACAGAGAGAGCGAGAGAGGGTTTTAGGGTAGGGTCTGAGAACGGAGCGAGAGAGAAGAGAGGGTTTTGACTTTTGACCATGATTTTATAAAAGATTAATTAAAAATTAGTTGAAATATTAATTCTTATTGGTCCAAAATTTTAGAATATGGTAGATATGCAAGCCCAAGATAATTCCAATAAATAATATAATATCTGAAAATATCTAGCCAAAATGGCTTTTGTTCATAAGATGGGTTTACTGGTTTTACAAGGAAAACCACCCTCACTCTTATGCAAGTGTAGGGGTTGTTTTTTTAGCTCACAGCATGTGTCTTAAGGATAGACGTTAAGCTCACCGACACGGGATCAAAATAGGGGAGTCGAACCCAAAACTCACTTCAAGGCTTTGCAACCTCAGAGGCTATTGGTCAATGTTGTATATTCCGTTTCGGCACCCGTTTCGGTTTGGCCATTGGAATGGAATATTTCGGTACCGGTCCGTTTCGGCGTTCCGTTTCGGATTTACCGCAAATATATATATAGATATAAAATTAGCAACTATAGACAAATAACATCAAATAATACAAAGTCTTAAGTCTTAATATCATATTGGTAAGACAAATAACATCAAATAATATAAAGTGTTAACTAATATTTCATCAAAAAGTCTAATTAAAATCACATTACATAACATAATATAACATAATAAGAAGTCTTAATGTCACTAAGTCTTAACATTACTACTTATCAAATTCTCCAAAATCAAAAACATCAATAGCATCAACAGCATCAACAGCATAAGGATTAAGGCTATCAGCTGGGCTATCACAAGGAGTGTCAAAATTGGTGAAATTGACTCCTCTAAATATATTTTTTGTCAATTTTACTAACAAAATTTGTAATATGCATTGTATATGACCACTTTATAATAAAAAAATTCATTATTATAAACCCAAGTGCAATGCATATGACAAATTTTGTTGGCAAAATTGACAAAAAAATACTTAGAGGGGTCAATTTCACCAATTTAAAAACCTCAGGTGGTTATATTGCAAAATCAAAATCCCAAAGGGCCTGTTTGCAATTGAGTCAAATCCTAGGAGGTGATTATGCATTTTAGCCTAATATTTTTCTCAATTGTTTAGTTGATAATTTTATTTTTTTTTTTTAATTTTCATAAGAACACATTATTATTATCACTTTATTATCTATCATTCATAACATAACAGATTAACAATCATTATTTCATCATATTTTTCAGAAATGTGTAATAAGTAATTATTTTTTGTTCTTATTTGAAATCATTATTATTATCACATTATCATCTATCATACAAATCTGGGATTATAAAGATTTTGTGTGAAATTTGATTTACCTCCCAACAATCTTATTGCTGCCCTTAATTGAGAGTCAATGCAAGTCAAGTCTATTAAACCCAACATCTCATTGGCCTAAAGCATCACCCACACAAACTCACATGTAACTATATCACAACCCCAAAAGCAACAGCTAGACAAAAATAAAAACAAAATCCGTACTATAGCTTTATAAAAGAAAGGAAAAGTCATCCGTACTTATTGCTGCCCTCTCCTACAGTCCTACTTCTTCAACCTTCAGACCAAGTTCTTTACAGTCCTACTTCTTCAACCTTCAGACCAAGTTCTCACTTTCTGTAAAGCTGAAACTCAGCTCCTCCTCTCACCATCACCAAAACCCAAAACCCACAAATGTTTAACTGTAAAACAAACTTAGGGTCGGCTAACTCAAAACAGAGAAAAAAAAAAAAAACCAAAGGCCCAAAAAGTATTCCGGCTGAAACAAGCTTACCGGCCGAAACAGGCCGAAACAGGCCGGAACGGCCGGAACAGGCCGAGATTTTGGCCGAGGTGGAACATAGGGGTGACTCGTACCGGTTAGCATGCCGGTACGAGATTTTCCGTCCGTTCCGGCCGGAACGGAACGGATTATACAACACTGCTATTGGTGCGTGATAAGGGCACAATTGATAAAACACTTAGTGCAATGAAGACATCAACTTGAAAAAGGTACTTCTCCTTAACAACACATGATAAATAAATGGGTTAATTACAGTAAACCCATCTGTGGTTTGACTGAGTTTAACATTGTCCACCCATGATTTAAAAAGTGTTACTTTACCCACTTGGGGTTTAAAACGTTAGCAGGCGTTACTCACCTCGCCCAATTCTATTAGAAAAACAAGTGGAGTATAAAAGTAACATATTTCAATCGACAAAAACATGTTCTAACTCAAAAAACTTGCTTCGATTCAATTCTCTTTCCTAAAAATTGATTCTTCAACCCTAAAAATCATAATACCAAATTTCTTCAACCCATTCGCGATTTGTAACTGGAAGAGATTGGGATTTCAGTTGGTGACAAACTTGGAGATTGAAATCCGAAATCTGGATCAAGATATGTGACCTAGGGTTTTATAATTTTCCAAAAGTAAAAGTTTGTAACACATTTATTGGGATTTGATACTTATATATGTGACCTAGGGTTTTATCTGTGACTGTAACAAAATATTTTTGGGGAATTTTTCTTTTTTTGTCTGTGACCTAGGGTTTTCCCATTTGCTTTTATTCCATTTGTAACTCCTAGACTTATGTGCTAATAGTGGTCCCCAAGAATCTTTGAAGCCTAGTTAAAGTAGCTTTTAAATGTTTGTTTGCATGTGTTGGTTGTGAGTTTTACCCATATGTTGTACCCCTAACCCCACATTTAGGAATCTTGTATTTACTGTGAAGGAACTGAGAGAAAATAGTCCCTAGCTTCAATTTGCATGATTTTAATTGTCTACTGGTCCCCAACATGGCATACATAAATGTTCTCTACTCACTGCTTCTCTGTTTTGTTGTTTTGTTATGTATTATTTTATGTGGATTTATGTAATTTAGGTTTTTTAAACATGCAGATAGAAAATTTGTTATTTGCAATTGAGTTCCATAGTGGTGGTTCCTTTGAGAGAAACCCAAAACTAGTTTATTTAGGTGGTAGAGTGGACACATACAACAGATGTGATCCTGATCGTTTGAGCTATTTTGAAATTCAAGATATGGTTGTTGAATATGGGGTACCTAATACTAGTATGGTTTATTACTTAATCTTTGAGGGTAATTTAAAGCAGGGTTTAAGATTAATTACTAGAGATGAGGAAGTCTTATATATGTGTGAGCTACATGCTGCATGGCCAACTGATAGAATCACATTGTATGTAGAAGGTGGTGTGGAGCCACTGCAAGTTGTAGGTCTTGATGGTATTATAGGTAATGAAGGTGGTGTAGATCATGCAATTGGTGTAGGTGAATGTGGTTTTGGTAATGACAGTGTTGTAGGTGAATGTGGTTTTGGTAATGAAAGTGTTGTAGGTGAATGTGGTTTTGGTGATGTAGTTGATGAAGGTGATGTACTTAAAGGTGATGAGTTAAATAAGTTAGTGTGCTATGATTGGATGAATGATGGGCTTGAAGGGGCAAATTTTACTGATGATATTTTTGGGAGAAATGAGGATGATAATGCAGTTATTGGAGAGGTTGGGGGCAATGAAGGAAATAATTCAACACATGAGGTTGGGGGCAATGAGGGGAATAATGCAAGTAATGCTCAGCCATCAATGCAGTCTGAGGTTGAGAGTAATTAAGGGAATAATGCACAGCCTGAGGTTGGGAGCAATGGGGGGAATAATTTACAACCTAGGGTTGGGAGCAATGGGAGGAACAATGCACAGCCTGAGGTTGGGAATAATGCACAACCAGCAATAGGAATAGATAGGATTAGAATAAGAAAGTATGCACCCTCTATTAGACCTAACCAACCTAATGTGCAAGCAGCTAATTGGACTGAGCCAAGCATTGAGGATTATGAAATCAAAAGTGGTGCAACTTCTCATGATGAGGATCCTAGGGATAGGCATCCAGAATTTAATCAACAAACTGACATGAGAAAGCCAAAGTTAGTTATTGGTATAAAGTTTCTTAACTCAAAGGTTTTTAGAGAGGCATTGAGGGAATATGTAGTGAATAAGCTAGTTGGTATCAGGTTTAAACTGAATGAGAAAACCAAGATATCTGTTCATTGCAAGAATAATTGTAGGTGGAGATTATATGCATCAATTGTTCACGGAGAACTAATTTTCCAGATAAAAACATTTCATTCTAATTGCACATGTGGTAGATCATTTCAGCATAGTCAAGTCAATTCTTCATATGTTGTAAGGAAGTATCTGCAAAATTTTGACAAGAACCCTAACTGGGAGGTGGTAGGGGTGTAACATAATGTTAGGCAAGATATTTCAATGGAATTAAGTAGGAATCAAGTTTATAGGGCCAAAAGGAAAGCAAGAGAAATTCTAGAAGGGGATGAGAAGTTGCAATATGCAGCCTTGTGGGACTATGTAACAATGATTAAAAAGACTAATGTGGGAAATAAGGTGTTTATAAAATGTGATTGTTCAGAAGCTGGTGGACAACTTAAATTTCTAAGGATTTATGTTAGATACCATGCTCCGAAAGTTGGGTTTTTGGGTGATTGTAGACCAATAATAGGTTTAGATGGTTGCCACTTGAAGGACGGATTTGGTGGATAGCTATTAGCAGCCAATGCAAGAGATGAAAATGATAACATATTTCCTGTTGCACTAGCTGTAGTGGAGCAAGAGTGTAAGGAGTCATGAATCTGGTTCTTAAAACATTTTTCTGAAGATATTGGACATTCAGATGATCTCAACTTAGTCTTCAATTCTGATAGACAAAAGGTATGAATTTAAACTTCTTCTTTTTTGTTTTTTGGTAATTGTCATTTGTTTTCATTTGTTCTGGTTATTGATTTCAATACACTGTTTGTACTTAGGGACTTATACCAGCATTTAAGAAGTTATTCCCAAAAGTTGAACATAGGTTTTGCCTGAAACATATTTACAGTAATTTTAAATTATTATTTAAGGGGTTGAAATTAAAAGATGCATTGTGGAGGTGTGCAACTGCTTCAGCTGAGAGAGAGTTTGAGAGAAGAATGGAGTATTTGAATGTTTTAAATGAGAAGGCTTGGAAGTGGCTTAGCAAGATACCAACCAAACAATGGTGTAAGATTGTCTAATTAACAATCGAAGTGAGTCATTCAATGCCATGATCTTACCTTCTAGGGACAAGCCAATACTATCAATGTTGGAGTGGATTAGGGTTAGGCTGATGACTAGACTGCATACTAAGATGATTAGGATGGAGAAATATGGTGGATTAGTGTGTCCTAATGTACAAGACAAACTTGAGAAGCTGAAAATGGAATCTAGGTCTTTCTCTGCTATGCCTTTTGGTAGGTTTAAATATGAGGTGGATAATGATTATGAGAGGCATGTGGTTGATCTCACCAAGAAGGAATGTACTTGTAGGATATGGGACCTCACAGGTATCCCATGCAAACATGGGGTTGTAGCTATTTATAAGAACCGTGAGCATCCTGAGGACTACCTACATGATTGCTATCTAAAGGACGCATATCTTGATGTTTATAGTAAAATTATTCATCCAATGTCTGGCCAAGATGAGTGGATTAAGACTGGACATCTGCCTCCATAACCACCACATGTTTTTAGACCCCTAGGAAGGCCTAAAAAGTTGAGGAGAAGAGACCCAAATAAGCCAAGGAACCCCTACAAGGTTTCTAGAATAAATAGACACATTAAGTGTGGGAAGTGTAACAAAGTTAGTCATGATTCAAGATCATGTAATTCTGGCATTACTGGTGAGACACCCTTGCAGAGAAGGCAAAAATTAAAGCAATAAAAACTGTAAGATTTCTCATTTATATTTTTTATATTTCAATGTGTTGTTTGTCTCTATTAGATGCACTTAAATATTTGTTTTTTTTTTTGTTTGTTTGCATTGGTTGTAGGCATAAGGAGGAAGTTCTTTAGCAACTAATTAAGGAAATACATCATCACAGCCAACAACAAGAAGTAGATCTGCATAATGGTTTTCTTCCACCCAACCAACCACCCATGCACCTAAAGAAACATGGCATTCAAGGGAAACATCATCCCAGGTATTTTCTAAACCTGTTGATATCAACTTTCCATAATTGCTAAGATGTGATGTTTTGCTAAGATGTGATGTGAGCAGAGTAAGTAATTCTAGTTCTATCTTTTTGCAACCTATAAGTGTGAGAGATTCAACAGATAGAGGTGTAGGCAGGGTTGCAGGTAGAGGTGCAGGCAAGGGTAGGGGTGCAAGCAGTAGTGCAAGTAGTGGTGCAATCAGTGGTGCAGGTAAGGGTTCAATCAGTGGTCAATCTAATGGTGCAACTGTACAAAATGTTGGTGAGAAAAGAACAAGAAGAGGTGGTAGTTCAAAGCCACCAAAGCTTCCAGTTGTTGGTGGGAAAGGCAGATGACAGTTTTTAAGAAACAATACAGTTTTTAAAAAACAATGATGATAGTTTTTTTGTTATAGAAGAAATAGGCAGCTAGCCTTTTGTTTTATAAAAAAAGGAACTCATTTTTTATTTTGTTAGAAAGTGGTAGACAATACCCTCTTTTTGGGAATAGATAGGTGATTTAAATTGCCTATTGTCTATGCATGTGGGTAATGAATACAACATTATAATGTATGCAAGTGACAACTGACAATATTTGCTATGTATGCAAGTGACAATATGCAACTATGTATGGACAAAAATTTGCTATGTATGCAATTGATACTCGTTTTTATGCATGGATCAATGTTTGTAATGCATAAAAATTTACAATTTTTTTTTGTCTATGGACAAATGTTTGTCATGTGATAAAGATGCTTATTCAATTCTTGACCACTAATTGCTTGTCTTATTTTACAAATTCTATATTTGCAATTGTAACATACTCATAAGTCAAAACACATTTGGGCAATAAAATTAGAGAAATACTCATAACTTAAAAATAACACATAGTTCATTAAAGCATTAGATACAAAAATTCATTGTCTTCTGGCCATCCAAATTACAAAACTTTCCTATAACATATTGGCCATTAATTACAACACTTTTCCACCCACAACACATTGGGTATCAATCAACTAACACCACAACACCCTACTCCTAACACAAATACTACAATAGCACAACAACTACAAAGTGAGTATTCATGGTAGACTCAATGTCTTTTCCATCTTACCAACTTGACCAAAGTATCAAAAAGACACAAGCAGCACAACAATTAAGCACCATGACACAACTAAAGCATGCATATACATCTTCTCTTTGTTTCGAGCAATCATCTCTTTCTCCCTAGCTTTTGCTTCCATTCCACAAGCCACCACTTCCCTCTCATGAGCAATCACAGATTTCTCAAGCTTGCTGGATTTTTCAATGATCTTTGCAGCAATTTCAATCCCACGCACACAAGTTGGTGGATCAATTCACTCAAAGTACCCACAATGTTCTTACACTTAAGAAATTAAAATTTAGGGAAAAAAATTATGTTTAGCAAAAAAATAAATTGTGGTCTTCACAGATTTATGAAAAAGTAAATGGAAATTAAATGAACATTACCTACCTTATATCTGCTACACCCATGAAACCTCCTCCCAAAATTTTCGATTGTCCAAGCTGTGCTCACTACAGATCTTGCCCCATAGTGACACAAATACCCATTCGCGTAGTAACCAGTTGACAAAGATGAAGACATTTAACTACTGTAACATACTACAGATCAATCCTCACTTCACACTCCAGATTTCGAAAACTATAAAACCCTAGGTTAGCAACATACGATCTTGAAAAAAAGATGATCTCCAACGGTTTCTGCAATGGATCCAAAGCTTCTAACCAACAAAAATCCCAATGCTGCCCATAAATCTGAGATTGGGTTGAAGATAATCAAATTGGAGCAAATTTTTTTAGTTAGAACCCTAAAAATCGATTGGAATATGCTGCTTTTATACTTCACTTGTTTTTCTAATGGAATTGGACGAGGTGGGTAACGCTTGCTAATGTTTTAAATCCTAGGTGGATAAATAACACTTTTTAAACCACAGGTGAGTAATGTTAAACTCGGTCAAACCACAGGGGGGTTTACTGTAAATAATCCTAAATAAATACAAGTAACTTGGAGAAAAAATAAAATAGGTGGTGAAGGGGAGAGAGAGAGAGAGAGAGAGAGAGAGAGAGAGAGAGCTCTATTGATGCTATCACAATTAGAAGAGAAAATAAAAAATAAAAAATAAATCAATGAGTATGTGGTATTTTTGATTTAAGCTTGGTTTTAAGCTTAAAGCCACAATATAGTTGATGGGGTATGTGGAAGAATGTCCCTTTTGCTCAGGCTAGTCTGGGCTTTTATATGGGGCCCAAGGGACATCAAAGAAATTGGTTTCTGTAGTAGGTCAAGGCTTTAGTGGCTGGGTTTTAGAATGTATAGGATCATAGAGCAATGGACCCTTTTTGAGCCATGCAAAGGTTGAACTTTATGCCCTATTAAGTAGTTCAGTCAACCAAACTAGCTTTCACATGATTTTCTGGAAGCTTTGTTCCCTTCGGGGCCTGTTGAATTAGAGAAATTAGGTCAGGCATCATTAAATGAGATTAGGCCATGTTTTATGGCTTTATACCTGATTTCGGGATTGTGGCAAATACAACAGCTCAATGGTTATTTAATTTCTAATTTTGTGACTTGCATGTGAGCTTACTCATGGGCTTTATGGATTTCGCATGTGTTCGAAGCTCACTTTGCAAAACCCATTTTTTTAAACCCATGTGTAAACTCAAATAGGCCCACTCTTGCCATCCAAACCACACTCCTTCAAAATTCCCCATAAAAATCACATGGGCTTAGGCCATGTGTAGTAAAAGAAATAAATAATGGACCCAAAATAATTGAGCCTCCTCAATTTTTGGGCCTTGAAAAAAAATTGATCCTTAACATTTAGCCCCCCGAACGCGAGGTCTGCTTGCGGGACACGTGTGAGTAATTGAATTTTTTTCCCGAGCCTCTTTGCTTCTCGACTTTTTGTGCATTGCCATTTTTTTTTAGACGGCCCAAAATAACTAAAATATCGTTACCACTTTGTTTTGAATTTGCTGCGACACCTTGCAGTGGTTGAAGTAGTGGGAAAAAACAGAATAAGGTATTTCAAATTAAAAAAAGGTATTTCAAAAAAAAAAAAGAAGCTTCTCTTTCACACCTCGTTCATATCTTTCAAGAATATATTCCTTTTTTTTTAAACGTCGATCCTTACTTCATATTTTCGGCTATCATTCGTAACTCAATATTACCAAGCCTTCATCTTTTTTTTTTCGGAGAACGTTAAGGCCGAAACTTGTGTGCCTTGACTAAGGCAACTATTATTTACATACTAATCAGTAACCCGTGCAACGCACGAGAATGTTTAACATAATACTTTTTCTCTCATTTTTATTTTTTTATCTAAATATGAAAATTGATAATTATTAAAACACAATAGGTTTATATGAGTCATCCGCCGGTTTTTGAGCTCAGACGATTTATTATTATTGTGTTTATATATAGAATATATTTTAGTATTAAACATTTGTTATGATTGTGTTTGTATATATGAAACAATATATTCTTTTTATTAAAGAAAATATGATGTATCAAAATTCTAATGAAAATTTAATTATATTCAATAAGAAAATATATATTAAAATAATGAAGTGTAAAATTGTGAGATCAGCTCATGCAACACAATATTATAAGTCAACCAAAAGACAAAAAAGTTTTAATTTAACATTATAGTATAGATATATAATATATATAGATATATATATATATATATATATTATTTTTAAATCTAAGGGTTTGCCAACCTGATCCTATATTGGGTCCATCAGGATCGTCGTCGCGTGGAGTGTCATTTGTGATAGAATTGGGGTGTCATTCTTTTCAAAAAAAAAAAAAAATTCAAGATAGTACTATTTGAATAGGCTGAGCAAAAACCAAGCCCATTGGCAATTGGACTTAAAAGTCCGAAAGAAGCCTAAAATCTGGTTCATCTCCGAACACAGTGACAGAGGGAAGGAGTGATGGCTGGTTTGCTAGCATGGGCAGCGGACGTAGTGAAAGCCAGTGGGGCCCAAAGCAATGAAGAAGACGATCCCAATTCCATCCCATTAGTATTCACCGCAGAGCAGCAAAACTACGCTCAAGAACTCAACCGCAAAGCCGCTTCTCTCAGCCGTTCGATCCATGATCTACGCCTCAGATTGCCTCCCCCTGACATCTCCCAGCGCCTCCCTCACCTCCACGCCCATTCACTTGCTTCTAATGCCGCTCTTGCCCTCCAACTCAATTCCCACTCAGCCACACGCGAACAGGTTTCCTTCACAAATTTCTTATCTGGGTCTTTCATTTTCATTTTCATTTTCAGTTTGATTGTGCGTGCTTTTGTCGAGTTTTTTGGGTTTCTCTTATCTGGGTCTTTGATTTTGGTTGTTATTTTTGTGTATTAGGATGTTTTGGTGCGTGTTTTAATCGAATTCAGGGATTTTGTCATATGGGTTTTTTTTTTTTTTTTTGGTTTTTCTTGTATTTCAGTGATTTCATTATGTGGGTCTTTGAATTTCGATTGTGATTCCTGTGGACGTGCAAAGCCTGATTCTAATTTATTTTCTTGATGGATATGAAATTTTCTTTTATTTCTTTGATGGCTATACCACTATGTTAGTCTATTTCTGTGGTGTATATACTATATTATATATAGTTTAGTTTCAGGGGTTTGTTATGCTTTTACGCAGGTAGTTTAACTCTGATTCCTATTATTTTCGTGTAGATTTTATCTGTTTCTGGTATTAGATGGTCTTGAGGGAAATTAAATTATAGGTGATGCATTTGTATGTGATTAAATCACTCTCTCTAGTTTCACTTCAGGTTTGAGGAGATCAGCATGACTAGATAATAAATAGTTTGGATATGAAAATGTTTGAAGAAAAATAATGAACATTATGTGACTATTTTTCTTTGTGGATTATTGGCCAATATAAAGTTATCTTTAGTTGAAGCATGCATTTTTTGATCTCTACACGCTTGAAATGAAAAATTTTGTTGTTTGCTAATGGTAGAAGGAGATGGTAGCTTAATATGCGTCTTACGTAATCTGCATGAGAAATGAAAAGATCTTGTTACCATTAAGAATTTTGCTGCTTTCTCCATTTTTCTTTTCTCTTATTGTGATTTGATCTGGACAAGGCAAGTCTTTTGGGTTCTTACCATGCAAAGGAGCTCCAGCTCAAACAGAAAATCCTTCCCTCATAAGGAAAGGTGGACGGTAAGGTCGTGGGTTCATAATCTATTGGGTGGGTTGGTGCTGTCTTACTCTTACCAATCAAAAAGAAAAAAAAAAAAAATTATGGGTTCTTATGTGTAATTAACTACGTTGGATGAATTTTTGGTCTAGGGGCTGATCAAATTTGTTGTCAATAGGTGATGTTTCCTTTTTCCATAATAATAGTTAGTATCAATTATGATATGCAGGTACAATTCAGAGAGGTTAAACTGCAGGAAGAAAATGTTGCGTATGAAAAGGCTATATCAACTTGTGAGAATAAAATACAGGAGAAAATGCAGGAGGCAGACCTCCTGTTGAGGAAGTTAGAGGTGAGGTGTAAGATTCTACATTGAGTTTTAGATGTTGCTCTGGTCTTATTGTATCATCTTTTTTGTGCACATCCAAATGTGATTATAATTGTCTTTGTAGTAGTTTTCTGTGCATGTGATCATATCTAGGAATTTGATTTTCAATAGAAATCTATTGGGTTGAAGTTTGTCATCCACAATACCTTTTTTGATTTCTTTTACAAGCTTATGTTTTAGGTTATCTAGAATCCTTAGACAATTGGTCCTGATGACAGTTTAAAATTTAATCATTTAAAGTTTGTCTATATTGATTTATGCTTAGGAAATAGATGAGACTGAGAAGAATCTGAGAGCAGAGCAGGAAGGTACAGCAGCTGCCTTAGTTGCCAGCCAATCTGGCAGATCTAGTGAGTCAACTGTTGAATCCAAGGTGGCAGTTGAAGCTGAACCAGATACAGAAGTGTTGAAGTCTGTAATACTGGAGAAGTTAGAGAACAAGAAAAAAGAACTGGTCGGAAAAAGTGCATCCTTTCTATTGATCTTATTTTTTCTTTATAAAAATTGAAGTGTTGTTATTTTTGCTTATTTTTTGTTCAACCCTCTCAGAGTTCAATGGAAGAGATAGTTCAAGATTTGGAGAAAAAATGGACTCAAGTTCAGGATAAGGCGTTGAAGCTGCCTTCCCCAGGTTCATTTACTTTGTATGATCAGGCACATTTAGGAAATCTGGATGTCATAAATTATGAATTTGTGCTGCTGGGGAGATCAAATTCCAGAAAGGAGCTTAACGATGTTGTATTGTTTATTGTAAATTTTTAGATAAAAGAAATTAAAGGGAAGCAGATTTACTATTGATGGGTTTGGAGAACCTAAGAATTTTAGATATGCGGTAGTTCCTGCTTGCAGTAAATTGCTAAGGCGTTCTGCTTAGATTTCATGAAATGTAATAGTTGAAGATTCATGTACAATCGCTATCAACTATCAAGATATGTTACTTATGTTGCTCTTGGGCTTGAGCATAAACTGCTTACCCATCAAGGACGAATGCCCATAGATTACCCGACAATTGTTTCGGCGGTTGGGGTTAGTTGCCTAAAGGTTTTATTACCTAGAGATGAGTCCAAAGGGTTTTTCTTTAGAAAGGTTCCCTACGTTATCACAAAAAAAGAAAAAAAAGAAAAGAAAAGAAGAGAATATGTTTTACTTATGCAGTAGTTGCTTATAGAATGCTATTTTGACTTCCAGCAATATCCATTGTGCAGCTCAGAGAGAGAAGATATTGGACAAACAGCTTCACAGCTTAATTGAGCAATTGCAGGCAAAACAAGTTAGTTTTATCTTCTTTTATTATATTTTACATTTCTTGCTTCTTCAAAGCTGCATTTACTATTGATCCTTTTAAATGTCATTTGAGGAGAGAGTTTCAGTGTTTTCTGTTGCTTACAGGCACAAGCAGAAAACCTGGTTGGTGAAATTCATCTAAAAGAAATGGAGCTAGAAAGATTGAATGGATTATGGAGGGTTGAAAGCAGCAATGTAGATGCCAATACTGCACGGAATCGGTTTGGAAGAAGCACATATGGGAAAGGATATGGGTCGTCAGATTATATTGTTGACGCTCATCTCAAACCTCCTGGTGGCCGATCTGAAAGTCAGCAGAAATTTATGCTAATCAGGTCGGCTTTCGTGCTCTACATTTTTGCTTTGCACATATTGGTCTTCATCAAGATTTCATTATGAAGAGTAACCTGTATCAATGCTGAATCTTCATCAATATTTGTTTGAACGATAAACCTGAGTGTTTTCTCCGCTGTATCTTCATACTTGTGGTTGTAAGAAAAAATATCATGTATAAATATATTGATATAATATCTGTTTAAAGTTTATAAATAAACACTGATCTTTCTCCAAAGTCTAAGGTTTAGTGTCCTGAAGAATGTGCACATCTTGCTTGCTATACATGGTTATTGCTGGGAATGCCTACATTGTATTACAGGGTTGGAACAAGGATAAAAAGATATTTTTGCAAGCTACATTCAAAGCCTTCAGGTTCAGGCCATGGGATGGTTTTGATAGGACAATCAGATACTTCTGGGCTAATTACAAATTGGTACATCTAAAATGTGTGGTAAATGAAGCTTGTTGACAGTTTGGTACATCTAAAAGGTGAAGTTCAGTGTTTCTTATTATCAAGGAAAGAAAAACAATTATCCCAGCCATGGTATACTCTCAATTAAAAGAGTTTTCTTGATCATTAGCTGGGAAAAAGGCTTCTTGATTTCTTCTTCTCTCTCCTGCTATGTTTTTTTTTATTAAGATTTTACTCTCATTTTAATCCCAAAATTTTGGTTTTAATGTACTTGGATAAAGGGATTTTAAAATCAAATTTCTCTTTAAAGTTATAATTTGAGAATTTAAAATGTTGACTTCTTTTCTAAAAAGGAAAGAGAGGGATGAGGTTTCTCTCGTTTTTAGTATAGTGGGCTTCAATGGGAGGCCCGCATGATGGGCTATTAGCTCCATCGTAGTGCGCCCCTAGTTATTGTATCATGTAAACAAATAGTTTGAGAGTAAGTATTACACTCCACAAGATATATATATATATATATTGGCATTTCAAAATTTTAATGGAATTTAGAACTTGCCATTTTTTAAGCATCTAAATTTCCACTTCATTTGTTTTTTATAATTAAAAGAACTTTATTGAAAATCATAGAGATTACACAACAAAGCCCATAAAACTATACAAAGAGGGTGATAAGAAACCCTACAATGAGGGTAGCACAATACAAATACAGAACAAAAAAAACAAACTACAAGAAACAAACAGGAAAATAAACACAACAAAAGAAACACCCAACAACAAAACAAATGTCTGGTACGCCAGAAAGCTTGGGGTCAAGGTCCCATCCGAGCAAATAATTTGTTAACACGAGGTCGAATCGGATTGTCCATGGCATCAGATGTCATGCGATTTGGGTTTTGGGGCTCTCCAAATGGATGAGTTTTGATAAATCTAACCCCAAGTTGGGGTAAATAAGAACAGCTCAAGATGGACAAAGTCTTTAAACCTGTTGCCAACAGAACATCCATGGCCACTGAAAGATCCAAGACTTGTATTCAAAAGAGAAAGGTCACCGGAGTCTTAAGCCATCCTAAAACTTCAGCGAACACCAATTAGATCCGCACAAAAAAAGAAGGATGGAGCAGAGGTAAAGGAGGGGGGAGAAAGATGGAGGGGGGGTGTTGGTGGAGGGGGCTCACGGGTGGGTGGGGAGGGGTCACGTAGCCCAAATTGGACCACCTTCGGTCCCGATCTATGGCCCGCGCGGCCCCTGGAAAGAGAGAAGAGAGGGTCAGAGAAGGGAGGCCGACGGTTGGGGGAGAGAAAGGAAAGAGGAGGGGGGTTGGCGGCTGGTGGCTAGGCAAGGAAAAAGAAGAGGGGGCTAGGGTTTTTGCTTTTACCTTTGAGAGAGTTTTGTTTTCTTTTTGTTTGTTCATTCACTACAATATTGACTTCTAAATTTCCACTTCATATTTTATAAGAGAAGTGTCACTTTATAAGAAAATTCTACCAATATTACCATTCTTACACCGTCACTATTACTCTTCATGCTGTCACCACCATTGCTATTGCTACCATCACCAACACCATTTCGTTGTCATCAAATACATCAAATAATTTTTATCACCGCTACCATCGTCACCTCCTCAAGTCATTACCACCACCATTATAACTATTACAATAACCTAATTTTTTAATTTAAACTAACTTATTCAAAGAATTGAAGTTGAAGGGGTCCCAAAAATTTCATCATTTTGAACATTTTAAGAAAATTTTGAATTCTTTATCTGTACCGGAGTAGTTTCTCTGCCTTAGTGCCAACTGTCAAATGACACATTATTTCATTTAATGATTTTTACTAAGCATCATCCTCTGTGATGCATTATTTCATTTATGATGCATAATTCTTTGTAATTATCTTAGATTATTATATGTTCATTATCGTGAACAAGAAGTAACCTTTTTTCAATACATTACTTTTACTTATAAAAAAAAAAAAAAAAAAAGATTTATTTCATTTATGATGCAACTGAATTAAACTAATTGAGAGTATAGTTGAACAGTAGGATAAACCCAACAAATAGAATCTAAATTATGTCCATTAACATTCTCTCTTTTTTGATGAAGGATGTTTATACATATATGATTTGCAAGTACATGTGAAACAACCCCGTAAATGTTGAAAGTGTAGATTATACAACATCATTACTGTAGTCAAAAGAATAAATAAATAGTACAGTGACATGTATAACAATGTATGTCTAAATTCCTAGGCATGTTTCTGTAGTTTCCTTCCCAATGCCATCTGACCTTCCCTCTTCAACATATAAAGCAAGAACTCATTCCATGTATCAATAGGACCTGGCAAGCACCAGTGGACACAGTCGGCTATTGTCATATTACTATGTGGGGAGTGTCCATAATGGTTTGGATGTCCATCTGGCCGCAGCAACATAGCTTCAGTTGTGTCTAGCAATCTAAATTGCAAACCTCTATTCCTCCCTTCCTTTGTTGCAGCTCTTTGTTCCTCCATTTGAGTAAAGTACGTCTCCATAATATATTGATCCACCTTCAATTCTTCCTTGGTAAAGGGCCTTGTCCTCACACAATTCCCTCCTTTATTCCAATCCCCATTCTCAAAGTGAGCTGGAGAAAATGTCCTCAAAAATGTCACCCCCTTGTAATCTTTAAGGCCTAGAATGGTTCTGAAAGCAGTTCGAAATGCCTTCCTGTATCCGTAATAGTGTGTAAGGGCTGTGATGTTCTCTTGTTGGCACTTGTGACACCCAACAAGCTGATCATTTTCGTAGAACATCAATGGTCGAAAGAACCATTGTCCAGCTGAGATGATTACATAGTCGAATGTTGTAATCTCGGCCGCCCATGCTTCATCAACCTTGTCTAAGTAGAGGTTCATGATGCTGTTGTAGGAATGACCACTGGGGTCTGCATCTCTGGTTTTAACCAGGAATGGAGACCAGAGTGTTGCTAATGTGAAATTGTAGTCAGCATAAAACCAGCGTTTGAAATTTGTGTCTGATGTATACTTGTGAGAGATATCCTCAGGATAAACCACCTGAACGATGCAGCATATAGAAGTTATGTTGTGAGCATGAAAGCGTTCTTCAAGCAAAAGGAAAATGACAAAGTATTTCTCCAGACTAAGTTGGAGGAATCTCTTGGTTTAAATCACATGATTTATTAAATCATTTTAATAACTCACATGTGACATGAGTATTATGTATGTCCATGTGACTAAAAACACATGCGATTAGTCTTTTGAGTCGTCATAAAAGGGTTGGAGAAACTTTCATCCAAACCAGTGGAGGAAAATTCTATTTGGTTTGGAGGAAATTCGCTAAATTCTATTTGGTTTGGAGGAAATTCGCTCAAGTGAGTGAGTGATTGAGCTACTTACACCAACCAAGAGGCACAATAATGATTGCATTTGATTCCTTCCCACGGAGTCACCGACGAAGGCTATTGACTTCCCTCTTACAAGCTCCAAGAACTGAGCAGCATCAAAGAGAGGTAGCTCACATTCATCTGGTTTCCACCTCCAGTTCAAGAACTCTGTATTGGGTCTCCCAAACTTCATGCAATTTTGCTGATCAATGATAAGATCACAAGTTGCATTTGTGTAATAAGGCCCTTTGGAGAATGGAACCCAGTTTCCACTAAATATATCACATTTCTTCTCAAATTCTATGCTTTTCGAAGCATTGGTATTGATCTTAGGAGAGAGCAATGGTGACTGTGAATCTTTGTTTAAGCAAAGAGGGATTATGGTGAGGAGGATCAAGGTAAGGGCTAGTAGGAGAACCTGTTTGGGGATGTTAGGTGATGTGTTATTTCCATTGGGAAGTTCAATATCATGAAACTTCATGGTGGTCCGGTGAAGTGTCAGGAAAGATACTTTGCATTCAAGTTATATATATAATGATGTGGTTTCATAATTTGTATAAACTTTGGCTTATATTATATTAATTTCATACTCTTTGAGGCTGCTATTATTTATGAGATTGGTATACCAACCAAATAAGGCATCATGATTCATAATTAATACTAACTTGTAAAGAAAAGAAGACACTTTTCTGATTAATTTTGTGACATGCGTTATTGTTTTAAAAAATCTGAAAAAATAAACAAACAAAAAAATTGCCCATGTGTATTTAATAATCAGTGCAGCATGCTATATTGAAATTTTATGAGAGGTATTTTTAAGAATGGTCTAGTTTTGCAAAGAGAGGGGAAAAAAAGCTATTTAAATGTATATGGCTCCATCCCAATTGTGTTCCATTTACTCTATATAAGACAAAAAACGATTTTAAATAAAAGAGCTAATAGAAAATACGGGATGCCAAACGAACTAGTTTATTTTGTGCTTCTATGAATCTATGTTGATAAAACCATGTCCAATACAATTGTTCTTGTTTAGTGTTTTAGAAGGTATAGAGAAATCATTCACGTTGATGAAAATTCAAAGTTTCTAAGAGTTAGAGCATCTCCAGCACTACTCTCTATTTTATCTTCACATGTAGAGAGCCATTTTTTCAACTTCACTCCAACAAACTCTCTATTTTATCTTTATTTTTATTAAAATAATATTTTTATTATTTTATTTTAACTTTTTTTTTCTCTCTCCTCATTTCTCTTTTCTTCTTCGTTTCTCCACCAAGCTGCAAACCTAACATCCAAAATCCAGCAGCTCTTCATCCGGCTCTCTATTTCCACATGTGGAGAGCCAAAATGAAGAATTGATGCTCCAGCAGCTCTCCAAAGAGTTTTTCAAATTGTCAAAATGCTACAGTAGCTTTTCATAAATGAAAAGCTACTGTACACTCTTCAGCCGAATAAACAATTATTTTTAACCAGCCCTATTTAAGCTTATTTTTTTCTTTCTCTTTCATTTTGCCCGATTTCTTTCTCTCTCTTCCATTTTTTTTTCCTTCTCTTCTCTGTGCTCTCCCTCTATTCTCCATAGCTCTCATCACCTTCTCTGTTCTCCATAGCTCTCCCCTCTCCTCTGTTGATTTTGTGGTGGCGTGGTGGTTGACGGTCTCAGCGTGGGCTTGGGTTTGCTCCGATCTGGGCGTGGGTTGATCTCGGCCTTCCAGCGTGGGTTTGCGCCGATCTGGGCGTGGGTTGATCTCGGCCTGGTGGTCTGTTTGCTGATTTTGATTTGGTTATTTTGGATGACTTTTGATTTTGATTTTGGTTGATTTTGGATGTTAGGTTTGCTGTTTGCAACTTGGTGGAGTGGTGGTTGTTGTTGGGTTTTGGATGTTGGGTTTGTAGCGTGGTGGAGAAACGAAGAAGAAAAGAGAAATGAGGAGAGAGAAAAAAAAAGTTAAAATATAAAATATTTTATAAAAATAAAGATAAAATAGAGAGTTTGTTGGAGTGAAGTTGAAAAAATGGCTCTCTACATGTGGAGAACTCTCTACATGTGAAGATAAAATAGAAAGAAGTGCTGGAGATGCTCTTAAGAGATAGTTTAAAAGGTTTTTATATATTTTTATTATTTTATACTTTTTTTCCAGCGTTTAATTAAATTAAAGGTTGTCAAAACATGCATAGTGGATAAGTACTTAAAAAGTCTAGCCAGATGTGCTTTCCTTTGTGATGCTTTCTGCATCTTTGTCAATTTACTCTTCTTGAAGTAACAATAAAGTCCCCACCCAAAAAAAAAAACTTGCAGTGTTTTAAAAGTTTCATAAACATAAGAACGGTTTTTCCATATATCTTCTGCTTAAAGAAAATTGTGATTGACAATCAAAATTTTAAGATATTTTTCTATTAGAAGGCTTAATGTGATCCACTGTACTAAAGGTTTATAATAATTAATTTTGTATATATATATATATATATATTCATTTGATTTTTTTTATTAATATGAAGAAATAAATGTCCATCTTATTAGGATTTTAATGGAAAACAATTTGTGAAATAAATAATTGTCAACAATTAATTCCTTGATAGATTCGAATTTATAAAATAATAACTTTAAAATAGAGAAAGTCCTTTATTCCTAGTCTAGCCTTTGAACAGCTCTGTGTTTCTGTCTAAAAGGATTTATCAAGATAGATTATAGGTTAGAAGAATTCTTTCTAAATTTAATATCAACAAGACGTATTTTTCCAGTAAAATCCCTGAATCATCATAGCTGAAGCCCGAAGGTATATCTTTAATTTTAAGTTGTTTCAATCTCTTAGAAGTTAGGACAACAACAAACTACTTTTTCATCTTTAAAAGAAGAACATGTGACTTACTCAAGGTTTACTATTCTTATAATAACCTCGCAATGTTCCTATAATTAGTGTCTTCGTCGGGGTGACTTTGGTCCTGTAGGGGTATGGTCTCATAGAAATGTCATTTGTAGTAATGTGCCAGTCATAATACAAATGACAGACATATTACTAACAAATGACATCCTTACGGAACGGTCCTGTGAAGGGACCAAAGAATTTCTGATCTCCATCTATTTTATTTGGTTTTTGCATATATTATCTTTTCAGCAAAATAAATAAGTAAAAATTAAAATTTGGGTTGGGATAATGGGCAAACCATATGCACTAGCTGATGCTAGTACAAGCCTACTAGGTAATTAGTTACATATACATGCTTTCAAAATATTGAAATGAGAAAGTGAAAACATTGTATCCATAATATTTTATCAATGTCTCATGCCATACGAAATAGAATTTTTCTTCCTTGCCCCTTACAACCACTTCAATGCAACACGCAATTCACATATTAGGTAATTATGCAACACGCAATTTACATGTTAATAGCTTCTGGCGATTGACAAGAACATACTTTAATAGGAAATGTCAGGTTGTAGATTCAACCGCAAGACTTAATTGAGTGACACCACCCAAGCTGGGTTGGTCAATAAAATATTTGATTTATACTTTTTTGTTTTCTGTGTTTTTTAACATTTTCAGCATCTGATTTGATTTAAGCATAAGGTTGGTTAGGGAGTCAATTTTTGCTAATTTTTAAAGATGGTGGTTGGAATTTTCAAGTTTATCATACTTGTACAACTAATAAAAAGAAATAATAATGGTGGATGTTCCTGTAAAAATATATAGTGGGAAGCAATGCGCGAGGCTTGTAGTTATAGCTCCCCCCACTTAAAATTCGTGATCATAATTATCGGCTTGGTTACTTATTAATCTGAGTTTGATGCAACTATTGGAGGTAGATTAATAGTTTATGATCCTTTTGAGTTTTGAGACCACTAATGTCTTGTGTGGTAAAAGGCTTAATCTAAACCACTATTTTTTTATTCTTAAAATAACGTACATTACAGATCGTGATTGTATATTTATTATTCCTTAATTTGTGTCATTAAAACACTCGTACGAGCTAGTCCCTTGTTTAATTTATAAGATGACTTATTTAGAAGACTTCTAGCGATCATTAGGTTCATCTTGAGTCACATTCTTGGAAGTAATTCGTGGGCCGGAAATGATTTGGGTTTTGATGATAGTGCGCCAAGTGCCACTGGCGTGGGTTGGGAGCAAAGTAATAGATGATTACAATGTTTTTAGATTAGGCTTATTTCAATCACATTTGACATTTCTTTTTGGTTTGAGATATAGTGTATTGTTTGTCGCATATAATCTGGGGCCTATTGGATGATGGAATTAAAAAGTTTTTATTAAGATGAGCAGCTGTCACCGGGGTAGGGAGGTAGCTGGAATGCTAGATGACAATCAACAATGAGTCATTTCAGATATATGATAATTAAGCATGAGTTATTCTTGATTCTCCATTAGTTTGTAATTTGTCTGAATGGTTAAATATACTGTTGGTCCCTAACGTTTGCTCAAGTTGCACGTTTAGTCCCTAACGTTTAAAACAAGTAGAAATGGTCCTTAATGTTTTAAAATCGTGCACCATTGGTTATTCCGTTAATCTCCGTTAATTTTGTGTATATGTGACTAACAAATTGATGACATAGCCAATATTTAATTAAGGTGTTTTTCTTTTGTCATTTACAAATAGGATATGACATGGCATATCCATTTAAAATCAAATAAAACCCATTATCCAACCTGATTATGGTTAAAAAACTCAATTACCCGAATTAAATTAAACCCTAAAATCAAACTTATTCATCTCTCTTCTGATTTCACAGTTGAAAGCAACCACATTTGGCCCACTTGGCTTCGGATAACTTTGTTGTTGGGGAATATACAACCTCACAACGAATTCAAAATCAAATGTACTGGGCGGATATGGAATGTGGAAAACGCTTGTTGAATCAATGTTTTTCCCAAACCAGGTTATTGTGATATGAAGTACTAGTTACATTTGTCAATGAATGAAGTTATAAATTTTTTACAAAAAAATTAAAATTGTCCTTCTAGAAAGCCACGCCCTCTTTCTCCATTCTTACCCATAATATAAGCCTCTGCAATTCTTTTATTCTTGGTGAAATTTCAATGACCTTAATTGCCCCTAAATTTCCCCTCTTCCGAAATACAGAAATGCAAGAGATCTGATTGGATTTCTATTATTCTTTTTGGTGAAATTTCTTATTTCTTTCCTAGACCGTTTACCCATATATTTTTTTATGAAACACTATAAAAATGGTCTGGTCAATGCCATTTCTGTTTGCTGCTTGGCCCATACCTTTACAGAGCTCTTAGTACAATTTTCTATTTGATGCAAGAGAGAGGGAGAGGGAGAAGAGAGATGCATTTGATTTTAGGGTTTCATTTAATTTGAGTAATTGGGTTTTTTTATCAGAATTGGATGAGTGGGTTTTATTTGATTTTCATATGCTAATTGTACATGTAAAATATAAAAAGCCACCTCAATTAAAATTGACCATGTCATCAATCCGTTAGCCACATATACACAAAGTTAACGGAAACTAACGGAATGATCAATGGTGCATGATTTTGAAACATTTGGGATCTTTTCTGCTCGTTTTAAACGTTAGGAACCAAACGTGCAACTTGAGTAAAAGTTAGGGACCAACAGTGTATTTAACCCTTCCATCTTCTTAATCATATACTTTGTCGGAATGTTCCATGAAATATCTCTCAAATCATATTTGCCTATTCAAATAATTCATATAAAAAAATTTAAAAAAAAAAAAAAAAGGAAAAGGAAAATTAAAGTAGTGTATTGTGTAGAAAGCAAGCACATACTAATGAGGGGAAATAAAATAATCTAAATTGATCCCATTTTATTGCTTCAAAGGCAAGTGCCGATAATATAGCTCCCACCCTCCTCTTTTTGGAGCTGTCAATTCCACTTTAAGGCAATTGATTTTTTATATCAGAATTAGTTGCAAATAGATCCTTAATAACTATTAATTCTTTTAATTAGCAGCTAACAATGGAGTGCTCTAATCTCCAAGAGTTTGAGTATTTATATGCTATTTCTTACTCTTTATTATTTTTTTTTTATGGAGTGAAATGGATGACTGGATGAGATTAATAAGCATGAGGGTAACCTTCAAGGTAGTTTAGAAGAACTAGTGAGATGATGCAAACAATTTGAGGGATTTTGCTGATTATACCTAATCATAACAATAATTTTGAAATACAATTGTCTTCCAGAATAATATCTCTTGTAAAACCCTAATCCATCGTCAACTCAAATAACAACATCCTATCAAAATATAGGTAATTTAATTTGTCACGACCCAAATCCAAAACCTAGATTTGCAACCATGACCGGCATGCTAATACCAAGCCTTAACTTGATATTAACACGAACCAACAAAAACTTACAAATAAAAACATCTATTTATTTTTTTATGATACTGACTAGTCAGAGCATCTAATATTTCTCCAAATGATAATAAATCCATTATTTATGAAAACACCACAAGTTCATATAATACAATCTCTGATTACATAAAAGATTTCAACTCTTCTTAACAATAAATTCTTAAATACAAACTGGCTACTGAGTTAAGTGCAAAACTACCAAATAAGAAGCTAGACTATAAAAGACCAATACTAGCTTTTCCAAAAAAACTCAACTAACGCTCCCGCTGCTCCAGAGTAAAAGATTTGCTGACTGAAAATATTAAGGGTGAGCTACACAACTCAGTAAGGTTTAAGTAATACAAGAATTTAGTAAGAATGCATGTAAACCAAAATATTTCATTATGTGGATATGTAGAACAGAAAACATATTTCATAAATAATCTTTATATTACTCTTAAAATAACTTATGCGCTTCTTATTTATAAAATTTTGGAAAGAGCAACAATACGTTCATAATAAACTTCTTTCACATATTCAAACATAACCATTCTCTTACAGTTACAAAATGTAACATTTCATAAATAATAAATATCATCTTGAAGAGAACGGTAAAACATTTCATCAAAAACTTCTTTCATGAGAGATTACCAAATTTCATAATACTTATAATACATTTCACATAATTATTCTCTCATGATCATAAATAACATTTGGTTAGCCTGTCTGATAAGTCTGTCACAACTTGCGAGGTTTCTGGCACTCTAGGCCAGACATTCTAGCATTCCCCACAATGCTAGTCATTCTTCATATCAACAGATATCACATCTCATTTGATGTGATTTTCATTAACCATGGGGAAGGTTACAACAGAGATTACATCAGAGTCCTCACTTCTTAATGGCCAATAACAGAGTATTTCCATGGAAAGCCAGTAATTTACCCCTACTGGCAGAGTTCAGATCATATCATAGGCAATAACCATAAAACAAATCTTTCTCTGAATACTTTTCCACAATAATCATTATAACTATAACATATCCACATATTTTGCTAACACATTTGTTCGTGAGTTAAGTACTAGTTTCAATACGCTTAAATCATATACTTTGAATTTCAAATACTCACGAACATATATTTGTTAAAACATGCTTGTACGAAACATTTCTTATCAAAACCTTTCAATACATAATAAGATTTGGAAATAACTTCATAACTTACCAAAAACTCATATCACATATCCCTTACCTGAAAACAGAAGAATCGAGAGCCTAAAGTTGAAGGAGCTCAAACTTGGGTACGTGTAATACCTAAACCAAAGATTAAAGCTTATCACTATTAATTCATTGGTCTCAACATAATCAACTCATAAACTCTCAATCTTCTTAAACACTCAAAATTCCTAACCCACCTCCAAGAGGTTCCCAAAACACAAATACATCCATTAAACACATCATTCATGATATGAACCCGCGGAATGGAATCCCTTGAACCCACAATCAATCTGAAAACTCACCCAAGAAAGCCAAGATCAAGTCAATGGATGGAGAATCTAGACCCGTTGAGAACCCGTTTCAAGAACCTAGATTATATTAAAATCTAGACCCGTTGAAGAACCTATCCCAAGAACCCAGATTACAAAGTCGGAACGCCACAAAGGTTGTGATTTACCTTTGATAAGTTCAAAAGTTCAATCAAGAACAAGAGGAGAAAACTCAACTCACTATGAAAATTCAATATAATTGTCTGCCTTTCAAATGAGGCTACAAAGTGTATTTAAACCAAAACCTAATTAAAATCCTAACCAAACTAGAACTCTTTTTAACCTAAAATACCCCTGCGTGAACAGTAATTCTAGTTCCTAAAAAGTAACTTTCCTAATAAACCCTTGGCCCTAATACAAGGCCTTTCTCAAGCCCACTTAGTCTAAACTAATAAAAATAAATCTTTTAATAAATTGAAAGCCCTGAATAGCAATAGGCCTAAACTTCCCTAAGTCTTGTCTTCCACAGCTTGTATCAAGTGGATCAAAATTGGTTCTCCTTCTTTCAAACCCACTTTGATTGTTGGGCTCTTGCTAGCTTCATCCCAAGTGGATTGCACCAATCCTTGCATTGCTTCCTTGATCTTCTTCGCTCTTGATCTTGTAATTGGCCCATCTGGAACTTGCAAAGGATCTTTAAGACTAGGCCCACCTTGGTTCCCATCAATTCATTAAACCAGAAAACATTAGAACAAACAAAGGTTACATAGTTCATACTTTTCCTTTGGGTTCCAGATAACAACACCAAGACATGACAAAATTCACCCAAGTAGTATGCATGCCAAACAATACTCACATCAAATTACAACTCAAATCAATGAATCAAATTCAAGAATTAATTCCCCAAAGTTCCAGTATGTTCAGCTTATCATTAAGCAGATTTTCTGCAAATCAGTCCTGTTATAAAATTCATTTGGACCACTTAAAGTTATCAAAGTAACTTGAAATTTAACAGGGATGACCTCATATATATATGTAAAGGCTACCACAGAAAATTCAGATCAAGATAACATCTCTAGAATTTATTAAAATTCTCGTCATATGGTAAACACAAATCTGTCCTAACAGAATTAGGGTCTCATAAGAAAATTAATAACTCTTTCATTATCAACCCAAATGCTGTAATTCTTAATTCTAAACTCAAGCCCTGTGTGTCAACTTTCATTATATTCATATTTTGTATCCAAATTCCACATATATAAATTACTATGAATATTTAATCACTACAAACATAGACAGTGTCCATTTGACAGATTTGTAGGATTTTCTTATAAATTCTCAAAAGGTATTCAAATAACCATATTTTCAAGTGAGATTTTAAACACTTATACTAGACATATAATAAATCAATCTTTAACAATCAATTTCACCATAACTATCACATAAAATTTCAGAATTATATAAACCCAAACAGACTCACATATTTCACTCAAACCAACTTCTAAAAGCACAAGCAAGCATAGATTCATGCTCAAATCATACATGTAATCCATGAACTAAAGAAAACACCAACCAAAAAGCAAAACCCACAAAGAAACATGAAAACCCAGTAACTTCCATTAACAAAACTCACGGATTAAACTCTCATATCAAAATCCCTAACTTAATTTCATCAATCCTTACCTCAATTGATTCTCAATCTTGTTCTTGCTGAAAAGTTGATTTCCTTAAGATGATAATGGAGATTCGGAGCAAGGGAATTTTCAGGTGAGATTGAGAGAGAATCGGGTGAGAGAGAGCTAGAGAGAACCGAGTGAGAGATTGAGATTGAGGGAGCAGCAAAGAAAAGTATGGGGTTGGGGTTTCTACGTGTTTCAGTTTAGGGAATTGTGGTTAACGTGTAATACAATTGGGAGGAGAGAATAGTGACTCATCACTATTTGGCAAAATTACAATATTGCCCCCATTATTTTCTTGAATTCCCAATTAACCCCAATCATAAAGAATTATACATAAACTCTTATTTATGTAATATATGTCCAAAGTTCTCATAATTTAATTAATGGGTTTTACAAAATATCGTTTTACACACACCCATGTAATAATAAGAAAACTCAATCACCTTATAAATAAGATTAATTAAATAATACGCATAATTAATCACATATTTGGATCGGAATATCACATGCTTAATTCAATAATAGCACAAACCTTTGCATTCTATAGAATATATAAAATCACACGTCATGTCCTATTAACAGATTCATTCCATTAAGTTTATATCAACTAAAGTCAAATAATCATCTTTGTAGTATAGCAACCATAACCCTAAAATTTTACAATGTCAATGTCACCATAAATTAACAAGAACTCAAAACTCTAAATTTTGGAAAACTTATGAGTTATGACAACCCCTAAAAAGAAGAATTTTGCAAGAATTCTTGATATGGTGGAATTGTAACCATCTATAAATCTTGATTGTTTCTAATGCATATTTGAATAAGCATATTCCAAAATGCACCTTTTCTTTCATCAAGTAGTACTAGAGCTTGCCTAATGACATTAAAAAAAGCAAGTTATAGAAGCTTCAAAATCTTAAAATATATATATATATCACTTAAAGACAGTTTATAAGATCATAAGAAAAAATGCACCCCTTGCTAGCCGCAATGCTAAAACTGAATAAAAAACTTGATAGCCTCTCTCCATGAAAATGCTCTCCGTACCCTCATGGTACCGTTACCCAAATTTGAACCCTTCTATCACTATCCCCTTTATCCTCACTTGCGACGCATTATTCCTACATGTTAAGCCTCCTCTGCGCCGCCACTACTGTGCACTCATAGTGGTTATCATTGCAAGAATCCACCTTTCCTCAAAAATCCACCATTCCCCTAACCCCTGCCAAGTCAATTATTCTGTAAAGTCCATAACTAAGTCTGTAGCAGATTCTATCCAGTCGCCGGTCCTCATGGCAGCCGAGGAACTCCCTATCCCCACGATTGATGATATCACTCGGCTCACCCAAAACGTTAGCTGTGCGGATAACCGCCTAGAACCCCACATGACCAGCCATAACCCCGACATATCAAATCTCCTACTCATCGGAAGAATAATCTCTCGGCGTAACTTCCATGCCCCAGTCCTCCATGATATTGTTATGCGAGCCTGGAATCCCTCCCGCCGTATCTCGGTCCGGAAAGTTGATAGGAACACTTTCGTTTTCTCATTTGAACATGAAACTGACAGAGCCTTGGCTTATAATCGGAGACCATGGACGATTCGTGGTGCGCATCTTGTTCTTAAGATTTGGAGTCCAGACCTCGCTCTAACCGAGATTGACTTCACGAGCTCGACATTCTGGGTCCAAGTTCACGGACTACCCCCAATCTGGTATAATAAGGAAAATATAAAGCTAGTTGGGAACAAAGCCGGTTCAGTGGTAGAGGTGGACTTTTCTGAATCACCTAGCGGAATATGGCAAAGATTTGCCAGGGTCAGAGTTAATGTAAATGTCAACAAACCTCTATGCCCAGGGGTTTTTCTACCGAGGCACGAAAGAACTGATATTTGGATCAGTTTGAAGCATGAGAGACTCCCGGAGTATTGCTTTCGTTGTGGGATTCTAGGACATACTGAAGTGCACTGTGAGACCAACAAAGTGTTCCTAACTAATGAATTCGGAAGAAAATTTCCAGCTTTTGGTGAATGGCTACACTGTGGAAATGATAAGACTCCGCCAGGGATCTACGATAAACCACCGATCACGCAAGCTATTCCGGTTCTGGAGGTTATGGTTCCGGATCAGGTTCAGAATGCCCCGCTGGTGCAGGTGGCGGTTCAGGCGCCAGAGACAGCTGGTCATTGCGAGGATACTCCACGCTCAACAGAAAAAGACAACCTGGTTCATCCCAGTACTGCTGTAGGCATGGGTGAAGTGTTGTCCTTCGCACGTCTGCTGCAGCACTCCCTCAAGGATGCATGTCCTGCCAACAGAGCCAGTACGTCCATGTCCCATATAAATATGCCCATAAATAGCGCCAGCTATGAGTTTGGTCATGGACCTCAAAATAGTTACTCGGTTGGCCCACCTAAACATAGCGACCCACAAAGCCCAGTGAACACCCACCAGACCAGCCATCCAAGTATGGACCCAACCAAAGTGTTGCCTGAGCCCACAATAAGCAATGAGGTCTCTCCAATCAAAGTGTTGATTGAGCCCACAAAGAGCATTAAGGACTCTCCATTCACGGATCCACCTGAAGACAAACAATTTAATTTATCAATTCAATCCCAAGTCCCGTGCACTCTAGAAGCTTCACTTTATCAAATTAGACCACACACTACCAACTCCACATAACCTCATGACACAGAGGACAAGACCAACTTTCCCATTTCCCCCAAAGCCGTGTCAGCACCAACTCCACTGTTTGAACCAGAAATCCAACCTTCATCAACTATTAATCCAGCCAATCAACCTACTTTTGCTCCAGCAATTCAAGCCGAAACTCCTCCCAATCCAATAAATCAAACCCCCACTCCACCAGTTCCAGCTATTCAAGAAGTGTCTGATACTCCAGCACTCAAAAGAAAGGAGCACCCCGACTTGCCCACCACTACTCTGAAGAAGTTGAGATGCGATGATGCTTGCTTCGAGACTAGTTTTTCACAGCTCTGGGATTACCAACTATCTGTTAATGAGGTTGTTGAGTCATACAAGGATGAGGAAAGCTCTAGAACCCATTTTTCTCTGGTTAACGAGACGGGACTACACCCGTCTCCCAAAGCTCAATGAAGATACTGGGATGGAACTGTCGAGGGATTTGTAACTCCTCGACAGTTCGAGCCTTGAGGGCTCTCGTAAAAGGTCATTGCCCTCATATTGTGTTCCTTTGTGAAACTAAAGCTACTGAAAGTCGGTTGAAGAAGATTGCGTGTTCGTTGGGTTTTTCCGAGCACCTAACCGTTGCTGCTCGAGGAAAATCAGGTGGTATATGTCTTTTTTGGTCTTCTGGTATTCATGTTGATGTTTTAGAATTTAATTCTGTCACCATAGCTGTTTCAATTTATGATAGTGTCTGTAATTGGTCTCTAGTGGGTTTTTATGGTCCTCCTTACTACCGGAAGCGTCTGAAAGCTTGGACTAATCTATATGGCCTTCTTCAATCTTTAGAGGGTCCTTGGCTCTGTTTTGGTGACTTCAATACTGTTGTTGAGGATAATGAGAAGCTTGGTGGGCGTTCTGGTTCAAGTTCGGCCTCCAATTACCTCCGCAGCTTAATTTCAGATTTGGATGCAAAGTTGATCTTGGATTTTCTGGTGCAAAATTTACTTGGTGTAACAAGAGATGGGGTAAGGGATGCATCAAAGAGAGACTTGACCGAGGAATAGCAAGCAGTTCATGGAGAACAACATTCCCGAGGGCTTCCGTGAAGCACTTGGGGGCAGTTAATTCGGACCATTGCCCTCTGCTAATTGACACTTACCCGTCTGATGTTTATGCCCCCAGACCATTCCGTTTTGAGGCCATGTGGACAAGAGATCCCAGATGTAATGTTGTCATCACTGAAGCCTGGAAAAAGGAATTTATTGGCAATGAGTGCTTCTAGTTGTGCAAGAAGCAGTTCCACACAACGTCTGCCCTCAGGAAATGGAACAGAGAAATATTTGGTCATTGTCAGTCTAGAATTTCGGAAATCTCCAAGCAGATTGAGTCAATTCAATGTGAGAAGCCGTCTATGGAAAACTATTCTAAGGAGGCAAAGCTGCAGTCTGAATCTAAATTGCTGGCTGTCCAGAAATGAGCTTATGTGGAGGCAAAAGTCCCGTGAGACTTGGTTGAAAGATGGCGATCGCAATTCCAGGTATTTCCACATTTCTGCTGTAGTGAGGAGAAGACACAACTCTATTGACGCCATCAGGGGAGATGATGGGATTTGGATTGTGAAAATCTCGGAGGTTAGAGAGTTTGTAGTCGGCAACTTCAAGCATTTATTCACTGCAGAAGTCACTTCCTGTCTAGAGGACTTGGAGAACTTAATTCTTCCCTGTATTTCTGAGTCTGAAAATGTCCTTCTATGCCAAATGCCTACCCATACTGAGATAAAGGACGCAGTTTTCAATATGCAGAGTTTAAAAAGCCCAGGGCCAGACGGCCTCCCGCCACTGTTCTATAAGAAGTATTGGCACATTGTGGGCAACGCAGTGATTAAGGCAGTCCAGAATTTCTTCACTTCAGGTAAGCTTCTAAAAGAAATGAATTCTTCTTTTATTGTGCTTATTCCCAAAATTCAAAACCCTTCTGTGATAAACCATTATCGGCCTATTAGTCTCTGTAATACAACCTATAAAATTATCTCCAAGCTGTTAGTGGACAGATTAAGAAGTGTTCTTCCAAGCCTGATTTCTCCAGCACAGTCTGCATTTATTCCGGGCCGCTGGATAGCAGAAAATCAATTGATAGTCCAAGAAATTCTCCATAGCTTCAAAATTCGTAAAGTTCAAGGAGGTTTTGTCGCAATGAAGCTTGACCTTCAAAAAGCTTATGACAGGGTGGACTGGAAATTCCTTAACACGGTGCTGACTCAATTTGGTTTCTCTGCTAAGTTTATAGGTTGGATTCTAGAGTGCGTCTCATCAGTGACTTTCTCTATTCTGGTTAATGGAGGTATGACTAAACATTTCAAGCCATCCCGGGGTCTCCGGCAAGGTGATCCTCTCTCACCATACCTCTTTATCCTATGCCAAGAAGTTCTTTCTAGGCTAATAGATAGAGAGTTTTTGTCTGGAAATATCAAAGGAGTCAAGATGAATGTGGCTGGTCTGGCTTTTACTCATGTCATGTACGCTGACGACATCATGCTCTTTGCTAAGGCTAATTGTAGGGAAGTAAATATTTTAAATGAATGCCTGGATAAGTACTGTAGTTGGTCTGGGCAGTTGATCAATAGTTCTAAATCTGGGCTTATTTTTTCCAAATTGGTGTGTTGTTCTAGAAGAAGAGAGTTAAAGTCAATGCTGGCCATGAAGAAAATTCAGCCAAATGTGAAGTATCTTGGTACTCCGTTATTTAACTCTTCAAGTAGAATCAAGGACTTCAAATTCCTTCAAGACAAACTTGAGTCCAGATTATTGGGATGGAGAAGTAAGGCGCTATCTTGGGCCGGAAGGGCAACCCTTATAAAATCAGTAGCACTAGCGCTGCCTTCCTACACTTTCTCCTCTTCCACTGTTCCAGCAGCTGTTTGTGAGAAGATGGACGCTGCTATCCGGCGCTTTTGGTGGAACCCAAGTAGTGAATCTGGTCGCTTCTTGGCTTGGAAAGCTTGGTCGGATCTTTGCACTCCAAGAGCTAGTGGGGGTTTGGGTTTCCGGAGAGCTAAACACACCAATGACGCGTTATTGTCTAAGCTAGCCTGGATGATTGCCTCTGGCCGAGATAGCCCATGCATGAATGCATTGAGAAGTAAGTACAAAGTCCGGCATGGTTGGATCAATAGTGACCCTCCTAAAAACGCGTCCACCACTTGGAAAGCGATTCACAAATTGAAAGCCGTTATCAGAAAGGGTGCCTGCTATCTTATTAGGGACGGCAAAAGTGTTGATTGCTGGAAAGATCCATGGGTTCCTTGGCTTCCGGGTTTCCTCCCTCAACCAAAAGATTCTTTGCTTCACACCAATGCGATGCTGGTGTCTTCCCTTATCAACCAGGATCACCCTTCATGGAATGTAAGTCTTCTCAAAGAGCATTTTGATGAGGATTCAGTCACTGCTATATGCAGAATCCACTTACCTCTTCGACCTTCGCCGGATAAACTATGTTGGATTGCTGATCCGAGGGGTGTTTTCTCAGTAAAATCAGTGTACAAGTTAAATCTTCGTCACACATGGCCTTGCAACCCGAACCCGTGCTGGAAAGCTCTATGGAAATGCAAATTGCATGAGAGGCTCAAAACTCTGATTTGGCGGATTGGGAGTAATGCTCTTCCAACTAATCTGAACCTATTCTCCAGACTTTCCAAAGGATCTCCGCTATGTCCACTTTGCGGTGTTGAAGTGGAGTCTATCTCCCATCTGTTCTTCAAGTGCGAAGTAACTAGAATATTTTGGTTCGGGGTTAGTTGGGGAATTCGAGCTGATATGTTACCAGTGGCCTCCGAAATGGATGTGGTGAAGCTGGTCGTGAATCCTCCAATCCCACCTTCGACCTCCTCAAATCCCAGGCCAATCTCCATCCAAGCATCTGTACAGATTGCCCTGAGTTTGGAAGCCATTTGGAATTTTCGAAACCGGTATGTTCATCTCAACAATTTAGAAAGCCCCATTGTCTTAATTAAAATTCTTGAGTCTAAGATCATAGAGCATTGGCAAGCTCTCCATGGGCTGGCTGGTACTACACTCTCTGTTAAGAATTGTTGTTGGTGTCCTCCATCACCTGGTTGTATCAAACTAAATGTGGATGCGGCTATCCTTCCTTCCTCGACAAGAATTGCAGTCATTGCAAGGGACGAAGACGGGATGCTGGTAAAAGCTTGGGCCAAATCAGTGGTGACTTGTGATCCTTTGATAGCTGAAGCTTCAGCAATCCATTGGGTTATTCATCTTGCTAAAGCTGAGCATTGGAGCAACATAATGATTGAAAGTGATTCAAAGGTGTGCGTTGATGCCTTGGTGGTAGAGTCTCAGTATGTTGACTGGAGTATTTCCGTCATTTGTGATAATGTCAAGTATTTAGCTTTGCAATTTAGTTTCTGCTCTTTTGGTTGGGTGAACCGTGAGGCCAACTTGGTGGCGCATACATTAGCCAAGTTGGTCCCTTCGAGTCTCTCCCCAGTTTTGTATTCCCCTAAAAATCTCCCAACTCTTCTTGAAGAGGCATGGTTTAGAGATTTCTCTTGTATTGCTGCTGTCTTTTAATGAAGTTGATCATTTAGCAAAAAAAAAATGCTAAAACTGAATAACTGATCCAATGGTTCTCCTAACATCTCTTTTTATCTTTTATACAGTATGCACAGCTCATAACTACAATAGGTTTTGTGTTTGGGGTACTCAACCTATTAACACCTAAACAATGATGCAACTTAACATGGATTTCCATTAATTATTGGCAAATCAAAGAAACCCACTTAACAATGATACTGATGACTCACTTGCAAGCACACAAGGTCCACCAGTAGTTGGATCATCAGATAACCCATTTGGTACTTCAACATCAACATCAAGCAGGAGAAAGAAAGGAAAGAAAAGTGATCCTGTGTTTATGCAATTAGTGGATAACCTGAGTAATATGGGTAAAGTTTAAGAAGAGCCACTGAAAGTATGAAGAAACTTGTTGAAACTTTTAAACATGAGGCAGATGGGGCAGATAGAAGAATAAAAGTACATGAGGAGCTTATTTTTGCTGGAGGGGGATTGACTGATGAAGAAATTGTGAAAGTTGGAGGGATTATTACTGCTGATTGCAACAAGACTGATTATTTTTTCACATTGGGAGGGCATTTCAAGAAGTTGTATGTGTACAGCTTGTTTCAAAAGAGGCTTTAGTTATTTATCAAAAAAAAAAAGAGGCTTTAGTTATGTAAAGCTTTGCTTAGTGTACTCATGAAAACCAACATTATTTCTTCTTTTGTCTCTTCCCCTCTCTTTTCTAATATTGTAGTTAAGTACATGAATAGATTGGAACTATTTGTAGACCAATTTATTTCTATTAATGACACTTTATGTGTATTCTAGCTATTAGTTATATTTTTAGAATAACTTAGTTGCTTACTTATAATTTAGAATATTTTTTTTAGGTAACTTTGAGAATTAGTTTAATGAATTTTATCCACCCTCCTTTTAATAGTTATAGGTATTATGGGTTATTTTAGTTATTTTAGTCATTTTAATAATTAAATGATTTTTTTTTATTTTTATTTTTATTTTTACAGTTATATAATTTTTTTTTTAAGATTATATGATTTTTTTTAATAGTTGTAGGTCTTAAGGGGTATTTTAGTCATTTTCATAGTTATATGAATTTTTTTTTATAGCTATATGAATTTTTTTTAATAGTTATATGAAAGATTTATTTATTTATTTATATAATTATATGATTTTTTTAATAGTTATAGGTCTTAGGGATATTTTAGTCATTTTATTAATGTTAGGGTATTATATGTTATACACAAGGGTACTTTTGGAATTCACTATAAAAAATTGTAATGATTCTTAGAAATGTGATAAAACCAAACAAATATTGGAATGTTACATTCTTGGAATGTGAAGGAGATGTAATTAATGAACCAAACATCATAATCCAACATTCCCTTGATGTAATTCCATGATTCAAGGATTATAGGAATGTTACATTACGGTATAATCTAAGATCAAGCGAACCAAACGCCTCCTTAATGCATTGATTCAGTGTCTTATTGTCTCCTATTGCCCTAAAATGGTTCCTCCCTTGCATTTCCAATTAATTTCAAAAGTTCCTTTTTCAAGTTCAAGTGAAGATCACGAGGAAAAAAAATATATTGTTCCTACTTCCTTCCTCTTTGTCTTTAAGAGCAAGAAAGTTATACCAAGAAACAAGAAAAGCTATATGCCTCTCATGTTATGAAGGCTTCCTCTCATTACATTTGAAATTATCTTTTTAGGCTCTTACCAAATGAATATATGGCCATAATTTTTATTTTTCCAATAGATATCTTTTTGAACTTGGAGACAACACTCTTACCAAATTATCTCTATATGCTAGTTATCTCCTTCACTTTTAACAACAATTTTTATCATCGAGACTTCCAAGTTCGTCTACTAGGATATGAAATGGGTTTGAGACTTGGAATCAACGCTTATAGGCCCACTTATAAGCCATCTAGTTCTCCTTCCTTACTCATTTAGGCGTGGATTCGACTGTTTTAGAGTGATTTTTGTTTTAGAAAAAAAAAGAAGAGTTAGACATACATAAACCTAATGTTGAAGATTGATTCTAAATTTTTGGTTTTTTTACCTAGATAAGCTTTTTCTACTAGAAATTTTTGAATGTTTGACAAATTTCAGGGACCTTTTCATTTGAGCCTATGTATACTAATTTTTGGTTTTATATTGGATGGTAGAATTATGAAAAACTAAAAGAACTTGAAAATCGCAAAAAACAGAGATATACTATAATAGCACCAACCCAAAGATTCATTCTAATTTTGTTGTGAGTAGCATAAAAAAAATTGTATTCAAATCAATATTAAATTGGTGCAATTCTTGAATCGAATATATTTCAAGGAGATTAAATCAAAAAAATATTCTTTCATGACAAAATACACACACAAAGATTAGGCTAAGATTTTAAGATTACAAATAAACATTAGTAAACTTAAAATTCTGTGTTTACGGTAAATTGAACAGAAAGTTAATCAAGAAGATAACAAAATGTAAATGACCAGGAATAATGTGGAGAAACATTGGCGGGTATGGGAGTCAGTGTACTTTATTTTGAATAGGTAAGAGTTTATGATCAATGTACATTTTAAGGAGAAAGTCGGATGATAACTTCGTTGACCTAAGTTCTCTTGAGAGTTAAAATACTTATATATGTTGGAGTTAAAGCTTGTGCCTAATACTAATCTGACTTCAATCTAAAATGACCAATATACTCCCGAAATGTCTAAAAATGACCAAAATACCTTTAAAACCTAAAAAAGACCAATATACTCCAAAAATGACCAAAATAGCCCTAAAACCTAAAAAATGACCAATATACACCAAAAATGTCCAAAATGACCAAAATATCCTTGAAACCCCAAATATGACCAATATACTCTTGATACCTCCAAAATGTACAAAAATGACCATAACACCCCCAAAACCTAAAAATGACTAAAATACTCCCCAAACCTAAAAAAAATGACCAATATACACCCAAAACGTCCAAAATGACTAGAATAATCCCAAAAATGACCAGAAATCCCAAAAATGACCCAAATACTACTAAACTTTCAAAATGACCAAAATACCCTTAGAAACCTACAATGACCAAAATATCTTCGAAACCTCTAAAATGACCAATATACACCAAAAACGTCCAAAATTATCAGAATAACTTCGAAACCCCAAAAATGAACAAAATACTCCTAGAATCCTATAATGACCAAAATATCTTCGGAACCTCCAAAATGACCAATATACACCCAAAACGTCCAAAATGACCTGAATAACCCTGAAACCCCAAAAATGACCCAAATACTCCTGAAAGCTCCAAAATGACCAAAATACACCTAGAACTCTATAATGACCAAAATATCCCCAAAACCCTTAAAATAACCAAAATACCCAATGAATCACCAAAGTGACCAAAATGCCCCTGAAATCTTTAAAATAACCAAAATATCCAGAAACCACCAAAGTGACCAAAATATATCGAAACCCCTAAAATAACCACAATACCATCAGAAACATCTAAAATGACAAAAATAAGCTTGAAACCTATCAAATTACCAAAATACCCTTAAAACCACCAAAACAACCAAAATACCCCAAAATGACAAAAATGACCAAAATACTCTTGAAACCTCCAAAATGACCAAAATACGCTTGAAACCACCAAAATACCTTGGGGGCAGAGTGTCAACTTATTTGGTCATTTTGGGGGCAAAGTTTCATTTCTCGAAAATTGTATATAGAGAGTGTAATTTCGTCATACCTCGGGGGTGTCAATGTATACCATTTTTCCTTTTATTTTCCTTCACAAAAGCAATACAAAAAAAAAATTCAATATACTTTTTATTCTGGCACAAAGCTATTCCAAACATACAACCACCTTAGTAAAACAATGAAAATTGAATATCCAACTCAAATTAAGCTAATACGGGACCAAAAAGGTAAATGATTCCCACTGTTATTTTGGACATTTTATTTAGGTTCTGGGAGTATTGTGGTCGTATTAGTGGTTACGAGGGTATTTTGGTCATTTTAAAGGGTTTGGAGTTATTTTTGTCATTTTGTAGGTTTCCAGAACTATTTTGGTAATTTTTGGATTCCAAGGGTATTTTTGTTATTTTAGAGGTTTTGGGGGTATTTTGATCATTTTAGAAGTTTTCTGAGGTATTTTGGCCATTTAAAAGTTTCAGGGTTTTTTTTTGTCATTTGGAGGTTTTGATGGTATTTTAGTCATTTTCTAGGTTTCGGGGTTATTTTTGTCATTTTAGGATTTAGAGGGTATTTTAGTCATTTTATAAGTTTCAGGGTTATTTGGTCTTTTTAGACGTTTTAGTGTTATTTTGGTCATTTTAGGATTCTTAAGGTATTTAGTCATTTTTAGGGATTCTAGGGGTATTTTGGTCATTTTATTGGTTTCAAGATATTTTGGTCATTTTAGGATTTTGAGGGTATTTTGGTCATTGTCAATGGTTTTAGGGATATTTTGGTTATTTAGATGTTTCTGGGTTATTTTGGTCAATTTAGGATTCTTAGGGTATTTTAGTAACTAAGCTAACTAACCTAATTAGCTAAGCTAAGCGATTATCTAATTACTTAAACTAACTTTAAGTAGGCTAAAGCAACTAACTGATTAATTAAACTAACTAATTAAACTAATAGAGGTAGGCTAAAGTTAATAATTAATTAAACTAATCTAAGTAGGCTAAGGTAACTAGTGAATTAATTAAACTAAACTAATTAAGCTAATCTAAGTAGGCTAAGATAACTAGTGAATTAATTAAACTAAACTAATTAAGCTAATCCTAGAATAATTAATGCTAATTGAGGTAACTACGCTTAAGTTAAGTAAAATATACTGCAATCGAGGTAGCTAAAGCATCAAATAAAGTAATATTAACATAAATGAGACATTCTTAATTAATTGAAAGAGTACTTATAAGCATGTAAAACTAACACTCGAAGTTACAATCGAAAACTCTCTAAGTAACTAATCTAACAAGTGCTATTTGGGTTTGTTTGGGGGTGTGTGTGTGTGTAGGGCCGGTTCTGAGAATTATGAGGTCTGGGGCGGTGCAAAAAAATAAGGCCTTTTATTTTTTTTAAAAAAAATCACTGAAAAATTATTTTTCACATGGTTTGTGATACAAAATTACTAATTAAACTTTTATATTCAATATTTTTTAACAAATCTTGTTCAATGGATAATATGGTTAATCGATTTAATTTTTTTTTTTGACATAGTTGATCGCAAGATTTTTATAATTTTAACTTTGAAAAACATCTTTTAACGGATGCGACTGTGACAGGTATAGTCAGTAATATTCTATATGCAATAGATGTATTTGTAAAACAATTAAAATTCTTAATAAAGTTAATTATATCAGTCGTTGTTTTTTTTCTTTTTGGCAAAATCTCTTATAAGACTTTTAATTTTGAAAATAAATCAAGATCAGAAAAATTATCATGTTTTAAAAAACCTTCAAGATTAACACAATACTTTTTCAAATTATCATAATTTAGTGAAGTTAGCTTCTTCACATCAAAGAAATACCAAAAATTGTTCTCATACATACTTGAGCTAGAAAAATAAATTATTATTGGGCTTGTTTTAAATATATGAATCTTTTCAATTTTTTGGTATAGAGTTATATTATATACATATTTAGGCCTTTCAAAATTATAAATGCCTTAAAAAATTTTGGGATGAGACCTAATTTTGAGGTGAGGCCTAGGGCAGTTGCCCACCTCGCCCTTGCTCAGGGCCACCCTTGTGTGTGTGTTTGAAATGCACTTGGGTTCACTATTTATAAGCCAACTCCAACGATTACATTCCAAATCTTGATTAAGCCTTAATCTTCTCTTCAAATTCCATAAAAATAGCAAATCAATAACTACCCCACTAACCCATGTAACATAAAAGTGTGGTAAATGGATTTAATGCTTCAATACAATGACACATGTTTTTTACATGTCACTCTTTATATAAAATACACATAATTATGGCTGCTAAATTAATATATCATGGTGGCCAAATTATATATGTAATATATATATATATATTTTATGGTGTAATAGAGCAACTTTAAAGTACGTTAGAGTTCTGTTAGTAAGTGAGGTGAGGTGGAGATGAGTTAGAATTAGGGGTGTAATCTTTATCGATACAACAAAACAAACCGCAAGAATCGCACTAAACCGTACCTTACCGCACCGCAACTAATCTTAATAGGTGCAGGTGCAAGTGCGTGTAATAGGAGAATCACACTATAAGGTGTAGGTGCATAAATCTAGAGAAAATCACACCGCACCTCACAGATTACACCCCTAGTATGTTATACTTATATGCTAATGGTATATGCAGGTGATATTATGTTATATTTGTATGCTAGTGGTATGTGAAAGTTGATATTGGATTATATTTGTATAAGAATGGTATAGATGTGCAGGTTGAGATTGGAAATTATGATTCATTCTATGAGATATGCATGTTATAATTTTTTTCTTCTTAAATATTTAGGTTAAGATTGGAAATTATGATTTATATTTGTATGTTATAGTTAGTCAAATTTTTGTGTTGTTGTAAAAGAGAATTTTTCAGATTAAAATTGATATTTGGGCTGTCCCAATCAAACCTAAATGAGTCTAGCCTAAACCGCAAGACCACACCAAACCGCACCGTACCACACCAAAATTGATCTTAATAGGTACAGGTGCAGGTGTAGATACATGTAATAGAAAAACCGCATTATAAGATATAGGTGTACAAATTTGAAGAAAATCACTACGCATCTCACTAGTTAGACCCCTGGTTAGAATTTTAATTAAGGTGGAGAGTTTTAATTAGACCACCTATCTCACATTGTTTGCAGCTGATTGCTCCCCTTTTCTTCTAGAACCAAGAGGATTTGCTCTTCGCTCTTTCGCTGCGTTACAAGGAAGCTCCAAACCCCCTCTCTCTCTCTCTCTCTCTCTCTCTGGCCCTTCCTAATTCATCATCGTCCATCGATTTCCGTTGTTCAGGTAAGTAAAAACGACGTCGTCATACAATATCAATATACCCTAATATTTTTTAACCTCAACAAAGCATACCTTTACTTCACTCGCATCATTTTCATTATTAATGCGCTACAAATAATTGGTATAGTAATTTCAAATAACCTAGATTTTTTTAGGGATTTGATGAATTTGTGCATTTCTTTATTATTTATCAATGCCATACCATATGAATTTATTTTTGTTGTTTATCTAATAAATTGACCTACCTATGATTTTTTTTTATTTTTTATTTTTTTTATTTTATTTTTATTGTAAAATGGTTTTGCAAAATGAGCTCTAGCTCCAAGTGTAACTTACCAAACAATATGGTTATGAATATATATATATATATGGTGAATTACGTGTCTATGCCTATCGCAATGTATGCGTGAACACGTAGTTGGTTTGATTTGGGTTCGGGTATGATGCATGCGTGAATAGAATTGAGCATAGAGTGAAATTTGGGTGAGAGTGTTTGGGAAGTCTTCGAAAAGTGCAATGAATACAGGAGAAATTTCCAAGTGCCTATCCATTCATTGCAGGGTCAATTTATGAGATTCGATGATTTGTTGTTAACTTCTTATAATCATTTTGATCAGCTATATGATTTTTTTACATGGTTATTATATTGAAAATATTGATGTTAAATTGTTATGCATGTTACACTTCAGCTTTAAATTTTACATCATAAGGGTGCATAGAAATAGTTGTATCAATAGGAGGAAGTTGTTTTCATGATTTCAGTTGAATATGTGTTTTTGTTCCCATAATCCCATATAGTCCATAAATTCATGCAGATAAAAAAAAATATTTTATACTTATATTCCCCCAATATTTGACTTTTTTCCGCCATTTTAATGTATCCTTTGGACATCCAAACTCCCATATTTTAGTTTCTTCAGGTTTTATACTTTGTAGTTACACTTACTGTTTATTTGAGTAATGCCTGTCTTGGTATTTAAATGTCTTGATTTCAAAATAAACTATGAGTAATTTCATTGCTATACAGTTACCACTCACTTCACTTGGCATGGAATCATCTTTTAAGTAAATGCTTTGCAAGGTATATTATGATATCTCTGTTATAATGTAGTCTTATTAATTATACTTCTTAGTGCAGGTTAAAATTAGATACTCAAAATGGGAAGCAAAGGTCGAATACCACCTCCTCATCTAAGACGTCCTCTTCCGGGCCCTGCAATTGCGCATCCAGAGTCATATGGTCCTGGCATACATCATGCACAAGGTGCCTTTCCTCCTTTTGATATGATGCCTCCCCCCGAAGTTATGGAACAGAAGTTAGCTGCACAACATGTGGAGATGCAGAGACTTGTGACAGAGAACCAAAGGCTTGCTGCCACCCATGGGACCTTGAGACAAGAGCTTGCTGGTGCACAGCATGAGCTGCAGATATTGCATGTTCAGATAGGAGCTGTAAAGTCTGAGAGAGAACAGCAGATGAGGAGCCTTATGGATAAGATTGCCAAGATGGAAGCTGATCTGCAATCAGCAGAACCTTTTAAGTTAGAGTTGCAGCAGGCACGGGCAGAGGCCCAGAGCTTGCTTGTAGCAAGGCAGGAACTTTTTTCTAGACATCAACAATTGTCTCAGGATCTTCAGAGGGTTCACTCAGATGTTCAGCAGATTCCTGCTCTCATTTCAGAACTTGAGAGCCTCAGACAGGAATATCAGCACTGCAGGTATGTAATTTTCTTCATCGGCTGTCTTATGGAAACTTCAACGTTGACTTCAATTGATGGGTTCGAGGCTATTGCCCAGTGTTGTTCCCACTTAAGTGGGTTCCTGGGAAGGGAGAACTGGATATGGTCCTACCCTTCAACGTTTCTACCGAAAGTAGCCACAATGAAGAACTGAACCTCTGCACTTGTGCTTGATTACCCAAGACTTTTACCATTGCACCAGACAATAGGAATATGAATAATTCTAGTGTATGGGCATGTAGGTTCAACTTTTGAAAAGTTGCCCTGAAAGCAGGTTACACCTGTGTCTATAACTTGAAGTTGTCAAACTGATAATACAATTAATTTCAAAACTATGTTAATTGGTGGTGTAGGAAGTTCCCTGCAGAAGTTCTATTGCAAGTTATTATTTCTTGTACCTTTTTTTTTTTTTTAAAAAAAGTATATGATTGGACATTATAATTCTTGAACTTGCCTTGCTCTGTAAAATTTAAGAGCTGAACTTCCTCAGCTGGAGTTGTTGTCCGACATGCTAAATGTGTCTTCTCTGCCGATGTTTCGGTTTCAGATGGGAAAATAAAAATCATGATCTTCTGTTCGTTTGGTCATGCAGGGCAACTTATGACTATGAGAAAAAACTGTACAATGATCACCTTGAGTCACTTCAGGTGATGGATAAGAACTATGTTACCATGGCCAGGGAGCTGGAGAAGCTTCAAGCAGAGTTATCGAATAGTGCCAACACTGATAGAAGAGCTGGTATTTTTACTAATTACTTTTCCATATAGAGGTCCTGGTTTTCTTAAGTGTCTTCCATTTTAGATGGCTCATATGCCTCAATTAAAATGTAAATGTAGGTGGTCCATATGGTGGCACACCTGGAAAAAATGAGAATGAGGCTTCTGGGAATCCTGTTGGACAAAATGCTTATGAAGATGGCTATAATATTCCCCAGGTGTGTCATCCTCCACATGTTGATTTTGCTATGTTATTATTATTATTTTGTATATTGCAATATCAGAGTATTATGTATTATACTTTTCCTACATTTAATTTGAAGGGAAAGGAGAACTATTTTCAAATTTCACATACTAAACATGCATACTTAAAATATTAGTCATTTCCATCTTATATATTCCCTGATTTAGTAGATGCAATGATAACCCATTTATTTGAAAATTTACCTGCGTCTGAGAGATATTGTTATGAATTGACAAATGAACTTGGACTGGATTGTCCCACCTTGAAATGAATGCAAGATGTTGGACATTCAGATATTCTGGAAACCAAAATCTGGACATAGGGACATTGCTTTTGGCACAAAATTTCTGTGTGCTTTCTTAAACGTATACATTTTAGTGAGTTTTTTTTTTTTTTTGTGTTTTTTGTGTGTGTGTGTGTGTGTTATTGATATAGGTAGTTTAACCGAGCGAAAATACCTTTTTCTCTATATGAATATAGGACATGCATCCTTGTAATCAAATAGATATTATAGTATTTACTCTATGAAGTAATATCTATTTGTCTTCTAGTTTTAGCACTTAAGAGGTAAAGAAAGAGAAAAATAAGCTCGTAAACTTTTAAGTGTTCTGATTGTTGCCACTTAAAAAAAAAAAACAAAAGTCTTCTGATTGTTGCCAAACCTTCTTAAGATGCATGCTTTCTTGACAACTGGTCAATGTGCTTGTCTTTGGTGGGGAAGTGCCAAATATCATATCAAGGTTGTTAAGTGCATTGCATTTTGGGGCAAATTTTTAGTTTTTTAGGATTCAGAAATAAGGGGTAATTGCATAGTACGTGACAGACTGAGAAACTTTTATGCATATATTTCGATGTGCTGCAGTAGAACAACCCCCCCCCCCCCCCCCCCCCCCCCCCCAAGCAGTAGAATCTTGATTGAATTTATGTGCTCAATCTACATTGCCTGAGTTTTTAATCATATTGTGCAGAGTATGCTTCCTTGTTTTAAGTCGTAAGTCCTTAAATTAATGGAATTATATACTACTGTTGAGCTTTAAGGGCTGGTGCAAATTTTGATTGTTACCATGTTGGTAAATTGTGAAATAGTTTTGTACCTACCAAAGTTTGAGAGAGAGACGAAGAACCAATTGGGAAAAGGGTCCCCTCCCATTGAAATCCTTCATTTCCCTTCAATTTTAGCCAGATGAGAGACATGTGGCATTTAAAAATCCAATGGTCTTAAAAAATCCTTGTAAACCACACAAAATCAAATAAATGCCACTTAATAACAAATCTAGTTAAAAATTGAAGAGAATTGGAGGGTTTAAATGGGAGGGGATCCTCTCCCAAGAAAATGTTGGGTAGAAAAATAATTTTTGGGGAACAAAAAACAATTGTAGAATAATAAGAATTATAGAATTTTTTAGTTTAACTGCTCTATAAATCTAATTTCATATGTGAAAAATTATTTATTAGATATCTTGCTGATAGTTGCTTCTTTTGTGAATTTAGGGAAAATAAAACTTAAACCAGATTAGACTGTCACTACGGATACTGCACTGCTCTTTCTGGTCTACCCCAGATGGCACAAAATATATGGTGCTAAGAATTGTTTTGATGGTCATAATTCAAAAGAATTATGATGTAATAGAAAAGAGAACTTAATTTGCTTAACCACTCCCTGCTATTGGAAACTTGACATTGCCAGAAATAAGTCAGATAACTTAATTTTGGTTGGAAGTTTTGTCATACAGGAAGTTATTATTCTTAATGGTTTGTATATGATGTTGAACAATGATCAAAGAAACAAGAGGCCACATTGGGCCTAGCTGAAATCGTTTGGAAGGGAACTCACTTCTCCATAGGCTAGTTTTTTTATTAAAAAAAAAAAAATTAATAGCCTGCCTTGTTGCTACTTATAGGAGATGGAAGTTGAAAATTGATGTTACTCTTTGCATTTTGTATAATAGGGACGTGGCCCTCTCCCTGCTGCTAGTGGTGGTGTTGTTGCTACAGCAGCTACTGCTGTAGGCACTCCTGGTTATCTTGGAGCTCAATCTGGGCCTGCTCCTGCAAGGCCTGGTTATGATGCACCACGAGGACCTGGATATGATGCATCTGGAGGGCCTGCTTATGATGCTCAAAGGGGACCAAGTTACGATGCTCTGAGAGGACCTGGTTATGATATGCAGAGAGTACCTAATTACGATGCACAGAGAGGACCCACCTATGATGCACAGAGAGGAGCTATTTATGATGCACAGAGAGCTGGTTATGATCCACAGAGGGGACCTGGTTATGATGCATCCAGGGGTGCTAGCTATGATGCACAGTCCAGAGGTGCTGCTGGGCCTCATGGACATGCCGCACCTCCAAACAATGCACCTTATGGTTCTGCAACACCACCTGCCCGTGGTGCAAGTGCATACGATGCACCGCCTCGAAGTGGAAACCCTGTTAGGAGATGAGTGTGAGGCGTTGCACTAACATTGATGTCCATTTTTTAAAGTTACTGATTGTATCCGATTTTCACTATATTTGATAGCATTAATCTTCCAAATCTTTGCATTTTGCATTTTGCTTCCCCGTATTTCACTTACATAGACTTCCAATACTCTTTGTGCCGTGCTTCTTGCTGTGGCTTCAGTGTATTTTTGGGCAAAATTGATTTTGTAGGGATCGGATGCAGTACTGATAATGGTTTGAAATGAACATCGTTTGCTATGATTCACAAAATCCATAACCTCGGTTTTGGTCAATTAAAAGGAACAGTAAAAGAAAGAACCCAAGCCAAACAATATAAATGGATCTAAAATTCATTTAATTACTCTTTGCTTGCATAGCGAACTAGATGAGAGTTTGAGAGTGTATCAATTTAACTCTTTTTATTTTTATTTTTTTTCTTCTTCTTTATTTCTCTGCTTCTGTCTTTTGGGTATTTTATTCCCTGTTTATGGAACAACAATGACAACTATTTATTTGTGATTGAATCTGGAATAGGAGGCATCTAGTCCAATTAGATTTTCATGTTCTCAAATTCAATCAAAATTAGTAGATAGTTACTATCACTGCATACGCTTTTTTATATTTGTTTTATTTATTTTTAACTCTTTAAAAAACCTTGTAAAATATCATTTGGTGGAGTATGTAACTTGTTCATTCTTGATTACTTAATTTTCATTATAAGAAACAAAAAAGCCATTTTGGTAAAGTATTTATAATTTTGGTAGAGTATTTATAATTTTATATACTTAATTTTTACTTAAGAACACAAATTTTATTATTGCAATGGAATGATATTATTGATGTTTATATTTTCAAATTAGTTATGAAAATTGAGTTATTTATTGAAATGAATGGTTAACTTTTTAAGAACATTGAAAGATTTTTCATTGAAATTAATACTAAGTTTTTATAAGAAAATTTGGATTAAATTCAAGTAGGTTGGAAGTAGTTTTAATATATTTTTTTGCTATAAAATTTCACCTCATTTACAATGTCTTCCAAACTATCAACTTGCTTGATTGAGGTTGACACCCTAATTTAAAATAATTGTATTAACTTACATCCTTTCATTTTAATTAGAACCTTAAATAAGAAGAAAATTAAGTGTAATTATGAAATTACCCTCATTGCTTGTGATGAAAATTTAGACAGTAAGGACACGTTTGGTACGCTATAATGGTTATTACACTGTAATAGGAATCAGTATTATAAGGAATAAAAGAAGCTATAATGTAATAACTATTACCATTCATCTGTTTGATGACAACACATGAATAGAACCCTAAATATGTATTCTATATTTTACTACAACATAATTAATATACGAGTATTGCTTATTATACGAGTATTAATAATTTTAAAACATTTTGGAGACTTGGATTTTGAATGTTATATATATATATGTGTGTGTGTAGGAGAGAGAGAGAGAGAGAGAGAGGCAATTTAAAAAAAAATGGAGACTTGTGTGTAGAGAGAGAAAGAGGGAGGCAATTTAAAAAAAAAAAGAAAAAAGAAATGGAGACTTAAGTAGAGAGAGAGGGCAAAATTTTTAAAATATGGAGACTTGGGTATATATATATATATATATATAGAGAGAGAGAGAGAGAGAGAGAGAGAGAGAGAGAGAGAGAATTTAAAAAAAAAGTTGTAATTAACTATGATTTTTCGAATTTTTAATTTTTTTTAAGCTATTACGTGATCTAAAAAATATCTATTACGCCAATTTTTATAAGGAATAGCTATTCCTCATTTTGAAGAATAACCATTCCTAAGGAATAGTTATTCCCTATAATGAAAGCATAACTAAACAACCAAATAGTTATTTTTACAGTGTACCAAACGTACTCTAAGAAATATATTGATATTATTATTTCAAATTGAGATGCATTAAGCCAGGGCTGGGGGGGGGGGGGGGTTTCTCAGGGACCATCATGGCAATTGGTTGGATGGTTTTGCACGGAATATCGGTCATACCAACTCTTTAGTAGTTGAATTATGGGCCCTCCGAGATGGTTTTATGCTTGCTCAAAATCTCAACGTTCGAAGGCTCATTATTGAGATAGATGCAAAAGTTGTGATTGATTTTCTCTATTCAATGTGTGACTCGACCTTCAATACTCACCCATATTATGCTCTTATTTATGATTGTAGGTCCCTAATTCAGATCTTTGAGTAAATTTTGCTTCAACACACTTATTGTGAAGGGAATTTCACTACAGACTGATTAGCCAAAGCGGGGACCAATCTTTTGCCTCCTTTCTCCCTTTTTAATTCCCCTCCCTCTTTTGTACTAAGCCAAGTTATGGTTGATATTTGGGATGTGTTCTTTTATGATTAATGTTGAGCTTTCCCTTTTTACCCCAAAAAAAAAAAAAAAAAAAAAACTGTTGTGCGCCAACCGGTTTGCGTTACGTATTCCGGGTCTGCCCGGGCCCGAGTTGAAAAGCATTTCAGCAATTAATTCATACAGATTTCAAACTTCAAATTTCATAGTCATTGTCATCAAAATTTTCAAATACTCTCTATTTTCCCGGCAGAGTCCATTGGAAGAATCAAGAACCAAGAACGATCTGCTTCCCAACCAATCTCATGGTCTCAACCTCTCTCTCTCTCCAAAACCTAATTTTCATACTTGCGAACTGAGCTTCTAAGCATACTCGATTTCTCATTTCTTTAATGCTTCAACTTTTTTTCGTTTATTTTCTTAAATTTTCTAATTGTTTTCTTGGAAAACCAAACGGTTTAGGTTTTTGATTGCCGTATCGTTCAATTGATTCGAATCGTTGCATTTTTTTACTCTTTCGTTGCTTAACCATTCATGTTCTAATCGTTGCGATTTGGCTTCGTGACTTACTTTTTTATTTTTTATTATTTTTTATAGAGTCTATGTATGGCTTGCCCAATTCGAGGCATGGAATCTGTGGTAGCCACGGTCAGTGGGTACCATGGCTCAGAGCGGTTTAATCTCATCAAGCTTATTTCACATGCCGGCGCGAATTTTGTGGGTACAATGTCAAGATCAACAACACACTTGGTGAGTTTTGATCTTTAAATTTTAACATATATTGTGTTAATGAATCTCCAACCTATTTTGTGGAAGAAAGAATCCTCTCACTGGAGAAAATCAATTTCATGGTGAAAATTTTATTTTTCCATGAATCTAAACTTGTATATGGTGCCACATCATTTAAAATCTTGATTTTCCATATGTGATTAAAATGATTTAATGGGTCATGTGATTAAAATACAAATGGGTAATTGTTGGAATCGCCATGTAAATGGAGTTTGGAGGAAATTTTACAGAAAAAAAAGGAGTTTAAATGGAGTTTTAGAATTGATTGAATACAAAAACGTGAAAAGGACTATTCAATAGGTTGTTTTCTTTTGTTTATTGAGGATGTATATTGGACTTGGGTGATTAGGTGAGTTGGAAATTTGAAGGAAAGAAGTATGATTTTGCTAAGAGGTGTAAAATAATGATAGTCAACCATCGGTGGGTTGAAGAATGCATTAAGCAAGGAAAGCGTGTCCCGGAGAATCCTTATATCTTGCGAAGGTATGGCTAAATTCTTTCCTTTTCTGGAATTTCCTTATGAATAGAAAAGGTTATATACTTTGTGTTATTTTAGTAACTTTTTTAATCTACCACAAATGTCATGCTTTAGATATTATGTTTTTTTTAGTGAAGATATATAAATTGATGCATTCTTTTGCTCGATATTCTCATGCATTTCATGAAAATTGTTGTACATGCTTTCCCATTTAGTTGCTTCAGCATGTAATCAATTGAAACTACCAACCAGAATTACATGTAGGATCTTACCAAAAATGTTGATGTTTGATCATTATCATAGAAAGTAGTTGCGTCATGCTCTTATAATTTAATTTATTAACAACAATCCAATTTTTTAAGAATTCAACTATCGGACCTTTGGATTGTTAACAACATTGTTAAAATGGGTTATAAATTTTGACAATAAATCCTAACTCAAATGACACCTCCTTCTCTTGTAAGAGCAAGGTGGACGATGAGGTCATGGGTTCAAAACCTACTGGGTGCATGTGTAACTTACTAATAAAAAGAAAAAAATTGGCTTAGAACTTTATTTGTATAGATTCTTTGAGAACATGTAGCAAAGATGAAATAACAGTTCTCGCCTTGGCTTCCAGTCTTGAGATGCCACATAGTGCTCTTGATGGATCTCACTTAAGAGGGGGGCCATCATAGGAATTGGATGCCACTTTTATGCATTTAATTATATAAATGTTCTTTTTAGGGTAACAATAAAAAAAATGTTCTTTTTAGTGTAATACTTATTCACCTATGAATGTTTGAGGCAAGTGCCTCAAAACATTTTAGTTTTTGTTATTTTTTGGGCCCTTTAGGATAGTAAATCTTACATCTTGTACATGGGATATAGTTTATTCTTCTCAATAATCGTTGGCTTCATATATATATGAAAATTATGTTTAATATGAATCATTATCAAGATGCCGCTAGTTATAGTAGTCTTGTGTTTTTTAGCCTTATGCTGTAATGTGAGATTGCATCTATACTGTCATCAAGTGTGGTGCCAAAGATCACTATTCTTGGTTGGAAGTTTTTGTTTGGAGAAAATAAAAAACCATCAAGGAAATAGTTTCATAATGAAATCTTAGTAAACTGTTATTATCTAAAACACAGGGACCTGTTTAAGTCTCTCTGATATTATTTTGCTTCCCCTAGCTGAGGAGGGAGGAGCAAGTTGATTCATATTTATTATAATCCTCAAGTTTCTCTCTCTGTGTGCTTGCACTAAGAGTAACCCTCAAATTATCATTCAAAATCAATAATCTCTTTTTTTTTTTTTTGATAAATAATAATGTTTTATTGATCAAAACAGGATTCCAAATTACACAAGGCGTGTACTCGGTAAACATTCAAAATCAATAGTCGGAGATCATGTATTCACATTATGATCTTGACAGAAATGTCAGTGTACCTTTATATCATTTAGCACATGGATTGTGAAACCCCCTGCTATTTGTTATATCTTGGGTTTAGTATTTTTAGAAGTGGAGCTTGTTTCAAGTTTTAAATCTCAAATTTCTTCTAATTCAATGACTCAATTATATGAAAGTTTTTCACCCTTTCTTTTGTTTGTTTTTGGGAAGAGGGTGGGGTGGGGTGGGGGTGGGGGGGTGGGGTTGTGCTGGCAATTATTTATTTAAGTTGTACAAATTTGGATACATTTGGAGAAACTTGTTTCCCTTGTACTAATATTTAATTTATAGTTTGACAACCAATGAAATTTATTAGGAGACTTATGCTTTCAGGGTTTATTGTATGCAGTGGAGAAGAAGTGGGGCCCTTATTGATGGAAATCCCACTTGTTGATATTGGTGTCTCAGCGAAGAATCGTAAAGTGCTTACTGAAAAATCAAATGCTTGTGAAGACTATGAAAAACAAACTATTGATTTGGTGTGTGGAGATTATGGTCTTGCAGCATTGTCTGAATCTTGTTTGTTGAATAAGGTAATTGTATGGACTCTCTCTCTCTCTCTATTTGATGCTTAAGTTTGGAATAACTTAGCTGATGTTAATAAATGATGTATACATAGTTTATACTGCACAGAAAGGAGGTGCTGGAATTTATTGATTCCAGCTATCTTACTATTATTCCTTATATAGGCAAAGGATGATTACAATAGGACATGAATATTCTTTAATGGGACAGTTTGTAGGGATATCTCACCCCTTAGAAACTTCCTAGAAACTCCATTTCCCTTTCTAAAAGGGTACCACCCATACAACACTAGTGTACAACCCATAATATCCTTTTCCTTTTCTTTAACACTTTCCCTTCAGCTGGAGCATATATATCATATAAGCCCCGCTTGGAACTTAGACTCTTAATGACTCCTACTGTCCTACATAATGCCTTGGTAAAGATATCAACAAGTTGGTCTGTGTAGTAATATCTCCATTTAGAATCTTATCTCGGACAAAGTGGAAATTGACTTCGATGTGCTTGGTCCTCTTAAGGAACACAGGACTAGACATATACATGAATTGACTAGTTTCATGTATAAAGGGGAGATTTTGTCTCAGTGGTAATCATGGGTCACGACAGTTGCTTTAGTGCATAAAACACAAGACAAAGAAGTAATTCTAATTTTTTTTTTGCATAGGTAGACATGATACTTTGACTGCAGGTGCAGAATTCTACTGGGGAGCACATATTAATACTGCACCCTTTTCTTTAAGACGATGCATTTGTTTGTTTTATCTGCAGTATGCTTTTGTTTGCATAAAGTTCCATTTGATTCAGCGACTCTGTATTTTAAAGTTTAAACTTCCTCCATTATCCGCATTTTAGTTGGCATTACATATGATGATTTGTCCATGCAACTTATTTTGCAATTCCTTTTTTAAGGAATACTAATTTATAGCGGTGTTTAGTTTAAAAATGATTTGACAATCAAAGTTTATGTTTTCCCTCAACTCTATTGTAGAATTTATTTCCTGATTCTCGAGAGAGAAATGATACTTCTAACAAATCAAAGCACAAACTGGTTAGAAAGTCTTCAAAGCAAGAGAATGGATCAAGTAGCAAATACTGTTTTGAGGAGCCTCCTTTATCTGGTTCATTGACAATGAAGGTAATAAAGTACAACATTTTCTGCTTTACTTCTTGTGTTTTCTGTAGAACAAAACTTATTTCTGTTGATACAGAGTTCTTGTAAAGTTATCTTTTCTTTTCTACTGGGTTTTCTGAAAGCTTTAGCTGATATACTGGACAAAAATGAAAATTTAAACTCTAAGTATCTGTTCCAAATTCTTAAAAAGGATTGATATTTGGTAGAAAGTCTTAAAAGGATTTGGATAGTGATTCATATAGTAGTCTTAAAAGGATTTATATAGCAACAGACACTATATACTCTTAAAAGGATTTATATAGTGATTCAGTTTTGAGCTCTGAGTAACATGCATAAAAGTCTTTTAAAAATCATCATCCATACTTTACATAAATTTGAAGTAGATAAGAAGAATTTATTTTACTGAAGAGAGAAGTTGTCAACTCTCATCTTGGTTTGATATGTGCCATTTGAACTTCTCAGAGTTTCTGTGAAGTTTTAGAAGCTAACTGTTCTTAAAAATCTTAACTTCTTTGTGTTCCAAGCTGATTGATTTAATTTGGCTTGCAACTCTCAGCAACCGAGTGGTTCCTTAAGATGTAAGCCTTGCTTACAGTGTATTTTTTGCCTAATTATTTTACAAAGTTCATATTTCTGTTTTGCAATTTGGGATTCTTTTTTATTTCCCTGAAACATTGTTCAGTTTCACTAGTTGCACTGGTTTTGCTTTTTAAGTACATATTTCTTTTTCTTTGGTCATATCTTAATCTTTTTCATTCAATGCTTCTAGAAAAAAGCATTAGTCATTCTTGTAATAGCTATTCAAAGTCTTCATTTTTTTTTTTCATTGAAAAGCAGGAGTCAAGTTCTTATTCTAAGCATCCCGATAGAGACAAGAGAAAGATCTTAAATAATAATGGAAGCAATGTTTCAGCTGAACCTTCTCGTAAAGGAAAGAGGCTTTTGAAAGAGAACGTCGGTATACATAGGCTGGAGTCTGCACAGTTGGATTCTGACCAAGAGTGCTACCCAATTAGAGTACATAACCCACATAACAATGTTGCAGGTTCATCTAGTCATTCAGATGCTGTACAGAATACTAATATATTGCAAATTAGAGGAACATCTGATGATTGGTGCCATAATCTAAGGGGAATTACAAATGGAGGTTCAGAAGCTGCCGTGGATTCAAATTTATTTGTTAAGCATGCACCAGTAGCCATAGAAAGAACTTCACATGGCGGGTGTACTAGTGTTGAGGACTTAAAAGAAGAGACCAAAGATGAGAGTCAGAATGAACATGTTACTAGATTACGTACTTCAACAGAGCTATCATGTGTTATATGTTGGACAGATTTCAGTTCAACCAGGGGAGTTTTACCATGTGGACATCGATTTTGTTATTCATGCATCCAAAGCTGGGCTGACGTAATGGTATGCAATCTTGTCTTGTTCAATACTTGTTCAGTCATTTATATGCTTGTTCATATTTCACATTCTAAAATACAATTCATACTTTAATGCTTAGAATGTCCTCAATGTGCAACAGTATGTTTTAAAGATAATCTTTTCATTTAATTCTTTGTTTATAAAATTGTATACCTTTCAATATGCATCTAAGATTCGAGGTAGAAAAATGGTCATTTATGTATGCATAATGCATGCTTGTCACGTACCATTCTCTTCATTGAGCTTTATATCACACTTTTTCCATATTTATTAAAGATTTGATGCTTGGTTTTCCTTACAATTAAGAACAGTAGTCCAGTTTCCACTGGCCCTAAAATTTGAGTGATCGTAATAACATGACATTTCATTTTGCTATCGTTCAAGTTCAATATCCTTTTAGAATGGACAACATAGGGAATTGCAGAGTTGGAATGTATTGTACTACCTGAACAAATATGTTATATTCAATCTGACAGAATTCAATTTGGAAGAATGGGCTCAATTTTTTTGGTAGAAAATATGAGGAATGCTGAATTGGGAAATGTAGTGTATTTAAATCATATTTAAAAGACTTGGGTTTTTGAGAAGATATTCCTGCTGAATGAAGTGATTGTTCAAACCCTATGTTGGTCTTGTTGCTTATTTTCTTTTATTCTCTTTTCTGAATAATGGGAACCTTTTGATTTTTTTTCCCTGAAAAATTAGTAAAAAAGTTGCTTCTGAAGAGAGTTTTGGTTTGAAATCATAAGTTGCCAGGATGAAGCAAATATCCATTCCAAAGTGACAGGAAGACAAATTTTTTTTTTTGTATCAGTAAATAAAAGTTTTATTGCTTAAAAGAAAATGGATCAGTACACAGGGAGTGTACAGATCAAGCAATACAAGAATCTAAAAGTCCAAAGCAGAAGAAAATGACGACACTCTAGATGCCTTAGACCAATCCATAAGAGTTCTAAGAACCATTCCCTTAAGCTCCAGCACACTCCAGGAAGACATTTGGTGCATATATGTGTTATCATTACTTTTGGAATTTTTTGAATGATAAAGTGACATCTAGCATGCATCAACATTGTGCAGCATTAGAAAACTAGAGAAAGAAATTTGTCTTCGATTTTTTATTGGGGAAGTACACATACCCAATCATTACTTGGTGCCAAAATTATGTGAAGTTAAACATGGTTAATTAAAACCTATATTTTGTGGACTGAGTGACCATTATTCTTTGCTCTCCCTCATGCCATCAACATATGGAAAATTTTGAAGTGAAATTTAAAATTGATTGCGATTGATATGCTACTTTGTGCTCTTAATATGAATTCAATGTCAAAGTGCTCATATGTTGGTGATAATGTATGTAGGCTTCAAGGAGAAAGATTTCAACTTGCCCTTTGTGCAAGGCGAGTTTTAGTAGCATCACAAAGGTTGAGGATGCAGCCAGTACTGATCAGAAAATATACTCCCAAACTATTCCATGTGCTCGTTCAGACTTGGATATTTTCATTCTCACTGATCTAGAAACACCAAGTTTTGTTGCTCAGGTAATCTTATACTAGTAAGCCTTTCTAGGTTTTGGCATCACTTCTGAACATTTTTCTGTTGGAGTAGACATAGAGACATCTTTCTCCTGTTTCCTTTGGACTGCTTGTTTTGAATTGAAGTTCCGTTCAGCCATTTCTTACAATTAAAATCATTAATTCGAGGATTGAGAAATTAATGATATTCCTGTGCTGTGTACTTAACTATGATGTTGCATATTCTCATAATAGCCTAATAGATTTTAAAGAATATAAATTATTATCTTTATACCAACAGTCATTATTTTTTTTCTTTCTATTTTGTTGAGAGAGTTATATGACCTTAAGGAGCCACTGTCTACTGCCATGGTAGAAAGCTTGGGCTGTTGAGTGCAAGTTCTCAGGTTCTAATCTTGAGATTAATCACTTAATATGAAAGTGCTGAAGGTTAGGGCTGTACCTAGATATTTCCTCCTAGCATCCTGGTGGGTGGGACGAAAAGTTGGTCATGGATTTTTGGGAGAAAGAGAGATTGCATTTTCAGGATTTCCAGCCTTCACTTGGTATTAAAGAATATATTCTGATCCCACTTTCATTTTCTGAGTGAAGACATACATATTTGTTCATATCATTCAAAGACCCACTTGTTTCGTAAAAAATTTCCTTTAGTCATAATCATTGGGTTTCCAAGAATTTTTCTTGGAACTATGGTTTATTCATTTTTAAATAAGTACGTAACTCAATGAGAAATTTCTTTACCTGTCCAATTTCGAATAAACCAATGTAACCATTCGTTCTAGTATAAATTTATTACTATCTTGATTGCAACAAAATCTTTCATAATTTGATTTCGAGTTAGCAATTTCTATTTTTTTTTCCCATTCCTTTCTTCTCTTTGGATCAGAAAATAAAATAGTTTAGTGAATAAAAAATACAATGGAGGTTCATGGCCAAGGGTAAAGATGTTCAAGTAACAGAATATACCAATAATGCTGTTTGAAATGGTAGTACCATGTCAAATTTTGGCTATATCTTCATCCTGTTCAGTCATTTGTCTTGCCATGGAGATACGCATATGCACACACATAGAGGAAGAACATGATATCTTGCTTTTCTATGTATGATGGGACTTTTGTATATGACACACACAGAAATAGAGGAAGAACATGATATCCTACTTTTGTATCACACACACACACACACACTCACACACAAAAGTGTTGCTTTTCTATGTATGATAAGACTTTTGTATACGACACACAAACACACACACACACACATGATATTCTGCTTTTCTATGTATGATAGGACTTTTGTGTATGATGCACACATATAGATAGAGGAAGAACATGATATCCTTCTTTTCTTTGTATGATAGGACTTTTGTATATGACACACACACACAGAGACAGAGGAAGAACATGATATTTTGCTTTTCTATGTATGATAGGACTTTTTGTATATGACACACACACAAAGATAGAGGAAGAACATGATATCCTGCTTTTCTATATATGATAGGACTTTTGTATATGATACACACACATACACACACGGGATGGAAACGGGGCGGATCGGGGACGGATCATGGGTGCCTCGGCCCTGCACTATGGATATCAAGCCTCGTATCTGCCTTGCCCCGACTCGTCCCCCCGCCTCGAGGATAGGGGTAACCTGCCCTAGCCCGCCCCGCCTCAAGGAAAATACAAAAAAAAAAAAAAAAAATTATCCAAACAGAATCCACCATTATAGAAAAAGCAGAAAAATAAGGATAACCTAAAAAATAATATCCCAAAATTAACATATCCCAAATAAAATCAACAAAAACTGAGAGAGAGAGAGAGAGAGAGAGAGAGAGAGAGAGAGAGAGAGAGAGAGAGAGAGAGAGAGAGAGAGAGAGCTTACCGTGATGGAAAGAGAGGTTGTGGAATGAGAGAGAGTGGCCGGCGGCGTGAGGGAGAGGCTGACGAGTGAGAGTGAGGAATGAGAGATAGAGTGCGGCGGTTGTAGGTGTAGGGGAATGAAATTAGGGATAATATTTATATATATGTGAGAGGGAAGTATAAACCCTTAGGGTATATATTATTAAAAGTAAGGGTATTTTTATAAATATATGCAGTGGTGGGGCAGGGACGGGGCAAGACTTTTGTCCTGATCACCTCTACGGGGTGGGGAAAATCTGTGCGGGGCAGGGTGGGGCAGTGGAAAATTGCCATCCATCACACACACACAAGGGAAGCACATGATATCCTGCTTTTCTATGTATTATAGGACTTTTGTATATGACACACACACACACACACACACATAGAGGAAGAACATGATATCCTGCTTTTCTATGTATGATAGGACTTTTGTATATGATATCATGCTTTTCTATGTATGATAAGACTTTTGTATATGTTTATTAGTAAATTCCATATCATGAAGTGTCCAATAGTAGTCCCTCATGTGTTGGTTGAACATCAATTGATACTGAAGTTGAAAAGTTTGTTATAGTTATCAGGTTTTGACGATGATGTCTCTCCTTCCTCTTCCTCCTCCTCCCTCCCCCCCCCCCCCCCCTAACACCCACCTGTATGGCTACGCCACCCCTTCCCCCACCTTTCACATTTCCATTTTCATCCTACCCTCCCCTTCTAGGACCATTGTATCCTTAGACAGCATTCCTTTGGCCACCCCACTCTGTTCCGGAAACACAACTAGAACCCCACTCCATTCAATCCAACAGGGCCCTCTCCCAAAAAAATACTTTGGCCATCTTATCCATCACCAACACCCTAAACCCTCAAGATTCCCTTAGCTCCAAAGAACACATATACTTATCGCACACGACCAACGATCACATCTACCAATCCCATACAACCAAAGACTACCATTATTATCATAAACATGCATCTCAATTTTCCAAGGAGGGGCATACGTTGGCTTTTAACTTGGATGCTAAACATTTAGATTGGGATTTGATGGTGGAAGATCGGATCCATACAACATTAAGGAAAGCCGTGGTAAATTCCATGGCTCAATATGGATGGGTCTTTCAGGGTTAAAATGGTTGATTGACAAGTTGAGATTGTCTTCTATATTTGTTAGGTGGGATGGGTTTTGGACTCATATGGCAGAAATAGATCAGGGCCTGCATTTCTACGGTTTGTTTCTCCGTTCTTATTAATGGTTCCTTGGAAGGTTTCTTTGATAGCTCTAGAGGGTTGAGACAGGGAAGCTCTCTATCGCCTTTGCTATTTCTTCTTTTGATGGAAATCTTAAGTGGAATGCTTAAAAGAGTGGAGGAGGGTTTTATAAAAAAGCTTTTTTGTGTGTTCAATTGGATTGGGTGGCCTTAATATCTTGCATCTTTTATACACGGATGATACTATTTTGTTCTGTGATGCTGATCTGGAGCAACTAATCTACATTCGTTTGGTTTTAACTTGCTTTGAAGCAATGACTGGGCTCAAAGTGAATATGTTGAAGAGTGAGATGGTTCCTATTGGGGATGTGCAGAATTTACTGGGGCATATATCCTTTGTTGTAAGGTTTGGAGCCTTCCAATGACCTACTTGGGAATGCCTCTAGGATCTTCTTTCAAGTCCCCTGTTTTTTAGAATCCAATCATTGAAAAAATGGAGCGCTGCCTAGCTAGATGGAAGAGATTGTATCTATCTAAGGGAGGCATACTTGCTCTGCTTAAGAGTACTTTTTCTAGTCTTCCCACTTACTTTCTTTCTTTGTTCACTATTCCTATAAATGTTGTGCTCTCCCGTTAAGGTTGGTGGCTGGGGGTCCGTAAATTGGTAGATTTGAATAAGGCTCTATTGGGTAAATGGTTATGGAGATTTGGGTTGGAGGAACATCGTCTTCATCGATGTGTGTTGGTGGCTAAGTATGGTTTGAGTGGAGGGGGTGGTGTAGTGATCCAATTTGTGGGCCTCATGGTTGTGGCTTGTGGAAAAGTGTTATGGGTGTTTGGAATCATTTTATCCAGCATGTGGGATTTCGGGTGGGGGATGGTCATCACACCCATTTGTGGCATGATTGTTGGTGTGGTGACACTAATTTAAAAGAGGTTTTTCCTGTTTTGTTTGAGTGTGCAGTAGACTGTGATGCCTCTGTTGCCTTTGTTCTTATCCGGCAGAATGGTGGTATGGAGTGGAACTTTAATGATTGGGAATTAGATGGAGTTACGGCCTAGGATGCACCGGTACGTCAATTTGGTCTAAGTACCCGCACTTGGTACGTATCCAATACGGGTACACGTACAGTACAGGTACAAACGTATCCCATACGTATCAAAGGGTAAAAATGGCAATTTCAAATTTGTGTAGGTATGGGTATGGATCGGGTACTCTACGGCTATGGTTTGGGATACGGTTGGGTACTAGAGAGGGTAAAAACCGAAGAAAAACAAAAACAAAACACAAAAAAATATCTGAGCATGTTTGGTTCTTCAACTCAAATACAATTTTCTGTATTTGAATTCAGAAAATGGTGGGCCCGGTCATTGGTATTGTTGTTTGGCAACTGTTTTCTGTGTTTGAACTCAAATACAAACACTGTTCTAACATTACTCAAATCCACCAAAATGAAAACATCTTTTGGCTGTTTTCATTTACTGAATTCTGTACTCAGCAATATAAAAATATTTTCTCTCACTTCAGCACAAAATCCCTCTCTTCAACGGCCATATTTTTTGTCTCTCTCTCTCACGATGCTCGCTCACTTGGTTACGGCGAGTGGAGGAGCTCCAACTCGAGGCAGAGCCGCGACAACCAGCACCACCGCCACCGCCACTGCCTGTCGAAGCAGATCTGGAGACCCACTTGGGCTTCGATGCGAAGAACCTTGCCTCTCTCTCCCCGCCATGATCTGGAGCCCCACCGTCCTAAAAGATTGTATTTTTTGTGAATTTTTTTGTTGCTTTGTTGGTTTGTTGTGTTTTGTGTTGATGGGTTTGGTGCGGTGGCTTGCGGTGTTTGGGTTGTTGTGGGTTTTTGGGTGTGGTCGCTTGCGGTGTTTGGGTTGTTGTGGGTTTTTGGGTGCGGTGGCTCGTGGTTGGTCGCCGGTTTTTTGGGTGGCTCGTAGTTGGTTTGGTGTAGATTTCTGAGTTTTTACAGTGGGTGGGTTGAAGAGTTTTGGTAGTGTTCCGGTGGATACATGTTTGATTTGATGTTGGGGCTGGAATTGCGGGGTGGGTCACGGTGGCTGGGGGAGGGTTTTATGGAGGAGGGTTGTTCTGGTGTTAATTGAAAAATAATAATAATAATAATAATAATAATATATGAAAACAGTACTCTAAATAATGTGGAAAACATCTACCAAACAAAATTTTTGTTCTCAAATCTATTATAATATTGTTTTTTATTACAATTCTCAAAACACCCAAATACAAGTTTTAGAAAACAGAAAACAAAAAGTAGTCACCAAACATACCCTCTGATTCTTTAACCTCGAGGACACCATCTCTCACTCTCCCTCTCAGTCTCGCTGTCTCTCACTCTCTGAAATAACTATCGGAGCAACCACATATATCCATCCTCTTCTTTCTTCATCTTTCATTTTCTTCTCTCTCTTCTGGTCTTTTGGGAGCAGCCACAACCCTCCTCAAACGTTCCGGGTATGTTTTTTCTCTCATTTTTCATTTTCAAGGAGTTTTTGCCTTTCTCCTTTTTTAGCTAAAGTCTACCAAAAAAAAAAAAAAAAATGACTATTGACTTTTGTCAGCCACTCCTTTTTTTTTTTTTTTTTTTTTTTAAATACAATTACTTTAAATTTTGTTTTATTTGTGGTTATCCCCAGTTTTATTTTTAACACCCCACACGTTGTCTTGTCCCCCAGTTTTACTTTTAACACCCCCACACCTGAACTTGGTTTTGTGTTGTATTTGTTGATTTTTTTTTACTTGACTTTAACTTTAACCCTTGGGTTGTACTTGTGACAATGTTTTATGGGTGTCATTATACTTGTTTACTATTTATTATTTTTTTAACTTAATTTTAAATATGTTTTCAAGTTTTTTTATTTATTTTATTATTTTTATTTTTTATTTTTATTGTTGGTACCTAATTTTAAAATCTAAAATAAACATAAATTATGTCAAAAAATATTTAAAATATGCCTAAAAATAAATATTAATTAATTATTTAAACGACGTACCCCCACGTATTGTACCCTAGTTTTTTAAGAAATATTGTATCCCCGTACCAGTGCATCATAGGTTACGGCTTTCCTTCACCTTCTCTATTCTCATTCTCCTATGACTTTGGATACTGATGTTTTATGGTGGCAGTTGAAGAAGAATGGGCTCTTTGACATACAATCTTTCTATAATGCTATTCGTAATTGTCCTCAGGTGAGTTTTCCTTGGTAAAGTGTTTTGCGTTCTAAAGCTCCTCGTACGGTCTATTTTTTTGTTTGTTCCACCGTCTGGAATAGGATTTTGACATGTGACAATCTTATGCAACGGGTTTATATTATGACTAATTGGTGTGTATGTGTTGTCGCGGTGGAGAATCCGTGGATCATCTTCTTATTCATTGCTCTATGGTGAGTGTTTTGTGGAATTTTTTTTTCTCTCATTTGGGGTTCAGTAGGTCCTCCTTGAAAGAGTGATTGATTTACTTAATGAATGGTGGAATATGCTTGGGAGACATTCCTTTGATATTTGGAATATCATCTTGTTAGTGTAGGTCCATGTACTTGTACCAAAACCTAGTTTTAGGTTTCTATATTGTTGTTAGTATTTATGTATTATATAGCTTAATTGTAGGAGTAAATCACGGAATTAGCTATGATTGATTGTTTCCTTACTTTAGACCTATTGTACATCTATATAATAAACCTCCTAGAGAGAAGAATACACACTGAAAATATTCCACAAATAATTCTACATGGTATCAGAGCAGGTTACCTGTTCTCTTTTGAAAACCCTAAAAATTTAGGGTTTCTTTGTTCTCTCTTGGAGTCCGGCGCCGCCAGGCCTCTCCGGTCCCTTTTCTCAGACCACCAGGCATCGCCGGTGGCTATCTCGGACCTCATCGGCTCACCAGGCTTCGCCGGTGACCATCTCGGCTTCCCCTCGGCTTCGTGGCTTTCACCTGGCCTTGCGGTGACACTCTCGGATTCTCCAGCACCGCCATCGGCTCACCCCTCGCTCCGCCAGTTCTCGGTGGCTCTCGGTTTCCTTCGAGAAACCACTGGAACTCCAAATCCTCAACCTCGCGCAGAACCACCTCTCCGGCGACCTCCCTATCAGCCTCAAGTATCTCGATCTCCCATCGAATGCCTTCTCCGGTGTGATCCCGAGGAGCGTCGTGAACTTGACTCAGCTCCAGCTCATCGGCTCATCGATCTCGCCGGTTTGCTCTCGATCTCCTCGCGCCGCCAGTGGCTCTTGGTCTCGATCTCGCTCGGCTCTTTGGTTTTGCCGGTGACCTTCTCGGCCCTTCTCGATTGTCTCTGTACAGCCAGGCACCGCCGGTGGTTCTCGGTTCTCCCTCGACCCTCTCGCTCCACCGGTCCTTATTAGTGACCTTGCCCAAGGGGTGGTTTTCGTGGAAGGGGTGCTCCAAAGGGGTGGCAGAGGCCCTCAGCCTTTGGAGTGGCAGAGGCCCTCAGCCTTTTTCTTTGGTATTTTGGCTCACCGGGCTATCTCCAGTCAATTTGGGTTTGACTATTTGGTGGCTCGGCTCATTATGTTGCTCCTTGGGTGGCTCAGCTTGTTTACTTACTTTGGTGACTCCACCACATACTTATTTTGTTACATGTTCTTAACTTGGATGGCTCACCGATATCTCATTACGAAATTAAAGAAATTAAAGGGCTGTACTAATCATTATGTTGATGGGGACAATTCCAGTTCTCTTCCTGTGGACCAGGTTCTTATTAGCAAAACTGAGTATGATTCTCTTCTCCAGCGTGCTAATGCCTCATCCTCCTTGCTGATCGCTTCAGGTAACACTTGTCTTCATTCCTCTTCTAGTCCGTCTTGGGTTATCGACTCAGGCGCTTCTGACCATATGACTGGTAATTCTTCACTTCTTTCACATACTTCTAGTCCTTGTTCCCCTTCATTTGTCACTGTTGCCAATGGTACTAAAACTCCTGTCCAAGGGAAAGGTACTGTAACCACTTCTAATCTCACTTTGTCTGATGTTTTATACTTACCTGAGTTTCCTTTTAATCTATTGTCTGTACACAAACTTACCCTAGCCTTAAACTGTTCTGTTGCTTTTTATCCCTCTCATTGTGAATTTCAGGATCTGAAGACGAAGAGGATGATTGGTGGGGGATTTGTCAAAGATGGACTCTACTACTTTCAACCATCTAGCACCTCAATTCCATCTGCTCTTCATTCTACAAATTCTCCATATCAGTGGCATTGTCGTCTTGGGCACCCCTCGTCGGTCAATCTTAAACATTTAGTACCTACCTTACCTACTTTTTCTAATTTTAATTGTGAAACTTGTGAGCTTAGTAAACATCATCGAGCTACTTTTAAACTTCGCACTGATGACCCATGTTTACATCCGTTTGAACTAGTTCACTCTGATATTTGGGGGCCAGCTCGTACCACTGGTTTATGTGATGCTCGTTATTTTGTCACTTTTATTGATGATCACTCTCGTTTAACTTGGGTTTATGTGCTTAAAGATAGATCTCAATTGTTTTCAGTCTTCCAATCCTTTTATGCTGAAATTTCTAATCAATTTAATGCCAAACTTCTTGCTTTTCGAACTGATAATGCTCGTGAATATCTAGATAGTGCGTTCCAGCAATTTCTTGAGTCTAGAGGTATTATACATCAAACATCCTGTGTTCGTACTCCTCAACAAAATGGCATTGCAGAACGGAAGAATGGGCCCATCCTAGCTATTGCTCGTGCTCTCATGCTCCAAATGAATGTCCCTAAGCTTTTTTGGGCAGATGCAGTTCTTACTGCCGCATATCTTTTGAATAGGATGCCATCTCGTATTCTCAAAGGTAAGTCTCCTTTTGAGATGTTCTTTACTGGCAAAAATCCCTTCTCTGTTCCTCCAAGAGTCTTTGGTTGTGTTTCTTTTGTTCATAATCACAATCCCAATCGTGACAAACTTGATCCTCGTGCTCATAAGTGCATCTTTCTCGGCTATTCTCGTACTCAGAAAGGATATCGGTGCTACAGTCCTTCCTTACGCAAACACTTTGTCAGTGCTGATGTGACATTCTTTGAGGATATCCCATATTATTCTCCTCAGGGAAGACAGTTACAGGAATCTATGTTATCTGCCCCTGTTATCCCTACACATGTTCCCATTGCTCCTCCAACTTCCCCTATTTCCATTGTTCCTCCTGTTCCTCCTATCTCTCAGGTTTATGTTCGTCGGCGAAATCAGGATGTCCCTCTCATTCCACCACCACCACCACCAGTAGAGTTCTCTCTACCTCTTCCCCCATCCGCCTCGCCGTCTGCAGATTCGCCTCCTCCTCAGTCTACCTCGGATCTTGATCTTCCCATTGCCATTCGTAAGGGTAAGCGTACCTGCACTGAGCATCCTATCTCTAACTGTGTTTCCTTTGATCATCTGTCTCCTTCTTTTAAAGCATTTTCTTTATCATTATCATCTCTTGTTGTTCCTAAGTCCTACAGGGAAGCCCTTTCTCACCCTGGTTGGCGTAAGGCAATGGAAGAGGAAATGCATGCTTTAGAATTGAATCATACTTGGGATCTAATTCCCAAACCTGCAGGAACTTCTATTGTTGGTTGTCGTTGGGTTTTTACCGTTAAACAGAATCCCGATGGTACTGTTGATCGCTTGAAGGCTCGTCTTGTGGCCAAGGGCTTCACTCAGACATATGGCCTTGATTACACTGAGACTTTTTCTCCTGTTGCCAAGTTGAATTCTATCCGTATCATTATCTCCCTGGCTGCTAATCTTGATTGGCCTCTTCACCAACTCGATGTCAAAAATGCCTTTCTGCATGGTGATCTTACTGAGATTGTTTATATGACTCAACCACCCGGGTTTGAGTCCAAGGGGGAGTGTGTGTGTCATCTCAAGAAATCTATCTATGGCCTCAAACAATCTCCACGTGCTTGGTTTGACAAATTCAGTAAGGCAGTGGTTTCTCATGGTATGACTCGCAGCCAAGCAGATCATTCTGTCTTCTTTAAGAAGACAAGAACTGGTATTGTGATATTAGTTGTTTATGTGGATGATATTGTCATCACTGGGAGTGACAAGGAAGGCATCAAGATTTTGATCAATCATCTCAGCTCAAGTTTTCTCACTAAAGACTTGGGTAAGCTTCGTTATTTTCTTGGTATTGAGGTTGCCAGATCAAAAGCAGGCATAAGCTTATCTCAGAGAAAATATACCCTCGACATTCTACAAGACACAGGTTATCTTGGCTCCAAACCTGTTGCTACACCCATGGAACCCAATCTGAAATTAATGCCAGACGAGGGTGACTTTGTTGATGATCCAGACACCTATCGTAGACTTGTTGGTAAACTTATTTATCTAACCATTACTCGGCCTGATATTTCTTATGCAGTTAGCATTGTGAGTCAATTTATGACCAATCCTCGAGTTCCTCACATGAATGCAGTCATACGCATCCTAAAGTATCTCAAAAATGCTCCAGGTCGTGGTCTCTTTTATCGATCATCTGGTCATCTCCGCATTGAAGGTTATACTGATGCTGACTGGGCAGGTTCACCTTCAGATCGAAAATCTACCACTGGTTATTGCACTTTCATAGGTGGTAATCTTGTCACTTGGAGAAGTAAGAAGCAGTCAGTTGTGGCTCGCTCTAGTGCTGAAGCAGAGTACCGTGCTATGGCTCATACTACTTGTGAGTTAACTTGGTTGAGAACTGTTCTTCAAGAATTTGGACTCTTAACACAAGGTCCAACACCTCTTTACTGTGACAATCAGGCAGCCATTCATATTGCTAGTAATCCAGTCTTCCATGAAAGAACCAAGCATATCGAAGTTGATTGTCATTTTGTTCGTTCTAAAGTGGAATCAAAAGACATCATCACACCATTTGTACCTTCTGGAAGTCAACTAGCAGACATCTTCACTAAAGCTCTTCCCAAGAATGCCATTGACTCTATTTGTAGCAAGCTGGGAGTCATTGATATCTACTCTCCAGCTTGAGGGGGAGTGTTGTTAGTATTTATGTATTATATAGCTTAATTGTAGGAGTAAATCACGGAATTAGCTATGATTGATTGTTTCCTTACTTTAGACCTATTGTACATCTATATAATAAACCTCCTAGAGAGAAGAATACACACTGAAAATATTCCACAAATAATTCTACATATATAAACCCTACATTGGGTGTATTGTAACACACTAAGAAATATAGTAAAAATATAACCGTAAAGGGTTTTCGTGTGTAGATGTAGGTCTTCATGACCGAACCACGGTATCTCTTTGTATCCGCTTTCTCTTCTTTCTACCTTTTACATTATTGCCTTTCTATTTCACAACATGGTATCAGAGCATCTTTGTTCTCTGCTGTGATTTGTTGAAGTTCTTGGCTGCTGCGTTTTGGTGGCTTCACAGTCTCATCTCGTTGGCTGTCTTCTTGTTTGATTGTTTCTTGGCTGCTCTATTTCATCACCATGGATGTGGGGATGTGGTTCTTGGCATTTTTGGTGGTTCTTTGTTGGGACATCTATGTTTGGTTGTAGGTGTTTGTTGTCTCTATTCCGGGATAATGATTTCCTTATTCCACCTCTCGAAAATCCTTATTCCGGATCTATTTTGTCTTCTTTGTATCCTGCTGATTTTGGTTTGGTTCCATCAAATGCTCTGGCCTCCAGCCACTTTTTGGGTTGATTCTCAATCAAATTTGTTCTCTTTGAGGTGTTTTTCATATCTCGGTATTTGGTGGTTGCTGTTGTTGCTGCCTCTCGTCTCGGTTGTTGGTTCAACACCTTCAACACTCTCGTCTTGGTTGTTGGTTCAACGCCTTCAACACTCTCGTCTTGGTTGTTGGTTCATCGCCTTCAACAATCTTGTCTTGGCTCTCAAAGCACTTGGAGTTCTCTCAATCATCTTGGTTTATATATTTCAAGCTTGACTTGTATAATATATAAGCTCCAACTTGAGGGGGAGTGTTGGATATATTATGTGTGGCCCATGAGGCCTAAATTTAGTGTAGGCTCATGTACTTGTATCTAAACCTAGTTTTAGGTTTCTATATAAATCCTATATTGGGTGGATTGTAACAAACTAAGAAATATAGTAAAAATATAGCCGTCAATAGCTTTCGTGTGTGGATGTAGGTTTTCATGACTGAACTACGGTATCTCTTTGTTTCTGCTTTCTCTTTTCTCTACCTTTTACATTATTCTTGCCTTTCTATTTTACATCACATCCCTATGGAGGGAACACTATGGCTGTACTTCTGGGGACAAGGGGAAATCTGAGAGTCATATGCTGGATGGTTTTGCTAATTTTTTATTTGAATGTTCACGAGTTTGGGGTTTCACTACTAGTATTTCTGTTTTTAGACTTTATTTCAAGGGTCTCTAATTTCTCAGATTTCCTTTCCTGTAAATTCTTAATACTCTTATTGTGCATGGTTCATGCACACAAAGAGTTTACATTTTTAATAAAATTTTGTCTATTACTTACAGACGCTGATTGTTAAAGAAATGTTGGTATGTGACACTTACATGGCCCCGTTCATTGAATTGGTTGCACTACTTAGCTCTTTAGCGAGTCTTTAATTGTGACCCATGAAACGTTGGAAATTTGTGCAGATGTAGTATATGTGTCTCACTTTTTCTTTCATGCTCTGCAGTCCTCCCTTGCACCTATTTGCAGCAAATGCCGTTGTCGGGAACCTGAGGATCTCCTCATCAGCTGTCATCTTTGCCAGATTCGATGCATCCATTCCTACTGCTTGGACCCTCCCTTGTTACCATGGACATGCATTCATTGCAAGGATCTCCGGATGCTATACAATCATGCCTATTAACTTGCATCTCTTAAATGCAACTCTTCTACAATGTGCAAATATGTGTTGATTTTTTATACATTTACAGTGAAAATGTCAGCCCTTGTGTAGCTGTGTATTTTTCTGGGGCTAAGCAGTCTTAGATTAGGATCCTTCACAGTTTTTAGGGTAACTTCATCATGAAGTTCTTAAAATCTTATCAATTCATTTTGAAATGAGTGGGTTGGTTTTTGTCACATTATCAGTCATTTAAATAGATATTAAAATGGTGATGGTCAACATTTGTTTAAATTTTAATGATGTGGCAAAATATAATCTATTTATTTTGAAATAAATGGATAGGATTTTAGGAACTCGATGCTAAAGTTATCCGAAAATTTCTACAGAATCCTAATCCAAATATCCAATCCGTCTTTACTTGCACCTATGGTGAATGTGTTGTCGGCAAACTTGTTCTTCTCAGTAGTTGTCATCTTTGACAGCTATGACATTCCAACTACCTGGACCTCTGTTTCCGTGGGTGTGATCGCACTATTTTCACCCTTCATGGATGCAGTGATAACATTTTAACATGAATGCTGAATCGGTTATGATTATTGAAGTGCGTAGTGATTGAGATTGAATTTTCTATTGATCCTTTACAAAATTTGATCTTGGATATTCTCATGTGTTGTAACCTCATCTAATGCTTATCTTTGCAATGTCTTTAATGGTCAAGAATGAATTCTACTCGAGGAGTTACAGTACCATTTGTTTAAATTATACTACTTGGTCGAACTGTTGGTTTATATTTGATAGAATACAGTTAATAGGTTTTTTGTTGGTACCTTGAAATGTTACACTTGTACGTTTGTGATAGATGATTGCTAATTGATTGGCTTAATGAGATTGTGGTCTTAATTTACATCTTTGTTTTTGATAACTTAAGAGAGTAAAACCCAGGTAAATTTGACTTGATCAGGTTTTGATGTGGTGGTGAATTGCGGTGTTTTTATTAGCTGGAGTTCAATCGTTGATTGAATCCAAGAATCTGAGTGGGGTCCTGGATTGATATGTTACGTATAAAATATGAACCGGGGTTATGATACAGAGCATCACGTATCTTTTGGCAGATACAGGTCATAAGCACTTTTGCTTTCTGGTCATTAATATTTGAGATGGAAAATTGATTGCAGTGCTCTTTCTTGTATATAGAAACAGACTATTTCGTCTTATCTATTTGTCTGTTAATTAACATTAGGAGTTGCAACTAGGATCCAAGTAGATCTCCTAGCCCACTTGGCCACCTGAGCTTCAGATGACTCACTTTGTGAAGCCCAGACTTTGATGCAACTTGCAAGCATGACAAGCAATTATAGTAGCTACCCAGTTTTTACATTTCGCATCTTTTATCTTTTGACAAGTCTACAAAAAAACATAGATGCCTTTGTAAACGGTGTCCACCTTGTTGATTTTCAACTTTCAAGCGTCAACCCTAGGTCAAGCGCCAAAACTAAGAGTTCACCAAACTATTGAATGCCTAGGACTTATCACATTGAACTGTCTTGCCTATAGGCATCTATCGAGGTCATTTCTTATGCTAAGTGGGCTTGCCTTGCCAATTGCCATCAAGGCTTGCATACCATCTCTTTTGCTACTGTCAAACCAATTTATCATACACTAACCTAATTTTTGACACTTGGAATCTATAGATTTGGGTGTAACAATATTCTAACAATATGCTGGTTCTAGTATGCAATTTGACTTGTACTCAAAAGCTTCATTTTTCCAAATATAGTATCTCCTCTCAAGTCCAGATTTCGATGGATATTGCAGGACACATTTGCATTTTGAATCGTAAATTAGGTGGAAATCGTGTTAATTCTGCGAAGTGGAGAAAAACATTTGAGTCTCTTTTAAGTATTTTAATTGTGCAAGCATTCTTCATTGCCTCGTTGCTAACCACGACTAAAAGTTTGAAAACAACTAGTCACCTAATTGCTTGGTGGGTTTTAAATGTAGTTTTCCAGCTGATTCAATCTATTTCCATAAAGGAGTATTCACTATCATCTTCTAAAGCAATGGTTCACAACCACTCTTTGCAAATTATTATTTTACTTTTTCTAAGAAAAAGTAGAACAACAAGATAAAAATATGTCAAGCTTGGTGAAACATCAACAAAGGTTTTGTAGTGATATCCACGCCTTTCTTTGTTCCTTTGGCTAGAATTATTAGCCTTGACCTCTTGATGCAATGATGCTATTCTTAAACAAAGCAAATTAGTGAGCTTTGCTGAAGTGGTAAGGGTGGACTCGCGGGGTATGGATAGACTTGGGATTATAATCTTAGATCGCATGTAACAATAAAATAATATGATATAAAGTCTGAGAAAAGAAAGTAAACCGAATAAAGCGGACTTGGTTAAATTAGGGATGGCAATGGGACAAGGCAGAATTGGATCATGGGTGTCTCGTCCCTCCATCCCGTCTCATCTTTGGGACAGGGAAAACTCGGACAAATTTGGGACGAGATATATTGGTGGTATATTTTACCATCTTTGATTAGGTGATTTCATTACTTATGAGATAAGATAAAAGAGAAAAAGGGAAGAAAACCGTGAGTCATCAGAGAGAGAGAGAGAGAGAGAGAGAGAGAATTCTTTTAGTGATGGTCATATATAGAATAAATAAAAAATAAATAGGATGTATAAAAAAGATTAAATTATATTTCAATAATTTAACAATATATATACAAATAGAGTGAGGTGGGATGGGCAAGCAAAACTTGTTCCCGTCCTATCTTCAATGCAAAGAAAACCTGAATGGGCAAAGTGGGATAGGACAGGTCAGACGAAATTAAATATTTTTGCCATTCCTAAATTAAATCTTTCCTAATAGAGCCCCATTCGACTAATGCATGTCATGAGTTCCTCCTCTTCTTCTCGACTAATGTCGTGAGTTCCTCCTCTTCTTCTTCAACCTCCAGCAAGCAACCAACTCACATATCTAAACAATGTGGAATCGGAGTCCGTAACAAGAAGCAACAAACCATCTTTCCGTGAATCATGAACCATATGAGCTGAAGAGTATTTATGGTATTCAAGGCACCTTGTATGACATGAATGCAAGTTTTGTTGGTTTTACTTTTCTGTCCGTTTAATTAGTTGATGTACGCAGATTCAAACTTTCGTGATTCCTAGAAAATTTATACTTAAGGATTAAGCTTAGAGGATCGAGCTTAGATTTTCTAGAAGCACCTTTGTTTCATGGAACCTTTTCCACTATTTTATGTGGACAGCTTTTAAGCAAACATAGGTAGTGCAGTAGTGGGAATGAAGGTGGACTTACTTTTTGAGGAAATAATGATGTAATGTAAGCCAAAGGTCTAAAGCATGGTGTCCACCATCAAACTTCATTGTCATGTCCAAACAATTGCCACATTAAGAACAACTTTCTTTCCTTTTGTCTTTATATCCTCAGCCTCATATCTCCCATCTCTTAATTGCTCTTATATTAAAGGGTCTAAGCTCTGTAAACTTTTTACTCTTTTTAGTTTTTATTTTATATTAGATCCAACCTAATCAACTTCACCAACTGCTTATCAAAAGAGAATAAATCATATATATAATATCAGATTTGACTTGTATTTAATGTTCCAGTATATTGGATGTGATAAACACATGACACGTGTTAAAAAATGTCATTGGACCTAAACCTGTTTGTAACAAGTTAATTAACACGTGTTAAAATGATTGATACACATATGGTTGATATAGTTCTATTTTAAATCAAGTGACTCGTCCTTGTGACCACATGTGAGAAGAGAAATGAGATACAAAAGGGAGGGATTATGTTAACAATTTTTAGATAAGTCGGCTTATTTGTTCAAAGCCACTTATTATTTCACCTTAATTTAAACAAATAAGCTTGCAATAAATAAGCTAGCCCCACGTATAGATAATTATTGGGCATTCTTAATTCCACAAAAGAGACCGTGAAAGTGACTCGAGCTGCTTGCTATAGTACGTTGCCATGGTCAAGTATTTTTGACTTGAGAGCTTAATTCTTGAACATGCCTTGATTTTGTTAATGCATGAGGAACTCAAAAACAAAAAATGTTTCATCATTTGATAATAGTTCTATATGATTGTTGCCGTTAGCTTAAAAATTCAAGAAATTTATGCTTTGAGAGATTGTGAAGCATCTTTACTCTTTAGTTGTTTCATCTCAGCCATGTTTTACCAAGATCACCTTAAAAATCGGACCAATTTGGCCCCTTTTCTATACTAATTATGGACAGAAAGAAACTGGATTATTTGTACAATAAAATTTTGGAAGCATTTTTCTAACATCCTTTCATCAAAGAGAAGAGGTGAATCCATGAAATAAAATCTTGATAGATGGTGACATGCATTTTATTTATTTATTTCAAATGGATCAGAGAAAATCCTATTCTGATTTTACAAGGGCATGCATGAATGTGTGATACTTACTGCGTCCACATGAAAAAAAGAAAAAAAAAAAAAGATTAGAAAAGGAAATATATATTCCGAAACTTAGAGTATTAAAATCGTGGAAGAATATACACCATACGTTCTTGATATCGTACTTCTGTGAATGGTTCAGAAAGAGAGAGATCTACGTGACAGAAAAAACAAAAGGAAAAAATATCCTTACTACCATATTGTATAAACTACAATGGTTAACATCAAAAATAGAAATTAACCAGCCTATTATTCATAATCTCTTATCATTGATAAAAGACACTCATAAAGCAAAAGTCTTGGTCTTGGGCGAATCCGCAATTTTGAGGGTCTTTTCGATAAGCTTCTGAGCCTTCCTGCTTCTTATCTCAAATCTCATGCTCTCACTCTTTTCAATCTTGTCGTACGGTTTCTTCATCTTCAAGGACCTTATTTTGGATTTCAAAGTCACCACCAACCTTTCCAAGCCCATCATCACCATGGCTAGCTAGCTAAACCTGTTTAAAGATGTAAAAAAAGAAGCTCATAAAATCATAATAATAAGCAGTAAAAAGAGCAACCCAAACTAAAAGATATGAGATATGAATATGCCAAAATATGTAACACACCTGCAATTAGTGAAAATGAAGAGATGAGTGAGTGGCAAAGAATGCTTTGTGGCCCTACTAGTACTAGAGCTAGAGGAAAACCTACCTTAGAGAAGAGTGGGAGAGAGGAAGAGAAACTAGAAAATGAGAGAGGTAGAGAGGGTTTGGAAAAAGCAAGTGAGAGAGATAATATGTATGAATGTAACGGTTGGACATCACAATGTAAGCATTAAGAGCTTGGAAGGAAGACCACGTGGTAGATAAGAGCTTAATTAGGCCTATAACTTCTATGGGAAAAGTCACATTCATCAATATTTCATTCCATAATTGTCCTTATGTTGTTTGTTTTTTATTTTTTATTTTTTTATAATATAAATAAATTCATATGTCAAAAAGTCCCTTTTCATATATATATATATATATAATTTTATTGGTTTAATTATCATTTTGGTTCTCATCCTATGTCATATGTGTTAAAATGATCAACTTTTCAACTTTTTTAATTTAGTGTTTAAGATTTCATTTTTATGTCATTTTTGGTTTTGTATTGTTAAATGATGGATTAAAAAAATTAAGGTGACTAACAGTTTTATTAAAATAATAATAAATATTGACGTGACATGTCAATTCAGAAAAAAAAAAGAATTAAAAGATTTATATGTCAGAAGTTTTTTTTTTATATAAATAAATATATTATATATATATTAATAAATTCATATGTCAAAATTTCCTTTTTCATATATATATATATATATATATATATGTTTATAAGTGCTTATGCGTATCGTTTTCTATATATCTTCTCTCAATATTATGTTAAACTAAGATTAAACTTGACTTTGTTTCCTTTAATTAGCAGCTCTAGCTTACGGTTTTACTTATTGACATTTTCAAAAATATCTTGTGTTCACCCAAAAATATATTTTTTAATTCAAGGAATAAATATACTTTTTAGTAAATTAATTGGATTTGTTTAGTAATACCTTACTGACTATAGAAAGTTGGGTCTATTGCAGTGGGCAAAACCGCTGCAAAAAATAAGAAGCAATGTAATGAGTTTACTTGCCTATGGGTAGTGAGTAATATTTTATTTTTAGAAAAGGGCAAAGGGTAATGGGTAATGGGTATTGTCAATGTTTATGATGGCACTTGTATTGTATTTGATTATTTGTCGTTTCCGGAATTTTATTTTTTTATTTTTTTCCTTTCTTCTTTGACTTTTTTGCGTTTATGTTGATTAGTGACGAATACTAGGGATGAAGTGACTTGCATCTTTTTTGTTATGAAGCATCCCTTTTATTTTAGAATAGATTTGTTGATTATGACGAATACCTTTTAGGCTTTTATTCGTCACTTCATGCCATCCATGAGGGGAGTTCAATCAAATTTTTAATTCTTACTTTAAATTTATTTTAATACTTTTTGTTATTTTTAGTAAAAATTACGAGTCATATATATTTATTTTGATTATTAATTAATTATATATTTATGACGTCACTAGATGTGACCTTGGTTGGACTGAAAACTGAAAATTGGAGCCCTTTGCCATTTTTAAAACCATGGATGTGACCTCTCTCAAAGATAAGAAGCTATGTTTTAACTTCTTACACGTGGTAAGATTCTAAAGCTTACACGTATTTTATGCCAATTATAATTATTAATACTCTTATTGAAATGTGGTATATGGAGGAATCAGTTTCAATATTTAGTCCATGTTGGTCTTGAGACCATATTTTGTTCTTGACCTTTAGACCACATTTGGTCTTGAAGTGTATTGTGTCATTTCACATTTTGGTGGTTGATATCAACTCCATGTTAATCTTGATATGGAGACCACATTTTAGTCTTGACGTGAAAAATCAAATTGAGATTATTTTTGTGGTATCACTACTTAAGGAATTGTATATATCCATCCACTTTATTAAGTGAATACAAGCTTAGTTCTAGTATTATATCATTACTTAAACTAATCAATAATGAGGCGAGTAGCATCAAGAGAGGATTAATATATATGAAACTCTATCCCAACATTTTATGTCAACATGGATAATATATTTTGGGTATTCAAAGAGAGGATTAATTTTTTAGAGAAAAAAAAAATTTAGAGGAAGAAATTCTCTTTATTGTAATCCCATTGTTAATGGTATTCTCTCAATTTCAAGTGAAATGGGGAGAGTTAATTTCATGGTTAAGATTTTATTTCTTAAATTTGATACAGAATTTTATGTGGTACTAAATGCACATTTAGATTTATAATATTTAATTTGAATTATGAAATAGATCCATTTAAAAGGAGAGGATCTTGATAAGGATAGTAATGAACAACACACTCACGAATAAAGTGATAATCCACTTCGATATGTTTTGTGTGACCATGAAAGACAGAATTGCAGGTGAGAGCCAAAGCATTAGTTTTATCACACCAAATAGTGGGTGTAGAAGGTAGAAAAACACCCAAGTCACATAGAACTTGGCGGACCCATGTAAGCTTGGTAGCACTTGATGCAAGGGATTGATACTCAACCTTTGTAGAGGGACAAGACACTATGTGTTGCTTCTTGGAGAGCCACATGATGGGATTATTGTTAAGAACTGTAATGCTAATGGTGGAACAATGGTCCAATGTGTCCTTGGTCGAGTCATTGTCGATGAAGGTGGTGAGACTGAGATGAAGAGGACCATACTGGAACAGAATACCATAGAATTCGTTTTGCAGCCATAGAATCAAGGGAGACTTTGAGATGACATAGAATTCGTTTTGCAGCCATAAAGTGAACCATGGTTAACAAGTACATGAACTGATAGACATAGTTAATGGCACTTCGATAAGGAGTGGGATCGGCCAAGACATTACAATCATACTATTGAAGAGGCCATTTGTGTTGAGTTGCCAATGAAAAAAATGATGTGAACAGTAGAAGGCTTAACACCGGACTGAAAGTCTTATAGTAATCAAGACCGGCTTGTTGGTGAAAGCCCTTGGCAACGAGGCGATCTTTGTGCCGTGAGACAAAAACTTGAGTGAAGAACATAATGACCTATAATTTGTGTGGAAGATATGTGTGTAAGTTTAAGAATTCATGTTGTTCAAGGAAACTTGAGAAGGATGATGAGAAATTAATCCTTCCTCTTAATTAAATTACAAAGAATCAGATACACATTGTTATGATCTAAGTGTCTCACATTAGTTAAGTATTAGTTTGACCATGTATTTATTAGCTCCTCAACACTTTTACCTTGTAAGCCGATTTTCAAGAGTAAATTCTACCTGAAGGTTCATATCAGCCCCATAGTTTCCTAATTGGGGTAACGGAAAAGGTCAATCTTTTTAATGGGGCATATGGTATCCAATGAAAAGAAAAAATGAAAGTAGCTAAGGGAAATTAGGAAAAGTGTGAAGGTTAGTGTTGGAAATTTAGTTGTGTGCATTAATTGTAGTAATAGAATGATTCTCAGCTATGGACCAAAACTCATAATATTTGTGGAACAAAACTCCACGTTTTGGAGCTCGATCGATAGCCATGCATCCAAAAGTAGCCAAAGTAATATAGGCATGCATCTATTTTTCTCATTCAAATTCATTTTCAAGGAAAGTCTTTTTTATTGTTGCAATTTTCTCTTGAAAAGCACGACACTTGGAGCTGGAATGCTTATAAGAGTTTCTTTTGTCTACATCAATTAGTCATAGGGTCACTAATTATTGGGAAAATTATTGTTATTGACTTTATTGTTGACATTTCTAGGGTTACCTAAGCATATAGGAACCACATATCAACAAACCTCTATGCAATTGGTAAATCTTTTTTTTTTTTTTCTGAATAGGTAAATCTCACCCTATCCCTGTCATAGATTTTTACCTTTCAGTGATGTAAAAGCAATTTCCAATTAATCAGAAACCCTGAATTGAATGCATATCCCAACAAGTGCTACTGTTGGACCTGGAACTTATATCGGAAAATATAATTAGTTTATGTACTTTAATTTAAAGTTAGGTTGGTGGATAGTTCAATTTATTTCCATAATTTCATTCAATCTCCTTTATATAGAGAAAAATAGTTTAAATCTCACTTCTTATTATTGTAGCTGTCGAATTATAAAAAAGAGAAGCAAAAACTTCATTCATTCCTTACAATACTTGTATTATTATCATCGTAATTATAGTTTGGTATGAAATGCGTATTAGCTTAATTTATTGATAATCGGGCAATGCTAATTGAACTTAATAGTCATAATTTGTTGTTATTGGGGGAGCCTTATGCATCTGCAAAATAACAACTAAGCACAAGAGATCGATGTGAAGGTTTAATTGGTTCCACAAGATTTATATTATTAGCATTTAATATTCGAGAGAGACCAAAACTTCCGGATGTTATTTCAGTGTGAAATGCATAGAACTCTTAAATTTGTTATTCCCCTCTTCTTATTATTAGTGCAGCATACAATATTTTCTCATTTTCAAGTTAGTTTTCATCTCAATGTACATATCTACCAACTTGAGCCTCAAAGCTTTTGATAAAAACCTCTTCATAATACTTAACAGGTTTTTGGATTAACATTTTTTTTTTTTTTTAATTAGCTTATTAGTTTTTATTTTTTATATATAGTGTTGGAACATTTTAATATTAATTTGACTCACCAACATACAGTTTTTTAAAGTTTCATTTTTATTTGGTACAATTATTATTATTATTTACCAACTTTCAATAAATAAACAAATAAATTTTCAACAAAAAATTAATCCAAAGTCACTAAACAGGATTCAGTCACTCAGCCTTACATATGTATGGTAGTAAGTAGAAATGAATTAAAATAACAAAAGAAAAAACAAAGAAGGAAAAAGCATAAGTTCCATCTTAAATAGTAGTATAGTACAACCTGCAAAATACAAATATATCAATTGATAGTACTCATTTATGCTATTTTGTCTTTTTCTTTAACTAGGACACATAAGGATATGATAACCATATATTTAAATAGTACAATCAAAAAAAGATAGGAAGTTGCATTGGTGACCTTTTATGGCACCTTTTGAACGTTGCATTGTAGGACGTGGTAGGATGTAGACTGTAGAGACGTACATTTCCAATGAAGCTGAGCTGACTTTTGTTTGCTCCTCTTGTTTTTCGCGGAATAGTTTGGTTTTGTTTTGTTTCCTAGCTATGCGCCTATGCCACTTGTTTTGGCATTCTTCTATTCTGCCCCTAAACGTGGTCAAAACTCTAAATTGAATCACTTTAGAATGACCATTAATTCCTGTTGTTTGTGCAACATAATATATAAATACATGTTAACTTGTTAAGAGTTTTGTTCTTTTATTTAGAGAAATAAGATTTAATACATCCCCACTCCATTAAACTATCGAATAATAAAAAGAAAAAGAAAAAAGAAGAAGAAGTGTATAAGTGCATAACCAAGATCATTGCAATAGAATTAGAGTTTGTCCACTTGATTTCAGTCGCTTTTAACCAAGAAAAGAAAAGGCACTAATTACGATGATGTGTTGAACATAGTTATACTTTATGCCCTTAAATCACAACAAAGTAAGCCACTAGAGATTAATTTGAAATGAAGAGAATGCGTTTCATAATAAAATTTGAGTAAAATACAAAATTCATCCTTGAGATTTGGGTTAATGTCAAGCACTATCAAGATTTCTTTTAAAACTATTTTATTTGTTCCCTAAGCACAAATGACATTTAACATTGTTTGTGTATTTTTCCCCAAATCTTAAATAAAACCAAAACTTACATGAGACTTATTTAAAATGATTCGAAATACAATAAGTTTAAAGATATAATAAATTTCACAATATTTTTCACAACTGTTAACGTGCAGGTTATGATTAGTGTACAACAAAAGTGATATCAATGGTGGTTCCAGTAAAAGTGATGTTGCATTAATAATAATCTGTGACCTCAATAATTTGTGAAAAAAAAAATGTGAAATTTGTTGTATTTGTTGTATTATTGTTCAAAATATCACCCATAAAAGTCCAAGTCCATGTGCATTGTTTTTCACAATAGAAGCCACCAAAATCCAAGTCCCCGTGCACATTTTGGTTTATTTAAGATCACAAATTAGTTTTTAGAGAGCAAAAAAATGCACAAACGGTATTAAACATTGTTTGTGCTTAGGGAGCAAATCTGATATGTTTGAAAAGTTTTGTTAGTGTTTGCCATTAGCTCAAATCTCATGGGTGACTCTTGTATTTTATCTTAAAAAATTCAATTTTTACGAGTTTAAATATGTATCCAATAAGTAATATCTTATTTTAAATGACATGTTATGTATATATTTAAATTTATATATAAAAAATATTTAATAAAAAATGTTCCCTTCTATTTCAAAACCAAATGGATACATTCTCCTCTTAGTTTTGATACATGCATTTTGGAAAATAAAGGATTACAATCTAGAAAGCAAAAAATTTGAACCATAAGAATTTGATTAGAAATCACATTATTTTTATAACTTATAATTTTTTTTTTCACACTATTTTCAACGAAATGTAATTATCAATTTATCATAATATCATTTCTGTTTGTTACAAAAAAAAAAAAAAACCCCACAAAACTTGATATAAATAGGGATAATTACAATGAACCCCCTTGTGATTTGGCCGTGTGACACTTTGCCCACCTGTGTTTTGAAAAGTGTTACTTTATCAACATGTAGTTAAATCCGTTAGCAGTCGTAACCCACTTCGCTCCTTTTTGTTAATAAAAACATAAAACATACAAAAATTTGGATCAAACTTCACGAAAAAACAAATTTTTCCTAGAAATTGGAGAACATCTAGATCAATAAATTCAAAGAAAAAGAAAATCAAGAACAACAACACCATAACCTCAAGACAACCAACAACAAATCAAACTGGCAACACCATACCCTCAAGACAACCAACAACAATTGAAACCGGCAACACCATAACCTCACCACAACCTTGGAGAAAAAAAATCAAGAAACAACACCAAATCAAACACAATACAACACAAGAAAAACACCAAAACAAAACCTAACCTAGATCAACAAAACCACCACCTGCAATTTAAAAAAAAAAAAAAAACAGGACCCCTAGGATCCACCATGAGCTCCACCACCGTTCACCACCGCTACCCAATACCAAATCAAACCAGCAATACCATAACCTCACCACAACCTTGGAGAAAAAAAATCAAGAAACAACACCAAATCAAACACAATACAACACAAGAACAACACCAAACCAAAACCTAACCCAAATCAACAAAACCATCAACTGTAATTAAAAAAAGAAAGAAAAAAAACCCAGCAACAACCCAAGATCGAGATCCACCATAAGCTCCACTAGGGGTGGGTTCGGGTCGGGCGGGTCGGGTTTTGGGGAAATCCGTTGTCCGTCCGTAGAAAATAAATTCATGGATAATCCGTCCGCTAACCGTCCGTTGATAGGTTCGGGCGGGCGGGTCGGTTGAGCGGGTTTGGCGGGCGGGTGGTCGGGTCTAATGGACTTGCAAGTGGGATTTTTTTGGACTTTTTTTGGCTTGCAAGTGGACTTTAAAAATTTAGTCCATATCATTGTTTTGGACTTTTTTGGGCCATTTTAAAACCAAATCAACAACTATATATAATTAGGCCTACTAATTTAGTTTTTTTAGCCATTTTTTTACTATTTATTTAAACCTCCTTATTTGCTAACTTTTTATACCATTCTTATATATAAAAAACCAAACATAAATGCAAGTATGCAACAATTCCTAAGCACATACAAATACAAATACAAAAAATCAATTTCATATATATATATATATATTTAATTATATATGGGTTTATAACTTTATATATATATATATATATTTAATTAAATATTGTCGGGCGGGCGGGTATCCATCCGACCAAAATTCCAAAAACCGTTATCTGTCCGTTATCCGGATATTTAAAATATCCATATCCGTATCCGTCCGAATATATGCGAGCGGGCGGGCGGGCGGGCGAGCGGGTCGGCCGGATTGGTCGGGCGGGTCGGGTTTCACGGTTTTTTGCCCACCCCTAAGCTCCACCATCGTTCACCACCGCTACCCAAAACTTAACAACCTAAAAATCGCGATTCCCACTCATTGTTCACTATTGCAACACAACCAAACAGTGATGAGAGAGAGAGAGAGAGAGAGAGAGAGAGAGAGAGAGAGAGAGAGAGAGAGGGCTCACTTTGTCATGATGAGAGAGAGATCGGAGTCGCTTGGCTCAGCCGTTGGCTCAGGGTGGCCTCGCTTGCTCCGCCATTGCCTCGGGGTGATCTCCCCTCTTCTTTATGTTGTCTACTCTGTCACGTGTCGCGCATTGGCGGCATAATCAGGAAGTCTGAGTGTGTAGATCCAAATTGAGGAGAGAGGGTTGGAGAAACGGAGAAGAGATTGAAGAGGGCTTGGTAAAAGAGAGAGGGTTGGTAAAAGAGAGAGAAATAAAAGATATTTTTGAGAAGGAGTAATTTATTTACAAATTTTTGAGAAAGGAGAGAGAATGTTGTGTTCAATTTCTGAGATTTTTTTTTTTAGGTTAAGTTAGATCCAAAGTTTTGTATGTTTTATGTTTTTGTTTTGTTTTTATTAATGGAAAGGGGCGAAGTGGGTGACGACTATTAATGGTTTTAACTACAAGTGGGTAAAGTGACACTTTTCAAAACACAGGTGGGTAAAGTGTCACATGGCCAAAATATGGGGGTTTACTATAATTATCCCTTATAAATATTTAGGGAATGAAAAGAGTTAGGTGTTGTTTGGTAGGAACGGTGTACGCGAGAGCCTAAGTATTTTTGGGCATGGCCTAATCATAGGTGTTCCTAATCTGGTCCTACTATTGCCATCTCATTTGTTCATTCCTTTTGAATCACGAGGTTAGAAATGGGCTTTTCATGGACCAAAGTTGTTCATGTTTTTGGGGTTGCTACCAGGTCCAAAATTATATGCCCCACCTCTGCTATTGAAAGAATGATCTTTGTACTAGGACAAATCTAAAAAAAAGAGGGGTGTTATGCCATGGCTCACAAGTCTATTGTTTGTGTGGAGGAAGAAATGACATTCTTATTATATATGTTGTGATTTAGGGCTAGTAGAACACATTCATACGAACAATAACATAAAACACATCCACACAATACAATAATATACAATGTGGTCAGGTCAACTTCAAGCCTACATTCACAGGCAATGTCAACCAAATTCCACTATCAACGATAAAGATTACAACCACTCTCATAAACTCTCATACTCACACAAAAAAGACTCACAAACCTTACAAACAAACATAGACAAAACATTGCACAAATACAAACTTACTATCTCACACACAAACTCACAAACCCAAAGCCCCAATACACTTAAGAGAAGAGCCATCTTGGAGCTTGAGAGTAATACTCTCTGAGGAGTTTGAACACTAACAATCTTTAACAAACAAACTTTCAACACAGTAGAGGTGGGGATAATTTCAATCAAGGAAAAAATGGACGAGTCCTTAAGAGAAACGCTCTTGTGAATAATCAACAAGTAAGGTGCCAAAAAATCTACGTAGACAAATTAGTGTGACTCTTTGAAGAAACCGATTTGGACACAGAAGTCATGAAGAGCACCTTCTTCCACGCACGAGGAGCTTGTTTTAGAAGTGGATTTTTTCTTCCATAATTTGGAAAGTTGCCAACAAATCCACGAGGTTGTGTCATAAAAACCTTCCTCATGTTAGAAACCCGAGTTGGCGAACCAGCGATTGGGGAGAGGACTGTCCGAAAGTGGTAGTCACCAAAAAGTTGCCAAACCAGGCCGTTTGCCTTTGGCAACAAGGCGAGCTTTTTCGGTCGATTGTCGGGCTTCCTCTTTATAAGACCCACTTACACCCAATTTGATTTTGAGAAGATTGAGGAGGAACTTCCCATGAATTCCAAGGCTATTCTTGGGACATGGCGTGGCGCCATGGATGTTTTAGTGCTTGAACACAAGTTGGTTCAATACGGGAAGGGGGTGTTTGGTGACAAGGTACATGTGTTTATTGTAAATGTTATTCTTCTTCAAAGGGGGAGGGGGTGCGGGTGCAGCAGGTGAAGAGGAGAGAGTTGTTATCAGAGGGAAGAGAGAGTATACTTGATGACAACCGGTGGTGCAGGAGGGTGAAGTTAAGGAAAAACCTTTGGCGGGACTTGTGGGATAGAACCAAAAAATTCCACACGATGTGAGAACGGTCAAGCAAGAGAAAGCTCAGCAACAGAGTTGGAGGAGTTAGGAAAGGTGTGTTCCAAACACAACATGGCGAGAAAGATAGAGGCGGTGGGTCTTGACAAGGCATTTGTAAGCCTTTGAAGAAAAAGAAAAATGCAAGGAGTGGATTTGGGATCGAGTTTGCTGTTGTTATATGGTTTGAGCAAAGCAAAGGCAACCAAATTGCGGAGCTTGAATAATTTGGCAGGGATTCGAGAGTTTTGCCTTAAGAGAGGGGTGGGCATTCGGTTGAAAGATAACATGCTGCTTCAAAAGCGAAAGACCAGTATAGGAAGTTTGGAGAAGAAGAGTAAGACCAGTGAAATAATGGCGACGTTCAGAGACACCATGTGTTGGGGCGTGTGAAGGGGTTTAAGGCTGGTGATGCCGTGTTTAGCGAGGAAGGGACGGAGTTTGAGAAACTCGCCACCATTTATTTTATGGTGGTGGCATTTTTTGATTTGAAGATTAATAGACACTATGTTTTTGCTTTAGAGGATAAAACCAAGTGAACTTTGATATATGAAAATATAAAACCGATAACCATTGAGATAACCCCAGACATAAAAAATTAAATGGCTGAGAACTAATAGACGAAATAGAGAAAGGTTTTATTTTATTACATTGCTAAACACACAGCTTTTCTTTGTAAAAGAAGATTTTTCAAGGCAAGTCAAATGGAATTATTCGGGTGACAACTGGTGGAAGGATGACCCAGCCGTTCACATAAGCGAGGTGCGGATCCAACAAATGCCACTGGTTCATGGAAAATAATACCATCCTCACATTTGCCTTGAAGTAGATGCACCCCCGTTGCCTTCAAGAGAAAAAGAAGGGATAAATTTCAGAGCTTGTTAGAGGAGGTAAATTTATGAACAGAGATAAGATTGCGATTAATAGAAGGGACACAAAGAAGATTAAAGAAAGGTTTTGAAGGAGTAATGGGTGGAACCAATTGTGTGACTTCAAACCTATGATCCCCAATGACAACCTCATCAGTTTTATTCAGATTGCATGTTTTGAATCAAGTGTATGAGATGCAGAGTCAAGCATCCAACGGTTTGGCATGAGGCATTATGCAGTTATTTAACACACGACGAAGCTTGCGAATTCGGTCAATTCAAAGCCACAAAAATGGCAAGTTTTTCCTTGTGGCGACCTCTTGGACAGAGTCCAAGGAGTGGCGGTGGGCTTGGAGAAGGAAGAATTGAGGCCGAGAATAGGCTCTTCTTGTCATTCTTTTGAAGGAACTTTTTACCTGCGTTGAGAGATTTAGCGGTTAACAGGAGGATTGGAAGCAAGTTCCAGACGCTTCATAGCGCTCAAAGAAGGTCATGTAGTTCTTCAAAGGTGAGAGAGGTGGCACGGGTGCGATTGGGGCACAATCTCGCGGTATTGAGCCAAGACCATTAGAATGTAGAGCAAAGCTTTGGCACAGGGGCGTCAATAGTGCTAATTCGGCTATGTGCTTCAAGAGTGAAGAAATTCTGTGACAGACCGAGACCCTCGTTGAAGAAGAGTGAGGTTTTGAGTTGCATAACTAGTACGTGAACGACTGCTAGAGTCGGGTGAGGGTCCCTTTTAATTAGCAATTGAGAGACAACACCCTGAAACACCAGCAAGGATAGAGTTGTCCTGGCGTAAGAGCAGCCTCAAAAGATGAGAGAAGGACAGGAGAGGGTTCAAGATACAATACTAGTAAGGATTCAACACACCGCCAAGCAGGAAAATGTTGCAGTTTATGAGGGAGCTGCGCAAGCGTTTAAGATAGAGACATTAGAAGAAACAGAGATTTTAATAGCAAAAAAGGATCTGCTCGTTGGATAGGAAGCTATAAAAACAAGATATATTTTGGAATTTTATTGTTGAAAAAATATATACCATACTTGATTTACAAAACCTATGGACTTTCCAAGTTTGATTTTTGTCTAATAAATATCGACATACAGGCAATAACCAAATTCCACTATCAACGTAAAGATTACAACCACTCTCATAAACTCTCATACTCACACAAAAAAGACTCACAAACCTTACAAACAAACATAGACAAAACATTGCACAAATACAAACTTACTATCTCACACACAAACTCACAAACCCAAAGATACACTTAATAACTCTCTCACTAACAAAACAAACAAACTTTCAACACACAATCACGTATCAAAAAAAATCTACCAAATTACTCTTTGAAGAAACCCACTGTTCTTCTAGAAGTCTTCCCCTCTCCCTATGTTCCCGAACCTTGGGCAGTACCAAACCAAACCATTGCAACAATATTGATAAGGCGTAAATATAAAGAATACCCAATTGTTCTTCATCAACATTTAAGACCTTTTCTTCCACACGAAGAAAATACTTATGAAAAACCCTCATAGAACAGGGATGATACAATATAGGAAAGAATAATGAAATAAAATGTAATTTTATTCTCTTTTATTTTATCATTATTTGTTAATAGTATGTTTATTGGATATATGTATTAGAGATAACAAAAAATATAATTTTTTATTTGCAAACGTAATTCACATATATGTGGTTCATGGAAAATGTATAAATTTCCTACATTTACTTAAAGAATAATTGTTCGTAGTTTTGATTGCAAATCAAGTATTTTATTTATTTATTTTAATAATTCAATTGTACACCAAGAGAAGGAAGGATACATATATAGACGTACCGGTTTATGTTGGATTTTTACAAAAGTTTTGCTTGGACTTTCCATAATAAATATCGACATATAGTTGTCATTATTGTACAACAAATTGTACAAACAGTAGTATCGTTACGTATCAGACATTGTTTTACACACATGATCATATCAAACGTAAGTAATATGAGCGTATTGTAGAAAAAAGACGTACCGGTTTATTTGGATTTTTACAAAAGTTTTGCTTGGAATAAACAAATATATATATATATATATATTATATATATATATAATATAAATTAAATCATATATATATGTACTAACACTTTTACTTTTGATCAATTTGAATTTGGATGTTATAAATATATTTCATATTTATTTAGTTAGTTTTGTTAAATATATATATATAAGTGATATTAATATTATTATTTTCATAATTATATAAAGTGTTTATGTATTTGGCAATCATGAATATAAAAATAAAGAAAGCTCATTATCTTTATTGTCTCACACCATACACTACCTAAATGTAGATATATATGTACAAATTGTGGATATATATATATATATATATATATACACTTAGGAGTTGTGAAATAAGATGGTATGAGACAATCATTACTCTCTTATATTAAGAATAAAGTAAATGAGGGTTAACTTACAGACTCAAGACTAACCCAATGTTTGTCTACGTACCTTACTACTACTACTAATAATAATAAAATACCTTACCATATAAATTAAATATCAAATAAGGAAGGATATGAGCTTTCCTTATAATTTAACTGTCCATTTGTTTTTTAAGAATGAGAATAAACATTATTTGATAAAAGTGAGTAAATTTAACTTTTTCAATATAAAAAATCTATAATTGACTATACATTTGTGAAGATTTTCTGAATTTTATTGAATATATCACGAAGAGGCCTTACAAGAACATGCCGGCTCTCTTTGCTGTAACATCTTTATATAACATACAAGTAGGGTTACAATTCTAGAGAATTCTAGCAAAGGTCAATGACTACAACTGGCATAGTTAATTCCTAAAATTAAGGGATTGGAGATCCTTAATAGTAGCCTAGGAGATACGGTTGACAGTAGCTAATTGACAATTGACAATTGATTGCCAATCAAATTTCATTATAATAGGAAATGCTAGAATATTTCCTTATCAGTCCCCCTCAAGTTGGAGGGTGGTGGAGGCAGCACACCAAGCTTGCTACGGAAGCGATGAAAAACATCCTTGGAGATAGCCTTGGTAAAGAGATCAGCAATCTGTGATTGAGAAGGAACATATTGTGTAGTAAGGGCACCAGCAGCGACTTTCTCACGAACAAAATGATAGTCCAACTTGATGTGTTTTGTACGAGCATGAAACACATGATTGACAGTCATATGAAGTGCACTAGTGTTATCACAGAAGAGAACTGGTGAGGAGTGTGTGGAGAGACCAAGGTCACGCAAAAGATAAGTGAGCCAGGTGAGTTCAGCAATAGCAGAGGCCATGGTGCGATATTCAGCTTCGGCGCTAGACTGGGAGACCATAACTTGTTTCTTTGAGGCCCAAGAAATACAATTAGCACTCAAATAAATACAATAGCCTGTAGTGGAGTGGCGAGTGTCAGGGCACCCAGCCCAATCAGCATAAGAAAAACCATACAAAGTCAAGGATGAATGAGAGAGAAGTCGGATACCATAGTCCAAAGTACCCTATAAATATCGTAAAATACGCTTGACAGCTTGAAAATGAGTAGTGCCAGGTTGATGCATAAACTGACAAACCAAGTTAACCGCATGAGTGAGATCAGGTCTAGTCAGAGTGAGATACTGGAGAGCACCCACAATGCTGCGGTAATTGGTAGCATCCACTAGCGGACCACCCTCAAGTTGAAGATGGTGCTTTTGAGCAAGGGGAGTACCAATGGGTTTACAATCAGTCATAGAAGCTTTAGCAAGGATTTCTTTGGCATATTTGTGTTGGGATAGAAAAAGACCACCACCAAAATGAGAAACCTGGACACCTAGAAAGTAATTTAGAGGACCAAGATCTTTCATAGAAAATTAAGAGCTGAGTTTTGTAATAAGGGTGGACAGATGAGAGGGGTGATCACTGGTGACAATGATGTCATCAACATAAACCAACAAAGGGATAGTATGACTGGAGGACCTAAAGACAAAAAGAGAAGAGTCAGCTGGACTAAAATAAAGACCAATGTGAAGTAGGAAGGAACTGAAGCGATCAAACCAAGCATGGGGAGCTCGTTTGAGACCATATATGGCTTTATGAAGATGACACACATGTGTAGGATTGATGGGATTCGAAAAACCCAAGTGGTTGTTCCATGTAAACAACCTCCTTAAGATGACCATGAAGGAATGCGTTTTTTAACATCAAGTTGATAGAGGGACCAACCTTTGGTAATGGCAAGGGAAAGAACTAAACGAATAGTGGTGGGTTTAATGACTGGACTAAATGTTTCATGGAAATCAAGACCCTCTAACTGATTGTAACCTTTGGCAACTAACCTTGCTTTAAAGCGTTCAATGGAACCATTAGACTTGAGTTTGGTCTTGAAAACCCACCTTGAGGAACTAGAGACCATGTTTTGTTTTGGTGCAAAGCATGGAGCTCATTACGCATAGCTTGCTGCCAGTGGAGATTTTGAAGAGCTGACTTCATACTCTTAGGTTCAGTAGGATCGGTTGGCTTGAGAGAGATATGACATTGATGCTCATGTGCCTTGCTTCGAGTGACCATGGGATGAGTGTTAGTGGACTGAGATGGTGCAGTGGCAATATTTGGCAAAGGTTCCACCCCCAAATCAATATATAGAGTACCTGGCAAAAGGGAGTCCGTTGCAAGTAGACTCAGTATTGCGGTGCCACTGGCGTCCAAAGCGAAAGAGGAGTTGTTTGCTATGGTGCTTCTTTAGTGAGATGATCCATAAGTTTTAAACTTTGGATGAGAGGAAATATTTGCATTCTCCATATCAGATAATTTGTGGAGTTGAGTTTCACTAATACCACAACAATTAAATGATGGAGATTGGAAGTAGAAAGTGAGAATGATGTTGATGATCTGGCCATTCGTGAGAGGCTCTGATACCATGAAGATTTTCTGAATTTTATTGAATATATCATGAAGAGGCCTTACAAGAACATGCCGACTCTCTTTGCTGTAACATCTTTATATAACATACAAGTAAGGTTAGAATTCTAGAGAATTCTAGCAAAGGTCAATGACTAAAGCTGGCATAGTTAATTCCTAAAATTAAGGGATTGGAGATCCTTAATAGTAACTTAGGAGATACGGTTGACAATAGCTAATTGACCATTGACAATTGATTGCCAATCAAATTTCACTATAATAGGAATGCTATAATATTTGTAGATATTCCTTCCCTGAATCATTACCCTGGCAAAGTAGAGCTAGGTATCACATCCTAAATAAACCAGTTATAAAACGTGAGCAAATTAATGGTTACAATTTTAATGATTAATATATACATGTGACTTTAGTTAACTCATATTTATCATAAAGGTGATTCTAACCTGAGTTAGTTTTTTCCCAAATTATTTTATAAATCTTTGTGAGTTCACCATTACCATCACTCAGTACGTACTACATAGCGAAGTTAGGATATTTGACTTGAGGAGGGGGGAAATTATATTTGACACGTATAATTATGCATATGCATTTGAATATATATAGTATTTGAGACCAGTTTGAAAAATTAAAAACTTTTCACTTGGATACGAAGTGATATTTTAATATAAGAAAACCCACAAAAAGATAATATATTTATTATATTGTGTTATCTATAAGGAGTTTTTATCATATGAATAATCTATTTTTTAAAGTTGAAATCAAGTTATGAATGCATGCAATGATTATTAATAATTAGATAAATACCAAATGCAATTTATGTTATTTTTGTTAATATAGGCTCATAAAATGTTCCAATTGTTATAATACTATGAACATTCACTTAAAACTTCCGTGTTTAACTTTAAAACAATACCAGACCCAAGAGTTTATTTATAATTATCTTCATATTTTATTGTTTATACTTTATACACATAATTTTATGAAAGAAAATAAATTATTACAAAAAAAAAGAGTCCTAAATTTTTGAAAGGTAACCATATATGTGCATGTGATCTATCTGATTAAAGCTCTTGCTTCAACTTATTAATTATACCAACCAGAAAATTTCACAAACAAAAATAAAAAACATAGTCTAATAATAATATGTATTAAAGGTTTTTTATTTACTTAATTATTTATTTATTTTTTTGGAGGGCCAGACCTCGTCCTCCCTCGCTCCGCCCTTGCCATCACTAGCTTCTGTAACTATCTTTCATTGGCATGCATATAGTCATATAGACAATTACTGACCTTAAACTTTAACCTAAATTTCTAATGTAAGTAAAAAAAAAAAATTGAAGAAGAATATGATAATGCAAGTGATGAATTCATTCAATACACGCAGGATACACGTTATTGCCCATCACAAAGTGTAATAGCCTCAACGAGTACTTAGGTGAACGACTTGTAGCTCCTCATAACACGCCTTGTAGCTTTAGACTATCGGTTAATAATACATACAAAACGACGTACAGGCGCATACAGATTATCATCAACATGTAGTATAGCGCTACTGTTAATATCCCCCTCAAACGAATGGCCATGGGGAAGATGCCATGAGTTTGGACGAAAGCGTGGAGGTAAACTCCTTGTAAAAATGTAGACATGCTAATTGATGCCATTGGAAACGAAATTCACTTGGAAATCAACCCCAAAATGAACAAACAAGCAAAACAACATTGTTTTGATTTTATTATAAGAAAAAAATTATTTAATTTTGTGAAACAATATGGTGGAAGTTCTGACATTTCCAGCTTGAGATATCAATTTTCGTTATGTAAAACAAAAACAACAAAAGTTAAGGTTATACATCATTTGCTTAATTATATATGACGTGCAATAATTAATCAAACTTTTATGATAAAAAAGGAGTTTAATATATCTGCAACAGATCGATAGATGTGATTTTAATATTTATTTTTGTCACTATGGTCAGTATGACAGTATCTATAACAAATCTAAACATGGCAACTGAATTAATTATATATATACAGGTGTTTTTCAACCCACAAAAACAAAAAGTTTCTGCTATACGGTCATTCTTTATAAATTAATTTCTAGGAACTCCTCAGGAATTCTAAATAAAAAATGGTTTAGGCCAGGTAGCATCACGTACGTAAACCAAAACCATAAAAATTGAAATCACATTATTTTCTTTCTTTCTTAACAGCTTCAAAGCCTTCTCTCCCTCTCTCTCTGTCTCAAAATGAAGCTCCAATCCATTGAGATTCCCTTTGGGAAAAACAAGAAGTCCCCAAAGATAGTTGTACTTATAATCTTTACCCTAGTTTTTCTCATAGTTATCCCCTATTATTACCCTTTGCTAAGGTACCATTTATATTTTCTCAACATTGATTCTTCAAAACCATCCTCTTTATCTGATTCCAAGTGTGACATATTTTCTGGAGAATGGATTCCAAATCCAGATGCTCCATACTACACAAACACAACGTGTAGGGCAATACATGAGCATCAAAATTGCATGAAATATGGGAGAAAAGATACCGAGTTCATGAAGTGGAGGTGGCAACCACATGGGTGTAAGCTACCTATTTTCAACCCGGTACAATTCCTAGAACTGGTGAGAGGAAAGTCTTTGGCCTTTGTTGGAGACTCTGTGGGAAGAAACCAAGTGCAATCATTGATCTGCCTCCTATCTAGGGTAAGCCATCCTCTAAGATCAAAATTTTTATTAGAAACAAACTCATAATGAAATAAATCGATGTGCATGTTTTTTTTTTTAATTGATAATTCAAAAGTTGGGGAATAGGGAATTTGAAGACTCAATGTCTTTATTGAAAGCACCATATGAGGTGCCAATTAAACAATAAAACTCTTGACGCTTTTTTATATTTCTAATGCGTATTTTGAGTACTTTCTTTCCATATAGAACATTCTATTTAGGTTTATTGTTCATTATTAGTTTTAATCCTTTATTCTAGCATCGTACTAGTTTAATCCTGGTTTGTTTGAATGGAGATGGGGGACATAGAAGGGAAGATGACTAAAAAAATTACATTGACCTTCTTGGAGGTTAATTTCAACGAAATTATGTTGCATTCTCTACCTGTTTTGAACTAAATACTAACCTCCTTTAGACAAATATTATACACCAATTATGGTCAAGGCACTAAAATCTGAGATTTTTTCAAATTTCCTTTTTACACAAAAGACCAAAAATTTCCTCTCTTTTTTTCTGATCTTTCCTCCAAAAAATTTGTTATTGGACACTTGAATTCTTGTTTTCCAAGTTCTCTTTCTTAATTTTAAATTATGTTCCCCATTGCATGAAGCAAAGTTCTTCAGAAGATTTGAGTCTAATTTTAACAAAGTAGGAAAATAACAAAAATATCAAATTAAGTGCAAAATAATGGATTTGTGAAGAAATATGCTGAAATAATCAAACTAATTTTGATTAACCCTTAAATAGTGACTTAATCTACAACGGTTAGTATGATGATTACTATGCATCAAGTGGTTGCACTTTTAAAGGAAAAAAAAAAATAGTATTTTACATAATTTTAATTACAAAATTCTAATTATTGTTTTTCTGTTAGCAAAAATCCGTTAGTTAATTTGATGGACATTAGTATTTTAAAATTGACTAATATATGGTATTTTTCAATGTAATTAAGCTGGCTAATATCCTAATTCAAAATGAAAGGGGAAAAAAATTCATGAAACATCAAAAGCGATTGGTATAGTTATTTCTTACGCTTTGGTTGGTTGGTGTATATTCAACACATCAATCAGACCACTTGGCTAGTTTTTATTTTTTATTTTTTTTTATTTTATAGGTTGATGGGTTGAGTTGGATTTTTTTTTTTTTGCCTTGGTTTTCGGGTTCAGATTGCAAATTTTCAACCTAGTAACCGCAACCAACCCGTGATATTAATAGTTTAAAAATATATGTATTTTAGATTTGTAATTTGTAATTTATTTACTTATTTTTTTGGGACTTAGTTTAAATTTGTTAGTTTGATTTATTTTAGTATTTTGAAACTTAATTTTAATCAAATTGAAATGTTAATCACAATTGTGTAAATTGTAATAATTATTGAGTAATGAACTTAAATAGCTGAATAAAAATCAATTTTTCATTAGGCCTGAAAAAATGACCCAAATCGGACAACCCAACCCAATCCTTACTAGATAGGTTGGGTTGGTTTTTGGAGTTACCATGATCATTGGGTTGGATTGGAAGTTTCTAAACCTAATGACGTCGGGTTGGGTTGAAAAGTATCCCAAATCCAACTCGACTCGACTCCATGCACACCCTAAGGTGAAATTTTTGATTTGGTTAGAAAGAAGAGAGGAGAAAGAATCGGTGAAGGGAACAACTTTTCTTACGACCCACATTTTTTCAGGTTTTTGATTTCCATCATATTTGGATTGAAAAAGACAGTAAAATTATTGGGTAAATTTCACTTTCTCTCTCTTATTTATTAGGTAAAGTTCAATCTCCCATAATTTATAAATTGAGCAATGTCCTCACCCATTTATTGGAAATATGTAAATAACTCTTACCATTTACTTTTCTATTAAACCCACTCAAAAAGTAACGGAATCGCTGTAAAATGACTAATGTATCCTTGACTTTAGTGACATCGAGTTACACTTTTCCCCCATTATCTATTAGGTATGTTTTAATCCCTCATAATCTATAAAATCGAGTAATGTCTCTATGTATGTATTGGAAATGTCAAATATGTAAATAGCTCACCATCATCTACTTTTTTTGTTAAGGTTTAACGGAAAAGTAAACGGTGGAAGACTATTTGCATATTTCCAATAGATAAGTGTAGATATTACTTAGTTTTATAAATTAAGAGGAGAATGAAACAGACCCAATAAATAAGGAAAGAAAAGCGTAATTTACCTAAAATTATTTAATGAATATATATATTTCATTCTCTTTCATTCATTTGTAGACTCGTTAAACAAATGAAAGATTTATTTTTTAAATTTATTTTTTCGCTTCCATTCAAACACATATAAAAGGTAATTTCCTTAACATTTTCTTCGCTCATTCCTTTTTTTTTTTTTTTTTTTTTTTTTTTTTTTTTTTTTTTTTTTTTAAATAAGTGCAATGAAATGGTTAATTTAATTGTCCGAATGAGTGGTGATTGGGTAGGTACAAGGTTAGTGGACATAAGCCATTCCGTTGTTTAATCAAGTAGATAACTAAAATGGCAGTACAGATCTAATGCTATTTACGTTATATTATGGAGTAGCCTAGTGTTTGCCACCGTATTGGGGCCAGCGAGTCCGCACGCTGCACTCTGCACATTGAATAATAAAATTTTTAATAGTCATTTATTTTTTATTTTTTATAATTTAATAATTAGAGGAAGATGATTTAAATCTTAGATATATTTTTTTGTTAAATAAAAAATTTTTATTATCAAGAGAAAGAAGCACCAGCTAGGACGTCTTTTTGTCATGCCTCCGAAACAGAGGGAGGAAGATAGGACGAACTTGGCGAGCTCATGGACTATCGAGTTTCCTTCTCTCCTAACCCAACAAGAAAGCAAGAAACAAAAGATAAAGCTAAACACTCAAAGTATATCCAAGATTCAAAGTGTATCCAAGATTCAAGATTCACTTTGAATCTTGGACATCTTATTTGGCTATAATATTGATTATTGATGTAATAAAAATAAAGGTTTTGTTTCCAAAGACCTCTCTCCCTCCCATGTGCAAAGCTAATATATGTCACGTGGCTTACCATAATTGGTTTCTTCCTACAAGGGAAATGTAGTCCCGAGGACCTGCTAAATTAGAGAGAAAGGGTGTTGATTTTTTACTTTTTATTTTTTTAACGGATAATTACGATAGCATGTTGATCTTTATAAGTTTAATTCAGTGTGTGAGTTCTTAGTGAGGACTATGTTATTAATGATTTTCTACCAGTGAGCGTTACATAATGTTTTTTGATCTCCCTTGCCCTTTGCCTTACGTCTCACTTTTTAGTTTTTGGGCAAAACTTAGGTACAGTATGTTAGGTTCTGTTTGTTAGGTACCCTGCCTAAATTTTTGCCATGTGGCCACTTAACCCCAAGCAACAAACACCGTTAACCCTTTCTCAAATGCCTAACCCTTTCTCAAAACAAAACATAACTTTTTCTTTTTCTTTCATTTTTTCTCAGCAACCAAACACAGCAACTACATATTACTAAACAAAGCAAAAAATAAAAGTACCCCAATTCGAAGCTTCATCGTATTACCTATACTAGTAGTATGAGAACCAAGAGAGCACGAAACGGTGCGTTTCTTCGTATAGTTGGGACGGCACAAGATGCCGTACGGACAAAGCGAGATAGCACTGAAAGCAGCCATTCTTTGAGGCAAGCTCGGTGTACAGGAAAGAGAGAACCCCTCAGGAAACGCGTATTTCATGTGGTTTCGTAGCTTCGAAACGCCGAAACGAAATGAAATGAAACCCTAGAGAATTTTGTGCTGTGAATGTGTTGGTTTATTATTACTTTAGAGGCTCAATAAAAAGTGAAAGAAGGGGCTGACGGAGATGGCGGTGTCGACGGCCTCCTTCTGTATTTCGGGGAGCATGACGGCGCTCTTGATGATGACTTTCTTGCCGGTGGGAGGAGTGACGACCGCCGCTGAAGAGGGTTTCCGGTCATCGGAGCTGGGTGGTTTCATGGCCAGTCCTCCTTGAATGCTTCTCTTTGGCTCTTCGCTCATTTTGTCTTAGCTCTCTGATATTTTTTTGGTGACTTGAAAGCCTGATTACTTCTTTGATTTCTTCTTTGAAGTGGAGTCTTAGGTGAGTGAGAAGCTTTTTCACGGGATAAGCAAGTAAAAATTGGGTTTGTGTTTTTAAGGGTTAACGGCGTTTGTTGCTTGGGGTTAAGTGGCCACATGGCAAAAATTTAACCAGGGTACCTAACAAACAGGATCTAACATACTGTACCTAAGTTTTGCCCTTAGTTTTTATGCCCAATCACCTATTTGTGATTCTTTCCCCAAGGCAGCTTGTAAGGATGGTTTGGCTTGTAGGAGTAGGTTTCACAACAACCTAAGTCTTCAGTCTTGTGAAATGGATTTCCAACTAATTTTGAGGTCTTTCTATAGGTGGTAGCTTGATTGGACTTCGGGTAGTGAGTTTTACAGGTGGCAATGAGTTTTTAGGATATATATATTCAACAGATTTGGTCAAAAAGGTAATTTGGTTGATTTGGTCTGGTTTGGTTTGTTTCTATAGGGGAACCAAAGTCTAAAGGGGGAACCATGTAAGATTGTAAAGAAAGAGAGAGTTTATGAATGAATGTTACTGAACTTACTTAATTGATTAATATTGAATTACAGTATCTATAGTTGTTATTAGACAAAATATCTAATAACAAACTAATAATAGATTAGAGCTGTTTCCAGCTAATGAGCACACTAAACATGTGCTTAATTAAGAACAGCTAAGACACCTTGTTGAGTCACACTAAGCTATGCTAAGCTACATGTATTGCTGAAATATGAGCTAAGCTACAGGTCGTATGGTGAAGATAGAATGCATGGCTGAATACGACTATAGTTTAGGCTCTTATCTTCAACAAACCAAAGTCTTTGGATCTACTAAATTTGAGAGATCAAGAAAATAAGCCATTAGTTGTTATTGGGCTAGGATTTTTAGAGACTTTGAATTTGACGGGTGTGAATTAATTTAGAGGATACAAAAGGTTCTCCTATGTGTTTGGCTTTTATGTACAATGGACTATACATGGGTTTAGTGGGTTTTGAAAATATCTGAAGCTCATTTGCAAAATTTTCCATTAAACCAAAGATAAATGAGAAAAATCATCTTTTGCCATGCAATCAAAACTCCCAAATTTTCCCTTAAAAAAAAAATATACATAGGCTTGATCCATGCGTATGGACTTTGTCTATGAAATAAGAATTTTGATAGGCCCAAAAAAAGTGTCATCAACAACTACCAAAACACAAATGCTTGAAATCTCTATCTCTCTGATCACATAAAGGAGTCAAAATAGAAGATTGATATATTGTCTGTTTAGTTTGGTTTATGAAAAATTGTATTTTTGAAATTCCAATTGACTATTACTCCCATAATTTAAGTACCAACGATCGGAAACAGGGATTCTCTCCATTTGAAAATCTTTCAATTTGTCTATTTTATGGTTAAGATTTTATTTTCTGGATCTAACAGTGTACAGACTGCCACTGTCATTTAAAATTTTAATAACGTGTTAGGCTGTACACTTTAGATCTTATAACATTTAATCTGAACCATGAAATGGACTTTCTCCATTTCATTTCAAATGGAGAGGATCCTTGTCCTGATCGATCGGGTCTAGTGGCTAAACATTACTTACTGTTCTGGTGTGTTAATTGCTATTGTGTTCAAGATTATTTGTAACATAAAACTGCGCAAGCTTAATTTTGTAGGAGCTTAACCCTGCAAATATGTTACATGATGCACCATCACACAACTAGTAACAAAATAATGCATGACCTATACTGCTACTTTTTTTATTTGTTAGACAACATGGTAATTACCATTTCCACGATTACACTTCCACCTATTCAAACAAATGATGGGTCAAACCCCACATCTTCACTTTTAAAAAGAGCATCCTTACATCTTTTAAATTTTTTAAATCAAATTCTATTCCAGAGCTTTCAAGTTATATTCATTTATTATAAAATAAATAGATCGAATTTTGTCATATCATCAATAATTTAAATAAATATCAAAACCATACTAGCTAGTTAATAGTATTTGTTTAAACATTAATGACTTAGCAAAATCTAATTCACACATTTTAAAATGGAGGAATAGAATTTACCCTAAGATGAAGATCCTAATTCATCTTACTAGTATACAAGTGAAGTCCCAGTATCTTCGGACTTCCAAGATTATTCAAATTATAGGTTTTCAGTAATTTGTGTAGGCATATTCGTCAGTCTCATCTAGTCCTCAATTTTTCTTACTAATGATTTTCTTTTCCTTTCTTGTATTTTTAGGTAGAATATCCCATAGATGTTTCATATACATCAGATGAGAGATTCAAACGTTGGAACTACACAATTTACAACTTCACCGTGGCCAATTTTTGGACAACCCATTTGGTAAAATCCGAAGAAGCAGACAGTGATGGTCCAACCCACAATGGCATCTTTAACCTGTATCTTGATGAGTTTGATGAGGAGTGGACAACCAAAATCCATGAATTTGACTACTTGATCATCTCCTCCGGCCACTGGTTCTTTCGGACAATGGTATTCTATGAAAATAGACAAATAGTGGGTTGCCACTATTGTCTACGAGACAATATTACCAGCCTACCAATTCACTATGGTTATCGAAAAGTATTTCGGACTGCCTTTAAAGCCATTAACAGCTTGAAAAACTATAAGGGTATAACATATCTTAGGACTTTTGCACCATCACACTTTGAAAATGGGTTGTGGTATCAAGGTGGGAAATGTGTGAGAACTAGGCCATTTGGGAGCAATGAGATAAAATTGGAGGGTCAAAATTTAGAATTGTACAGGGCCCAAGTTGAGGAATTTAGGAAGGCAGAAAAAGAAGGGAAAAAGAGGGGCTTGAGATACAGGTTACTTGATGCAACACATGCAATGTTATTAAGGCCAGACGGTCACCCGAGTAGATATGGACATTGGCCACATGAAAATGTGACAATGTCCAATGATTGTGTGCACTGGTGCTTGCCTGGGCCCATCGACATGTGGAATGACTTCTTGTTGGAGATGTTGAAGAGGGAGGATGTGTGATCATGTGAGGAGAAGCTTCAATATTTGAGCGACAGAAAATTGCAAAGTTAGATTGATTTAAGGGTAAATTATACCAACCCAATCTGCCAATTTGAGGTTTCATAAAATCACACTCCCTTCAATCATTTCAAGAAAGGATATTTTCACTTTTGAGATTTGTATAAATGTAATTTATAAGTCCACATTCTTTCTCACCGTGATTTCGTTAATGGAATAAGTCATTTTAAAAAGAGATTTCCTTACCTAACATATGGATTAAACCACGTCCTCATTCGATTTGTGGACAAATGACACTCTCCAAAGTTTATATAAATGACTATATATATATATTATTTTATTTTTTTTTTATTTTAAATTGAAAATTCCATTAAGAAAATTGTAATGTAACAAGGTATGTACTTATTTGTTGTATTTATATAAACTTCAAAGAAGAGTGTGTCAAATAAGAAGGGATATGAGCATTCACTTATAATTCAAGTATGTAATTGTTTTTAAGAATGCGAATGAGAATACATTGAGAAATAAATGAGCCACTTTTAATTATTTTATACAAAATATCGCCAATTAGCTATACAATCGGAGGTACGGGTACCCCTCCCTAAATCCTTTCGCTCCCAAGAGGGAGACCTATCCTATAAAGACCAGTTGTGTACGCAAATTGATTGTTAAAACGTCAATGATTAATATGTAGTTTGTGTCAACTCATATTTTGAAAAATGACATTCTTATCTAAGTTGGGTTGTTCACATTTTTGATTTCTCACAAGTTCACAACTACCACCACTGCTACTACCATCATTCATTTTCCTGTATAAATATGCAACACAACATATATATATATATATATATATATATATATATATATATATATTATATATATATATATTGCAATTGTCTAAGGGTCCCAAGTAGAAGGGGAGTAGAAGGGGAGTTTTGGCAAAAAAAAAAAAAATTTTTTTTTTTTTTAAGTTAATTTGTTAAATATGATTTGGTAGAAATTAATTTGAAATATAGATTTTGTATTTAGTAAAGACAAGATTCAAATGAATCTTCTCTTTACAAAACACAAGATTGGTGATTTTAAATTCATTTTTGTCAATCTTGTTTGTTAGAAAAACAAGATTTAATTTTAAATTTAGTTTGCCCCAAACTTTTCTAGTTGGGATGCAACTAGATCTACCATTAATCTTGTTTTTCTAAAAAATAAGTTTGTTAAAATTTTAAATGAATCTTATCTTTAGAAAAGGCAAGATTGAACCAAAATTTGAAATTCAGTATAGTACATGCGTGTGCCGGTGATTGTACAAAAATTTTAAATGAATCTTGTGTTTAGAAAAGACAAGATTCAACTGAAATAAATATTATGAATCTTGTCTTTTGTAAAGACTAGATTCATCTAAAATTACTTTTTTTTTTTAAATGAATTTTGTCTTTAACAAAGACAATATTCAACTTAACTTTTCAGATTTCAGATTTCAGTATTCAAGATAAAACAGTAAATTCAATCTTATATTTAACAAATACAAGATTGCTTAAAAAAAATTGTAGTCCAGTCTCTCGTCTGGTTACGTTGGGACGAGGGATAAAATTTGTTTTAACAATCTTGTATTTGTTAAATACAAGATTGGTGTCAATCTTGTGTTTAGAAAAAACAAGATCCATTTTCCAAATTAAGTTTGGACATGTTTGGAAAAATAACATTAAAAAAAGCATTATTTAGAAAAAATGGCCCAAGTAGAAGAGAGGTCTCATAATTTGTATAGGAGAATATTATATTTAGATAGTAATCTTAAACAAAATGTATGGCATACGATCTTTCTTTTTTTTGTTTTTTTGTTTTTATTTCCTCTTTCCATCGAACCTCTCTCTGTCTATCTCTCCCCCTCTCTTGCTAAGCATATCTTAACAACTAATCACTAACAAACCACTCTTTTTCTCTCTTAACCCCTAAACTTAATCCTCACTAGTCACATTTAAGATAAATAAGTGTTTTTATTTTTTATTTTTTATTTTTTTTTACATTATGCTGTATATATAATTAATGAGAAAAATTCCATTATCAATTTGATTTGAAGTGAATCCATCTTTACTTATGAAGGTTGAAGTTATTAGGTAATTTTGTTGTTAAGTGAATTATAATAGTTCATTTGATAAATTAGTTTCTATTGTTCTACGTTTTAAAATTTATTTTTATTCTAATCATATTATAATTTTATATTATAGATAGTGTTTCTTTTATTGGTAAATTACCACACCATCCCTTAAGATTTATTGAAATGACACTCTCCCTCGAAGTTTGTATAAATGCAACAATTAAATTCATATACTCTTAGATTCGGGAGTTTTGGCCAAAAAAAAAAAAAAAGAAGAAGCATTTTTTTTGAGTTAATTTGCCAAACATGATTTGGTAGAACTTAATTTGAAATATAGATCATGTATTTTGTAAAGACAAGATTCAATTACAAAATGGAAGATTTGTGATTTAAATTTTTTATTTTTATTTTTCTTGTCAATCTTTGTTTGTTAGAAAAACAAGATTTAATTTTAAATTTAGTTTGCCCCAATCTTTTCTAGTTGGGGTGCAACTAGATCTACAATTAATCTTGTTTTTCTAAAAAACAAGTATATTAAAATTTTAAATGAATTATGTTTTTAGAAAGCACAAAATTGAACCAAAATTTGAAAATTCGCACAGTACATGCGCGTGCCCGTGCTTGTACAGAAAATTTTAAATAAATCTTGTCTTTTAAATTGAAATAGTACGCATGCCCCCACCGCACAGTATTAAAAAATTTTAGATGAATCTTGTCTTTAATTAGCACTTTAATTAAAAAAGACAAGATTCATCTAAAATTACCTCAAAATGAATTTTGTCTTTCCTAAGGACAAGATTCACTTTAATTAGCACTTTTACATTGTTTCATTCTCATTCTTTTGCTTCATACTAATTCTTTGCATTACCCAGCAGAAACAACCATCTTTCCTCTGCCCCTTCTCTATCTTCCCCAATTTTCACTTATTCACTCAAGTCTTCCTCTTACTTCATTGATCTATTTGGATATCTCTTATCTCAAAATACGGTAAACAAATTTACATCCTTATTATTTTCAGATCTCTTTCATTTATTATTTTAAGATTTTTTTTTTGTTAAATTATTATTTTTAGATGTAGTCTAGGAGAGAGAGAGAGAGAGAGAGAGAGAGAGAGAGAGAGAGAGAGAGAGAGAGAGAGGGAAGAGTGAAAAGAGTGAGTTTTGGTAAAAAGTAACTATTTATTCAATCTTATATTTAACAAAGACAAGATTGCTTAAAAAATTTATTCAATCTTGTATTTAACAAACACAAGATTGCTTACGAAAATTGTAGTCTGGTTACGTTAGGATGAGAGGGTAAAATTTGTTTTAGCAATCTTGTGTTGATTAAATATAAGATTGGTGCCAATCTTGTGTTTAGAAAAAACATGATCCATTTTTCAAATTAAGTTCAGCTGGAACATGTTTGGCAAAATAACATTAAAAAAAGCATTATTTTGAAAAAACGGCCCTCAAATTCTTATTTCAGTAATAAATTATTTCATTTAAAAAAAAAAAATCTTACCCAAATTAGGACGAAACATTTTTATATATACAAAACTCAAGGGGGGAGTGTCAATTCCTAAAATGATTTTTTTGGGGGTATCATTTCGTAAAACCTCAAAGGAGGTTGGTGTAATTTAAATTTCTTTTATTTATAAATATTTATAATTATAAATACTTACTTGACATATGATTCTTGTTTTGAAAAATTAAGGAAAAAAATGAGAAGAATAGAAAAACTAAGTTAATCTAAAAAAGAATCTCTTGAAAAATTTGTTACTAGGCTATTAAACAAATATAATCAAAACGTAATTAATTAGTAATTTTATTTGCTCAGAAAGTAAGAAGAATAAATTCTAAATAAAAAATAATAAAAATATTTTTCAATAAATATTTAAATATATAAAATACACCACAAGTTGTCTTATTTATATGCCTCGAATTGTATATAGCTAGCCTTGATTTCAACTAAAAATTTTAATCAATCACTATTATTAGGGAAAGAATTTTTTCCTATTGAATCTTGCAATATTCTCCAATTTTTAATTAGATAAAAGACATGTGACATTTAAAAAAATCCAATGGTCCTTAAAATACTCATTGAAACCACATAAAATTAAATAAATTCCATATGTCACAATTCTAGCTAAAAATTGGGAGAAATTGGAGATTACCAATGGGAGGAGATCCTTTCCCATATTATTATACCAATCAAATTAAGTCAACAACCATATATCACCTCACACCATTGCACCTAGCGGAGAAAATTTGAGGGCAAAATAATATTTAGAAGAAGAATAAGATAATGCCAATGACAAAATCCATTCAATGCGCGAAAGATACACGTTATTGCCCATAAAATGACATTCTAACGTGTGGAGCTGGAAATTTCAAGCATACTAATACTAAGAGTGTCGGCAGAATAAGATCAAGGTGGTTGTGAAGTTTAGCTAGCCAAACAAATATTTCAGCTATGCATACTAAATTGTTGATTGTCATGTAACACCAACTAAAATGACATAATATGTAGAGACAAATTTTTTATGTATGTTTGTGTTTGTGAACGTGAATATAAGCTGCTTCTACTTAACAATTCCATACTTTCGAAAGCAACTTTATTCTTCTTAAATGATGATGTAGTAATCAATAGTTTGTACCAATGGAGAAAGGATGTATAAGGACAAGTTTGCTAACAGTCACCGAGTATTTGGAATTTTGGATGATTGATGTATTTAATTAATTTGAGATGTATGATTGATGTATGATATATATATGAATTATGATCACAAATTATTGATGTATAAGAACGAATCAAGATTATATATTGTGAACACTAATGGACATATATACATATATGTATGTACATTTATATAAGTACAAATTATAATTATATGATTCATTGAAGGAGAGAGAAACGATAACAATAATAATTGAATTAGATAACATTAATAAACAATATTACATTGTATTTGTATAGCATATTTATGTAAACTTAAATGTTTAAATAAAAAAATAATAATGGATGATATAGAAGATAATTACAAAATGATTAAATTCGAGAAAAAAACAAAATCTCTTGATATTAAAAAAGAAAAAAGAAAAAAGAGAAGCATAAATTTAAACTGTCCTTTTCAAACTGTGAAGTAATAAATTGGAATAGAAATCATGGAAGAAAGAGATGGATATAAAGAAAAATGATCTAATAAGTAATAAGCTTAAAGTATCAAAATAATCACATCGTTCAATTATCAATGTGGGCCATTAATTGGGCCAGAATGCTGTTCATGACCATGACATGACCCATGGTGTTCCATAGTCCATGTAGTTTCAAAAATGAAATGTGGCACTGAGTTGGAAGCCATGTGTCATGTCCCATCAATTAATCATTGGGAAAATTTTTGGTGCTGCCAAAAACGAGCTAATCAGCAAAGTGGGACTAATTCGAGCTTATGGCCGGGACCTGCAACCTAACTTTGACAAATTGGACATTTTGGATTCAAAATTCACACAATTATTATTTGAATTGCAGGTTAATCAAGCATTTTAACTTTATGGACTTATGGCTGCATGCGCTGAGCTCAAAGGAATGCAGGTCAGGTGTGGTAAATTGAATCAGCAACATGGAAATCCCACATTGACATTCATTCTCTAGTTGGAGGGCAACTATCAATAGGTTGAACTGTCCAAAACAAAAACTTTTTCTTTCAAGCAAACAAATGAAAGTTTCAGCAGCTGTTTATAGAAGGTTTTCTTAACTTGGTAAAGGCTCATGCTGGTCTTTATCACTTGCTTATACATTGCATTTTTGTTTACTAAATTTCTCTTCACTTTACTTTTTATCTTTTGTTTGTATCTTGTCCCACAAGAAAAAATAAATTCATTTCACGAAGAATTAATATAATATTATATACTTAGGTAGGTCGTAATAAGGACAATGACAATTAATAACATAAAAAAGCCAAAAAAACCAACCTTGATAAAATTGATGTCACTTGAACCAACATTAGTAATGATAATGATAATAATAATAATAACAATAACAATTAAAACATATCACATGATATATATATATATATATTCTAAAATACTTAATCAAATTTTTACATAAAAAGGAGGAATTTAATATATCTGCAATAGATTAATTTTTTCTTTTCTCTTTGTTACTTGTCAGTATCTATGTAACAGATCTAGATTAACATGACGATCGAACTAACAGCCAACCAAAACCTTTTTTTTAATCTACTATAATCCAATTGAGTTTTTAAAGATGCTGCAGCCTATTTTTTTTAACCCTCCAAAACAAAAATTTTCTGCTGCAGTCATATTCATTATAAATGTCTAGCCTTTAGGAACTACACAGAATTCAAAATTAGAAATTTGTTTAAGGTAGCATTACGTGAACCAAAACCATATAATAAGCAACCACCTCCTTGTTCTTTGAACTTTCCACTTTCCACACCCTTATATGTTATATGATATCTGACCAACTCTCTCAATTTCTTAACAACTTCAAAACCTTCTCTCTCTTTCTCTCTATCTTGAAATGAAGCTCCACTCCATTGAGCTTCCCTTTGGGAAAAGCCAGTCACTGCAAAAGTCCCCAAAGATAGTTCTACTAGTAATCTTTACCCTAGTTTTTCTCACAGTCTTCCCTTATTACCCTTTGCTAAGGTACCGTCTTTATCCTCTCAACAATAATTCTATAGAACCACCCGCTTCATATGATTCCAATGATGACTTAATAAGTATAGAGTCTAATGAAAAGTGTGACATATTTTCTGGTGAATGGATTCCAAATCCAGATGCTCCATATTACACAAACACAACGTGTTGGGCAATACATGAGCATCAAAATTGCATGAAATATGGGAGACCAGATAGTGATTTCATGAAATGGAGGTGGAAACCACATGGGTGCAAACTACCTATTTTCAACCCAGCACAATTCCTTGAAGTGGTCAGAGGAAAGTCTTTGGCCTTTGTTGGAGACTCTGTGGGAAGAAACCAAATGCAATCCTTGATCTGCCTCCTATCTAGGGTACGTAAGCCCCCTCTACCATCAATTTTTTCATTAGTAACAAATTACTAACAATCATATAAATCATAGTACGTGATTTTTTACATTTCTTATGCATACGTATATATGTTCTCTCAAAATACAATATTCTACCGTGGGACGTGTGAGAATAGTTAGGCATTCAAAAAGTTTTGGATACTTACATTAAAAAAAAAATTGCAACATTCTACTTTAGACGAATTTTTACTATGCATGAGTGTTATTATAGTCTAACAAGCGTTATAATTTTGGGTTTGATGTTTACTATTGGCTTTCACACTATATTTTCATTTACGGTACTCAAGACTAGGTCTAATTAATTTAAAGGAAATTTACATCGATCGGTTTCAATGAAATTTTATTGAATTTTGTCATTGTTTCAAATTTAATAATAACCACCACTGAATTGGAAAATATCCAAAAACATAAATTAAAGGCACTGAAGTCTAAGATTTTCAAATATTTCTATTGATTTATAAATTAAAAGAAAAACAAATTAACAATGGAATTTTTTTCCCCTAGAAAATTGTTATTGGACCATTTTTTTTTTTAAATGAAGTTATTTATTGGACCATAGATTCTAGTTTTCTTCTTTACATGAAGCAAAATGCTTCAATTTTTTTTTAGTCTAATTAAAAAATCGAAAAAAAAAGAACCAGATTTTTTAATTAAACGGGTAATGGATTTGTAAAATTAAAAATTTTAAAAATATAATTAAGCAATGATTTGTGAAGAAATTAGTTGGAATGGTCAAATTAGTTGCGGTGGATAGTTTAAGCTCAATTAGTATGATGACTACTAGACATAACAGTAAAAAATTCCGTTATCTAATTTAACACATTTTTTTTTTTCTTGCTAAAACATACATTAATATTTTGAAAACAACTAATGTATGATAAGTTTCAATTTAAGAGAGGTTGTTGTCTAAATCAAAATAATGGAGGAATACTATTTAATGTTACAAAAGTCAGTACCTATAATTTTCACTTGGTTAAATTGTCCAATGAGTTCTGATTAGGTGCGAAGTTAGTTGACCTAAGCCAGAATTGTGTTATTTAAGGAGCAGGTAAAAGGTACAGAAATGTCATTTTCGTTATTAAGGATTAGGTAAAATGATTGTCAATTATAAAAGTGTGGTAGCATGGCATGGAATCTTTGCCACCGCATAATATCTTACATTGCACATTAAACTAGGGCAACGAAACATTTATATAAAGAACGTTTTAGGAGAATATCACATTATAATGTGTAGATATCATTACAAGAATAAACTAATTAAAATCCATCACATCAAATATAATTAGATCAACTTGACTTCAGCTATACACATTCTCCCTATAATATAATTTAATTAGACTAATTAAAATTTATCATATCAAATATAATTCAATTCCACGTCAGTCCAACCATTAACGGAATTCTCAAATTTTTTTTGTATGATTAATATTAGGAATATAAATATAAATATTTTTAATTTATTTAAGTAATAAGTTGTGATTAAAATAACATCATTTTTATATGAGTTTAATACTAGCATCACTTTAATTTGTATCAATCATAACAAATTTCATCAGTAATTCTTTTAAAAAAATTGTGTCTCTAAACCTATCGAATTGCTCTCCCCCTTGACCTTTATAGGAACTTATAAAAGTAACATCTAACTTCCTTCTTAACAATGAGGAACAAAGCCCACAAGTGATGCTTTAAAAGTTATTTATTTTTTATTTTTTGCTAAGTGATTAAGGAGACTGAAAGGAGTAGATAAAGTATCTATATGTATGGGGAACATTTAGGTCCTGTCACAAGACTTTTGTTGATTTTGATAAAATTTGTGTGTTTTGTGGTAAATGTTGTGTCCGTATTGATAAATTTATGTTTATTGTTGTAAAAATAAAATGTGTGAATTCTTGTAGAATTTGTGATATTTGTGATAAAGTTAACTTTACTACAAAACTATACACATTTTACAACACCTAACAGACATTTATTAAAACATACACAACATTTTATCAGAACACACACAAATATTACAAAGCTAAGAGGGGTCAAGTTTGAAAATATAACTAATGGTTAAGAAATTAAGCCAGGTGCAATTGTAGATTGTTCAAATTAGTTAAGTGTTCTTTAAGTGAAAATATAACTAATGGTTAAGAAATTAAGCTAAAAAGTGTCCTAATCATAGCATGAAGACAAGCTTGGGGAGAAATTTCGTAGAAGTGTATGGAATTGCCCATTGCCCCACATAAATTGGATGTATGTGTCTTAGTGTCTATCCTTGAGAGTGACCCTCTTTCCCTTTTCAAGTTTAGTAGAAGTGAGTGGTATCACTGAACTATAAGTGCTAATAACACAATGACAAAACCTTAGGTTGATTAGTATTGGAAAAAGTTCAAAGTCTTAACAGTAATTTCCTTCTTAGAGATCAATACACTTCAGGGATCTTGTTCCAATGATAACTTGGTGTGTAGAAATGAGAGTACTACATGTGCTTAGAGATTCGTACCACAGAACTACATGTGCAGATGTGCTTAGAGATTAGCCTATATATATTAACAACCACAACCACATAAACAATAACTTTATTATTATTTTCCTTTTCAGTGACTATCTTCGGGTAGATCTATTTACTTTTAAATAAAACCAAATCCAGAAGGCCTGGTCATCTAAACGTGTAGCAAGGAATAAATTAATCAACTACTTAAATTTTCTAACCTATCAAAACACAAATTATTGAAAGCTCTCTCTCTCCCTCTGAGAAAGGAATCAAATAGAAAATTAATATATTGCCAGCTTAGTTTAGTTTAGTTTATCCTAAATTGTCTTTGGACATTCCAACCGAGTTTCATTGTTTTGCACCTTGACCTATATTCTCATAGACAAATGTCCTCTATACGGATCTGGGGGCTAAAACTTCAAATTATTGTTCCGGTGTTATAAACTTATAATTACTACTGTGTATTAGATTATTATTATTATCAATATGTAGATTTGTCATATAAAACTTCAGGATATGAACATAGCTAGCTTATTATAATTTTGCATTAGCTGGACCCTGCAAACTTGCATGATGCATCCTCACATATCGAGAAACCAAATACCTGACGTATAGCTCTACCTTTCAATAGAATATTAATTGCTTGTATGAATTAATAGCTACATGCACAAAAATTTTACAACAGTTGAGTTGATAGTTTTTTATTAATTTTATTATTTACCATTCACAACTTGACACATCGATAATTGTGAAATATTTTGTGAAAATTGTTGTGTCTCAAGACTTATTGATGAATTAATCGATGGAATTGTTGATGATAAGTACACTTCAACAATTGATGGGAGTGAGTGTTTTTGGACTTCCCCAATTACTCAAATTATGATTTTTCTTTTTTTAAAATAAATTTTTGTAGGCATATAAGTCAGTCTAATCTAGTTTTCAATTTTCTTAAGATTGATCAGTTCCATTTCTTTTCTTCTATTTTCAGGTAGAATATCCTATAGATGTTTCATACACACCGGATGAGCACTTCAAACGTTGGAGATACACAAGCTACAACTTCACCCTGGCCACGTTTTGGACACCTCATTTAGTAAAAGGCAAAGAAGCAGACAGTAATGGTCCAACCAACACAGGGCTCTTCAATCTCTACCTTGATGAGTTTGATGAGGAATGGACAACCCAAATCGAAGAATTTGACTACTTGATCCTCTCTGCTGGCCATTGGTTCTTCCGACCAATGGTATTCTATGAAAATCAAAAAATTGTTGGCTGCCACTATTGTCTCCTAGACAATGTTACTGACCTAAAAATGTACTATGGTTACCGAAAAGCATTTAGGACTGCCTTTAAAGCCATCAACAGCTTGAAAAACTATAAGGGTATAACATATCTTAGGACTTTTGCACCATCACACTTTGAAAATGGGTTGTGGAACCAAGGTGGGAATTGTGTGAGAACTAAGCCATTTAGGAGCAATGAGATAAAATTGGAGGATCAAAATTTAGAATTGTACATGGCCCAAGTGGAGGAATTTCGGAAGGCAGAAAAAGAAGGGAAAAAGAGGGGTTTGAGATACAGGTTACTTGATACAACACAAGCAACGTTATTGAGGCCAGATGGTCACCCGAGTAGATATGGACATTGGCCACACGAAAATGTGACATTGTACAATGACTGTGTGCACTGGTGCTTGCCAGGACCCATCGACACGTGGAGCGACTTCCTATTGGAAATGTTGAAGAGGGAGGGCGTAAGATCACATGAGGAGAAGCTTCAATATTTGAGCGACAGAAAATTGCAAAGTTAGATAGATTTAATTATGCTTGTACTTTATATGTGTCTTTATTGCTCTCATTTAGAGTTGTGTTTTGGTATCTCGAATTTGTTTAATATTTATATGGTGGGTGACAATCGAGAACATTTTAAAAATAAAAAATAAACTATGCTAAAGATCTGCAACAATGTTACATACACAACAAATTTCATAATTTGTTAAAGTGACAAATTATAATTAGTACAATCTCATTCACATGAGACTTTTTGTGTACACCAATCACAAACTATCAATATGTAGATAGTTTTTATAAAAGAAATTATTGTGTGGTTGGAGCCAAAATGTTAACATCATCAATATTCTTAAAATCGATTTTTTTTTTTTTTTTATTATTATTTTTTATTTTACGGAAAAAAGAAAAAAAAGAAAAGAAAAGAAAAAAGAAGTAATTGATACCAATTACCAATGGAAATAAATATTGTTGGCCCAAGGGCCTAACTCATCCTTAAAAACCGATTCATAAGCAGAGGGTTGCCTAGGCTTATAAACTGCATTAGTTGAGGCTACCCAGGCGATGTGGGTTATCCAACACCCTCCCTCAGGGGCAGGGGAATCCCCCCTAAGGCCCAAGGGTTGTGCCTAAGGGTAAAACCCAATTTGGCTCTGATACCATGTATAAACACAAAAGGAAAGTTTTTAATGGCTACATGTTTACTATAGGACAACCTGTATTACATTGAGCCCTTAGCAGGGTATTTATAGGAGAATAACCCTAGACTAACCATATATTAACTAGGGTTAACATGAGTGTAATATAAGTAATATGCTTTGCTTGTACACCAAGTATTGGACTTGGGTTTTGACCATAGATTGGGCTTTAATATACTTTTAACATCTCTCGTCAAACTTAAAATGTAGTATGACGAAGACTTGAGTTTAAAATTGCATGAAATAGGATCCACGAAGAGAAAATCGCCTAAGAAATATCACTGTCAAATAGGAATAAACCCATAAACACATGAAGCACATGATGCACGTGAAAAGGATCGCGAAAGAGCCTTGGCGCATGTAAGACAAGAGGAAAACATTCTTCAGAGCATGATGCGAATCGTGTAGCAACTAGGAAGACGCATGAGGGACTAAGACGACGCGTGGAAGGTCCGATGACGATGATTTTTTGCGGGGTTAGAACGAGCGGCCTGAGATCTTTAAATTCATGTGGTCATTTTCTTGATTTCAGAGGTATTGACGGTAGATTCGTGATGGCAGTGGTCTTGTAGGCGGCGGAGCAGCAGCGGAATAATGCCAAGGAAGACAAGACTGCAAACACCTCAAGAACGAATTTGGCTCTAATAACATGTTAGAATTATGAATAATTCACTGTATATTGATGTTGAATGCATGTTGGGTAAGTTCACGTGCATTATCAGAACAAAAAACTTTAATTATTTTGGAGAATTGAGTTTTAATCATGTTGGCAAAGTTTCGATAGATATTTAATAATTCATCATGAGAACTCATAAAAAAAAAATCTAACTATAACGAGAATAATCATCAACAAACACAACAAAATAGCGAGATCCACTAATACTATTAATAGGAGAAGGTCCCTAAACATCAGAATGAATTAAGTAAAAAATACCAGTAGACATGGATTTACTATTACGAAAAGGCAAAGCAGGTTGTTTTCCTAATTGACATAAAACACAATCAAAACCCCTAGAGACTAGATGTTGTACTCGGGAAGATGATGCATGCTTGAGCCAAGAATGCCAAAGTGATAAGGAAGGTGAAGACTTGCTATAATCCTAACCTGGCATCTGAGAAAGATCATCGTCGCGCATGTAAGATAAGAGGAAGACATTCTTCAGAGATAAGGATTGCCCATGGCTCTGATACCATGATAAAGTCCAATGGGCCTAATTCAATCTCAAAAGACGCCTTATGAGATGAGGATTGCATATGGCTTATATATCTATTACTTACTCTAACTCTTTCTAATATGGGATTATATAGGATAATCTCTAACAAATATAATCAACACAGGATACACATCATCTACAACTGTTATCCTAATAATTAATATAATGGCAAAGGTTTAGGTAATAGGGTTGAAATCCCATGTGGGTATTGCACAGTTCAAAATTGTGCAACAATTAAATACTAAAAAAATAAAAAATAAAAATATTGCACAATTTTTTTTTTTCTTTGAGAAGAAAATAGAATAATATTAAAGAGAATTATCCAAATTTTCAACATCCAAAACCGAAAGCCGAAATATTAGAAGGTGGAATGCTATGTAGCCATACAGGAACATCTGTTAATTCCTTTGCTTTCCGAGCTAGCAAATGTGCCACTCAATTTCCTTGGCTTTTGGTGTGCTTAAAGGAATGCAGGCGAATGGAGGAAGCATAAGCTTTTGTGTCTTCTATAATATTTCCAAAGGGAGCCATGCATGGATCGGGGTTCTGTAAGGAAGAAATTATTATGCTACTATCACCTTCAGAGATAACTTTGTCAAGCCGTAGCTGGAGTACTAACTGAATTGCTTCCCGCGCAGCACGAGCCTCTACCACCTCAACCGAAGCTGGTAAATGTATTTTTCGAGAAATCGTGGCTATTGTGTACTCTTATCAATCCGAATTATGACTCCAATACCTGTAGAGGATTGGTCTGGGAACATCGCTCCATCGGAGTTTGCTTTGAAGAAGAGGGGGTTGCAAATTCACCTAGAGGGATTGGACTGCTTGATGAAATTCTTGTAGTAACTCTACGTCTCTACCCTTTTGTGAACTCGGTCTGGTGGATCAGTTGCTTGTTGAAAATTCAAATAATTTCGTCTCTGCCAAATAATTTAATTAGTTTCAAAGGAATTAAATTTTCAGACATGCGTGAGCAAACTATAAGCGTGTGGTTCTTCAAATAAAGCCTTCAACCAAGTATATAATCTAACTGGTAATTATACAATAGTACTTGGGTAGTAATCTATTTTCTATTTTCATATAAATTGTGGATCTCGTTGAATTAAATTCATGATAAAACTTACTATTCATGTAAGAGAAGATAGTATGATATTAATGTACTTTGAGAGTATTCTATAATTTTTCCTAATCTGATCCAATTTAATCTAATATATCTACTATCTTATTCAATCTATCTATATCTAAGTAAAGAAGGAGATGTTTCCATATCTTTACCATTTGTCTTGTATAGAAATGTCTCTTGTTTGACACGTACATAGCATTTTAATTGGACAAGTTAAGCCACGTGTTAGGTGCATGTACATGTGTCAAGTACATATGTTAAATATAATCTATTTTGTGGACTATTAATGCCACATAGCCAATTATAATGTGAATATCAATTTTATTGAATACCTATTTGTCACATGTGATGCATCAATACTAAATTAATCTTATTATCAAATTATTTTTAAATTCCTGTATAAATAAGTATGCCCTTAAATGTCCAATACTCCTCTCCCACCAAACTTCCAAACTTAGCATTAGGGTGGGGATCATTTTTTTATTTGTTTTGTGATAATTCGATAGTTGGGCGAGGGGGTGATTTGAATCTGATTTTCCTCATAAAGAAAAACAAAAAATGTCAGTTGAGTTACAAGATTTAAGACCAGAAGAAGACTTGATTAATGCAAAACATAGAGCAAAATCTTTTTGAACTATGTGTGTCCTATGAAATTTAATAACAAATCGAAGTACCTTTTCATTGCTACAATTCAATAACACTAACACCTAGCAAATCCGAATAAAAAAAAAAAATACACACTTTATTGGAGGATCATCTCTAACTACATTCCCCACATTGGGAGTAAACCATCTCCTTGAAGAACGTACTTAAGCAAAAATAGCTATTGTCCTTAGGTTAAATATGATTAGATAAACTCGTGAGGTCAATGTAATCAGATGTTGCCCATGCCTTCACAGCTGGTCGCCACGTTTGATGCATTCACATTTTTCCATAAAAAACCTATGTAATAGTTCATAACAATTAATAATAATGAAAAATAAATAAATAAACAAAACAAATTGTTTAAGTGTGTGATGACTAGGGAGTGTGTTGTGTTTGTGTATGTGTCTTACAGAAATTTGGTTTGATATGAAAAATTGAGAAGTACTTAGAATTTTATTCTATGTTATTTTGGTGTCAAATTATATAAAAAATTGCCATTACCCTGGTGGACACTCCCATAGTGATTCGCAAAAAACTAAAAAGTAGAAAATCAAATCAAGTTCTTATTTTAGAAGAAAAACTAAAATGAAAGTTGTACCAACCGTTGAAAATCAATAAGGCTACCAACTGCATTCATGTCTCCTGCTTCTTGTGCTTTTGCGATTAAGCTTGTGACAAAATTACTAATTTTGTTGGAAGCTTAGGATTTCTACCCCCCAAAAAAAAAAAAATAAAATAATGCATAAGATATGTTGCAGAAATAACAGAAAAACTAAAGAATTCAATATATAGAATTCCAATGGTAGAGTGACACTTTTTATTTTGGCCCAAATAACATATGCATAAGACATGAAAGAAATTAAAAGGTACAAAGTGTCAAACTAAAAAAAAAAAAAAAAAAAAAAAAAAACAAAAAAAATAAAACATGGTAAAAGAAGTTAAAAGAATAATGAATAACGCCCACAATTACTTCTGACCTCTCTGTTGGTGCTTCGGCCATAATTCGTCTAATGTTCTTTCTTTTTGCAATGTGTCTTCTGACAACTTGGGGTTATTTATATACAAAAAAGACCTGAAAAGTGTCGTTTTTGGGTTCTCACGGAAGTGATAATTTTAGACAGAAGATCCCACAGCAAATCTAAAATGACATTTAGTTTATGTTATTTTTCTATCTGAACTTCTCATAATGACATGTAAGACAAAAAAAAAAAAAAAAAAAAAGAATAGTGACTAAATTGTATACCATGTAGTATCTATTAAGATCTCTTTAATTTAGGTCCCAATGTAATATCCGCGGAAATATTTAGGTTTGTGGCGGGACCAGGGACCTTAAAAATGTCAAAAATTGTAATTTTGTGTGTGTTTTAATAAAATGTGTTTTAGTTATTGTAAAATGTATGTAGGTTTGTAGTAATGTTAAGTTTATCACAAATATCACTAATGTTACCGGAATTTACATATTTTATTTTTACAACAATAGAAATACATTTATTACTATGTACACAAAATTTACCACAAAATACAAATATTTTATCAAAACTCACACCGATTCCGTAACGAGACCTAAGTGTGACCCATAATATCCGTATAAGCCAACACGTAGCACATTTGACTCTTTATCTGATAAGGAGGATGGTGATGTCCATTGATTATGTAATTAGATGATTTTCTTTTTCTATTATTTTGAAGTTTAGATTTTTGAACACCACCCATGATTAATGGGTCATGAGAATTTTTTTTTTTTTGGGTAGAAATCCTAATCTAATGTATAAATAAGGACTTGAACTCATGTCCATTAGAGGTGGGGATAAGGATCATCATGTCAAGACATTAATGGATTTCTTTTTGGTATAGACGAGATTCGAATCCGAGTCCTTTAATCGAAATATTAAAGTGTTGAATCTAACTCTAAAAATCATTTTTTTAATTTGAAGTACTGCCTCTTTTTTTGTTGTTGGTGAATTTTAAGATATTTTAGGAATAGTTCTTTTAGTAAATTGTTATAAAATGGAAGGTAATTTGTAAACTCAATGTAGCATATATAGAAAACATTGAAGAAAACAATAATATGTGTTATGTTTAATTAAAGTAATTAGTAATCAATTGAAATTTTGGAAGTAACGAGGGACTATACTAAGTTTAATATTAGAGTAAGTTGATGAGTGTATATGAGTAAGTTGGGTTACTATTAAATCTTGCGTCCCTCTTTATTAAATTTGTTGCAAATTAAACAGAGTAATTTTATGCAAAAAAAGGTGGCTGAAACAAGCTGGATATCATGAATGATTAGAGAAGTTGAATAGGAAATATTAAAGGAAGTTCTACATGAGTAAGTTGCCGAATAGGAAATGTGGAAGGTTGATTCAGTTTAGCTTTTCAATTCTTTTTTTATTGAATTGAGTTCAAGTAGATTAGGTAATGGTAAAAATTTGAGTTTAACTATGGGTTTTGTGGAATGTGCTAAATGGGTTTAGTGTTTCCAAAAGGAAAAAGAAAAAAAAAAAAATCACTTGAAGTTGGATAGTAGAGGTTGAGTTAATTTTTTTGATAAGTGTAGAGGTTGAGTTAATGGTAAGCATATCGTTTGGATATTGAATAGATTTATGTGTGGTTTTTTTTATCATTTGAACTTCAAGGCAAGCATATAATTTGAGTACTGAATAGATTTTTGACAAAAAGAAGTTGCCATTTTTTGTTGGGCAGAAAGAAGGTATGTGAAGTTATTAGCTTTTTGGTTTGTATTGCTTAGTCTCTTGGAAAACTATTGGTGCAGGGGGTGATTTTTCTGTTTAGATTTCTTTGGTTTTATAGATCTCTTGGAAAACTTTGCTTAGTCACTCGAATAAAACCTTACTAGGCCTAAACCAGCACACTTACTTTGTGAAGGTATTCCAAACCTTTTGTCTATGATATACTAACCTGACTGTGGTATTAAAAAAAATGTTGGTTTGGAAGCATATTTATAGCAACAATCATTTTCTAGACTTATAATAGTTGGCCTAAATATATTGTTAGTCCCTAAAGTTTCTAACTAAGTGTTATTGGTCCTTGATGTTTGAAATAAGCACTATTGGTCCCGAAAGTTTCAAAATTAATCGCGGTTAGTCCTTCTATTTTATTTCGTTAGTTCGATTGCCTACGTGATTTAATAGAGGAATGACGTGGCATTTTTAAAATTGGGTGACAACTTTTTTTTAATTAAAAATTACACCTAAGTAATTAGACCCTTTTACCTTACCCGAATTAACTGACCCGATCCATTTCAATAACTCATTTCACATTTAGACTTCATCACGACCAAATCAAAAACCCCCAAATTAAAATTTCAAGAATTGAATCGAAACAAAACTCAATCTAGAATTAAATCAGATCAAAGCTCAACAATAGGAACACCAAGCAATACAAAATTACACACTTGCATACCAAGAACACAAACTTAATTTAGAATTAAATAGGAACAAAATTCAACAACAGGAACACCAAAAAACACAAACTTATGGAGGAGTTGCAAATGGAGGAAGAGAGAGCACGACACCGGAAAAGAGGAGCTACAAATGGAGGAAGAGAGAGCACGACGCCAGAACAAAGGAGCTGCGAGAGGTGTCTTAGGGATCCCATGATCAAGTGGCGATGGGTGGAGGAGATTGTGGGGGTGTCAGGGTTGCCGTAGTTAGGTTACTCACTACAACTCCAATCATGCCAACTTCTCCACTCGTAGTACAAACATAAAAACTGTAATTTGGTATCCTCAAGCCATAGCCATCCGGTATACAAGCCGTAAGCATGATAAAGCTTCCAACCTAAAAGTTCAAGCTAATAGGTGGAGAGGCCCAACAAGTTCGTATACCCATTAGTCACTCCAACTCTTTCCATTGTGAAATTAATAATCTCTAACACATGGCATGACATTAGAGGGAAAGTGAAAATGGTAATAATTTGCTTCATTGATTTTTTGTTCATCGAAAGCTTGAAATCATCCAATATATTTCAAGCAAAAGCTATCTGATTGTCTATTTCCATCAGCCTATTTGCAGTAATTTTAGGAATGAGAGTATCTGTGTTATTTACATAACAAACATTTGTACAGCTGCAACCCCAAGTGCTTCCATGACTATATTTGTTTAGGTCAGATGTCAAGGTTACTGTATTCCTAGATAAACTTGCACAACATTCACATAAATTTTAGATAAACAAACAGTTTGATATTTCAAGGTTATTGTATTCTTATTTACATTTTAATATTAATGTGAACAATTATTTATATTTCTCATTTTTAGAAACTTTCATCTACATCTTACGAGTTCGCGACTAATCTATACTATAATATAAAACCAAAACTTTTTTGACATTTTGTTGACTTCATGATATATTGACAGATCAACTTTTGAACCCTCACAATTTTGCACCTCATTCTTATTTTTTCATTAGTTTTTTAACACTTATTTTGAGTTTATTTTGTTCCCGATGATCTCTTTCTTCCTCTTCAAACTCTCTGTGCCAAGACCCGATGCTCTCACAATTTTACGGTGTCGAGTGTGTGAATTGAGTAATACTTCCTGTAATTATCTCCCTCCCTTCTTCGGCAGTTTGTGTATCCATAATATCAAATACCTTACTCGGCTGGTTTTTTATTGTGTGTTGGAGAACCCTGAGCCGTTGTTGTAGAGAAGAGAGACGAACCACCGTAGTCATTTGAACCATTGCATACTTGTCGGGGTTGGTGGATATCAAAGTAAGTTGCCCAAAGCTCAAAATCACTCCCTTTCTATTGTTATTCTATTTCCACTTGGGATTCCAACAAGCAAATACATCAAGTGCTTGACAAAATGTGTATGTTGGTAATTTTTTTAACCTTTTTCTTGGAGATATCAGAATTTGAGGTTTCGTTTGCACAAAGTGTTGAAATAGAGCGATGTGGGTAATCTTGGAATAATTGTACAAGTAAAGGCGTTCCATCTGTTTCTCTAATACAAAATTCTTTGATGGGTTTGTTTCCTCATTATTCACGTCATAAGTATATATAATTTCTCCATTATTTTTGCATTTTGCTTCTTTCTTTGATCGATAGCCATGTAATCAACTGGGTTTGTTTGATTCGTTATTTTTTCTGCACTTCATGACTCTATTCAGTGTTTTCGTTGCCCCTCTGTTTGATGGTTTTTTTTTTTTTGGGTTAATTACGTATTTGGTCCTCAACCTTTAGGCTTGGTGTTAAATTGGAATGGTCATTACTGTTAAGTGTTGGATGGAAAGGGCTGACGCATCTGATTATACCCAATACAATTCAAAACCCTAAATTTCTTTCTTTCTTTTCTTCCTTCAATCTCGCACAACCACTTCACCGCCGGCCTCACCTAGCAACTCCACCACATAGCGCCGGTCCTCTTCCTTATCACCATTCTCACTGTTTCACCTGGGAGGTCCTTGTTAGTTTGCGGAAGCATTAATAATTTATTTATTATTTTTTTTTTTGTTTCAATCAAGAATCGTTACACCACATAATCATGGACTTTAAGAATAATATACATACATTTTGTAGCAACCCAAGTAAGCCTCTTCTAGCAAACCAAGTGTGTTGCCTCCTAAGATATTCACGTCTCTCTCTCTCTTTCTCTTTTATTTTTTTTTTTTTTTTTTTTTTTTTTTATGGCTGCAGTATATCACAATAGTTCTGATAGCCAACTACTAACGTGATATTTCTTATTTATAAGACCATAGTATAAACTCTTAGAGAGAGATTTTAACGTGGAATCCTTAGGGATCTCTATCTTCAGCATTAGGATAAGTCAATATCTTTTTAAAGGTTATTGACTTACTTTGAAACTCTTTCAAAATAATTCTTTAATTATCTCAATCATATCAAGATAATATTTTAAACGTCTACAAATTACAATAATGTATATCAACACATTGCAATTGACCCCTGAAGATTAGAGAATAACAAGTGAGGTCCCTTTACTTACAACTTTATATCTATATGTCCTTCCATCATACTATATTCCACATGAGCCACTAGGATTGGATTAATATCACTGTTATGTCCCTAGCTTATGTGACCCTTTAATTTCTTGAATTCATAATTCCCTTGGACTCCAAAATAATTTTCAAAAACTCTTTATAAATATATATAGATATTATATATATATATATATATATATATATATATATATATATATATATATATATATATATATATGAAAACACTTTGAAAAATGTCACCGGCCGGTTTTGTTTTGAGTCCAATACCATTATGAAAATCAACTGAATATACTATCTCATTTAGAGACTGGTGGATCCATTGTTAAGCATTAACATATTTTACTCATTATACATATAACCCAACGTGTCCGTATATAGCCTTTAAATGAAGCATCACCGGTTGACATTATCAAAGTTATGTGCATAATAAATAAATATATGTAAACCTCTCATGTTTGAGGACAATAGGAAAATTGTGATAGAACAACCTTTTAACCAACAGTGATCAACCCATAAGGTGTTCTTAATCAGATCCAGTTCAGTGTATGTACTTGTTACATTACACCCACTTGTCTGCTTAAAGTCACTACCTCAATGATGGAGTAAATCATCCTATCATATAGAAGCACAACAAGTGTAGGCTCTAGTGTTGATATTCTATTAACATCAATAGCCTAGAACAATTATAAGTTTATGAAAAATCATTACTCCCTACATTTGGTTTCTTAACCGTTAGCATGATTTTTCTACAAAGGTGACATCACATGCCCCATTTAAATAATAAATATACCCTTAATTATTATGTATGTGAAAGAACAAATTTATTAAAAATTAAAATTCATAGATTTGGATTTTGAGGGCATATAATTCCAACAGTCCTTCCTTCCGTTTCACTCCTTTCTCTCGTTCCATTGCTGCACCTCACCGTCACCGGCGCCACTCACCTCCGTTGCCGCACCTCACGGGCGCCCTCCGCCCCAAGCACTGCCCTCACCGCGACTCCATTGCTGCACCTCTTGGTGAGCCCCTGATTTAAGGAAGAAATTTGCACTCGTCGCTCCTCTAGTTCCTTCAATCCTTGTACTTGCGCATTTTGGATGGGAAAGGATCAAATTTTGGTTTCGCAAATGGAGTTTTGTCGAAATTTTTCTTGAATGTGTTAACAAGAGTTAGATATAAGTTTCTTTGATCACGAAATCAAGAGTTACAATAAGAGTTAGATATAAGTTAGATAACATAGTTGGAATCCAGCACCACTCTGGAACAATCAGCGTTCGAAAAATTTTGGGTTTGGTTTGAGAGCGTCTCAATGTTTATGACCCCAATGCAATCAAGGTTCTCAATGATGCTGAATCAATTATTATGTTTTGCCAAGAAAAAATTAAGGTACTCTGGAACAATTAGCGGTCCAAAATTTGCCCAGAAAAGTTTTAATTTCTGTTTTTTGGCTGAATCAATTTTTAATTTAATCCCCATTTCAATTTCATTTAAAAAAAAAAAAAAAAAATCCTAAATGCTAGGTGAGGCCGGTGGTGGAGGGGCTCTGCGAGATTGAAGAAAGAAAAGAAAGAAAGAAATTTAGTGTTTTGAATTGTATGGGTATAATCAGATTGAAGGAAGAAATGAAAGAAAAATAACTCAGTTGCATGGCACGTGAGTTTGATGAGGCAAAATTATTATTATTTTTTTAATTTTAATTTGAGTTGACATGCCACTTCGTAATGTTTTAATATTAAAAAAGAACCGTTAGTCATGTCAGTCTTTTCCATCCAATACTTAACAGTAAAGACCATTTTGACACAAGGTTGAAAGGATGAGGACCAATATAACACAGTTAAAAGATTAGAGACCAATTTAACACAATGCCCAAAAGTTGAGGACCAAATACGTAATTAACTATTTTTTTTTTCCAAAACAATGGGTCAATATTTGCTAGGTCTCTGGTATGGTTGAGTGGTAAGAACCTAAGTGAGGGACTCCCAGCTGGCCCCAAGTGTTATAGGTACTTCAAGAAGGAGAGGAAGCTCAAAGACGACAACTTCATCAGTTTTGTTTTTTACGGCAAGTTTTATGGGCTTGGTAACTTTAAGGTGTTCGATAATATGTCATAGAGATGAGATTTATGTCAAGCTTTTAGGGACTTGTGGTTGTGGTCATTCAAAGGGGACCCCACGTGGAACTTAGCTGCTTAGGTACTAGAATGAGAACCACTTTAGGTACTGTTGAAAAGTCGAATGAGAACCTCTTTCACTCTTTACACCACAAGAATTTTTTTTTTTCTTTTTTCAATATTGTCTATATATTTTTGAATTTATAGAACATTATTACTTTTAGATGATTCAGGCAGTTTCTATTAGTAATATAATTTTTTTTTTTCACCGCGTTGGAGTAGTTATGAATTAGTAACATATATATACAAAAATTTTCCTGTACATAACACACAGGTTTACGACTAGTATAATATATAAAACTAAAGACGTTTGACTTTTTATTTACTTATTCACAATTTTACACACCATTATTTATTTTTGGTTAAACTATTGTTTTCTTTCCTAAATTATACAAAAGTTTCGTTTTTTGTCCTTGAACTTTGAAAAGTTCGTTTTTCGTCTCTGAACTTTGAAAAAATTCATTTTTACACATGAAATTTGTCCCTGGACATTTTTATAAAATGATGAAATTTATGTGTAAAAATGAATTTTTACAAAGTTCAGGGACGAAAAACGAACTTTTCAAAGTTTAAGGACGAAAAACGAAACTCATATATAGTTTAGGGACGAAAACAATATTTTGGCCTTTATTTTTTATTAAACAATTTTACACATCATTATTGATTTTTTTATTAAGAATCTTGACACATAATATTTTTTTTTAAAGGTAGAATATATCATTCCATATACAAAACACAATCATAATAAATTTTAATACTAGAATATATATAGTTATATACAAACATAATAATAATAATAATTATTAATAATTATTATAATCATCAAATTTTATATTTAGACAAAAAAAAAAAAAAAAAAAAATCATATTATGTTAAACTTTCCTGTGTATTGCACGAATTATCGACTATTTTTTTAACATTTTGTTAGTTCTATATTTTAAGTATATTTTCTAAGATTTCTTGAAATTTAACACAATAAAAACACAGGAGCATATCACATACAATTGGTGAATATACAACCCTTGTAATGTGTAATATTTTGTTAGTTCTATATTTTAAGTATATTTTCTAAGATTTCTTGAAATTTCACACGATAAAACACAGGAGCATATCACGTACAATTGGTGAATATACAACCCTTGTAATGTGTAAGATGTAACCTAATAATAATAATACACGTTAATTAAAAATACCACATAAGCAATTAAAAGCCAACTCAATCGATCTTATCTCAAAATTAGGATTCTCTTTATTTTTTTCCTCTTACATCACGTGAACAATGATTTGTTCCCTTATTTTACACACAAAAGACTTTTAGTCCCAACAAGAGAATGTATCACACTACAATTACATTAAGGGAGCCTACATCAGGATTAATCATATATCTATCATTTTATATTTTGACAAACAATTTGGTCTTACACAATTAATAAGTAAGTTAAGATAACCTTTTTCTTTTTTTTTTTCAAGTTCGATACTATCTGTGAAAAAATTTCTTTACTCTATATATGAATTTAATTAATCAGCACATTGCATGGGCATATTGTTAATATATATATATATATATATATATATATATATATATATATATAACATATATGGGCATATTGTTAATATATATATATTTTGTGGGACCAAAACATAACTGGCTATGGGCCTGGACCTTGTGGGCCTTGTATCAGCCCACTTAGACCTATAGACGGTCATCACCGGATCAAGAAAATTCAATCAAACCCAATTGCAACAAAACATTTGCCAAAGACCACCTCAAGACCATTCTCCAATCGATCGATCGCCCATATTGACTAGGGTATTTCAAAAGGAGCACTACCTAGTACCTAGTCTCTAATCCACTTAATCTCCTTATGACATAATTGATCTTAAGTAGAAAAGATCGCTTGCAATTATTACATTGCTTGGTTGTTTTCAAATTGAACAATTTTAACCTATAATATTAAAAGTAATAAATTAAACCCTCAATTTCTTTTATATAAAAAAGGGAAAAATTACACTTTAGCCACAGACCCACGTGGTTACAATCATTTTAATGTTGTTTACCCATGATTTGAAAAGTGTTACTTTACCTACCCAAGACAACAAATTAAACCTCAATCCATTCCCCTTTTTTTTTATTAATTTCTTTGTGAAAAAGTTTACATTTTAGTTTAGTGTCTTGCATAATAATTTACTGCAAATTTGTCAAACAATATGTCTACAAACAGTGAAAGAAATTGGCAAGAGTATAATTATATATGAAAAGATTGTATCATTTGCAACAACATTGATTAAGCCAACTTTTGCACAAAAGTTCAAAAAATGGGTCCTTATCTTGGGAGATGGAAAACAAGAGACTACTACAAAATAAGGAGAGTTAGGGGAGTGTTGGATTAAGATTCATAGTCATTTTCTTATCCATCCAATAGAAGACACTGAGCATCAAGTATTTTGCATCATATACCCATCTTTTGAAGAAAATCTAAGCAAGATGAAGAATCTCAAAGAAAGAGCAATATTGACACCAACTAATGAGATAGTTGATGAAGTAAATGACATAATGTGCATGGTTCCAGCCCTTTATAGCTTTAAGGGTAAATAACGTGTTAAGTTTGCTAATCTTACAACCGTCTTTCTTTTTAACCTTTGTGATTTTAAATTCATGCATAATAAATGAAGAATACAATCCAATAATAGTATAAGAATTAGATTCCCTCTAAGCTCTTTGAAAGAAGACAATTATTGTAGAGGTAAATGAAAAGTTGCCAAAGAAAATTTAGAATAAAATTTTCAAGGTTTGTCTACTGATTTTTTTTTTTTTTTTCCTAAAGATGAACAAGAAGAATTAAAAAAGTTGTTAAAATTTAGCATTTCCCAAATAGTTAAATTTGGAAACCATGGTCATTTCTTGACCATTTATCAAACTTCGAAAATCCTCATATATATACACACATGTTCATTTCTTGTTAAAATTGCTAATTCGTGAAGTGATATATTTTTTATAAATATATATATATATATATAGCGTACGGAGGTAGTGTGTGATAAATATATTTATAATATAAATTTTTTCAGACAAAAGAAACCACAATTATGTTATAGCTAATAAACAAGAGTCTGAATAGTGTAAAAGAACTTAAAGATGAAGATGATTGTGAGAAAGAAAGAAATTGAAGATCATATTGCAGACCTTGTACTCTGGGACTATCCAATAATTTCCCCGAGAAGGGATCCAATGGTAATGGGGCGGGTTTGGGTCAAGGATCATATTCCCCGCCCCACCCTGTTCTCGGGGGAACTTTCTTCTCCCAGTCCCTACCCCATAGGGTATCCATGGGTACCCGTCCCGCCCCGCCCCAATATGAATTTTTATTCTTTATTTTTTTTTGTTTCACTCTTTTTGGGTAAATTACATAAAACAAAAAAATTCTATTAGTATGACAATAATCGATTTACTAGCTAATCAATTTGCCATTAATCTATTTACTAGCATCAATTTACATGAAACAACAATTCACACTTAAATATTTAAAAAGATAATAATCTCTTAATAATATTATGACTAAATGTTCTAAAATACCAGTACTAATATTCCAAACTAATATTAATAATCTCATTGTCTATTTACTTGCATTAATTTACATGAAAATCTAATTATTGAGAGTATTTATATGTGGGTAAACTAAGTAGATTAAAAGACTAAACCATGTTTTTATTATATACGGGTCGGGTACGGGGCGGGGGATGCCTCCCCCGACCCCGCCCCAAACCCGCACGGGTTTTTAAAACATCCCCCATCCCCACCCCATTATAACAATGGATCGGGTAAAACCTGTCCTATTAAGGGCGGGGTGGGACGGGTACTCATGGGTCGGATGCAAATTGCCATCCCTAGATCCAAGTGAAACGACTCAAGCTTCTAACAAAATGGAAACCCATGCATATGTCCCCAATCCCATTAACAGAAAAGTGAACAAAATACTTCAGTTACGTTTTTACCATCATGTTTCTCATGGATAGTAATGTGAAGAGTTTGACACCATTGTAACCCTTCATTCTAAACCCCCCCCCCCCCCCCCCCCCCCCCCCCCCCCCCCCCCCCCCCCCCCCCCAAAAAAAAAAAAAAAAAAAAAAAAAACAGGAGCAAGGATGAACACTTTGAATGTTAAGTATGTTTAGTTTACACACTTGAGTCACTTTTCTAGTAACAATAACAATAACAAGAAATATAACAATAACAATGTTTACAAGTTTGCTTTAACCAATTGGACCATCAATATTGAGAAGTTTAATATTTAAATCGCACAATAAAGAAGTTTTTTTTTTTTTTTATCCCACATATGGTATGAAAAGCGAGAAAGCAAAATTCGTGAAAAGTAGCCTTAGACCAATTTAAGGAATTAATTCTTGAAATTTTATTGGCAGCACAGCCGACACTATAGGACCAAAAAAAAAATATATATATATATATATATCTATACTATAATGTAAAACCGAAGCTTTTTGACTTTTGGTTGACTCATCATGTTGCGCCACATAAACTTTTGAAATCTCACAATTTTACACCTCATTATTTTAATATATATTTTCTAATTGAATTTAAATTTTATTCTATTATTAAACCTTCCATTAGAATTTTGACACATCATATTTTATTTAATATAAGAATATATTATTCCATATATAAAACACAATCATAATTAATGTCTAATACTAAAATATATTCCATATATAAACACAATATAAATATCTTTTAATAATAATCATAATTATCAATTTTCATCAAGATTTTTAGAGTTTTTTTTTTTTCTTATGTATTTCATTTAATTTTGTTGCTGGCAATGGAGAAAGATGGATGGATTTGTTATAATGAAACCATGTGAGCTTGAAATGAGTTATGAAAATTATTTAGGTTTGATCATATAATCATGTGTCCATGTATTTATTTGTCCTTCTTCTTATTTTAAGTATCCTTTATTTTATTTTTGAATGGAAACATGATCCATATGGTAAATATAAACATGAATCGTATTTTATAAAAATTGGACTATATTCAACTTATGCCAAAAGAAAAATTACATTATATTAAATTTTAATTATCCTATGGTAAATACTTTCTTAGTTATTTTTTAAAACAAAAAAGTAAGACTTATCCTAAATCTGATTCGTAAAATCTCTTTATCGATCTTACCTACAACATTTTGAACTACAAAAAAATAAAAATAAAAATAATATATTCAACAAAAGAAGTAAAAGGAATCAAAATTAATTTAGATTTTATTTTCAATAATTTTCCTGTGCATCGCACAGGTTTGCGACTAGTATATATATATTACTCATTATAGATGCAAAATATGTCAAATTGAATTAGTTTTGAAGCTCCGGATGTGTACCCTTCAAACGAAATTAATTTCACCTCAAAATTCATTATCATTGTGAGATATAAGTAAAATAGTAAACTAGGATCATCCTTTATATATTTTATATATTCTTTTCCTGTCAGCTAATAATTTACTATCATAATATCTTCTAGAGCTCAGTCCCAACTTTTTCATATGTTTTTAAAATAAAATAAAAAATAATTTTTATGCAAAAAAATGATTTATTTGAAGAAAAAAATTAAAACGAATTATTATTATTTTTTGTCAAGGAGACGAGTGTTTCCAACATTTAGTCTGTAAATGCTTTCCAACATTTAGCCTGTACATAGTTTTATTGCTTTAATGCTAATGATGCTAATATTTATCCTGTACGTACTATTGTTGCTTCCTTGCTAATAATGTTATTAGCTAGGCTATTCACCTGGGAACAAGTGTGGATAAGAACAAAACGTCTCATTTGGATAATTTTAATAAAAAACTCTCTAAATTGATGATCAAATTGGTTTAAGTCAAATTGCATATGGTCCAATTGGTTATAGACAAATTGTAAATATTGTTTTCGTCCCTGAAGTTTACATGAATTTCATTTTTTTCATCCTTAAAATTTAAGTTCTTTTTTCATCTTTAACTATTGAAAGTATTACACTTTATATCCTTAAACTTTAAAAAATATATTCTCATCCCTAAGCTATTGAAAAAAATGCTTTTTTCGTCCCTATTTTTTCACTTAAACTATTTACAGATTGTCTTTGAAAAGTTTAGGGACGAAAAAATTAAAAAATTACTAATAGAAAAGCTTGTTTCTCAAGACATAAGCAGTGACCGCTTGAGAGCATTCTCGTCTTTGCTAATGGATAAGGCTGGCTAAAAAGATTAACACTTAATTTGGGATCTGTTCAAAGTTAGTTAGTTTGTTACTTAGAGCTTCTACATTGTTCTACAAGCTTCTAGAATAGATTTAGCTTCTAATTACTTTCTCTATAAATAGCAGATTGTAATTACAGTTTAATTAATAAGAGAAAGATCTCAGTTTTACAAATTTTCTCTCATATTTTCCATAGCTTTCTCTCTCGGTTTTACTTCAGAAACTCTCTTTCTCTCTTTGCTGCATTAAAGCAAAGTTTCAACATGGTATCAGAGCAGTCGAGCTCCTCTTCCACTAAACCTCTGAATGATAATCTCAATGATCAGGGTGGTCCAGATCATGGAGAACCTCAAGCTCATGGAGAAGTTGTTCCTCCAATTACACCATCCATCCCTATCACTACTGAAGTTCATGCAGTCTCTCCCATCTCTGGTATGGTTGATAATCCTTGTATGCTTCATATTAGTGACAACCCAGGTATATTACTTGTTACTCAGCCATTAATTGGTGAGAATTACCAGACCTGATCAAGGTCTATGTCCATGGCTCTCACAGCCAAGAACAAGATAGGTTTTGTTAATGGTTCAATTAAGCCTATGAGTCCATTGCAGCTCTAAATCAAGAAGATGATTCTGTGAGTGCATACTACACCAAGTTGAAGGCTCTCTGGGATGAGTTAATGAACTTTAGTCCTATTCCTGCTTGTACATGTGGTGTTTTGAAGACTCTCTCAGACTATCAGCATTTCGAATATGTGATGCAGTTCCTTGTTGGACTCAATGAGAACAAGTTTTACTCATGGATCCCTTGCCAACAATTAATAAGGTGTTTTCCCTAGCCTCTCAGGAGGAGAGGCAAAGGAAGTTG
>OU015762.1:39116176-39185809 GCA_907173295.1 Fagus sylvatica
AGGAGGATGGTGATGTCCATTGATTATGTAATTAGATGATTTTCTTTTTCTATTATTTTGAAGTTTAGATTTTTGAACACCACCCATGATTAATGGGTCATGCAAATTTTTTTTTTTGGGTAGAAATCCTAATCTAATGTATAAATAAGGACTTGAACTCATGTCCATTAGAGGTGGGGATAGGATCATCATGTCAAGACATTAATGGATTTCTTTTTGGTATAGACGAGATTCGAATCCGAGTCCCTTAATCGAAATATTAAAGTGTTGAATCTAACTCTAAAAATCAATATTAATCGATAATGACAGCAACTAATCCCTCACTTTATGAAATTGCTTCTAGGACATTGTTGCTTCAATTTCAATATGGCTATTTGTAGCATAAAATTTTTGGGGTTGAAAAGAAGGTTTTAGGTACATTTCTAACTATTAATTTAGCAATAATGCTATAGTAGTTATAGTCACCTAAGAACCATTTAGACCAAGTTTTGTGTTTCTACAAACATTTGAAGTGAGTGATGCATTGATCGTGCAAAATGATTTTAAATGTTGGTTATTTTTCACAAATGTGAGTTTCCACAAATAATATGGTTAACCATGAGAAAATAGTCTTAGCCTGTTTTGAATGATATAATGAACAAATAAACTTATCAACCTCTACACGCAAGCATGCAAGTAGATTCATATTCAGATATAACGATAATAGATGTTATGTACAATAAATAAGCATCAATTTGCGTTGAAAAAAAGAAAAGAAATCCCCGTTTGTGATATGCTTTTTACAAATTATCATTCCTTTCAGTTGCATCACAATTTTCCTCATTAAGATTATGTGGAAGAGACCTTGAGGAGGAAGGAGTCTCTACATCAGGCTTTGGTTTTGGCATCTTTTTCAAGAGCCTCAAGCTCCCTTGATAGCTTCGACATGTCCCCTCATGCTACCTTAAGGAAAGTGGTGAACTATCTTTTATTAAATGCCCAAAAGCCCCTGGGCCAATGAAACATGTGGACTTTAATGCCTCTTTACATAATTGACCCAGCAACTTGTGTTGGGTTTTAAAACTGTTTGGGCTTAGCTGTTCCTAAGGCCTACATATATATTTGGAAGCCTATACCACATAGATGAGGTGTTTTGGACCTGTAAAGCCCAAGACTTCTATAGAAATGGGTATTTTAGCCTAGTGGGGATATGGGTTGTGATAGGCTAAATAAATTATATGGATTGGATTAGATTAATATGTGTTTCATTGACATATGTTGAGTCTCATATAAGATGTTTGATAAGTCTATTATGTAATACATAAACATTATGAGAAATACTAATTGTAACTTGACTAGTCTTTTTGAAATATAGCACTGAAAAGATGAGAGAAAGAGAAAATATAGAGAGAAAACAGAGTGAGATTTGAGAGATATTTTCTGTATAATATTCGGACTGTTTTCAATTGTGTATATGTACATTATCTAATAGTAACAGATTAACAATAATCCCAAATAATGTGGGATTGGTTTTAGTCAAAGAGCACGTGGGCTTTATGCATACACGTGAGGGTCAAGTCCAGCATGTGAGATAGAACTCTCTAGAGTTCTTATCTCTTTAGAACCGTGTGGAAGATCTAAGAAGCCCATGGATTCTAACAGAAGGCATGTAGCTATCACTTCTTCTGGTCATGACAAATGGTGTAGAAGCCAATTGGCAATGCCATGTGGATTGGGGGCACAAAAACCTAATGTGAGCCTTGATGAGAACTTTAGGAATTTAAGTGTGAGAGATTGTAATATTCCAAATTCTGTTAATTGCATTAGATGATTGTGTATTGTAAGGGCATATCTTGAGTCTATTAAACCTTGGAAACTAAAGATTATTTTGTTTGGATTAATGCACAATCATATTATAAAAAGAATACTTACAAGCCAGTTTTGAATGTACAGGTAATCAGTTTGATCTTGCGACAAGGCAATCATCAGTTTCTTCAGACTAAAGCCATAACAGGGGCCACTCAGCACTACTATCACTAATTTCACCAACCTGATATGGCCCACATGATACTAAAACTATCATAAGGTAGCAACTTGACTAATTGTTTTAATGGTTTTATTTAACCGTAGAATGAGGTTCAAGATTGCTGGGCATTAAATGTGTGAGATGTTTTCATCTCTTGAATATTTCTAATTAGCATTGATTTACTTAGCCTTTTTAACTTGAACTCTTTCTTTACGTTTAAGTTTGAATGATACTAGAAGTCATTATCAGTTTATATATTAATATGTATCTTTCTCTTAAGTTTTATATCCTATTCTAGTCATAACAATACACTGAAGTAATATATATATATATATATATATATATATATATATATATATATATATATATATATATATATATATATATATATTTTATGATATCTTAAATTTTGAGCATCGTACTAGGAGCCAAGTAATGAGTATGATCCAACCATACCTAGGAGATAGCTAGTTATCATTGTTATTCTTCAATTCTAACATGATATAATCCGAAATTCCAAAATTTTCTTGATATTCCTCTCCAATTATGTTTCATTTCATTGAGCTTCCACACAATAGCACCATTAAAGTTCTCTTACACGCCCTTACCATCATTTTCCTCATAGTGATCCCTCTCTACCTAGTAAACAATTCGTCATCTCCATGGATATCTCCAGAAGACAATGTCATGAGCATAAAATTCGGAAAGAAATGCAATATATATCGTGGAAAATGGATTCCAAACCCCAATGGCCTTTATTACACTAATGAAACTTGTCCTGAGATCTTTGACCAACAAAATTGCATGAAGTTTGGTAGACCAGATACCGAGTTCTTGAAATGGAGATGGAAGCCAGATGAATGCGAGCTACCTCTCTTTGATGCAGTGCAGTTCTTGGAACTTGTCAAAGGGAAGTCAATGGCGTTTGTTGGAGACTCTTTGGGAAGAAACCACATGCAGTCATTGATGTGCCTCTTGGCTAGAGTAAGTTTCTTCTTTCAACTTTTTAGTTTATTTGTTTATATACAATTTTTTTTAAACCTTCTTTATTTTTATTTTTAAGTATAACTATACGTTAATCAACTTTCAATAAATAAATAAATAAATCTTTAGAAGAAAAAAAAAAAAAAAACCTTGAACCAAATTAAAAAATAAACCCAACGATACTTAATGAGACATTTTCCTTTTTTTTTTTTTTTTTTCTTGGATTTGCTAGAGTTGTGGCCAAGAATGCCACCTAATTGGTAGATTGGTTTTCCACTTGACAAAGGCCCAATATGAGCATATTTGTAGTCCATTGCTGGCTCATGGCCTCCTATAAAATTCCTTGAAGTCTCAAAATTTAAATGGGCAGAGTGGTTTCATGTGCCAAATTAAAATAGAAACAATATTTCTTTTCTCAATTCTTACCCTTAGCCTGTTTCATAAAGAGTTCCCTTGACTCTATGAACATGCTCATTCTTTCATTTGAATGATAATTTTAGTGTACTTGGCACTCATTGTAGCATGAAATAATTATCAAAAGTTCAAAACTACAATAGGTAATACAATCTTATTTTTATTTGAAAAGAATTATGTAGTAATAAATGTTGGAAACTATACATGTGTCTTTATAGTATTTGGTAGATAGGTACAATATACTACAAGAATAGTGCATCGTATTGATACACTAAACTTAGATAGATATGTTTTGGGCCTTAAGACCCTTGGGCCTACTGTATTCTAACATTATTTATGTATCTATTAGGTGGGATATCCTATAGAGGTTTCTTACACTGAAGATGCAAGGTCCAAACACTGGCTTTATGTTGACTACAACTTTACAGTGGCATCCTTCTGGTCACCACACTTGGTTAAAGCCACAAACACAAACCCCACTGGGCCAACCTACGACCGCCTCATGAACATTTACTTAGACGAGGCTGACCCTATCTGGGCAGCCCAAATTGAGACATTTGACTATGTGATATTCTCAGCTGGAAGATGGTTCTTTGGGCCACAAATATTCTATGAAAATGGTCAGGTTGTTGGGTGCCATAAATGTCTCAAAAATAACATAAAAAACCTGGCTATGTTCTATGGCTATAGAAAGGCCTTTAGAACATCCTTTAGGACCCTTGTAGGCCTTAAAAATTTCAAGGGGAGGATAATTTTAAGGACATTGTCCCCGAAGCATTTTGAGAATGGTGAATGGAATAAAGGAGGGAATTGTGTAAGAACAAAGCCTGTGTCCAATTTAGAAATGAAATTGGATGGGGATGATTTGGAGTTGTACATGACTCAAGTGGAGGAGCTAAGGGCAGCTGAGAGGCAAGGGAGGAAAAGGGGTTTGAAATTTAGGATGCTAGATACAACTGAGGCTATGGTAGTGAGACCAGATGGACACCCAAACCATTATGGGCATTGGCCACATGAAAATGTGACTATTGCTGATTGTGTGCATTGGTGCTTGCCTGGCCCTGTTGACACATGGAATGAGCTCTTGCTTCAGATGTTAAAGATGGAACATGAGGATTTATTTGATAGGAAAAATCAGAAAAGTTTTGGATAAATATGAGAGCAAGGGAATTATATGTGCTTCGTTCAACTTAATCAATGTCCTTCCTTTTTTTCTTTTCTTGTGGGGGCAGAGGAGAAGATATAAACATGTTGTACTTCTTACATTTCCTTATTTCTGAGAGGTTTGCAACAGCTATTGATTATGGTTAATTCAGAATCACCAAATGAGACCCCAAGATCCAAGATGTTGATCAAGGATTTTTAGTTAATATCTATATCTATATTTATCTATACTATAATGTAAAATTAAGATTTTTTGATTTTTTGTTTACTTCATGACATATTGATACATCAGCTTTTTGAGACCTCACTTACGTGTCATTATTAATTTTTTAACTTCTATTTTTCGATTATGCGATATGCGACTGTTTTCCTCCTCCCCCACTGCAACCATCTATGATTCAAGTTCCAAACCAATAAATTTTGAGTGATCTACAAGCATTAGGATGTGTAAGCGATAAATTGTATTTTTTGGGCATAACTATAAATTGTATTTGTAAATTGTATTTTTTGGGCATACTTATTCTAAAATTTTTGAATGCTTGTGAGTCTTCTACTGCTTCTCTATTATAATTTTTTTCTTGGTTGTCTCTATGACCAAATTGATATAATGTGTTGGTTTAATTGTTGTTTGAGTTAAGGGCATGTTTGATGATGAGGATGGACCTTGCTTGTGCGATTCCTGGGTGTATTGTGTGAATAAGGAGGCTTGTGGTCTTAGATTTGGTAAGGTATTGTTTCTTTCTTTCTTTCTTTCTTTTTTTTTTTTTTTTTTTTTTTTTTTTGTTTGTTTTTTTTTTAATTTGAAGTACTGCCTCTTTTTTTGTTGTTGGTGAATTTTAAGATATTTTAGGAATAGTTCTTTTAGTAAATTGTTATAAAATGGAAGGTAATTTGTAAACTCAATGTAGCATATATAGAAAACATTGAAGAAAACAATAATATGTGTTATGTTTAATCAAAGAAATTAGTAATCAATTGAAATTTTGGAAGTAACGAGGGACTATACTAAGTTTAATATTAGAGTAAGTTGATGAGTGTATATGAGTAAGTTGGGTTACTATTAAATCTTGCGTCCCTCTTTATTAAATTTGTTGCAAATTAAACAGAGTAATTTTATGCAAAAAAAGGTGGCTGAAACAAGCTGGATATCATGAATGATTAGAGAAGTTGAATAGGAAATATTAAAGGAAGTTCTACATGAGTAAGTTGCCGAATAGGAAATGTGGAAGGTTGATTCAGTTTAGCTTTTCAATTCTTTTTTTATTGAATTGAGTTCAAGTAGATTAGGTAATGGTAAAAATTTGAGTTTAACTATGGGTTTTGTGGAATGTGCTAAATGGGTTTAGTGTTTCCAAAAGGAAAAAGAAAAAAAAAAAAATCACTTGAAGTTGGATAGTAGAGGTTGAGTTAATTTTTTTGATAAGTGTAGAGGTTGAGTTAATGGTAAGCATATCGTTTGGATATTGAATAGATTTATGTGTGGTTTTTTTTATCATTTGAACTTCAAGGCAAGCATATAATTTGAGTACTGAATAGATTTTTGACAAAAAGAAGTTGCCATTTTTTGTTGGGCAGAAAGAAGGTATGTGAAGTTATTAACTTTTTGGTTTGTATTGCTTAGTCTCTTGGAAAACTATTGGTGCAGGGTGTGATTTTTCTGTTTAGATTTCTTTGGTTTTATAGATCTCTTGGAAAACTTTGCTTAGTCACTCGAATAAAACCTTACTAGGCCAAAACCAGCACACTTACTTTGTGAAGGTATTCCAAACCTTTTGTCTATGATATACTAACCTGACTGTGGTATGAAAAAAAATGTTGGTTTGGAAGCATATTTATAGCAACAATCATTTTCTTAGCAAAAAAAAAAAAAAAAAAAAAAAAAAAAGCAAATAGCAACAATCATTTTCTAGACTTATAATATTTTGGCCTAAATATATTGTTGGTCCCTAAAATTTCTAACTAAGTGCTATTGGTCCTTGATGTTTGAAATGACCACTATTGGTCCCAAAAGTTTCAAAATTAATAGCGGTTAGTCCTTCTATATTATTTCGTTAGTTCGATTGCCTACGTGATTTAATGGAGGAATGACGTGGCATTTTTAAAAATGGGTGACAACTTTTTTTTAGTTAAAAATTACACCTAAGCAATTAGACCCTTTTACCTTACCCGAATTAACTGACCCGATCCATTTCAATAACTCATTTCACATTCAGACTTCATCATGACCAAATCAAAAACCCCCAAATTAAAATTTCAAGAATTGAATCGAAATAAAACTCAATCTAGAATTAAATCAGATCAAAGCTCAACAATAGGAACACCAATCAATACAAAATTACACACATGCATACCAAGAACACAAACTTAATTTAGAATTAAATCGGACAAAATTCAACAACAGGAACACCAAAAAACACAAACTTATGGAGGAGTTGTGAATGGAGGAAGAGAGAGCATTGAGCATGACACCGGAAAAGAGGAGCTACAAATGGAGGAAGAGAGAGCACGGTGCTAGAACAGAGGAGTTGCGAGAGGTGTCTTAGGGATCCCATGACCGAGCGGTGGCGATGGGTGGAGGGGATTGTGGGGGTGTCAAGGCTGCCATAGTTAGGTTACCCACTACAACTCTAATCATGCCAACTTCTCCACTTGTGGTACAAACATAAAAACCGTAATTTGGTATCCTCAAGCCGTAGCCATCAGGTAGTACAAGCTGTAAGCATGATAAAGCATCCAACCTAAAAGTTCAAGCTAATAGGTGGAGAGGCCCAACAAGTTCGTATACCCATTAGTCACTCTAACTCTTTCTATTGTGAAATTAATAATCTCTAACACATGGCATGACATTAGAGGGAAAGTGAAAATGGTAATAATTTGCTTCATTGATTTTTTGTTCATTGAAAGCTTGAAATCATCCAATATATTTCAAGCAAAAGCTATATGATTGTCTATTTCCATCAGCCTATTTGCAGTAATTTTAGGAATGAGAGTAACTGTGTTATTTACATAACAAGCATTTGTACAGCTGCAACCCCAAGTGCTTTCATGACTATAGTTGTTTAGGTCAGATGTCAAGGTTCCTGTATTCCTAGATAAACTTGCACAACATTCACATAAATTTTAGATAAACAAACAGTTTGATATTTCAAGGTTATTGTATTCTTATTTACATTTTAATATTAAATCTTAAATATTAATATGAACAATTATTTATATTTCTCATTTTCAGAAAACTTTCATCTGCATCTCACGAGTTCGCGACTAATCTATACTATAATATAAAACCAAAACTTTTGTTGACTTCATAATATATTGACAGATCAACTTTTGAGCTCTCACAATTTTGCACCTCATTCTTATTTTTTTTATTAGTTTTTAAACACTTATTTTGAGTTTATTTTGTTCCCAATGATCTCTTTCTTCCTCTTCAAACTCTCTGGGCCAAGACCCGATACTCTCACAATTTTACGGTGTCGAGTGTGTGAATTAAGTAATAGTACTTCCTGTAATTATCTCCCTCCCTTCTTCGGCAGTTTGTGTATCCATAATATCAAATACCTTACTCAGCTGGTTTTTTATTGTGTGTTGGAGAACCCTGAGCCGTTGTAGAGAAGAGAGACGAACCACCGCAGTCATTTGAACCATTGCATACCTGTCGGGGTTGGTGGATATCAAAGGAAGTTGCCCAAAGCTTTCCATTGTTATTCTATTTCCACTTGGGATTCCAACAAGCAAATACATCAAGTGAGACAAAATGTGTATGTTGGTAATTTTTTTAACCTTTTTCTTGGAGATATTAGAATTTGAGGTTTCGTTTGCACAAAGTGTTGAAACAAAGCGATGTGGGTAATCTTGGAATAATTGTACAAGTAAAGGCGTTCCATCTGTTTCTCTAATACAAAATTCTTTCATGGGTTTGTTTCCTCATTATTCACGTCATAAGTATATATAATTTCTCCATTATTTTTGCATTTTGATTCTTTCTTTGATCGATAGCCATGTGAACAACTGGGTTCGTTTGATTCGTTATTTTTTCTGCACTTCATGACTCTATTCAGTGTTTTCGTTGCCCCTCTGTTTGATGGTTTTTTTTTTTTTGGGTTAATTACGTATTTGGTCCTCAACCTTTAGGCTTGGTGTTAAATTGGAATGGTCATTACTGTTAAGTGTTGGATGGAAAGGGCTGACGCATCTGATTATACCCAATACAATTCAAAACCCTAAATTTCTTTCTTTCTTTTCTTCCTTCAATCTCGCACAACCACTTCACCGCCGGCCTCACCTAGCAACTCCACCACATAGCGCCGGTCCTCTTCCTTATCACCATTCTCACTGTTTCACCTGGGAGGTCCTTGTTAGTTTGCGGAAGCATTAATAATTTTTTTTTTTTTTGGGTTTCAATCAATAATCGTTACACCACATAATCATGGACTTTAAGAATAATATACATACCTTTTGTAGCAACCCTAAGTAAGCCTCTTCTAGCAACCCATGTGTGTTGCCTTCTAAGGTATTCACGTTTCTCTCTCTTTTTATTTATGGCTGCAGTATATCACAATAGTTCTGATAGCCAACTACTAACGTGATATTTCTTATTTATAAGACCATAGTATAAACTCTAGAGAGAGATTTTAACGTGGAATCCTTAGGGATCTCTATCTTCAGCATTAGGATAAGTCAATATCTTTTTAAAGGTTATTGACTTACTTTGAAACTCTTTCAAAATAATTCTTTAATTATCTCAATCATATCCAGATAATATTTTAAACGTCTACAAATTACAATAATGTATATCAACACATTGCAATTGACCCCTGAAGATTAGAGAATAACAAGTGAGGTCCCTTTACTTACAACTTTATATCTATATGTCCTTCCATCATACTATATTCCACATGAGCCACTAGGATTGATTAATATCACTGTTATGTCCCTAGCTTATGTAACCCTTTAATTTCTTGAATTCATAATTCCCTTGGACTCCAAAATAATTTTCAAAAACTCTTTATAAATATATATAGATATTATATATATATATATATATATATATATATATATATATGAAAACACTTTGAAAAATGTCACCGGCCGGTTTTGTTTTGAGTCCAATACCATTATGAAAATCAACTGAATATACTATCTCATTTAGAGACTGGTAGATCCATTGTTATGCATTAACATATTTTACTCATTATACATAAACCCAACGTGTCCGTATATAGCCTTTAAATGAGCATCACCGGTTGACATTATCAAAGTTATGTGCATAATAAATAAATATATGTAAACCTCTCATGTTTGAGGACAATAGGAAAATTGTGATAGAACAACCTTTTAACCAACAGTGATCAACCCATAAGGTGTTCTTAATCAGATCCAGTTCAGTGTATGTACTTGTTACATTACACCCACTTGTCTGCTTAAAGTCACTACCTCAATGATGGAGTAAATCATCCTATCATATAGAAGCATAACAAGTGTAGGCTCTAATGTTGATATTCTATTAACATCCACAGCCTAGAACAATTATAAGTTTATGAAAAATCATTACTCCCTACATTTGGTTTCTTAACCGTTAGCCTGATTTTTCTACAAAGGTGACATCACCTGCCTCATTTAAATAATAAATATACCCTTAATTATCATGTATGTGAAAGAACAAATTTATTAAAAATTAAAATTCATAGATTTGGATTTTGAGGGCATATAATTCTAATAGTCCTTCCTTCCGTTTCACTCCTCTCGCTTGTTCCATCGCCGCACCTCACCGTCACCAGTGCCACTCACCTCCGTTGCCGCACCTTACGGGTGCCCTCCGCTCCAAGTGCTGCCCTCACCGTGACTCGATTGCTGCACCCCTTGGTGAGCCCCTGATTTAAGGAAGAAATTTGCACTCGTCGCTCCTCTAGTTCCTTCAATCTTTGTACTTGCGCATTTTGGATGGGAAAGGATCAAATTTTGGTTTCGCAAATGGAGTTTTGTCGAAATTTTTCTTGAATGTGTTAACAAGAGTTAGATATAAGTTTCTTTGATCACGAAATCAAGAGTTACAATAAGAGTTAGATATAAGTTAGATAACATAGTTGGAATCCAGCACCACTCTGGAACAATCAGCGTTCGAAAAATTTTGGGTTTGGTTTGAGAGCGTCTCAATGTTTATGACCCCAATGCAATCAAGGTTCTCAATGATGCTGAATCAATTATTATGTTTTGCCAAGAAAAAATTAAGGTACTCTGGAACAATTAGCGGTCCAAAATTTGCCCAGAAAAGTTTTAATTTCTGTTTTTTGGCTGAATCAATTTTTAATTTAATCCCCATTTCAATTTCATTTAAAAAAAAAAAAAAATCCTAAATGCTAGGTGAGGCCGGTGGTGGAGGGGCTCTGCGAGATTGAAGAAAGAAATTTAGTGTTTTGAATTGTATGGGTATAATCAGATTGAAGGAAGAAATGAAAGAAAAATAACTCAGTTGCATGGCTTGTGAGTTTGATGAGGCAAAATTATTATTATTTTTTTAATTTTAATTTGAGTTGACATGCCACTTCGTAATGTTTTAATATTAAAAAAGAACCGTTAGTCATGTCAGTCTTTTCCATCCAATACTTAACAGTAAAGACCATTTTGACACAAGGTTGAAAGGTTGAGGACTAATTTGACACAGTTAAAAGGTTAGAGACCAATTTAACACAATGCCCAAAAGTTAAGGACCAAATACGTAATTAATTATTTTTTTTTTCCAAAACAATGGGTCAATATTTGCTAGGTCTCTGGTATGGTTGAGTGGTAAGAACCTGTACATGCCCATTTTTTGACTAAACATTTGATTGGGCCCCCAATAAAATATTTGGGCTCAATTAATTATTTAAGTAATTAGCCTAATAAACCCAGCCCATTTAAATATCCTAAGCAATATCCAATAAATTACTTGGGCCTATTTTTTAAAGTGCTTTGACACTATTCTAAAAGCCCACAACCCGAAATATACAGCCCAATCCACTAAAAATATCCTATATAGCACCTAATAAACTATCTGGGTCTATTACAAGTGTGCCTCGGCACTATTCATAAGCCCAAAGAAAACTCATATAAAGCCCATAGCCCAAAGTATACTTATAATATGATTATTGGGTCCAAATACTATTGGATTCATTGAGGAAGACAGCTGGAGCCCAAATACCAGTCAGCCCAGCACTTGAATAGCTAAGAACAGCTCACCCGTGGGCCCCATGAAGTCTGAACTGAAGCTGACAAAGAGTGGGCTACATATCTATTGCTGGTGGAGGCCACGCCACGTCCTATTTTACTAAAAAGAGAAGAATGGCAGCATGCCATCTTCTTCAACTTGACAAGAGTGACCGGGACACCAATTTCAAATTATTCAAACGTCTCCAGCTCACTTTAGCTCTCTACCACACTGGAAATCATGAGTTTTGGTACTGTTCACGCAGCAGACTTACGCATAGCAGCTTAAAGACTACTAGCAGCAACCAAGATGCATGGGAAATGAGGAAATATGATGGAAAGCCCATAACCATGCCCATTCCGGTCCCAAAAGGACTCAGGGAGTAGCTCCCACGGCCCAGACTTGTGAGGAGGCTACTCTCCTTATGTTGATCTGACTTGAGGAGTGTGGTTTGGTGGAGGGGAGTGAGTCCCGAGATTTTGGCAACCATGAACTGTTGTCATTAGGTCTTCTGGGAGGCATGATGATGAGTTTATGGAAACCAAAGTCACATGAGACATGCATAGACCTGACCTTACACAAAAAACCCACCAACTAAGCAATGAGTACCTCTGACAAAGCCATTTCAGAGGAGAAGAAAGCCCTACCCTGACATTAGGGGAGGACCATAATTATTTTTGCTGATGCAATACTCTCTTTGACAAAACATGTTATAGAGGATTAACTTTGAAAATCAATAGGCTGAAGGGAAACCATAATCTCGGTTTTCCCATGAGATTAAGCCACCCTAATCATTCCTATAAATAGATCTGATTGCATTCTTAATGCATCAGATCCAACAGATCCAACAGATCCATCATCATCAGAAAAACACTCCCAACAAGTCAACCCTTTTTTTTAGTTTCAACAAGTTTATTACTGTTCACCGGTCTTATAGTAGATGCCAACAGAAGAATGGAAAACACATGTTCTGGTAATTTTCGTTAAAGTTATTCTGTTTCAAGTTCAATCCAGCTAAGGAACAGTGAGTGGCTAGGCCCGGTAACTGTTCTCTAAATCTTTTATTGGCAATAGCATGTTGGTAAACCTTCTTGGTCCTTGTTCTCACTTTTATTTGGGCTTTTATGATCTTGGCTCTTAAATATTTTTGGAAAGTGTCCCACTAGCCCTTGGGCCAAATTTTGAGCCTTTGGTTGAATTTTGGGTTTGACTACCCCATCTCAAGACTCAAGTCCGCGTTGCGATCGCCCTCGGCACGCCACGTGGTATCGTTACAAAAACACCCCTCACATTTCTGGTGACGCCACTGGGGAGTCGAGATCAACACTTCTAAGAAAGAAAGTTAGAGCTCAAGAATCATGCCTCCTAAGCTCCGACAAAGGAGAAGTCAAAGGGAAGTCTCAGTTCATACAGAACATTCCCATGCTGAATCTGCAGCCAATGTATAAGGACAAAATCCATCACAACCACCTCCAAGTGATCCAAACCGTGAGGCACCACCAACAAATTTAATGCTGGAACTGATACAGAGCTTGCAGCAGAACCAAAGTGAGCTGGCAGAAGCTATCAAACAGCTCAAAGAAAAGGATGCTGGTGCGAAGACTCTTCTTCAAAATGAAGGGGGAAACCAGGAAAAGCCTCATCCAGACTCAGGTTCACACGAAAAGGAAGCTAACTTTGTGACAATGTCGGATGTGGCAAACCTGCTCAAGCAAGAAAGAGAGAAGAATCCAAAGGAGCCTCGACTCTTTGTGAAGAAGCCTCCCTATCCTATTGAGTTGTTGAAGCAGCCTTACCCCGAGAAATATATTGTTCCAACTTTCTCACGCTTTGATGGCTGAAAAGGGAGTGCTCTTGTACACATTAGCAAGTTCATAGATTCAATGGGGGCTCACGCTGGCAATGGTGATCTATGCCTTCGAGAGTTCTCAAAGTCCTTTGATGATAGAGCCTATACATGGTACACTACTTTGCCTCCCGGGTTTGTGAAGGTGTGGGAAGATATGGTTGAGCTGTTTTGCGGAAAATATTTCCAAAGCGGAGGAAAAGATTACCCTCGTCAACCTACATACTACAAAACAAGCAGGTGGGGAAGACTTACTCCGCTACATACATCGTTTTCACGATATATCCTTGGATTGCTATGCCAATTACGAAGAAGGCGAGCTGGTGAGAGTTTGTATAGATAATATGCTGCCAGAATTTCGGGCTCATCTTGAGAACCTTGACATTTCAAGATTTGCACAGCTTCTCCAAAAGGCTCGAAAAACAGCACTATCAGTCAAGCCTCATACAGAAAAGCCTAAAGAGAAGAAAAGTCAACTGCAAGTTCTCACGGTCTCTACCGTAAACAACAAGCGGTAGAAATCAAATGAAAGATCTTTTGAGGAGCCACCACCTTCGGTTCTTTGCACCTTGGAAGAGATGATGGCTATTCTTAACAAATGGGTAGCAGATGGTGTTGTCAAGCTCCCAGAAGTTTCAAAGAAGGTAACCGAAGAATACAAGAAGAATCCAAAATTCTGCTACTTTCATCAATATGTTCATCACTCTACAGCAGATTGCTGGACTCTCCGAAGAAAATTTCATGAGAAGATTCAAGACGGAACCTTGGAACTCCCTCAAGCAAAACAAAGGGTACATACTGATCCTTTCCTCAAGCATAAGGATAGAGCTGTAGTTTCGGTTGTCATTCATGGAAGTGCTAGTGACGCGGACATGGACGAGCCTGTTGCTGCAAATTCTGCCATGACACCTGCAGCCATCAAGACATTGCAAAGGAATCCTAAGTTTCGATCTCTCTTCAATCAGCTGGGATTGAATCCAGAAGCTCGCACAGCAGCTACTAAGGCCATCATGGCCATAGCAGCAGATTCTGAAGCTCACTGTTTTACAGCAAAAACCCATGCCAACCGAGCTTTTCTAGAAACAACCAATGCAATAACATTTACAGATGAAGATATGGAGGTTCAGTATCCAGATCACCGACGTCCTCTCTACCTCTCAGCCACGATCAATGAGGTACAAGTGAGGCGTGCTTTGGTAGATACTGGCTCTTGCATCAACCTTATCCCCTTAAGCACAATCCAAGCAGCAGAAATCTCTCAAAAGAAGATCCAAGAAGCACCTATGGAGATAAAAGGTTTCGGTGGTGTTGGTGAGTACACTAAGGGGCATATTTAACTTGTTCTAAAGGTTGGTCCCATTGTGGCTTTGACACGGTTTCATGTTGTGGATTCTGTGGTTCCTTACCACATATTATTGGGAAGACCTTGGCTGCACAAACACCAGCTCATCCCCTCCACCTACCACCAATGTGTGAAGGGAAGGCTTAACGGAAAGCCTATCCGAATAGCCGCCAACTCCACGCCTTTCGACCAATTCGAATCCCACTTTGTTGAGGCAGCCCTATATGATGAAATTACTTTAGCAGGGGAAGCATCACTTGCTAAACCTATTGGAATTCCACTGCCCAAATGGGAAGAAATAAAGGATGCTCCTGAGGCAGACTTGAGAGATCTGCTGGAACGGAAAAAGAAGCGCAGGGCAGAAACTAGTACCAGCAAAAGTCAGCCACAATGTGTGCGCGTCCGTTTACCGGATGGGCGCACTATTTACCGCTTATGAAGGTGCGCGGGGGCCGATTATCCCCAACAAGAGGCCCCCGAACCAGAAGAGGGAACCTTGCAGCCCTCATGTCTCACAGTGAACATAACAGATACTCCAGAATTTGCAGATACAGCAGAAGCCGCTGCAGCAGATCCCAAAATTTCTGCAAAAGAAGAACTAGAGGTAATCAATCTAAGTTTTGATCCCAATGTACATAGGCCTGTTTCTATTAGTGCATCATTATCAGTTGAAGAAAGAATGCATTTAGCAGAATTGTTAAAAGAATATCAAGATATTTTTGCTTGGCAATATGATAAAATGCCCGGGATAGACCCAAAACTTGTTGCCCATTCTTTAAATGTTGAACCGGGTATTAGACCGGTGGTACAACCTATGAGGACCTTCCATCCGGAGGTCGAAGCTCAAATTACTCAAGAAGTGAAGAGGCTACTTTCAGCTGGTTTCATTAAGCCAATACAGCACCCACGGTGGCTGTCTAATATAGTCCCTGTGAAGAAAAAGAATGGCCAGATTAGGTGTTGTGTGGATTTCCGCAATCTCAACAAAGCATGTCCCCTTTTGATTGATTCGGCTGCTGGTCATGCGATGTTCTCTTTTATGGATGGTTTTAGCGGATATAATCAAATCTTCATGTCTCCAAAATACAAGAAGAAGACCGCATTTCGCACACCTATTGGGAATTTCTACTACACTGTTATGCCATTTGGACTCAAGAATGCTGGAGCCACGTATCAAAGAACCATGGCAACCATGTTCCATGACATGATGCATCGTGAAATTGAAGATTATGTTGACGATATTGTGGTGAAGTCCAAGACAAGGGAGAATCATTTTGGCATCTTGAAGAAGGTATTCGAGAGATGCCGAATGTCAAACTCAAGATGAATCCTCTCAAATGTGCATTCGGAGTTTCAGCTGGTAAGTTTCTGGGTTTCTTAATGCACCAATGTGGTATTGATGTTGATCCAGCAAGGGCATTTGCCATAGCCACTATGAAGCCACCAATTACACACAAAGAGCTAAAGAGTTTCTTGGGCAAGCTATCATACATAAGAAGGTTTATTCCTGGCCTTACTGTTGTAACTTCTACTTTTGCACCACTCTTGAAGAAGGGAGCACCGTTTCATTGGTCCACCAAATGCCAAGAAGCCTTTGAAAAGGTACAAAACATCATGACTAAACTCCCCACTGTTTGTGCACCTATTTTTGGGAAACCTCTTCGACTTTACTTAGCTTCAAATAGTCAAGTAATTGGGGCTTTGATAGCCCAAGAAGATGATAATGGGGTTGAACAACCCATTTATTATGTTAGCCGTACTTTTAAGGATGCCGAAAGCCGATACTCGGGGGCTGAGCGATCTTGCTTAGCTCTAATTTATGCTTCCCAAAGGCTTCGACACTACTTTCTAGCTCACAAGGTCCAATTAATGACAAAATCTCATCCTATCAGAAGCCTGCTGCAATGACCTGTACTATCTGGCAGATTGGCACAGTGGCTTTTGCAGCTGTCACAATATGAGATCATTGCAGAAACACCAACTGCTATTAAAAGTCAAGCCATCGCTGATCTATTAGCTCAATTTCCTGAGGAAGATAACTCATTCATTTCAGATGAAGTACCCGGGGAAATCAACGAAGTATTCCTGGTAGGTTTGACAGATTCTGTTTGGGCCTTGAAGTTTGATGGCTCATCAACTGCTACATCAGTAGGAGTCGGTATCATTCTTTACAAAGATGATGGGGAAGCTGTAACAAAATCTTTCAAATTTGATTTCCCATGTTCTAATAATGTAGCTGAGTATGAGGCTTACCTAGCCGGATTGGCAATAGCATATGAAATGGGAATCAAACACTTGCGAGTCATTGGCGATTCTAACCTTGTGGTTTGTCAAGCCCGAGGAGAATTCTTACTTAAAGAACCATCTTTGGCACCTTACAGAGCTTTGGCACAGAAGTTGGAAGCAAAATTCAGCACTTTCGAGATAGAGCATGCCCAAAGAAACGAAAAACGATATGTGGATGCTTTGGCTACTTTGGGATCTCAAATAGCCTTCGAAGGTGAAGAAATGGATGTCACCGTCTGTAAGAAGATGAAGCCAATCACTGAATCATTAAAGAAAGAATTTGAAGAGTAGTCTCCAGATCAAGAAGACTGGCGAGCATCAATCAAAGCCAACCTCATGTCTCCTGCTGTTGTGGCAGACTTAAGGGAAATCAAGGATTACACCTTGATATCCAGGGACCTTTATAGAAGACTGCTTGGAGGAGTTTTGGCAAGATGCATAAGCGTTGAAGAAGCAAAGGAAAATCTGCTTGAAGTCCACGAGAAAACTTGTGGAGACGGAAGAGCTGTCAGCCTCTACCGCAGACTTCAGCGGCTAGGATATTTCTGGCCAAACATGAGTGCAGAAGCAGCAGAGGTATAGAGCCAATGCCCAACTTGCCAATTCCACTACAGCAATGAAAAGGTATGTGCAACTTTTGCCTCTACTGATTGGCGCACACCATTCTTAAAATATTTGCTTGAAGGAATTTTGCCATCAAACCTCAAGGATGTTTATTGCCTTAAAAGGTTGGCCTTGAGGTATTTTGTGGAAGGGGGAACTCTCTTCCGGAAAGGCTTTCATGGAGAGCCATTTAGATGTCTTAGCCTATCGGAATCCCAAATGGTCATGAAAGAAACTCATGCGGGAGAATGTGGGGAGCATCAAGGAAAAAAGAGGCTCTACCAATGTTTGCTCACACTCGGTTATTATTGGCCTACAATGAAAAAGGATGCAGCAGATTTTGTGAAAACATGCCATACTTGCCAAATCCAAGCCAACTTGATCCATACTCATCCAACTAGTCTCCAAAACATGGCTACACCTTGGCCATTTCACACTTGGGGGCTAGATCTCATTGGCCCTATCAATCCGGCCTTTGGTGGTTATATTTGGATACTTGTAGCCACCGAATACTTCACAAAATGGGTAGAAGCCATCCCTCTCCGAAAAGCAACAGGTGCTACAGTTGCAAACTTCATCCGAGAGCACATAATCACTCGTTTTGGCATACCATATAAGCTCATCACCGACAATGGTACTCCATTCATAAACAAGGATGTGCGGGAAGTGCTAGAACATTATTCGGTTAAGCATCAACGCTCCATACCTTACTAGCCTCAAGGTAATGGGCAAGCTGAAGCCACAAACAGAATGTTGCTGCGCATCTTAAGTAAAATGGTGTTTGATTATGGGAACGACTGGAAAGCCCACCTGGCAGATGTTCTCTGGGCATACCGAAGTTCACCTAAAACAGCAACAGGTTTTACACCTTTCTCACTTGTTTATGGCACTGATACTATTTCTCCTACTGAATTGGTTGTGCCTAGTCCACGAGTAATGCAAGGGAGTGAGTTGGAGGTAGATGCTAATATGTGTGTTGAGGCACAAATGGCAGATCTGGAAGGACTTGATGAGGCAAGGGATTTGGCTAAAGCAAAAAGCTAAAGAAATTACCAAAAGATGGCCAATGTTTACAGCAAAGCCCTTCAAATCCGAGTTTTTGTGGAGGGACAAATGGTTTTGAAAGCCGCAAAATTTGTAAGAAGAAATCTTCCATCTCCATCCAAGTTCTCCCCTAATTGGGATGGAACCTATATCATCCGAGAAGCACATGGAAGTGGTTACTACAGGTTGTCTAAGTCTGATGGGACTGCCTTAGCAGATCCTATCAATGGAAAATGGCTGAAACACTATTACTCGTAAGATGCATTTAAGCAAATCTGCATTATGTATCTTTCTTCTTTTGAAATAGCTTGTAAACATGTTATGCTAGGCTAAGAGTAATAGGAGTCAAAATGCTTTACTTTTGTATTTCAAAACATGTAAACCTTTTGTATAATGCAATTTAAACAAGTTAAGTTGACAAAAGTCAAGTTTCATTGTTCACAAGTAAACGTACTTAGCAAAATATGTACCCAAAAACAAAATGGGACCAAGTTTCATTGTCAATGCCTATACATCAAAGTATTACCAAAAAAAAGGTAGTACATGGCTAACATATTACAAAAAAAGTAACAAAAGAAAGAGGACAGTAACTGAAAAACTCAAGCCAAAAGGCAAGTACCATGGAGCTCTTGGCGCCACAACCACAAGTTTTGAGAGCCGATTCGACATGCAGAAATTACTGAAGAAGCTCTCCTGGCAAAAGCTAAGTCCCATGGATTTGGCGCAACCACGTTTAGAGCATCTTTCAATGCAGCAACACGAGCCTCTGCCACCCTCAACTCAGCCAAAATCCTCCTACTGAATATACCATGAGCCAATCTCCTCAAATAATCGAGAATGAAGCCGAACCTAAAGCCTCCTTCAATCGCCTCTTGGACTACGGCTTTCCACTCGAGGATGTGAACTTCAGTAATATCCTCAAGTCTGGTATGCTCCATATGAGCAAGCACACAGCAGAGGAGGGTCAGCATCGAGCTTCCAACATGTACACCGAGCCTAAAATATGATGAGCAGCTGCCATATTTTTCCCATAAGGCCTTTAAGAACCGAATCCCACCTTGTGGCACTCGGAAGATTTCAAAGTCAGCCTTCACATCATCAAAAGTCCAGAAATGCTCGGCATGACGGGAGCTGAATGACGTACGGTCAAATTCTCGAAAGAATGCATCCATGTCAGCAAGGACAAAAGCCCCTAGTGTGGCAGATCCGGCAGCAAACAGCAACCCTGGCTGACCCCTGATGGCAGACTCCACTGCTACAGTCTGATGTCTTCTTTCCTCTTCTGCAACAGCTTCATTGTCACTTCTAGCAGCAGAAAAATGAAAGAAAAGAAGAGAGAAATTAGCTAGACAAAGCATAAAAATACTAGTGAAAGCGAAGAAGGTAAACAAGTAAGTAAAATGCTTAATTGACATTCTTTTACTAAAGAGCCGCACTAGTTGTAAAATTATTCTTGAAACGGTTAGGCCATTTGGGGAACAACAAATGGGCATCAACCCATGTTCACCAAGCTCACCTAACAAACAAAATGGGGAACAACAACTGGGCATTAACCCAGGTTCACCCAACGGGGGACGACAAATGGGCATTAACTCATGTCCACCGGTTTATCTAATGGACCTAATGATGAACAACAACTGGGCATATACCCTGGTTCACCAAAGGAAGGACGACAAATGGGCATTAACCCATGTCCACCAAGCTCAGCCAATTAGGCCTAGATGGTGAACAACAACTGGGCATTAACCCAGGTTTATCGGAAGGGGGACAGCAAATGGGAGTCAACCCATGTCCATTGAGCTCACCTACTACACCAAATGGAGGATAACAACTGGGCATTAACCCAGGTTCACTGGATGGAGGACAACAAGTGGGAATCAACCCATGTCCATACACAATGGGGGACGACAAATGAGAATCAACCCATGTCCACCAAGCTCGTTTTATTGGGAGTATGCAACCACAAAACAGTGGGCAAAAGATAGAATAAGGCTCACGAAACCCATTGATGCTGGGCTCACATAGTCATGAAAGGATGTGGCCACAATATAGTGGACAATAAGTGGGAATCAACCCACGTCCACTAGGCTCACCTAATTAAAAGAAGTTGTGAAAACAGCATATAATGGGTGGAGAGTCGTCCTATCTCTACTAGGCTCATGCTTCCACAATAGCAAATTTGGAGCTACGAAATGGCAAGCAACAAATGGGCATCAACCCATGTCTGTCAGATTCACACAGCAAGCAACAACAACAAAAGACAACAAGTGGGAATCAACCCATGTCTATTACATCTATCAAGACTTGGTTTTATGGTTATAGGCAATAAATGAGCATTAACTCATGTCTAAACAGTCCATAATCAAGAAACAAGACATATGCATATACAAGTTCTGTACATAGCAAGCGAATGATCAAGTTTGGTCTATACATTTCAAGAAATCTTTGCCATCAAGCAAGAGCAATGACAAGATATTAATAAAAGGCCAAGTACCTATTTCGGTTGGGCCTGCATGAGCTGCTACAGGAGCAGTAACCTCCATATCTGCTGCTTGGGCACTAACCACATGATCTTCTGTCTCAACCAAGACTTCATCATAGCTGTCATGGGTGTCTGCCATGTCTATGTCATCTACAAGGTCTTGGGCCAATTCCTCTTCTATGACTGGAACATCAATGCCAGGAGTGACATCCGCCTGCACAGGATCTTCACTGGCAGCAACTTCTGCATGTTCAATTTGAGTCACAACTGTACCAGAATCAGTACCAATCATAAAATTCTCATTAATTAGTGTGCTATCAACAATATCATTACCTTCTGGAGCATCAGGGATATGCACAAAGACCTCTTCATCACTGAGAACTCCTTCAGCAACTGCTGGAATAGCTTCACTATCTTGAACAGCTACTGTAGTAGGTACCATAGTAGCCGTGATCACAGACGAAGAGGCAGCACTACCAGACTCATGGAAAGAACCTGGAGGTGTTGATACCCTGACAGTGACTGAGATAGTCCTCTCAGAATCTGTAGACGCTATACTTCCCCTACGGGCTCTTCGAACATAATGGCGGGTGGAAGGACTTGAATCAAGCAATGAAGGATCCACACGGCTGCCACTTTCGGAAGGATGATCCTGTGCTGTCTCACCACTAATGGCTATGGTTATTGGGGTGGTCTCAACAGCTCTTTCAGCACTAGTAACGACTTCAACGGTTGTGTGTTCTTCAACAGCCCCTTTTGCAGATCTAGGCTCACTGGCAGATGCAGTCGAATCACTGTCAAAAGCAGCTTCTGCAGCTTTCAGTTCATCCATGGACACCTCATCTTCTTTAGTACTGGTCCTTACCACCACGCCCTCATCCCTAGAAGAAGTACTTGAAGCATTCCCCACATCAGCAGAGCTAGCTTCTGCTGCAAAATCATCTGCACCATAGGCAGTTTCTGTAGCAGCAATTTCAGTACCTCACTTTCAACCTCTTCTGCAGCAGCTCCAGATGGATCATCTTTATCACTTGAGGATGATGATGAGCTACTCAAATCATCCTACACAAAAAAGAGAAAGCATGAGAACATTGTTTTTATTAAAAGCAAGCTACCATAGCTAAACACATACCGGTATCTCAATTGGAACACGACTAATTGTGTCAGCTCGTTGCTTAGACTGCCACAAAACAGAAATTATGTCAACACTATGAGGAAAAGTCCATCAATTGACAAATAATGAAACGAGAATGAAGACACTTACTCTCTTCTTGGAATAAACAATATTTCGGGTCGACTTGTGGGCAGCTACGCCTGCAGCAATAGACGATGGCGCACTCAGGAAGGCTGAAGGAACAAAAGTCCTCTTCCCAGCCCTAGTCTTTCTCACTGGCTTCTTACTTACAGGGGCAGAAATCCCTTGAGCACTGCTCTCTCCAGCTGGTGAAGGTTCTCGAACAGCAGTTTTTAAGACTAACACTTCTTTGCTACTCTTAGCAGCACTTGTTTTTCTTTTCTTTGAAGCCTGGGCAGGGGAACCCTTACTCGGAGCTTCTCTTTTCTTGGACTTGATGGATTGTTTCTTCTTGCCAGCAGGGGTACCAGCAGAGGCAGTCCTTCTTCCCCTGCTGGATGGCACTTTCCAGGGGCAGAAATATGAGGATGATCCCTCAACCACAAAGGAGGGTGGTGATTGCCATATATCACCCACTGTGAGTCCTCGTGGTACCACACAGCATAACCTAAGCTTTGACAATTTGCATAAGTAGTCATGGTATTCATGGCCACAAACAGGCGGGGGTGAGGCAACATAGAAGTATATGACTTCAACAACTGAGAAATGTTTCCCCTCCCACTGTTTCTAAACTCCACCATTGCAGTCATCAGTTCTCTTCAGTAATTAACCATACCAGTAGTGTAAATACCAACTCTATTTCCATTCGGGATCATAACCCAAGGAGCAATGCCGCTCCAATAGGCGAAAGCCCTATTCTTCAAGAATGGATTAATGGTGGGGATTTCACCTGCAGCTATCCCCATAACGGCTGGAATTTCTTGATCAAATCCGAATTGCCTGCTCCCCCTGTGGGCACTATAAGCCGTAAATTAAAGTCTGCCAGAAGACAACACTGGCAACCAGCCAGCATTGGTGGTAGAAAGATAAGTCAGGGACCTCACATCTCCAGCAATGAGAGTATAATCTTGGGCTTCTACATCACGGAACCCAGACATCACTGATTCATACACAAAATTGCGATGAGTTATTCCGTAAGGTCTCCAGCAAACCTTACTCTCACTATCCAAGGAGGATATCAAGCTATGATCGTAAAATTTACTACCTACCCAATGATACACAGCGGGTATGTCTCCCTGAAAGTTACCAACGTGAGCAGCAACTTCTTCCGACATCGATGCAAACTTTTTCCGAGCCTCATAGGGTTTTCTACCCTTTGTAATGTACTCCAAAGCATGCTCCCAAAGGAACGTATGCATAATGGATGAATTAAAAACTGTAGCAACTATATGGCAAGATTCACCAACCAACTCCTCAGCATGTAGTAAATCCAGCTGAATGTAAAGTTGTCCTAACAACAAAGGGGCTAAGGGAAAACAAACCCCTGCAGCAATCCTAACAGCTAGAGGAAAATATAAGGGTTTGATCGCATAAGCAGGATGCTCACCGAAGATACATTTGCTGAGCCAATATGCTACAAAAGGGGCTCTCCGAATCAAAGGATCCTCCATTCTATTGAAATACTCCATCCAAGGATTGAATCTCGCTGCTTGAGTCCCCAAGGCAATATTCTTTCGCCCTATGTAATCTGCCAGAATAGCTTCAATCTTTGATTCCTCAGGGGAAAGCTCGAGTTTTGCTGGGTCTTGATCACCCAGTATTGGCAACACCCAATGATTCTCTATGTCCTCTAATGAAACAGTCATTTCCCCGTGAGCAAAGAAGAATGTGTGCGTGGGTGGGCACCATCTCCGCACCAGCTGTCGTAATGACTCGGTGTCACGGTACATGTTTGAACATCTTGAAATAAAAATGGAGCGAAGTACACCGGCTTGCTCCAACCGGTCACAAAATTCGCTATCAGCAAGCTTAGAATCTATCCAATCCGCCCATTCAATGGCTCTCGAATATTGAAAATCGAAAACAAGAGGCACAGCAAGCATTTCGTTTCTCTGAATCTAAAGGTCTCGAATCTCTCGGAAATCTGGAGCCCAGACCACATCTACCGCGGCGTCCTCTCTGATAACCAGCCACTCCCAATCTGCCGGTGGTGGTTGAAGGCTTACTGGGGCAGAAGGGAACCTTTCACCGCTTCTATACCAAGGGTCAATAGTGGGTCGACCCAATATGTCTCCATGAGGCTTCGATGATCCTAAAACAGAGTCAGAACTGTCACCATTATCCTTTGAGTCTCTCGCCGATCCCCTACCAGCAGTAGAAGGACCTCCCTCGCCGGAGAAGGTTCCTCCACGTCCTCTCGTTGATCTCCTTGAAGAAGAAGCCATTGACGGTGAACAAGGAAGAAAGAAGAAGAAAAAGAGAAGGAGAAGGAAGAAGAAAAAGGAAAACTGAAGCTTGTTTGTACCAAATTTGCTCTCTGTCTCCTAGGGAAAACGGGTAACGGCTGAGTAAGTGTGGAAGTCAAACAAGTGGTTGAGTTATTAAAACTGGGGATAATGGCCATTAATTCAGGCTGCCCCTTGAAAATAGGAGCCATTACCAGCAGGTATGTCCTTCCCACTCCTCCACTATTTCCACTGAAAACTAAGCCACCATCTTTTTGAAAAATACCCGCCAATACTAAGAAGAAAACCAAACAGTTATTTTGGCTCGCACGTGACTCACCATAGGTAAGTCACGGGCTCGGAGGGCTAAATTTACATGCCCATTTTTTGACTAAACATTTGATTGAGCCCCCAATAAAATATTTGGGCTCAATTAATTATTTAAGTAATTAGCCCAATAAACCCAACCTATTTAAATATTCTACGCAATATCCAATAAATTACTTGGGCCTATTTTTTAAAGTGTTTTGACACTATTCTAAAAGCCCACAACCCGAAATATACAGCCCAATCCACTAAAAATACCTTATACAACACCTAATAAACTATCTGGGCCTATTACAAGTGTGCCTCGACACTATTCATAAGCCCAAAGAAAACTCACATAAAGCCCATAGTCCAAAGTATGCTTATAATATGATTATTTGGTCCAAATAATATTGGATTCATTGAGGAAGACAGCTGGAGCCCAAATACCAGTCAGCCCAGCACTTGAATAGCTGAGAACAGCTCACCCGTGGGCCCCATGAAGTCTGAACTAAAGCTGACAAAGAGTGGGCTGCATATCTACTGTTGGTGGAGCCCACGCCATGTCCTATTTTACTAAAAGGAGAAGAATGGCAGCATGCCATCTTCTCCAACGTGACAAGAGTGACCGGGACACCATTTTCAAATTATTCAAACATCTCCAGCTCACTTAAGCTCTCTACCACACCGGAAATCATGAGTTTTGGTACTGTTCACGCAGCAAACTTATGCATTGCAGCTCAAAGACTACTGGCAGCAACCAAGACGCATGGGAAATGAGGAAATATGATGGAAAGCCCATAACCATGCCCATTCCGGTCCCAAAAGGACTCAGGGAGTAGCTCCCACGGCCCAGACCCGTGAGGAGGCTACTCTCCTTACGTTGATCTGACTTAAGGAGTGTGGTTTGGTGGAGGGGAGTGAGTCTCGAGATTTTGGCAACCATGAACTGCTGTCATTAGGTCTGCTGGGAGGCATGATGATGAGTTTATGGAAACCAAAGTCACATGAGACATGTATAGACCTGACCTTACACAAAAATCCCACCAACTAAGCAATGAGTACCTCTGACAAAGCCATTTCAGAGGAGAAGAAAGCCCTACCCTGACATTAGGGGAGGACCATAATTATTTTTGTTAATGCAATACTCTCTTTGACAAAACATGTTATAGAGGATTAACTTTGAAAATCAATAGGCTGAAGGGAAACCATAATCTCGGTTTTCCCATGAGATTAAGCCACCCTAATCATTCCTATAAATAGGACTGATTGCATTCTTAATGCATCAGATCCAACAGATCCAACAGATCCATCATCATTAGAAAAACACTCCCAACAAGTCAACCCTTTTTTTTAGTTTCAACAAGCTTATTACTGTTTACCGGTCTTGCAGCAGATGCCAACAGAAGTATGGAAAACACATGTATAGGTAATTTTCGTTAAAGTTATTCTGTTTCAAGTCCAATCCAGCTAAGGAACAGTGAGTGGCTCAGCCCTGTAACTGTTCTCTAAATCTTTTATTGGCAATAGCACGTTGGTAAACCTTTTTGGTCCTTGTTCTCACTTTTATTTGGGCTTTTATGATCTTGGCTCTTAAATATTTTTGGAAAGTGTCCCACTAGCCCTTGGGCCAAATTTTGAGCCTTTTGTTGAATTTTGGGTTCGACTACCCTTTCTCAAGACTCAAGTCCGCGTTGCGATCGCCCTCGGCACGCCACGTGGCATCGTTACAAAAACACCCCTCACAGAACCTAAGTGAGGGACTCCCAGCTGCCCTCAAGTGTTATAGGTACTTCAAGAAGGAGAGGAAGCTCAAAGACGACAACTTCATCAGTTTTGTTTTTTACGGCAAGTTTTATGGGCTTGGTGACTTTAAGGTGTTCGATAATATGTCATAGAGATGAGATTTATGTCAAGCTTTTAGGGACTTGTGGTTGTGGTCATTCAAAGGGGACCCCACGTGGAACTTAGCTGCTTAGGTACTAGAATGAGAACCACTTTAGGTACTGTTGAAAAGTCGAATGAGAACCTCTTTCACTCTTTACACCACAAGAATTTTTTTTTTTCTTTTTTCAATATTGTCTATATATTTTTGAATTTATAGAACATTATTACTTTTAGATGATTCAGGCAGTTTCTATTAGTAATATAATTTTTTTTTTTCACCGCGTTGGAGTAGTTATGAATTAGTAACATATATATACAAAATTTTCCCGTGCATAACACGGGTTTACGACTAGCATAATATATAAAACCAAAGACGTTTGGCTTTTTGTTTACTCATTCACAATTTTACACATCATCATTTATTTTTGGTTAAACTATTGTCTTCGTCCTTAAATTATACACGAGTTTCGTTTTTTGTTTTTGAACTTTGAAAAATTCGTTTTTCATCCCTGAACTTTGAAAAAATTCATTTTTACACATGAAGTTTGTCCCTGGACTTTTTTATAAAATGACGAAATTCATGTGTAAAAATGAACTTTTTCAAAGTTCAGGGACGAAAAACGAACTTTTCAAAATTTAAGAACGAAAAACGAAATGCATATATAGTTTAGGGACGAAAACAATATTTTGGCCTTTATTTTTTATTAAACAATTTTACACATCATTATTGATTTTTTTATTAAGAATCTTGACACATAATATTTTTTTTTAAAGGTAGAATATATCATTCCATATACAAACACAATCATAATAAATTCCTAATGCTAGAATATATATCGTTTTATATACAAACATAATAATAATAATAATAATTTTATTAATAATTATCATAATCATCAAATTTTATATTTAATACAAAAAAAAAAAAAAAAAAAAATCATATTATGTTAAACTTTCCTGTGTATTGCACGAATTATCGACTATTTTTTTAATATTTTGTTAGTTCTATATTTTAAGTATATTTTCTAAGATTTCTTGAAATTTCACACGATAAAACACAAAAGCATATCACCTACAATTGGTGAATATACAACCTTTGTAATGTGTAAGATATAACCCAATAATAATAATAATACACGTCAATTAAAAATACCACATAAGCAATTAAAAGCCAACTCAATTGATCTTATCTCAAAATCAGGATTCTCTTTATTTTTTTTCCTCTTACATCACGTGAACAATGATTTGTTCCCTTATTTTACACACAAAAGACTTTTAGTCCCAACAAGAGAATGTATCACACTATAATTACATTAAGGGAGCTTACATCAGGATTAATCATATATCTATCATTTTATATTTTGACAAACAATTTGGTCTTACACAATTAATAAGTAAGTTAAGATAACCTTATATATCTTTTTTTTTTTCAAGTTCGATACTATTTGTGAAAAAATTTCTTTACTCTATATATGAATTTAATTAATCAACACATTGCATGGGCATATTGTTAATATATATATATTTTGTGGGACCAAAACATAACTGGCTATGGGCCTGGACCTTGTGGGCCTTGTATCGGCCCACTTAGACCTATAGACGGTCATCACCGGTCAAGAAAATTCAATCAAACCCAATTGCAACATTTGCCAAAGACCACCTCAAGACCATTCTCCAATGGATCGATCACCCATATTGACTAGGGTATTTCAAAAGGAGCACTACCTAGTACCTACTCTCTAATCCACTTAGGGTCCGTTTGGATAAGCTGTTTAAAAAAGTGCGTTTTTAAAAATAGCGATTTTAAACTGAGCATTTTGAAAACACGATTTTGAAAATCACATTTAAGCATTTGGTAAAACTTATTAAAAAGTGCGATTTCTATCAATTAAGCGTTTGGATAATTTTAATCTAAAACTATTGTTTTGGGTGTAAATTACTAAAAAGTGTTTAATTATAATCTTAAGGTTATCTTAGCAACAAAAAAAAAAAAAATCATGTACAGTACTCTTAAGGTCCCATCACCCATGCCATCACTTTTCCATGTCAGTACCCCAAGTCTTGTTAGATGCTTATAAAAAACTTATTAAAAAATAAAAAAGGTGGTAATTAACAGGTAGCAACTTTAAAATGGGAAGCAGCTGTGTCAAACTTTATCAAAAAACAAACTAAAGAAAAAAAGACAAAACAATAATAGAGCTCATTTCTCACGCAAAAGCCAAAGCGAAACCAAAACCCAGCTCCTCAAGCTTCAAGCCTTCAATTTCAATGTCTTCTCTGTTAGTATACTGTATTTCTCTTTCTTTCTCTCACTTCTTTGTTTTCTTTTTTCTTCTCTTTTCTATTTCTCACTTGATTTACTCTCTTTCTCCTCATCTCGTGGCAATTTGTTCACCACAAATTCTCCACCACAAAAATGAGGATTTTGTGCAATTTTTACACTGGTATTTTGGTCATTAAGCAAATGTTTGAGGATATTTTAGGAATTTGGACCATAAGAGTGTGCGGTGCGAAAACATAATATGAGACTTAAATTTGGTGTTTTCAAAAAAGCAGGGTACCTGCCCTAGTTTCAAAATGGAGGTTTTTCATGTTTTAAAAAACGCAATTACTTTAAAATCATGGGGCCAAACACACGATTTTCGCGTTTTTGTTTAAAAACGTTCTTTTTCTCCTTGAAACTGGGGGGCCAAACGGACCCTTAATCTCCTTATGACATAATTGATCTTAAGTAGAAAAGATCGCTTGCATTTATTACATTGCTTGGTTGTTTTCAAATTGAACAATTTTAACCTATAATATTAAAAGTAATAAATTAAACCCTCAAATTTTTTTTTTATATAAAAATGGAAAAATTACACTTTAGCCACAGACCCACATGGTTACAATCATTTTAATGTTATTTATCCATGATTTGAAAAGTGTTACTTTACATACCCAAGACAACAAATTAAACCTCAATCCATTCCCCTTTTTTTTTATTAATTTCTTTGTGAAAAAGTTTACATTTTAGTTTAGTGTCTTGCATAATAATTTACTGCAAATTTGTCAAACAATATATCTACAAACAGTGAAAGAAATTGGCAAGAGTATAATTATATATGAAAAGATTGTATCATTTGCAACAACATTGATTAAGCCAACTTTTGCACAAAAGTTCAAAAAATGGGTCCTTATCTTGGGAGATGGAAAACAAGAGACTACTACAAAATAAGGAGAGTTAGGGGAGTGTTGGATTAAGATTCATAGTCATTTTCTTATCCATCCAATAGAAGACACTGAGCATCAAGTATTTTGCATCATATACCCATCTTTTGAAGAAAATCTAAGCAAGATGAAGAATCTCAAAGAAAGAGCAATATTGACACCAACTAATGAGATAGTTGATGAAGTAAATGACTACATAATGTGCATGGTTCCAGCCCTATTAATCAGCTTTAAGGGTTGAAAATAACGTGTTATAAGTTTGCTATACTCTTATCAACCGTCTTTCTTTTTACACCTTTGTGATTTTAAATTCATGACTTATAATAAATGAAGAATACAATAACGCAGTATCCAATAGTATAAGAATTAGATTCCCTCTAAGCTCTTTGAAAGAAGACAATTATTGTAGAGGTAAATGAAAAGTTGCCAAAGAAAATTTAGAATAAAATTTTCAAGGTTTGTCTACTGAATTTTTTTTTTTTTTTTTTAAATTTTATTCCTAAAGATGGACAAGAAGAATTAAAAAAGTTGTTAAAATTTAGCATTTCCCAAATAGTTAAATTTGGAAACCATGGTCATTTCTTGACCATTTATCAAACTTCGAAAATCCTCATATATATACACACATGTTCATTTCTTGTTAAAATTGCTAATTCGTGAAGTGATATATTTTTTATAAAATATATATATATATATATATAAGCGTACGGAGGTAGTGTGTGATAAATATATTTATAATATAAATTTTTTCAGACAAAAGAAACCACAATTATGTTATAGCTAATAAACAATAGTTTGAATAGTGTAAAAGAACTTAAAGATGAAGATGATTGTGAGAAAAAAAGAAATTGAAGATCAGATTGTAGACCTTGTACTTTGGGACTATCCAATAATTTCTCTGAGAAGGGATCCAATGGCAATGGGGCGGGTTTGGGTCAGGGATCATATCCCCCACCCCCCCCCCGTTATCCTTGCCCCATCCCCCATCCCCGGCCCACCCCTTTCTCGGGGGATCTTTCTTCCCCCCTTCCCCACCCTATAGGGTACCCACGGGTACCCGCCCCGCCCCAATATGAACTTTTATTCTTTATTTTTTTTGTTTCACTCTTTTTGGCTAAATTACATTAAACAAAAAAAATTCTATTAGTATGACAATAATCGATTTACTAGCTAATCAATTTGCCACTAATCTATTTACTAGCATCAATTTACATGAAACAACAATTCACACTTAAATATTTAAAAAGATAATAATCTCTTAATAATATTATGACTAAATGTTTTAAAATACCTGTACTAATATTCCAAAATAATATTAATAATCTCATTATCTATTTACCTGCATTAATTTACATGAAAATATAATTACTGGGAGTATTTATATGTGGATAAACTAAGTAGGTTAAAAGACTAAACCATGTTTTTATTAATATTATATACGGGGCGGGGGATGCCTCCCCCTGACCCCTGCCCCAAACCCGCACGGGTTTTTAAAACATCCCCCATCCCCACCCCATTATAACGGTGGATTGGGTAAAACCCACCCTATTAGGGGCGGGGTGGGACGGGTACCCACGGATCGGATGCAAATTGCCATCCCTAGATCCAAGTGAAAAGACTCAAGCTTCTAACAAAATGGAAACCCATGCATATGTCCCCAATCCCATTACCAGAAAAGTGAACAAAATACTTTAGTTACGTTTTTACCATCATGTTTCTCATGGATAGTAATGTGAAGAGTTTGACACCATTGTAACCCTTCATTCTCCAATCCCCCCCCCCCCCCCCCCACCCCCCAAAAAAAAAAAAAGAGGAGCAAGGATGAACACTTTGAATGTTAAGTATGTTTAGTTTACACTTGAGCCACTTTTCTAGTAACAATAACAATAACAAGAAATATAACAATAACAATGTTTACAAGTTTGCTTTAAACCAATTGGACCATCAATATTGAGAAGTTTATATTAAATCGCACAATAAAGAAGTTTTTTTTTTTTTTTTTTTTTTTTTTTTTTTTTTTTTTTTTTTTTATCCCACATATGGTATGAAAAGCGAGAAAGCAAAATTCGTGAAAGTAGCCTAGCTTAGACCAATTTAAGGAATTAATTCTTGAAATTTTATTGGCAGCACAGCCGGCACTATAGGACCAAAATATATATATATTACCCATTATAGATGCAAAATATGTCAAATTGAATTAGTTTTGAAGCTCCGGATGTGTACCCTTTAAATGAAATTAATTTCACCTCAAAATTCATTATCATTGTGAGATATAAGTAAAATAGTAAACTAGGATCATCCTTTATATATTTTATATATTCTTTTCCTGTCAACTAATAATTTACTATCATAATAACTTCTAGAGCTCAGTCCCAACTTTTTCATATGTTTTTAAAATAAAATAAAAAATAATTTTTATGCGAAAAAATGATTTATTTGAAGAAAAAAAATTAAAACGAATTATTATTATTTTTTGTCAAGGAGACGAGTGTTTCCAACATTTAGTCTGTAAATGCTTTCCAACATTCAGCCGATACATGGCTTTATTGCTTTAATGCTAATGAAGCTAATATTTATTTTGTACGTACTATTGTTGCTTCCTTGCTAATAATGTTATTAGCTAGGCTATTTACCTGAGAACAAGTGTGCATAATAACAAAACGTCTCATTGGGATAATTTTAATACAAAACTCTCTAAATTGATGATCAAATTGGTTTAAGTCAAATTGTATATGGTCCAATTGGTTATAGACAAATTGTAAATATTGTTTTCATCCTTGAAGTTTACATGAATTTCATTTTTTTCGTCCTTAAAATTTAAGTTCTTTTTTCATCCTTAACTATTGAAAGTACTACATTTCATGTCCTTAAACTTTAAAAAATATCTTCTTATCCCTAAGCTATTGAAAAAAATGCTTTTTTCGTCCCTATTTTTTCACTTGAACTATTTACAGATTGTCTTTGAAAAGTTTATGGACGAAAAAACGAAATTCATAACAACTTTAAGGAAAAAAACAATAGTTTAATCTATATTATTTTTATGTTTTGATTGTTATGGTTATGATTATTGTTATTTTCCTACAAAGCCACTCAAATGCAAACTAAACATTGGCCATATCTTACTTCATCAATTCCGTTCTTCCCACAATCATCTTCATCTTTAAGTTTTTTTATGTCATTCAAACTATTGTTTGCTGGCTATATTATAATTGAGGTTTCTTTTGTCTTAAAATTTATATTACAGAAAATTACCTCAGTAAAATGTGAAAAAATAATAATTGATGACTAACTCATGGTTTCTTGGCCATCATATCACCCCAAAGTAACATGGACATTTAGATTCAATAATGATCATTTCATTATATAAAATAATGAACATTATACTCTGCCTCCACCAAAAAACAAATTTATTTTAAATATCTCACTTCAACCATTAGCAATTTTAAAAGACATGTGCGTATACACATATGTGTGTATATAAGGTTTTCACAGTTTGGTAAATGATCAAGAAATAACCATGATTTTCAAATAACTATTCAGGAAATTCTAGACTCACGAACCTCATAGTTCCCAATATACTCCATCATATATACAAAAAGGGTTCTTTCCATCTAGGGCCGACCCTAGGGTTTAGGTTGCTCAAGTCCGTTATAATTTTAGTTACCCACTTATTATTAAATATTAAAAAAATCATAAAAGTCCCAAAATTTTTTTTATGCAAAATAAATGTTACATTATGTTTTTAGCTTGAATTACATTAAAAAAACAATTAAAACAAAATGTAATCCTAGTTATAGTAATTATATGTCTAATAGTTTTTTAACTAAAAAATTCCTTAGTGTTAATAGGAAAAAAAAATCACGGTCTTATACAACAAAATCAATACTAATAATAAATTAAAAGTCATAAAAAAAAATCATTAGATAAACAACACAACACAAAACAATGGCTTGCCCCACAAACCTGTCCCTACAAACAAAAACACATGGCCAGTGACCACATACACGTGCGAACAAAATTTTCAAACAAATCAATAAATCATACAGTGGAGACCGGCCTCATTCACATGAATACTGAAACACATCACATATGCCTCACATATATCTTATTAAAAGCACAACACTCCCATAAAAAAAAAAATGTATACTAATAAATTTTTTATATGTAGACTAATATATTTATTTTTTTTTTCCTTTTATGTATAGTTGTATACTAATAATTATTATTTTTTTAATGTCTACTTTTTTTTTTTCTTCACTTATTGCCCCCATGGGGGGTTGCCCTAACCCTTAGGCTTGTGGGGCTTACCTCACGGCCGGACATGTTTCCATCTACTCCATCATCAATTTAAAAATAGTTTTCCATTCTATGTAGTGCTATAGGCACAAAACTTTTATAATAATTTCACAATAATGTTGAGTTGACAAGTTTTTATTAGTCCTTCATTTGGACCGACTACTTACATCACTTTATTATCTATTATTCACAACTTGACACATCAATATTGTTATGAAATTGTTGTAAAAGTGTTATGCCTTGTTCATTTTTTTTCCTTTTAATCATTTTTTTCCATCTATCTACCCACCTTTACTTCATCATAAATAAAAAACCGGTTCTTTCCATTGGTTGTCTTTTCATTGACTCCATCATCATTTTAAAAACTAAAAAGTAATTCTTTTTGTTCTCCTTAATTCCATTTACTCCATCATTAATTTAAAAAAAAAAAAAAAAAAAAAATCATTTCCTATTTTCCCTTTTTCTCCCCTAGGCTATCAAAAATCATATATAATTTAAAAATGTGTTAGTTTAAAGTTTACTCATTGATACTATTAGTTTCTGAAGTTTAAAATGAGCGCTATTAGTTCATGAATTAAAAAAAAAAAAAAAATGTTATTGGTCCTCTCAATTCTTTCATGACCAAGGTTATTAAAATCGGGATTCTACCTTGAATCGTTGGGAGGGTTTCGCGAATCGAATCGTAGAATCGAATCGTGAATCGTAAGATTCTACTTTCCGTAAATAAAAAAATAAATAAAAAATATATAAATAATTATAATTCATAACATAGGTTAAAGAATCATTGAAAAATAAATAAGTTTTGGCATAAAATTTATAAAATGCAATAAGTCATCAACTACTAAATACCAAATGACAAATTTCAAACTTCAAACTTTCAAGTTCCAAGTTTTAATACCACATAACCACAAACATACATAATGTTCCAAATAATAACACTACATAAATCAAAATATTTCCCAACCATTTTCCACAATGGTGATTTTGTGACAAAAGTAACACATTACTTATTGTTCAATGTGAATAACCAAGATCTAAAAACCAAGATCATCATTGATTTGATGAATGTTGTCCTCTAATGGGAGACCTTCACCATAAATGTCGTTTCTTCTATCTAAATCATACTATTAAGATTAACATACTAAAATGGGCGGGCTTCTCTTATCAAAAAACAAAAAAAAAAGGACGGGTTACTAACATACTAAAAAGTAAAAATCAGCCCAATACAAGCTAAATTTTCATTGGAGGCCCAAAAAAAAAAAAAAAAAAAAAACAAAAAATCCGAATAAACCTTGTGCAGTAGAATCGTATAGAATCGGAAGCAAATCGGGATTATAAAGATTCTAAGATTCAAATTGGGATTCTATTAAGATTCTACCACCTTTAAGATTCAGTTAAGATTCGAATCGTTTTCATAATGTTGAATCGTAAAATCGTAAGATTTTAAGATTCGAATCGGGATTTTAATAACCTTGCACATGACTAATAAAAAGATGATGTGATATTTTTTTTTATAATATTATGTGGCACAATAAATTTTAATTTAAAATTAACACCTAAAAAAACTCATGGACGAACTCGAGTTACTCGACCTACTTCAATAACAATACTTGACTCACTCAATCAAAACCATCTCCATTTTTCCTTCCCCTATCTTAAATCATAGACCCCAACCATTTTCCCTCACAGCAACGGTGACAGATTAGAGATGTTGTCAACGGTGGAAGCATGAGCTTGATGCAGTAACATAGTGGGCGAAGGGGTTTGGAATGAGTGTATGGGCGGCAGCAACTCTTGATGATAACAAATTACTAATAGAAAAGCTTGTTTCTCAAGACATAAGCAGTGACCGCTTGAGAGCGTTCTCGTCTTTGCTAGGCTTGAGATTTTGTGCTGCTCAATTCCTCCTTGGATATCTAAAACTTATTTCCCCCTTCACCTCCCCAAACATCAATTACTGGCAGTACGAGATTTTGAGCACACTTCCTAGTTATTCAAAACCTTTGATTTGTTGTTAAAGTTGCAGCTCAATCACTCAAGCACTTGCAATTTAAGTTACTAGACAGCTTCTAACAACACTGCAACACACACGGGTGAAAGCTGCATAAGTTAAACTACATCAGTTGAGTTAAACTAAAGCACAGCTCAGCAACCAGCTCAGCATGGAAGATGGTTACAGATCAGCTGCCATCTCAGATTAGATTGGATAAAGATAAGCTGGCATCCTAGTCAAACTAATGGATAAGGCTGGCTAAGCCTGTGTTTGAATCCTCTACTTAAAGGTGATTTCACGGATTTTTATGCATAGAATGTATTCTGCAAAAAATCTAAGGTGTTTGGTTGCAATTTTGGAAAATACAAAATGTATTCTAAGCAGAATGCATGCATTTTGCAAATTCTCATTTCTAGAGCAGAAGTCAAAATCCAAAATATTTTGGATTATGATTCTAGTTTCTACTTTTAATTTTTGCTAAAATAAATGGGATCCACTTATAACAGTTTATTACTCGAAGAACTCTTTTTTCCCTCGCTTAATTTTTCTCTTTCTTTCTTTTATTTTCCTTCCCTCTCTTTGTTCCCTACTTTTTCTCTTTTTTTGATGTGTTCCCTATTTTTTCTTTTTCTTTCTTTTATTTTTGAAAAAGTATTTTTATTTTCTCATTTTGTATCAAAGAACCAGGGAGCTCTTGTATAGAATTGTGAAAATTTATTTAAAGGATGTCTATGATATTTTTTTTATCATAAATGGTTTGTGTATATCTCTATTGCACACACAATACACATTTCTCTATATTTTTTTATTACATTGTTCAAATTTTATAAAAATGTGTGCAAGGAATGTGCACAAATCATGACCTTTTTTTTTATTAGTAGACATTAATTTAAATCACAACGTAATACTTTATTTCTTTATTACATTGTTAATTTTGTATTGGTAGTAAATGTATTTTTAGCCTTGTATTGAGATATTTAAAAAAAAAAAATATTAATTACATAATGTATACTAATAATATATTATTTAATAGGAAGAATGAATTCTTTAAAATACCAACCAAACACAATTCCTTTCAGCATAATCACTTCTTAAAAATAATTTCAATATTTTACCAAACACACTATTTTTAGTAAAATGCATTTTAGAGAATGCATTCTCGAAAATGCATTCTACCATAAATGCATTCTAGAGAATACATTCCTAAAATAGAGGATCCAAACACAGGCTAAAAAGATTAACACTTAATTTGGGATCTGTTCAAAGTTAGTTAGTTTGTTACTTATAGCTTCTACATTGTTCTACAAGCTTCTAGAATAGATTTAGCTTCTAATTACTTTCTCTATAAATAGCAGATTGTAATTATGGTTTAATTAATAAGAGAAAGATCTTAATCTTACAAATTTTCACTCATATATTTTCCATAGCTTTCTCTCGATTTTACTTCAGAAACTCTCTTTCTCTGTTTGCTGCATTAAAGCAAAGTTTCAACATGGTATCAAAGCACTCGAGCTCCTCTTCCACTAAACCTCTGAATGCTAATCTCAATGATCAGGGTGGTCTGTTCATGGAGAACCTCAAGCTCATGGAGAAGTTGTTCCTCCAATTACACCATCCATTCCTATCACTACTAAAGTTCATGCAGTCTCTCCCATCTCTAGTATGGTTGATAATCCTTGTATGCTTCATATTAGTGACAACCCTGGTATATTACTTGTTACTCAGCCATTAATTGGTGAGAATTACCAGACTTGATCAAGGTCTATGTCCATGGCTCTCACAGCCAAGATAGGTTTTGTTAATGGTTCAATTAAGCCTATGAGTCTTGGCTCACCATCTTTCAATAATTGGAAACGATGTGATACTGTGGTCCTTTCTTGGATCCTTAACTCTCTGTCTAAGGAGATAGCTGGTAGTGTCATTTACCTTGATACTACTTTTGATGTGTGAAAAGATCTAAAGGAAATATTTGCACAAAGTAATGGTCCAAGAGTGTACCAATTACAAAAAGCCATTGCAACTCTGAATCAAGAAGATGATTCTGTGAGTGCATACTACACCAAGTTGAAGGCTCTCTGGGATGAGTTAATGAACTTTAGTCCTATTCTTGCCTGTACATGTGGTGTTTTGAAGACCTTCTCAGACTATCAGCATTTCGAATGTGTGATGCAGTTCCTTGTTGGACTCAATGAGTCTTAAAATAATGTGAGAGGCCAAGTTTTACTCATGGATCCCTTGCCAACAATTAATAAGGTGTTTTCCCTAGCCTCTCAAGAGGAGAGGCAAAGGAAGTTGAGCAACAATTTCGACAATCATGGTATTGACTCTAGAGCTGCTGCCACAAGAGTAACGCAGGAAATATAGGCTATGGCAGAAAGGAAAGGCCGTCATGTTCTCATTGTGGAATGATGGGCCACACTGTAGAGAAGTGCTACAAAATCCATGGGTATCCCCCTGGATACAGATCAAGAAGGGCTCCCACTGCAAACCAAGTGATGAATAATGCATCTTCTGTCAACAATGATGGTAGTGTGCCTAATGCAGTGAATCCCTATGGCAATGCTCCTAATGTTGTGAATCCTTTTCCCATGTCTCAAGAACAATGCCAACAACTCAACTCCTTCTTGAGTACACAACTTCCCAATGAGGCATCCACCTCAAACCATCAAGCAACTAGTGTAATCTCTCAATCCAGCAACTTCTCTGGTAATTATCATACGCATAGTGTTTTTTTCATCTAGAGTTTTCAATAGAACAGCATTTACAGAAAGCAATTGAGTCATAGACATAGGTGCTACTGACCATATGGTATGCTCTTTAACCTTGTTCACAAGTGTCACTTCCTACCATAATTCTATTGTAGAATTCCCAAATGGAGAATATGCCCTAGTCACTCACACAGGCACAATAAAAGTCTCAGATTCTCTCACCTTGTTCAATGTTTTATGTGTCCCATCATTTTCTTTCAATCTTATTTCCGTCAGCAAGCTAACCTCTTCCTTGAAATGTTGCTTTCTTTCCTCTCTAAATTTTGTTTCATACAGAACCTGATCAAATGGAAAGTGATTGGACTGGGTGAAGAGAAAGGAGGTTTGTATTTCTTGCAAAATCAAGCTTCTACCCCTGATTTTGCTCTTCCAACAACCATTAATAAGTCAGTTTCATTCCATTCAACAAATATCGATCTTGATCTATGGCATTATAGGCTAGACCACCCTTCTTTTACTACTTTCAAGTTTCTCAAAGATTGAATCTCTTTTAATACAAATTCTTGTAATGCTAATGATCATTTAAATCACTGTAGTGTATGTCCAATGGCTAAACAGAAACGTTTTCCATTTCCAATTCATAATAAAACTTCATCTGTTCCTTTCAATCTGATTCATTGTGATGTTTGGGGTCCTTTGTCCATTTCAAGCATTAATGGTTTTAAATATTTTCTCACTATTGTAGAAGATCATACCAGATGCACTTGGACTTTTCTAATGAATCCAAAGAAGAAACTAGAAATTTAGTTTAGTCATTTTTATTTTGGTTGATAAAAAGTTCAATGCTAAAATCAAGATCATTAGAACTGACAATGCCAAAGAATTTATTATGTCTGCCTTCTATGGACCTAAAGGTGCTATTCACCAAACTAGCTGTGTTGCTACCCCCTAACAGAACTCTATAGTTGAAAGGAAACATCAACATATCTTAAATGTAGCAAGAGCTTTACTATTTCAATCTCACATTCCAGTTGAGTATTGGATAGATTGCTTATTAACAACTACATACTTAATCAATAGAATTCCCTTAGCTGTCTTACAACATAAAACTCCATTTGGAATAGCAATGCTATTCCATAATAAGCCGTGTTATTCTCATCTTAGAACATTTGGTTGTTTATGCTATGTTTCCACTTTATCACATAACAGAACCAAAGTCCAGCCTAGAGCAACCAAGTGTGTCTTTCTTGGATAGCCATATGGTGTAAAAGGCTATAAAGTCATGGACCTCATTACTGTTGGATTAAATAATTAATAGTGCGTTAGGCACTATGGACAGGTGTTAGTGGCCAGATGTTAGGCTCTATGTGGCCAGCTGTGTTAGGCCTATTTATATGTGTTTTGTTATGTTAATTGTATGACAATTTAATTTTAATAATCAGAACTCTCTTTTTGGTATCAGAGCTAGTAACTTAGGCTTTCTTTTTTCCTTCTCTTTGCTGTTCTGAAAACCCAACAACCCAGCAACCCCCTCACATAACCCGTAACACCCAACTGGGCTAAGCCACAGCCGCTACTCAGGTTAGACCGCTGTCCCTCACCATGACAATTTAGGGCTTGTCGGCACCGCCGCGACAGCCCTAGGGTCAGTAACCCTCTGGTGCTGGTCATCGGTGGCCCATGCAAAACCACGGGATCTCCGATCTCCTCAAGTTGTTCTGCTGTCGCTGTTCGTAGGCTTTGCCACCGCCGCTTCTCTAGGCTTCTCTCTCTTTAAGTCAGACCAGATCTGGTCTCACTCTCTCCCAAGCTCGCGTGATCTTCAATCGGAGCAGATTTACTAGTCGTTTTTCCAACGGCGCCGATCTTCACTCGAATTGATTGAGGGGTTGTTTCGTCACTGATCTGTGAAGGTAACTTGGATTCAATTGGTTGAGGATTTTGTAGGATTAGGCCGTGTATTGTGGATTTGATGTTTTTGGTTTTGGAATTGTGATGGTTGTTGCTATGTGTTAAGCATTTTTGGTATACTTTTTGATCGTTTGGGGTTGACAAGTTTGGGTGGCAATTTTTCTGGTGGGTTAGTCGTATTGGTGGCTGTTGCTTCTTGGTAAGAGCTCTTCGTGCTCTTTGTGTCTATTTGGGGCTGTTGATATTTCGGTAGTATTTTTTTTTTTTTGTTGCCTGGGCAGCCGTGTTGCTAGCTATTTTTTGGACTATGGGTGATTCAAATGGAAAAGATTTTGCTTCCTCCGAGGTGTCTATCTCTCAACATACACCTATAGCTCCAACTGCTACCATTGCTACAGTTACTCCTACTGCTTGTCATGTTACATCTGAAGCACCTACTTGGGTTCTAGATTCTGGAGCCAATGATCATATGACTGGTGAGTCGTCTTTATTCTCATCACCCCTTATTCCTATTACACAATCTGTTTGTCTTGCAGATAACTCCACTTCCCACATTAGTCATAAGGGTGATGTGTTTTTGTCATCAGATATTTTGTTGTCATCTGTTCTTCATGTTCCCAATTTTGCCTTTAATCTTTTATCTGTTAGCCGTCTTGCTAAGAGTCTCAATTGTGCTGTTATATTCCTACCATATCATTGCTTGCTACAGGACCTGAATTCGAAGAAGATTTTTGGCAGGGGATATGAGCGCGATGGGTTATATTATTTTGGGGAGCCTCCACCTACATCCGGCCTTCAGGCTTCAATTTTGCCTCATTCTAATTCTAATGTGTTTTCTTTAAAAACTTTGACCCTGTGGCATGCTCGTTTAGGACATGTCAATTTTCAGTATTTGTGTCTGTTATTTCCTTCTTTAATAAAAACTTGTAAGGATCATAAATTTCAATGCGTGGTTTGCGAACTTTCTAAACACACTCGTACTAGTTATATTCCTCGCATGCATCGTACTTCCAGTATTTTTGATCTTATTCATTCTGATGTATGGGGACCTTCTCCAGTTATGGCTTTTTCCGGACATCGTTACTATGTAACGTTTATTGATGATCATTCTAGATGTACGTGGGTTTATTTGCTTAAAAAGAAATCTGATGTGCTCCCACTATTTACTCAATTTTTACAAATGATCAAAACTCAATTTAACACTGTTGTTCGAGCTATTCGTTCTGATAATGGTGGTGAATATATCTCTGATGGTTTTTGTTCCCAACTTAATCAGAAGGGTATCTTGCAACAACTTTCTTGTCCTTACACTCCAGAACAGAATGGTGTGGCGGAACGAAAAAACCGTCATATCATGTCTATTGTTCGATGTCTTCTTTCTGGCATGCATGTACCCAAGTCGTATTGGCATATGGCTGTTCTCACTGCAGTTTATCTAATAAACCGCACTCCTAGTCGAGTTTTGCATGGTATGGCTCCTCTTCAAATTCTTAAGCCTGATTGTACTTTGTTTTCGATTTTGCCTCGCGTGTTTGGATGTACTTGTTTTGTCCAAAATCGTAGTCCTCATCGTACTAAATTGGATAATAAATCTGTTAAATGCATCTTTTTAGGATACTCAGCTATGTCCAAAGCCTATAGATGCTATGACCCTGTATCTAGACACTTATATCATTCCCTTGATGTGACTTTTTTTGAGGACGTTCCTTTCTATAGCACTCATTCTACTTTGCAGGTATCTGATCTTTCTCCTTCCATAGAAATTACCTCTCCTCTTGCTCGTCCTGTCCCTATTTTTGATTCCATGGTTCCCGAGTCCTCTTCTCCACCCGTCCAGGGGTCTTCTCCTCCCCTACAGGTTTACACTCGTCGCCCTCGCACTCAGTCTCCCCTGCCAGACTCATCTTTGGACCCAGGTTCAGGTATGTCTCCTACTCCTCTAGTTTCTACACCACCTCCACCCACCTCACGTTATCCTTCTCGTGTTCGCCAAGCTCCTTCTCGGTTTGGTTGGCTTAGCAGTACTAATCACCCTATTTCCCAGTATATCTCTTATTTTGGCCTTTCAGATTCTTATCGGGCATTTATTGGGAAGCTTGAATCTGTCTCTATTCCTCGGTCTGTGTCTGCGGCTCTTCAGGATCCCAAATGGGTTACCGCCATGCAAGCAGAAATGAATGCCTTACAGGCTAATCAGACATGGGAGCTTGTCCCTTTACCCGCTGGTGAGAAAACAGTGGGATGTAAGTGGGTCTTTACGGTAAAGTATATGGCTGATAGTTCTGTTGATCGGTATAAGGCTCGTCTAGTTGCAAAGGGCTTTACCCAGGTTCCTGGCAAAGATTTTGGTGCTACCTTTGCTCCTGTTGCTAAGTTGACTTCTGTTCGTCTCCTTGTATCTTTGGCAGCCTCTCATTCATGGCCTCTTCACCAACTGGACATCAAGAATGCTTTTCTCCATGGTGATTTACTTGAGACTATCTATATGGATACTCCTCCAGGATTTCGAGCTGAGGGGGAGTATGCTGGGAAGGTGTGTCGCCTTCGTAAGTCACTTTATGGGCTGAAACAATCGCCTAGGGCTTGGTTTAGCCGCTTTAGTGAAGTCATATTGTCTATGGAGTTTGTCCGTTGCCATTCTGATCACACTTGTTTCATCCGCCGACGCCTTGATGGTTGCTGTATCATCCTCTTGGTATATGTGGATGACATTATTCTCACTGGGGATGATGCCCCAGGTATTTCTCAGGTAAAACAAGATCTTGGTAAAGTTTTTGATGTAAAAGATTTGGGCTCTCTCAGATATTTTCTTGGCATTGAAGTTGCTCGTTCTCGTAATGGGATCTCCCTCTCTCAGCGAAAGTACACTTTAGATCTCCTTCAAGATACTGGTATGTTAGGATGCCGACCTGCTTCTACTCCTATGGATCCAAATCTGAAGCTTTCTACTGAATCTGGTGACTTACTTCTCAATCCATCTATGTATCAACGTTTGGTTGGCCGTTTGATTTATTTGACAAACACTAGACCAGATTTAACCTTTGTAGTGAGTGTTGTCAGTCAATTTATGCATGCTCCTCGCACAGCTCACTTGGATGCAGTTTATCATATATTGAGATATCTTAAGACTAGTCCTAGCCTTGGCTTATTCTACTCTGCTAGTCACCAATCAGGACTATCATGCTTTACAGATGCTGACTATATTGGATCTCAAACCGATAGGTGCTCTACCACTGGACTCAGTACTTTCTATGGTAATCATCTTATCTCCTGGAAAAGTAAGAAGCAAGCAGTTGTCTCTAGATCTTCCGCTGAAGCTGAATATCGTGCTATGGCTCAAGGCACATGTGAAATTTTGTGGCTTCGGTCTATTCTTAATGAGTTAGGCTTTACAGAAAAAGATTCATCTCAATTGTTTTGTGATAACAAGTCTGCTATTATGCTCGCATCAGATTCTGTTCTCCATGAGCGGTCCAAACATATAGAAGTGGATATACACTTTATTCGGGAAAAGATTCGTTCTGGTATTATCGTTCCATCTTTTGTACCTTCATCAGACCAGACTGCTGACGTACTCACTAAACCTGTGGGACCTTCTCTACTCCAGTCATCTATTATCAAGTTGGGCTTGATTGACATCTTTGCTCCAACTTGAGTGGGAGTGTTGGATTAAATAATTAATAGTGCGTTAGGCACTATGGACAGGTGTTAGTGGCCAGATGTTAGGCTCTATGTGGCCAGCTGTGTTAGGCCTATTTATATGTGTTTTGTTATGTTAATTGTATGACAATTTAATTTTAATAATCAGAACTCTCTTTTATTACTAAGAAAACCTTCATATCTCAAGATGTTGTATTTCATGAGTTTAATTTTCCTTTTCAAACTTGTGGTTCCCCATCACCCATTGATCATTTTCCCAATATTGTCTAACCTTACTGCATTACAAAACCACTTTCTGTCAATGACACATTTTCTAATGAATCTCCATCAATGCATAGTGCCATATCTCTCTGATGCATCTCCTAATTTTCATCATGATGATATTACCAGACCTGATGTTTTTGTATTACACAACAATCCCTTGTCCGCACCTAATTCCTCAAATCCTACACCTACCTCTTCTTTATATGACACAACCACTCCCTTAATATCTGTTCCAACTGTGTCTTCCTCTTGTCCACTGGTTCCTGCTAGAAAGTCTACTAGGGTCCATAAAATACCTAGTTATCTACATGACTATCATTGCAAGTTGGCCACTTCAACTCCCCAAGTTCAATCACCTCCATCATATATAGGCAATCCTCATTCTTTATCTCACTCTCTTTCTTATTCTCGATTATCCCCATCCAATAAACAATATGCCTTAGCTATTTCCACAGTAACTGAGCCTCAATTCTATCACTAAGCTGTCCAATCCCAAGAATGGAGAGATGCTATGCAAGTAGAGCTTGCAGCTCTTGCTAGCAACAATACTTGGTCTTTGACTTCTCTTCCTCCCAATAAACATCCCATTAGCTGCAAATGGGTCTACAAAATCAAACACAAACCTGATGGCTCTGTGGAAAGGTACAAAGCTAGGTTGGTAGCAATGGGGTACACTCAGAAAGAAGGATTTGACTACTATGACACTTTTTCCCCAATAGAAAAATTTGGCACAGTCAGAGTTTTGCTTGCCATAGCTGTTGTGAACAATTGGCATCTAGCCCAATTGGATGTAAACAATGTTTTTCTTCATGGTGATCTGCATGAAGAAGTTTATATGTCCATTCCAACTAGGTTGCACAGCAAGGGTAGTCAAAATAATATGGTATGCAAGCTCCACAAATCCTTATATGGTCTCAAACAAGCCTCAAGGCAATGGTTTGAGAAATTCTCAAACACATTGATACAACATGGCTTTACACAATCAAGATCAAACTACTCCTTGTTCACTCAACAACAAGGATCATCATTCATAGCATTACTGGTATATGTTGATGACATATTGATTACAAGCAATAATTTGGAAGCCATTAATCAGTTGAAGGTATTCTTAGACAGACAGTTCAAACTCAAGGATCTAGGCAATCTGAGGTACTTCTTAGGATTGGAAGTTGCAAGGTCCAACACTGGGATTGCTCTCTGTCAAATAAAGTATGCCCTAGACATTGTTAATGCTGCTAGGATGATTGGGTGTAAGACTGCCAGGTTCCCTAAGGAGCAGAATTGCAAAATTTCTAAGACAGAAGGAAATTTACTCAATGATCCTAGCATATACAGAAGGTTGGTTGGCAAATTATTGTATCTTACTCTTACAAGACCAGATATTACTTATGTTGTCCATAAGCTAAGTCAATACATGGACAAACCTAGAGAACCACATCTACAAGCAGCTTACAGGGTTATGCAGTACATAAAGGGATCTCCAGGAAAGGGTCTGTTATTTTCTTCCAAGTCCCAGTTACATCTCAAGGCCTTTAATGATTCTGATTGAGCTGCATGCCCTGACACTAGAAAATCAGTTATAGGCTATTGTGTTTTTCTTGGAGATTCTTTGGTTTCTTGGAAATCTAAGAAGCAAACCACAGTTTCAAGGTCATCTACTGAAGCTGAGTATAAGGCCATGGCAGTAACTGTATGTGAGCTAGTATGGTTGTTGGCTTTGCTTAAGGATCTACGAGTATCACATCCTCAAGCTATTTCAATTTACTGTGACAATCAAGCTGCTTTACACATTGCTTCTAATCCATTGTTTCATGAGAGAACTAAACATATAGAAATAGATTGTCACTTGATTAGAGATAAGATCCAAGGAGGAGTTGTTAAAACCTTCCATATCTTTGCACACCATCAACTTGCTGATGTCTTTACAAAACCTCTGGGTTATGCTCAGTTTAATAACTTAATAGGCAAGATGGGATTGTGTGATTTATTCCAACCAAATCCATCTTGAGGGGGCCTATTAAAGTTGTAGCTCAATCACTCAAGCACTTGCTAGACAGATTCTAACAACACTGCAACACACACGGGTGAAAGCTGCATAAGTTAAACTGCATCAGTTGAGTTAAAGCACAGCTCAACAACCAGCTCAACATGGAAGATGGTTACACATCAGCTGCCAGCACATATTGGATAAAGATAAGCTGGCATCCTAGTTAGACTAATGGATAAGGCTGGCTAAACAGATTAACACTTAATTTGGGATCTGTTCAAAGTTAGTTAGTTTGTTACTTAGAGCTTCTACATTATTCTACAAGCTTCTAGAATAGATTTAGCTTCTAATTATTTTCTTTATAAATAGCAGATTGTAATTACAGTTTAATTAATAAGAGAAAGATCTCACTTTTACAAATTTTCACTTATATATTTACCATAGGTTTCTCTCTTGGTTTTACTTTAGAAACTCTCTCTCTCTCTCTCTCTTTGCTGCATCAAAGCAAAGTTTCGAAAGTTATATATAAAATTCTCAATGTTATGTTTCTTGCTTAAACGAATTAGTTTCTCATCTATTCCAACTACTGGGTTTTTGTGGCCGGCGGTTTGGATATTTGTTATATGGTTTGTGGGATTTTGGCTGTGGGGGTAGGGTTCTGTGATTTTGTAAAGGAAGGGGAAGAAGAAAATGGAGATTTGGGGTTTACTTAATTGACTAAGGTCTTATTACTTGTAGAAAACCTAAATCGAATGATAATGGAAAATATAAAAGAGAGATAGAAGAGAGGAAGAGAATAGGGAGGTTAGGGTTTTTCACGTGATTCGGCAATGTGAGTCTACGTCCACAGGATGTAGCCAATGGACTACATCTTTATTAATTCATTGTGTACAATATATTTTGGATGATTACAATGTGTTGTGAGGTGTCCTATTTATACATAAGACTACTAACACAACTATGATATCTAACCAATGTGGGATTCCTTAACATTCCCCCTCAAACTCAAGGTATAATTTTTTTATGAAACCTTTGAGTTTGGTAACAAAAGAATAGCACAAATATCTTGGCTAAACTCGGCTTGGCTTGTATCTCGGCTCGATGGCTCGGATCTCGGCTCAGAGGCTCGGTGGCTTGGATTTTGGCTTGGGGACTTCGATCTCGGCTTGGCGTGGTCGGATCATGGCTAGATGGCTCGGATCGCAGCTCAGTGGCTCAGAGGCTTGGATCTTGAAATGGTCTTGGCTTGGGATCTAAGCTCAGTGGCTCAATGGCTTGGCTCGATCTCGGCTCATGAAAATAGAATCAAAATATATCCCACAAATTTTTTTTTCTCTCTTACTGGTCAATGCCAGTTTTCTTTTTCTTTCTTTCTTTTTTTTTTTTTTTTTTTTTTTTTTTTTTTTTTTTAATTTTGAAATTTTTTTTTTTTTGAATATTTTGCAAACAAAAATAAATAAAAAGAAAATGCAAGCAAAACATAAAATAAAATGACTTTTTTTTTTTTTTTCTCACTGGTCGCAACAAGTTTTTTTTTTTTTTTTTTTTTTTTTTTTTTCAATTTTCAAATTTTGAAATTTGTAATTAAAAAAAAAAGGATAGGAGCGGATCGGGTCAAGCGGGTCTCTCGATCTGCGAGTCAAAACAAGATGACGTGGCGACACTCCATTGGGACACGTAGCAAAGGATGCAGAATCCGGTGCATGGAGCGCGTGAATCGGAATGCCAGGATTTTGAGTGGTGCGTGAAGGCGCGTGCTTCATCGGATCAGCTTGATTTTTTTCTCCAATCAACAAATCAGCCTCCGATCTACGGATATGTGTTGTTGATTTCTAGAATCCGCTCTTGGAAGAGATGGATCTGAAGCTTGGTCGACGGCGCACGTTGAAACGCGTGGCAAATCTTTCTGAATCTTTAGGCTGTGCGTGGTGACGTGTGGAGGCTTAGATTCTGATCGAAAAACAAAGGTTTTTCCGGTCATGAATCGTGCGTCTGATGTTTGTGATCAGTTTTCGGAAAAGCCAAGATTTGGGATGGGTAGTTTTTATTTTTTATTTTTGGATTTATTTGTGAAATGGTGCGGAAGAAAAAAAAGAGTGAAAAAGGGATCGTTGAGATTTTTTTTGAGATGCGGAAGCGAAAAATGGATCGAAGATACTCATGAGAGTTTTAGGGCTCTGATACCATGTAGAAAACCTAAATCTAATGATAATGGAAAATATAAAAGAGAGATAGAAGAGAGGAAGAGAATAGGGAGGCTAAGGTTTTTCACGTGATTCGGCTATGTGAGCTTACGTCCACAGGATATAGCCAATGGACTACATCTTTATTAATTCATTGTGTACAATATATTTTGGATGATTACAATGTGTTGTGAAGTGTCCTATTTATACATAAGACTACTAACATAACTATGATATCTAACCAATGTAGGATTCCTTAACATTACTCAAGTGGGTCATGCATGTATTTTATTTTTTATTTTTTTTGGTAAGGTGTCAATTTTAATTAAAATTGATTATATCACATAATATTAAAAAATATTACATCATCTCTCCGTAATCACGTAGGAAAACAAACTAATGGAATTGGATGTAGGAACCAATAGTGCTCATTTTTTAAACTTCAAGAACCAATAATGCTCATTTCAAACTTCAATGACTAGTTACGCAGTATAAAAATCGATAAGGTACATTTGTTTTCCTATTTTTCCTTGTTTCCATTTATTCCATCATCATAGGTCTCTTTTTTTTTTTTTTTACTTTTTTTTTCTTTTCCTTCTCATTGGCTCTTCATTGCCACCTTATTGGAATTATAAATCACTTTCACTTTTGCCTAAACTCCTCTAAAGTGAGTGTTTTTCCTCCTTTTTGTTGTTTGATTTAAGGGTCCGTCTAGCTCCGCGATTGTGCATGGAAAACGCGCATTTTTAGATAAAAACGCAAAGGTGTATGTGTTTGGTCTCGCGATTTTTTAGAAATTGTGTTTTAAAAATGCCAAAAACTAGTGTTTTAAAATCGGAATTCTGATTAGCTTTTAAAAAACTCTATTTTTAAAATACAAATCACATTTTCACATCACACATTTTTAAGGTGTTAATAACTAAAATACCATCAAACATTTACTTAATGACAAATTATAAGTTTGTAACAATACACAAAAAAATTCTGCCCTCCCCTCACAAGTCACATCTTGCCACTTATTGGCGCAAGCAGCTGCAACAATAAAGAACACCATCACAACAAAAAAATCCGCTGGTGGCTGAGACATGTATGGCATAAGATTTCTCTCTCTCTCTCTCTCTGGGGTTCTGGTTCTTTATAATAAAGTTGGTTTAGATATTTGACATAAGGAGCAAATCAATATTAGACTTCAGGAACTATTTGAAAAAAGCTTATGAGGGAATTGGGTACTATGTTGGCTTTTGTAGTGGGAAAGTTATTTTTATTATTATTACAATTTTAAAGATTGATTAATTTTAAAAATTTGAAAAGAGTTAAGTCTTTTTTGGTAATTTGCAACCAAAACAAAAAATTTAACCAATAATATCCACAACGTTCAAACAACAAAAAGCAATGTTTTTTCACAAGTTTTACGAAACACATAATTGTAATTTTTAAAATCGTGTGTTCAAAATGCACATTTTAAAATCGTTATTTTTTAACAACACATTTTTCAAACAACTAACCCAAACAGAACCTAATTTTCGTTCTGATATGAGTTTATTTTTCATAAAATACATCCAGGGTATCAATTTTGAATTTATTTTTCATAAAACGTATCTTTTCCACTTTTGCAATAGCTACCAAGATACCGTCAAAATTAGAAACTCCTTCTGATATGAGTTTTTTCTCCTTTTGTGTTTAATTTAATTTTCCTTCTTTGCTGAGTTTTTTTGTATGGCCGTGCAACTTTTTCCTATCCATCTTTTTTCATTTTTTTTCATAAGCGTTTTGCCCATTGAAATCATAAAACATATCTCTTCAACTTTTGCAGTATAGGAGCTAAGAAACCATCAAAATTGGAAACTCCTTCTAATGTGAGGTTTTTCTCCTTTCTATTTAATTTAATTTTCGCTCTATGTTGAGTTTTTTTGGATGGCCTTACAACTTTTTCGTATTCATGTATTTTTCAAAAAATTCATAATCATGTTTTACCCTTTGAATTTGTTCACGTCTGAATAATTGGTTTGCAGACTATAATCTCTTAAGGGATGCCATGCATTATAACACTTGCCAAAGAGGACAACCAATAGAGATGGAATCACTTGGTTTTGATATTTTTCTATATTTGTCTTAGTTGTTTGTCATTGACTCTTAAGTATGTAATTGACTAATTGTCAATGAATTTTGGGAATTATTTTTCTTTTTGTCATGTTTCATTTTTCATTTTGGATGGTCTTGAAAATGTTCTTATATATATATATATATATATATATATATATATATATATATATATATATATATATATATATATATATATATATATATATATATTTTTTTTTTTTTTTTTTTTATTTTTTTTTAGAAAAAATAAAAGTCTTGAAAATTTTTTTCGGTTGTATCTAATATTAAATATTCTTATTGTTATTATTATTTTCTAGCATCTTTTGTTGAATTGTTGATTTAAGTATTGATGTTTGCAATATAATTGTGGAAACAGAGGTCCATGTCTCTCCCAATAATAAAATTATAAGTCCAATATTGTTTCAAACGCACCTGTTTTATTGAGAAATACGTATAAACTTTTAATGCAGAGTATAAGACTACGTTTCCAACAACCATTGTTTTGAGTCATATCATGTGATCATAATAATTCATAGGTACACACGCTATATATGCACTATCTTGCTCTATGATCAAGTAGTAAGCAAAATATTCGTTATCAACCGCACATATATACACGTTTCACACCACCAGGTTTTAGTAAATCCCAACAAACTTGGGAGATCGTAGGTTTTGTCAAAAGGTAATATGGTATTTTGACTTGTGCATGGCATTTCCTACTTTGAAAATGACATTGAATCTTAAGAGGTCTGTAGTTTAGAATTCCAAAGAGGCTCTATTGCACCATGGTCAGATTATAGATTAGCACTAGTAATAACTATGTTATATTAATTAAATTGATCCACTAAAATCGAAATTGTATAAAAGTCCTGTAATGAGTTGTGAATTGCTTCTTTAATTACTACAGTAGGTTTTCAGCTTTCACAAGAGACTGGGAGCCTGCAGCCTAAATGGTCAAATGGGAAATTAACAAGAAACACTAATGGTTTGGTGGTTTATTATTTTGTGATGCTAAAATTTTATAATTGAATTGAAAGGAAGTGAAAAACGGGTTTGAGAGTATTCTATTTCCTTGTGGATGGATAAATAAAAACTCTATAAAAAAGCTCCCTTGTTAATTCATATGACAAATTCAACCAGCTCAATGAGAGCAGGATCTCAAAAGAGAGTACAAACTAGAAGAAAACAAAAATTCATAACTTAAAAGTTAAAAAATAAAAAATAACAAAATTTATTTGGGGAGAGCTGCCTTGATGGGTTCTCCAATATTAGTTTCATTTCTTTGCTCCAACTGCATCCTTAACAGCATCAGCAGCCCCTTGTGCCTTAGCCTTCACTTGTTGACCAACCTGCAACAGAAATCCTAATGTAAGCAATTAACAATTAATGATGTAATTGCAACTAAATAGTAAAAACAGTTTTTTTTTTCCTAATATTTGAGAAGCATTTTGTTACGCTTTATAATATGTAATTGTCAACTTAATAAAAAACTTCGTTGAACCTCTTGGCATGATTCCTTGGTAGATTGAGCAGTATTGCTAGCCTTGTCCATCATGTTGCTTGCCTTTTCCTAAACCAAAAAGGAATAACACATTATAATCAACATTTAAAATGTCAAAGTACACCTTGTTAATCGATATAGATAGGACACATAAAAACTCACCTGAGTTTGGCCCTTGACTTGGCCAGCTTGGTAACTCGCATTCTGGGAATTGTCCATCTTCAGTTTCTACTTGGAACTTAAAACACAAAGAGTAATTCAGGCTTTAAAATTCAACGTTGGGTGATGCTACATACAAATGTGAGGCTCAATTTATAGGATTTTCAAATCAACCCATTGTTGGACACGTTTATGTTTTCTGAAATACTTTTTATTTTTATTTTTTGGAGCTACATTGTTTTCTGAATTATCTTTACAACATGTGTCATCGTATGATTGAAGTTTGGCATTTTAATTTGGCCAAAGGACTAGGAGCTTCTTTTGATGAGACTAATTATTCAATTCAAAGCTGGTTACGATTTTAGAGGGCTATGAACATGGTCTTGACAGTAATTGCCATGAATTTGTCACTCTGAATCGGCCTCTTGCGACAACCATATCGCTCCCAATAAAAAAGTTATACGTCTAATATTCTTTTTAACGCACCTGCTTATTGAGAAATACGTATAAACTCTGAATGCAAAGTATAAGACTAATAGACTATACGTTTCCAACCATTGAATTGAGTCATATCATGTGATGATATATATCTTAATTCATAACCCCCCAAAAATAATGAGATCCATCCTTTCAAAAGAAAGGAAAAAAAAAGTGTTACATAATCTTCAAGGGCTTCAAACTTTTAACAAAGTAAAAGTTACCTTGTAAACGAGAATAAAGTTATAGGCCGCGCAAAGTTTGATCACGATATAATGCTTTAGAGAGAGAGAGAGAGAGAAAATATAATAATAATAATACAAATGTCTATTTTTCATTATTTTTTAAGTATATGTGTGTGCTCTTCCGTATGTATTTATATTTTTTATAATAAAATCTGGCATTCCAAACAGAAATTTATGACTCCATCCTTGCTATACATTATCTTCATCTATGATCAAGTAGTAATCTTTGCAGGTACGTGATGCATATTTTTGAGGAGGCTCACTTCGATTATGTACACCGCGAACGTAATTTATGTGCGGATCTTTTGTCAAAAGCACGAAACAGTTCCTTTGATGTATTTTCAGAATTTGTTTCTTCCCCTCCTTGTGTTGTAAGCTAATTATTGGTAGATATTTGGGGTGTTTTCTATCCTAGACTTATGTAATTTTGTTGTTGCTTTAATGCAATTTTCCTTTCCATCAAAAAAAAAAGAGAGTAGTATTTACTAATTAGCAAACTACTCGTTATCAACCGCACATAATATAAACTTCACACCACCAGGTTTTAGTGAATATATATTTAATTTTACAAATGAAAGAAATGCTAGCTACTTTTTTTTTATTAACACCAAGTATAGTTATAAAAGGGTCTAACTTTTATAACCACAAATTTATAACCAAGTATAGTTATAAAAGAAACGCTACCTACAATATACAATTATAGTATGACAATAATAACTTAAATTTTAAACTATACAAAAATAGAATCTGATTTATTTAAGACACTATTGTAACTTTACTATATAGTATAATCACCTAATATAATCTTAACTTGTCCAAATAAAGATGAAATCAGCACATAAATCGATAAATTAATACAAACCAACTCAAGATTAATTTTATATAAAGCAAATATCATGGTTGATGCATAAAATTTAACAAAACTTAGATTAATTTTTTTAAAAATAAGTTTTAAATTACTTTGGATAAGGCAATACATGGCAAAGAAAAGTTAAAATCTAATTTCCAAATTTGATTTTGGTGTTGAGAGAGAAATAAAGGAAGATTGAGTGGCTAATGTTTAAAATCTATTATTTGGGAGTTTAAATTATAAAAATTGAAGTCTCAACTCTCAAGTTGTTAAGGAAAAGTTATCATCAATAATGATACAATATACTTAATTACATCATTTTTTTTTTTTTTGGTGAAATAAATTAGAATTTCAATTAGGTTAGATTTTTATTAACTTACAATTTTGAGGGTCTTCTTGGAGTAAGGGAGGAGTGCACACGACATAGTACACCTATGTTTTTTATTTTATTTTTAACAAGTAATAAATCAAATTATTAATCCCAAAAAATCGGGGTTTTTTTTATTATTATTATTTTAATAATAGGGCCTTAGGCAATGACCTAAGTGGCATTGCCTGAGCCCTGAAGTAGAATCCCAACATGTTGGGAGATCGTCAGTTTTGTCGAAGGTAACTACCATTTTGACTAAGGCATGTCATTTTATTTTTTTGGCTAAATGACTAGGGCATGACACTTTCTACTTCGAAAATGACGCTGAATCTTAAGAGTTAGGTTTGTATTTTAAAATTCCAAAGAGGCATGCCACCAGGTTCAGACCAATCAATGCTTGGGTTTTGTGGGATGGACTTAATGGGTTTTATTGTTTAATAAGTCTTAAGGCATAACAAATGTCACAAAATATTTTACAATTGCTAAGGTGTTAAGTTATGAATAATAGATAATAAAGTGATGTCAATGATGGGTTCAGACGAGAACAAATAAAAAGCTTTCAACTCAATTGTTGTAAAATTTGTTATACCTGTAACATTACTCTGACTTGTTTGGCAAACAAAGAAAATGAGGTGCACTGATTATTTCACGATCAAATCAGGTTTGACGTGTTGATTGTGATTTAACTCAAGACGCATATGGACTAGCCATAGTAGTGGTGCCTTTATAGTCAAGTATGCGTAATATCTCACATGTGCTCTTACTTGGGACTCAACATGAGGTAAGAGTTCCGCTATTGATTGGATGCAAGGGACGTGGAAGAAACTATGGTAGCTAAGGCTCCCTAACAAGCTCAAAGCCTTCGCGTGACATCTGTGCCATAACATCCTCCCAACGCTCACTAACCTTCGATCAAGAGGCATCCCCACTGATGGTCATTACCTTCACTACAAGAAAAATCACTTTAACGTCAACCAAAAAGGTTGACGCTAAAGATAAAAAGTTGTTGCAAAAAACATTTTTTGCGTCAACCTTTTGGTTGACGCATAGTGATACAATAACTCGTGTCGCTTAAAATCATTGCGTCAATGATGAGTTGATGTAAAAAATAACACCTTTTTGCGGCAACTAATATCTTTTAGCGTCAATTTTTTGTTGACGCCAAATCTTTTATAACATCTTTTAGCGTCAACATAAAACTCATATAAATCTTTTGCGTCAACATTTTGTTGACGCCAAAAACTCATATAACATCTTTTGCGTCAACATTTTGTTGACACCAAAAACTCATATAACATCTTTTGCGTCAACAAATTGTTAACGCAAAAAACCTATATAACTCCAATGGGATGTGCCTGCAAACAATGAAAACATATGCCAGTAATAAGAATATTTCCATTAATCTACTTCACAATTGTTAAACAATGCAAAGTAACCACAAAAATATTCAACTTCTGAACAATGAGCTTCCTTCAACCTCCAAAACATCCTCATTCAAGTTCACCAAAAAATCAATGGCAATGAATATTAAACTCTTATTTGTCTTCCAACAAAGAACAAGTTGTTTCTTGTTATTGTATAAGAAACAAAACTCATATAGAGGAATAGACATTGGCATACACAATTAAAATGTGTATACAATTAAACACATAGACAAGAATATATGTTTCCAGCATGTAAAGTTTTATTTTTTGTATCTTCTTCATTTCATTCTAATGGAGTGTTCCATGGCTTTGGATGAAGGTGTTGTTCCCAAAACATACACAAGCAGAGCATGTTCACGTGTTAAACCTCAGCAGCCATCTTCTTCCCTTTATTCTCTGCAGGTTTTACAAATATATAAATAAGCACCAACATGTGTCAATAAATATTTAAAGTCCTTTTTTTTTTTCATGTCAACATACATGCTCCAAAGTCAAAACATAAACCATAATTAGACCAATATTTAAATCTTAAATTCATTGTTGTATATTCAAAATAAATAAACAAAGTACTATGCAAAATAAGGAAATTTCAAAATTATCAACTATAAAGGAATTGCAATCAAACAAACTAGAGTTCCTATGCGCTCCATTTATTTTCCTTTGCCATACATTGGTTTCCATCTTCCCTACCCTTATACACAACCATTTGAACCAATCCCAACCATTTCCTCCTATCTCAAACCCACATGGTACACATTTTAACAAACCTCCATCCTTTGCTCCCACCATAACTACACAATGAAAAGTATCAGTTTTTTTTACCAGTCATAACCATTTCCTCCCATCACAAACCCACCTGACACACATTTTAACAACCTCCATCCTTTACTCTCACCATAACTCCACAATGAAAAGTAAAGGCAAACTTGACTTATCTTTGAAACAAAAATTCACAAGGGTACCTATAATTATAAACATAGAAATATGTTCTATTTCCAATATTCTATTCACAAGGGTACCTATAACTATAAATATAGAAATATGTTCTATTCATAAAGGTACCTATATCTTTATTCACAAGTATCAGCACATGATCTTTTTAAGCACAAACATGATTTTTAAGAACCATTTCAAGATAAAGGTTTACAAATCATTTCAATTGCAAGAATGTCTACTAAAAAAGTTTGTAAATTTCATTGACATTGTGGTTGTGCTAGTAGATTCCATTGATTTCGTAGTTGTGCCCATCTGAAAAAGATAAGACAACATTAATCAGTCTAACCTAAAAAGAAATTCTCAATTTTTCTATCATATACATATATTAAATATAATAAACAAATAATAACATACATGAAATTTTGATTATTAAACTAAAAAATTGAAGTCTAGAAACAATATACATATAATCTACAAGGAAAAGTTTCTTACTTAATCCATGGCTTTACTTCCTCACAATTTTGTAAGACGTAAAAATGAGCCTGTATGTGCTCATTAGAACTAAGTTCATCATATAATGCCTCTCCAAAAAGTTGACCATTTTGTCGAAAAATAGACAATCCAATGTAAGGTTCACCATGGCCACCATCGAAGTTTCTTTCAACTCGATTCAATTTTGTCTCAACATTATGTAAGTACCTCAAACAAAATGTCACACATTCTTCTACAATGTAACCTTCAGCAATAGAACCTTCTGGATGAGCTTTGTTACGCACGTAACCTTTTAGTGTTCTTAAATACCTACTAACGTATAAATAAGAATTTTCAAATAAGAATGTCTACAATATAATCAGAAACAAAATGGTTCATTTACTAATTAAAATGAAGACTACTAACCTTTTAATAGGGTACATCCACCTATATTGAACTGGTCCAGCCATCCTGGCTTCATTTGCTAAATGAATAGGTAAATGAACCATAACATCAAAGAATGCTGGAGGAAATATCCTTTCCAACTTGCAAAGTGTTACCGCAATTTGAGATTCCATTTTCTCCAACTCATCCACTTTTATTACCTTGGAACACAAACGCTCAAAGAAAAGGCTCAACTCAATCAATGGGTCACACACATCCTTAGGCAAAAGACCACGTAATGCAAATGGTAGTAGACGCTGGAAAAGAACATGACTATCATGACTCTTTAATCCAGAGATTTTGCACTCTTCAACATTCACACACCTAGCAATGTTTGATGCATACGAATCTGGCACCTTCACGTCCTTTAAAAATTGACAAATAACCCTCTTCTCATCCATAGACAATGTGTATCGTGCAGGAGGTAAAAGAATTTTATTGCCACATTCACATGGATGAAGTTCTTTCTTAATAACCATATGTTGAAGATCAAGGCGAGCTTTTAAGTTATCTTTTGTTTTTTCTTCTAGTTTCAACAATGTTCCCACTACACTATCACATATGTTCTTCTCCACATGCATTACATCCAAATTATGGCGCAACACAAGTGTTTTCCAATACGGCAACTCGAAGAAAATACTTTTTTTTTCTCCAATTGTCATTTCTTTCAACATCTCGCTTTCTCTTTCTCATAAGCTTCCCAAAAGTTACTTGTTCAAATCCATCATATTGCTCAAGCACATGATCCCCAGATAAAGGCTTAGGCGCAAGCCTATTTTCTTTTTTATTATCAAATGAACTCTTATTCTTCCGCCATAGGTGTCCAAGTGGTAAGAAATGTTGATGAACCATATAACAATGCTTATGTCCATACTTTAACCATTTAGAACAAGTTTCTTTATTACAACAAGGGCATGCCAATGCTCCTTTTGTGTTCCATCCGGACATCATTGCACATGCAGGAAAATCATTAATAGTCCACAACACGGCTGCATGCAACTGAAAATTATGTTTTAAGGAAGCATCATAAGTCTCAATTCCAACCTCCCATAAATCCTTCAACTCCTCTACCAATGGTTGAAGGTATATATCAATGTCATTTCCTGGAGATTTTGGGCCAGGTATAAGCATTGACATTATGAAATATGGTTGCTTCATACACATCCATGGGGGTAAGTTGTAAGGTACAAGAACAACTGGCCATGTACTGTGAGCAATACTCATGGTCCCGAAAGGATTAAAGCCATCGCTTGCTAATCCAAGCCTAATGTCGTGGGGATCTGAAGCAAATGACCTATGCTTCTCATCAAATGTTTTCCATGCAATGGAAATTACTGGATGCCTTAATACTCCGTCATCGACACACTTCTCTTTGTGCCATCTCATTGCCTCAAGCCGTTTGGGGAGACATAAACAACCTCTGTAGTCTTGACTTCAAAGGAAAGTATCGTAAAATCTTACAAGGGATTTTATTCCTTTTAGAGCTAGATGAGTTCACCTCAATATTTCCATCATCTGCACCGAATTTCCATCTTGATTCCCCACACACCGGACACTGTTTTGCCTTGGCATACTCATTCCGATACAATATGCAATCATTAATACATGCATCTATTTTCACATAGTTTAGTCCCAAGCCTCGAATGACTTTCCGTGCTTCATATATGGATTCAGGAACTATATTCCCCTTTGGGAGTACATTTTTTAGTAGTTTAAGTAATGAATCTAACGATGTGTCACTCCAACCATTAAGACACTTCAGTTGATATAACTCCACAATGAACGATAATTTTGAGAAACCCTCACAATTTGGATATAACTTCTGCTCAGCATCCTTTAACAATCGAAAAAACTTTTGAGCTTCAACATTCGGCTCCTCAGGATCCCTAGTATTCCATTCATCATCTCCACCTACAGTTGCATCCCCACAGTGCTGACCTCTATGGATGTCATATAACATTTCTAATGTTTGGACATCATCATGTGTTTCAGGCATTACAACATCATCTAGATCTTCATCTCCATCATCTAGATCATCTTCTTCATCATCAGATGATGTGCCAATAAAAATTTTCCCCATGATGTATCCATGGGTCATACTTCTCATCCATTCCGTAGTAGAACAAATGATATTTGACATCATCTCGATTCAAATGAAAGAAGTTAAGGCAATTGCGACATGGACATTTAATTGTATCATCTACCCCAGGGCATGTGAATGCAATATCTAGAAATTCATCCACACCTTTTTCATATTCCGGTAGTCGTTTATCAAGTTTAACCCAACTTTTATCAGTTGGCATATTCTCTGCACAAATTATGCCCAAACGTTATTAATAACTTAATTAAAGTGAGTATATCACCAAAATAGGGATGATCAAAGGAAAATATAAAAAGGTAAAGTCTACACAACAAAATATGCATAGCCTAAAGAGTCATAGATAGTGATCCTAATAGTGGCACATCCTAAAAAGCATATCATGAGTAGACAAGAGGAAGGTGAATAGATCTATGAGAAAGAGAAAGAGCAAGAGAGATAAAAAATAAAAAATAAAATAAAATTCAAATTGGAAACAAACCCAATCATGGTTTTTTTGTAACAAAAATTATATACCCAACAGTGGAGGGCTTGAATACAAACCTATTAGCTTCACTAGGAGCCAATAGTAAGAAGCACCTAGTAACAACTTGCTAATTGTGAAAACAAGAACATGTACCTTGACCAAGTAGCTTAGTGTTATATATCCAGGTAGTGTGAAAAGTGTAAAGGTGAGAACAAAGCAACCTAAAAATGAATACATGAATTATGAAAAACATGCCTGAAAATGAATAGAGCAACCTCATGCAGAGAAACCCATTAGGCTTATGTAGTGACATTCATAAAGTAATAGGTACTTCTTTGCCACCCCAAGATGGAGCACAATAGGTTCATACTAAGATGCAACAAGGACTAGACTGGAACATGAACAGTGAACACCATTAACTAGACTCACAAATCCACAACTATGTATTTTGCAGCAGAAAATCCATGATCTACAATTTCTCGAATCTGAGATTATTCAAAATTGTTGCTAATTCACTGGTTGCCCACAAAGAGTTATTGATAACTTATTTTGATGAAAGTTGTAGTTATCAAGTTGCTTAAAGCGAATGAAACTCATTTAGCACTCTTTCAGTTTTGCAAACTTGAGTTCAGTTCAAGACCAACTCCAAATATTCTTTTTTTTATTTTTTTTATTTTTTATTTTTTTTTATAAATAATAATTTTATATGGTTTGCAATAAAATAGAGTAAGGAAAAGCTCACCTCGGGGTAGCAATCTTGGTGGACAATCGTCTGGTTGTTTGTATTTACATATATCTCACAAGATACTCTTGCTTAATGAACAAGTTATGAAGACAGTTTAACATGTGGAGAAAGAAGATCCATCATGTAACATAGAATAAAACTTGTAACAGAATGTTATGAAATTATCAGAACAAAACTAAAATTTTCTAATATACCCATTTTCTAAGGCAGTGAGGCTCCAAATTAAAACTGGAAGAAATTAACAAGATCAGAACAATCATATACAAATATTTCTAATTCTCTGGAATAATACCATAAAATAAGAACCTTAAAATTCAAGGTTGTCATAAATTGTTATGCATGGGTTTTATATAAATAAATAAAAATATTAGACTTATCTTTTGATGAACTATTCAACAATCCAACTGGAAAAGAATTACAGAGTACCATCTTAGCTATTTGTGTTATAGAAACGGCCTGACCCAAGTCAAAGATCAGGAAGAACATAAAAATTGTTGTATACCATAAATTACTTTTTCTCTTTTAGACTCTATTTGGGTCTTGATGCTAGCTCATAACCAGGCAAGACTTCATCTTATGGATATTTAAGTTGATTTTCATAAGTTATAAGATTCTCAAAAACAAACTATGTCCCTAAATATTATTGAAAAACTTTACTTTAAATAAGATGATAAAAACTGCAAGTCTCATCCCAGCAGTTGATATTGGTTTGGTGCATACTCTGTTTTCTAACTTAAGTCATATTAATTTCACTCAAAGTCATATTTGACACCTTACCCAACAATAAGAACTATCCTTTTGTTCATTTTGATTACTAGTTCACAAACTATCCTTTTGTTCAATGAAGGGAAATGAAGACCCAATGATCATGAAGAAACATCCCACATGAATTCAAGGAAAAGAATTGTAAGTTCCTGTAAGTAAATAAGGCCCCACTCATAGGCTAATCGATTTAGAAGCCTCTTTGTTCTTTCACCACATACATCTACCTAAAAGATGTACAAAAAAAGGCAATAAATTCTATCACCGAATTCAAAAGAAATTGGGTCTGAATCAGACTCAAAATCAGCATAACAAAGCTTCCAATAAAATAAAACCAACCAATTCCCATGCTTTCATTTTCCACACTTCACATCACAACACACAGAATATATATTTTTAAATTAAAAGAAATTGGGTCTGAAACCCAGAGTCAAAATCAGCATAACAAAGCTTCGAAAAACACATAAAATATTAAAGCAAAAACATATATATTATTGAGTAGAAGTATACCAGCTCAAATCTAGAAGAGAAATTAGCAATAAGCGAAGAAACTAAGAACCTAGCTCAAATCCTGAAACGAAATGTTTTCAAATGCAAAATAAGATCAAATTGAAATAAATCCATAGAAAGAAATATAGTGTAAATTTCTAGGGTTTTATTTTTCCTATGATGAGAGAGAGAGAGAGTGAGGGATTAGATTCGTGACTTACAGAGTGAGATACGCAGAGGCAGCCGTGAGACTTGAGAGAGAGAGCGCGATGAAGATGAAGACAAGATCGATCTGCATTGTGAAATCTGTGGGGTTTTCAGTTTTGATGTTAAAAAATTAAAATAGCGAGAGCGAGAGTGAGAGAGAGATAGAACTTTTTTGAATGGGCTTTCAGTTTTGACGTTAAAAAATTGGGCTGGTAGCCAGGCTTTTTAAAAAATATATAAAAGAAGATTGGGCTGGTACTTGGGCTTTTTAAAAAAATATATAAAAGAAGTTTGGGCTGGTACCATACCTATTTTAAAGCTTACTGCGTCAACTTTTAAGTTGATGGAAAAGACTTGACGTAAAAAACAGTTTTTTTTTTTTGTAGTATATGTTACTAAAATGACGTGTAATGATTTTATTGGGTCAACTAGCACATGTGTTAGGCCTAAGTGGAACTTAACAGTCAGGAGCTAACGTTTTTTTGAATGAAAGGATTATCAAAACGGACCCAAACCTCAAGGTAACAGATTCAAATTTTCAAACATCATGGAACAAAATCAAAACTTTCCAAACTTAGAGGGTGTACAGTATATTTTAGTCTACTAAATTTGACCTTTATGAATAGCTAGATGTATGTTCTTAATGTGAAAGTATAAGATTTACTCTCGTATGTTAATGAAAGGACAAGTGAAAGACTAGGTTATTTGTCAAAAGACCAAATCTATGTTAATGGTGCTATTTCTATTTCCTTCCATAATCCATGCTCAAAGGATAACTAACATGTATAAACACTTTTTCTATGTACGAGTTTGCTTTTTCTTTTCTTTCTTTTTGTTCCGTTTTTTGACATGTATTATTAATTGATTATGATCTATCATAGTTAAATTATGGGTTAAATACATTGTTGGTCCCTAAAGTTTCAAATATTGGAATAATTATAAATATTTATATTCAGATTTTTTTGCAAAATGGAAAAAGAATATTCTTCTTAAAGTGGCCTTCTCAAAATCCTTGCTGGGTTTCGGCATCAACCTTCCAGGTTCACATTTATTATTAGTTTTGTAGCCAATTTGATCAATAACCATCTCTTCTTAATTCTTATCTATCATACATCTGAAACCTTCCGTTCACATGGTCATTTCTCTCCCTTTATCTCGTGTTACCATCAAAGATTCATCAATAATTCGATTTGAGGTTGAAAGAATCAAACCACATCTCACCACTTTGTGTTTCCCACGCGAAACCCAAAAAAACAAATTGGAGCCCATCTTTATCCCATGGACTCTTAAGCTATAAACTAGACGCAAGCCACCACAAAAATTCACCCTCAAAGTTTCCAACCGTCGCGGATCCATCATAAAACCCCATGCTGAGAACCACATCATCGATCGAGAGCCTTAATTGACGCCGAAAACAGCGGCCTTCAAGAAAGAAATAGGAAGAAAGAGAGACAAAAGTATCACTAAGCGTTTGGTTTTTTTCATTTGGTTTTGTTTTTTATATTTTAACACAATCATGATGAAAAAAAAAAAAAAAAAACAATTATAAGTGGCCCTCTAATTATAAGCGGCTGATGTGGCACATGTCAAGTAAACTGTCATATCACCTCAATTAAAAATTAATCACGTCATTAATCTGTTACTCACTTATACATAAAATTAACAAAAACTAACGGAAGAACTAGTGGTGTAAGATACGTACAACTTCAATAAACGTTAGGGACCAATAATTTATTTAACCCTCAAATTATTTTGATTTTTAGTTAAGTTGTGTGAAGAAGATATATCATCGTGTCTCCAAAACATTCCTATTACAGTTGATTCTTATACACCTATTGAGTGATTATCAAAGTGGTTACAAATAATTTAAAACATTCCTCACGTTGTAAAATGAAATATAACCTTTACAAAATGTTCATAAACTTCTCAAAAAATGCAAAATAACGTTTTCTTACATAGGAATAAATTAAGTTACATTCTAACCAAAGTTAGGCAATATTTAGATAAAGATTTTTATTGCGTTGCGTATTCATACACCTCTCACTATATATACCATCTGACTACAAATATATTATGCTTTAATACAGAAAACTTGCAATTTAAAACACAATTTCAAATGACAGGCTTTTTAAAATTACAAACTCTATAACATACTATTTCAATTATGCTCCATTAAAAATAATCATATCAAATTTTCCACGCATGGTGTCCACAACTAATCTATATCTATCTATATATAAATTAAAGTAGAAGACGTTGTCATTTTTTGCCATGTGACATCTAAGGCAACGTCTTTTGCTTGACACTTAGCATCTTAGGTGGCATCTTATTTATTATTACATCATTAATAAATTAAATACCTCACTACCCCATAATAAAAACTACACCATTAATAAATTAAATACCCACTACCCAATAATTAATATGCTCCAATTAAATGCTCATATTTTTAATATTTCAAATATATATATATATATATATATATATATATATATATATATATATATATATATATATATATTATATATCATATTTAATATTTTTCAAATATATATATAGATTCCAAGTTAAAGAGATTTACATATTAATATGCTCCAATATATATTTTTCAAATATTAATAAATTACATACCATTAATATGCTCCAATTAAATGGTCTTATTAATTAATTCTGATATAAATAGATATATTCCTAACCAAATATGTTAAACACAATATATGTTATTTCAAATATGCATTTAAACCACTTGGGAATGCCCAAGTGGTCATTCCCCTCCCCAAAAAGTCTCATCCCTCTGTGAGGTTGTGGGTTTGATCCCTAGGATCCACAAAAATATGCTCCATTAATAAATTAAATACCCACTACCCAATAATATGCTCCAATTAAATGCTCATGAGAGAGAGAGAAAGATTTTAATAATTTGTTTTCCACGTCTTCATTAATGCCAATTTAAATGACATGATTATGGGTCTTTCATTACTGCCAAGTTCTTTACTTATATCTTAAAAAAAAAAAAAAAAAAAAAATTCACAAATACAATACAAAAGACTCCCACCATAATCATGTCATTTAATTTTGATATATCTAAATAACAAAAAAAAAAAAAATTGGATATATCTCAAAAACTTACAATCATATTTGGGAAATTATTTCATTTACACAACTGAACCGACTCAAAAAATTGCTCCAATAATTTATTTTATTTATCATTTCTCTCGGATTACCACTTTTTTCGGATATGACTCAAAATTAATTCAATGAAAAAATGTCTCCTCAAATCCCTCTTACCTTAAATGAGCACTACATTAAAACTAAGTTTTTTTGTTTTTTTTTTTTTTTTTTTTTGCCCTTAAATGGTCCTTAAATACTCTAATAAAGTTTTTACCAATTATTTTCAGTTACTGACTACCTTTACCCCTTAATTACGGGTTTTCTTTTTCTTTCTTTTTTTGAGAAAAATTTACGGATTTTCTTTAAATAATGTTTGTCCATAATTCAACATTACGTCGTTTTGAAGTTGTAACATTTTATATTAAGTTATTAACTCTTTTAATTATAAAAAAAAAAAGTTATTAACTATTTTATTCTTAGCAAGTCTCCTCAACTTCCTTGCTATTAGTTGCTCTTCTTATTCTTAATTGTCTCACACTATTCCCTTTGTCTTTTTATTTAATTCCCTCAACTTTTTTTTTTTGAAGAAATTTCCCTTAACACTTTATCTCTACAATAAACAAGATCTTTTATTTTTGTTTTGTCTTTCTTTTTCTCCATGTTACTTGATGGGTTTTGATTTTTTCAATTTGGTTCTTTGTTTTAGTTTGCTTTATTTAGTGTTGAAGAATCACTGCTATGTTATGTCCCTCAAAAGTAACACTGTTTTTCATTATATACTTGTTTCTTTCCTTTTTCCTAATTTTCTATTCGGTTGCCAAGAAAATTTAAAAAAATGATGAGTAGGTAGAAGAATTTTTGGCACTTGATAATACGGAACGTAATGGTGAGTTGTTTTGATTTTCTCACTTTGGTTCTTTGCTTAGTGATAAATACTCATCACTACGTTTTGTTCCTTAAAGGTAACACCATTTGTCAATATTAGATATGAACTTCTTGATTGTTTGTATTTACCTTAATTTCATATGCTCGATTTCATTAGATGCTGAAGAAATGATGAAAATGAGTAATAGGTAATTACCATAATCAATGGAAAATCTTTTGTTTGAAAAGTATATGTGGTTTTTTATGAATTAGCTATGAATTAAAATTTGTCAATACTAAATCTAAAATCACAACATTTTTTCATTCTAATATTTGCACAGTACTTTACCGATGAAGCATTTTTTCAATTATAATATGTTATTTATAATAATTTTATAAATAAATAACAGTATAATCCAATAATAAAAAGGTACATGGTCCCGCACAATTGTGTGGGTTATAGTCTAGTGATATTAATAGCTGAAACTGTTATTCAAGGCCCTACCCATCAATGATATGATGCCAGGTTGAACAATTTCAAAACAGGCTCATCTCACTATTGCAATGTGATTTTAATGTATGTCTACCAATTTTTTACAAGCATTTTTTTCTCTAATAAGTTACAGCAATCATTGAAATATGCTGAATCTAAGAATCAGTGTGCAGGCGCGCCGGATTGGCACAATTTAAAACTAAGACCCAAGTTAAATTACAATGCGGCTTGCAGACCCAAAACTTGGCTGTATATGATAGCAGAGCTACAGTCAAGGCTATGTACCAGTGTCAGTCACCTCTTAAATGAAATTATTTGACCCAAATATCCCAGGCCAACCAACGAGTATTATACAGGATCTACCACCATAAACACCTATATGAAGCACTTCCATAATGACAGTTTTAAACAACAAGCAGATGCAAACCACCAATCGCCAATCACTTATGAGTTTTAAATGGTTGTATCAAGATAACTAGTGAAGCTGTTTTGTCCAATCAAAAGGTTCCCAGTCTTGGACAAAGGTTTTAACTGCTTCCCTTTGAACCTCAACAGAATCATACCTTCGCCGACGATGCATGTCTTCCTCTGGCAACTGTAGCATGCCTCTTATGACATTAAGGCCGAAGCTGCTTTTAAACTGTGTCTCATCATCAATTACATGGACAAATCCCTTACGAAGACCAAATTCAACATGGAAGTATGGAAAGTTTTTGGGAATTGAACAACGCAACCCCTTTTCACTTGTATCAATAAGCTTCTTTGCATTGTGTTGGCTCCACTCATCTTCAGCTTCGTCAATTGCCTAAAACAAACTTCTTTTAGAAACTTGTAAAATAAATAAATATAATAATTCAAAATCAGACATGGACTCATATACATACATGTATACAAAGTTACAAACACATAGCAGTAAATGTCGATTATCACCTTCTTGTGGAGAATCATGTTTTTTTTTTTTTTTCCTTTCTTAAATGAATAGTGGAAAATCATGCCACTTGGGTTTATAGCAGCAGATAATATTATAATTGTCAACAAAAAAAAAAAAAAAAAACTTGGACAAATAATGAAAGATAAAAAAAAGTACTGCACTGGAAGGTCAACGGCTTATAGAAAACTGAGCGGCTGAAAATAGCAAAAAAATTTCAAACAGATGTAACAATAAATAGCAAAGGTCATTAAAAAGATCTTTCCCTCCCCGTTCTCTTGAGGCTAACTCACTCATCAAAAATAAAAGTTGAGTTCAAAAGAGGTTTCTAAGTTTTGTGTTTAACTCCAGTTTCATGTTGTCATTTTCGCAACAAGCATATGATTCAGACAAATGTATGACATTAATCGAAGTTGCTCTTCTATAATTTTTCCAAATTGATAGCACTGCTTCAATAACACTCTTTTCTCCAGCTTCCCTGCCCTGCTAAATAGTCTCCACTTTATTTCTAAGCTATTTTGAAAATACCCCTTTCGCTAACTACAAAGCACAAAGATCATTCAAGTATTGCCCACCCATGGGGCAGGGGTTGAGAGAGAGAGAGAGAGAGAGAGTGGCACAACTTTTTAATTCACACAAACTAGTTCAAAGACACCAGCTCAAATGACAAGCAAAGCAGATTGAGTGTGGCATTCATAAAAAAATTAGAATAAGGAAAATACCTTTTTAAAATACAAAGGAGCCTCTTTGGCAATGTCTTGGGGCAATGGAATACACTCAATCAAACAATGGCGGCGTTGTTGTGCCAACCCCATCACTGTTTCAAGAAACACTACATCCCTCTCTTGCTTCGCAAACATCATAATAAGGCATTTCTTGAAGTTGCGAATTTCTTCCCACACAGTATCCTCAACAGTTCTCGTGGCTGATTCATGCTGTAGAGCAAATAGCTATCCTTTAGGGGGAAATATTTCCATATCAAGTAAATAGATTAATTTGCAAATAGCTATCATTTAAGGGGAAAATATTTCCATATCAAGTAAATAGATTAATTTAGCAGGAAAAGAAGATATGTAACATTTAGGAGACAACCAATTTAAGCTCACCTGCAGTGGCAAGATGCAGCAATGACCGGGCACCACAGGCTGCGAATGCGGCAACATCAAGTATGTGAAATTTGCTATCGACACAATAAGATGTTTTGGCCCTTTTGGAT
>OU015762.1:39185909-39329571 GCA_907173295.1 Fagus sylvatica
AGATGGAGCACAATAGGTTCATACTAAGATGCAACAAGGACTAGACTGGAAAGTGAACAGTGAACACCATCAACTAGACTCACAAATCCACAACTATGTATTTTGCAGCAGAAAATCCATGATCTACAATTTCCCGAATCCGAGATTATTCAAAATTGTTGCTAATTCACTGGTTGCCCACAAAGAGTTATTGATAACTTATTTTGATGAAAGTTGTAGTTATCAAGTTACATAAAGCGAATGAAACTCATTTAGCACTCTTTCAGTTTTGCAAACTTGAGTTCAGTTCAAGACCAACTCCAAATATTCTTTTTTTTATTTTTTTTATTTTTTATTTTTTTTATAAATAATAATTTTATATGGTTTGCAATAAAATAGAGCAAGGAAAAGCTCACCTCAGGGTAGCAATCTTGGTGGACAATCGTCTGGTTGTTTATATTTACATACATCTCACAAGATACTCTTGCCTGATGAACAAGTTATGAAGACAGTTTAAAATATGGAGAAAGGAGATCCATCATGTAACATAGAATAAAACTTGTAACAGAATGTTATGAAATTATCAGAACAAAACTAAAATTTTCTAATATACCCATTTTCTAAGGCAGTGAGGCTCCAAATTAAAACTGGAAGAAATTAACAAGATCAGAACAATCATATACAAATATTTCTAATTCTCTGGAATAATACCATAAAATAAGAACCTTAAAATTCAAGGTTGTCATAAATTGTTATGCATGGGTTTTATGTAAATAAATGAAAATATCAGACTTATCTTTTGATGAACTATTCAACAATCCAACTGGAAAAGAATTACAGAGTACCATCTTAGCTATTTGTGTTATAGAAACGGCCTGACCCAAGTCAAAGATCAGGAAGAACATAAAAATTGTTGTATACCATAAATTACTTTTTCTCTTTTAGACTCCATTTGGGTCTTGATGCTAGCTCAAAACCAGGCAAGACTTCATCTTATGGATATTTAAGTTGATTTTCATAAGCTATAAGATTCTCAAAAACAAACTATGTCCCTAAATATTATTGAAAAACTTTACTTTAAATAAGATGATAAAAACTGCAAGTCTCATCCCAGTAGTTGATATTGGTTTGGTGCATACTCTGTCTTCTAACTTAAGTCATATTAATTTCACTCAAAGTCATATTTGACACCTTACCCAACAATAAGAACTATCCTTTTGTTCATTTTGATTAGTAAGTAGTTCACAAACTATCCTTTTGTTCAATGAAGGGAAAGGAAGACCCAATGATCATGAAGAAACATCCCACATGAATTCAAGGAAAAGAATTGTAAGTACCTGTACGTAAATAAGGCCCCACTCATAGGGTAATCGATTTAGAAGCCTCTTTGTTCTTTCACCACATACATCTACCTAAAAGATGTCCAAAAAAAGGCAATAAATTCTATCACCGAATTCAAAAGAAATTGGGTCTGAATCAGACTCAAAATCAGCATAACAAAGCTTCCAATAAAATAAAACCAACCAATTCTCATGCTTTCATTTTCCACACTTCACATCACAACACACAGAATATATATTTTTAAATTAAAAGAAATTGGGTCTGAAACCCAGAGTCAAAATTAGCAGCATAACAAAGCTTCGAAAAACACATAAAATATTAAAGCAAAAACATATATATTATTGAGTAGAAGTATACCAGCTCAAATCTAGAAGAGAAATTAGCAATAAGCGAAGAAACTAAGAACCTAGCTCAAATCCTGAAACGAAATGTTTTCAAATGCAAAATAAGATCAAATTGAAATAAATCCATAGAAAGAAATATAGTGTAAATTTCTAGGGTTTTATTTTTCCTATGATGAGAGAGAGAGAGTGAGGGATTAGATTCGTGACTTACAGAGTGAGATACGCAGAGGCAGCCGTGAGACTTGAGAGAGAGAGCGCGATGAAGATGAAGACAAGATCGATCTGCATTGTGAAATCTGTGGGGTTTTCAGTTTTGATGTTAAAAAATTAAAATAGAGAGCGAGAGTGAGACTATTGAATGAGAGCAAGAGATAGAACTTTTTTGAATGGGCTTTCAGTTTTGACGTTAAAAAATTGGGCTAGTAGCTTGGCTTTTTAAAAAATATATAAAAGAAGATTGGGCTGGTACCTGGGCTTTTTAAAAAATATATAAAAGAAGTTTGGGATGGTACATACCTATTTTAAAGCTTACTGCGTCAACTTTTAAGTTGACGGAAAAGACTTGACGTAAAAAACAGTTTTTTTTTTTGTAGTATATGTTACTAAAATGACGTGTAATGATTTTATTGGGTCAACTAGCACATGTGTTAGGCCTAAGTGGAACTTAACAGTCAGGAGCTAACGTTTTTTTGATGAAAGGATTATCAAAACGGACCCAAACCTCAAGGTAACAGATTCAAATTTTCAAACATCATGGAACAAAATCAAAACTTTCCAAACTTAGAGGGTGTACAGTATATTTTAGTCTACTAAATTTGACCTTTATGAATAGCTAGATGTATGTTCTTAATGTGAAAGTATAAGATTTACTCTCCTATGTTAATGAAAGGACAAGTGAAAGACTAGGTTACTTGTCAAAAGACCAAATCTATGTTAATGGTGCTATTTCTATTTCCTTCCATAATCCATGCTCAAAGGATAACTAACATGTATAAACACTTTTTCTATGTACGAGTTTGCTTTTTCTTTTCTTTCTTTTTGTTCCGTTTTTTGACATGTATTATTAATTGATTATGATCTATCATAGTTAAATTATGGGTTAAATACATTGTTGGTCCCTAAAGTTCAAATATTGGAATAATTATAAATATTTATATTCAGATTTTTTTGCAAAATGGAAAAAGAATATTCTTCTTATAGTGGCCTTCTCAAAATCCTTGCTGGGTTTCGGCATCAACCTTCCAGGTTCACATTTATTATTAGTTTTGTAGCCAATTTGATCAATAACCATCTCTTCTTAATTCTTATCTATCATACATCTGAAACCTTCTGTTCACATGGTCATTTTCTCTCCCTTTATCTCGTGTTACCATCAAAGATTCACCAATAATTCGATTTGAGGTTGAAAGAATCAAACCACATCTCACCACTTTGTGTTTCCCACGCGAAACCCAAAAAAACAAATTGGAGCCCATCTTTATCCCATGGACTCTTAAGCTATAAACTAGACGCAAGCCACCACAAAAATTCACCCTCAAAGTTTCCAACCGTCGCGGATCCATCATAAAACCCCATGCTGAGAACCACATCATCGATCGAGAGCCTTAATTGACGCCGAAAACAGCGGCCTTCAAGAAAGAAATAGGAAGAAAGAGAGACAAAAGTATCACTAAGCGTTTGGTTTTTTTCATTTGGTTTTGTTTTTTATATTTTAACACAATCATGATGAAAAAAAAAAAAAAAAAACAATTATAAGTGGCCCTCTAATTATAAGCGGCTGATGTGGCACATGTCAAGTAAACTGTCATATCACCTCAATTAAAAATTAATCACGTCATTAATCTGTTACTCACTTATACATAAAATTAACAAAAACTAACGGAAGAACTAGTGGTGTAAGATACGTACAACTTCAATAAACGTTAGGGACCAATAATTTATTTAACCCTCAAATTATTTTGATTTTTAGTTAAGTTGTGTGAAGAAGATATATCATCGTGTCTCCAAAACATTCCTATTACAGTTGATTCTTATACACCTATTGAGTGATTATCAAAGTGGTTACAAATAATTTAAAACATTCCTCACGTTGTAAAATGAAATATAACCTTTACAAAATGTTCATAAACTTCTCAAAAAATGCAAAATAACGTTTTCTTACATAGGAATAAATTAAGTTACATTCTAACCAAAGTTAGGCAATATTTAGATAAAGATTTTTATTGCGTTGCGTATTCATACACCTCTCACTATATATACCATCTGACTACAAATATATTATGCTTTAATACAGAAAACTTGCAATTTAAAACACAATTTCAAATGACAGGCTTTTTAAAATTACAAACTCTATAACATACTATTTCAATTATGCTCCATTAAAAATAATCATATCAAATTTTCCACGCATGGTGTCCACAACTAATCTATATCTATCTATATATAAATTAAAGTAGAAGACGTTGTCATTTTTATGCCACGTGACATCTAAGGCAACGTCTTTTGCTTGACACTTAGTATCTTAGGTGGCATCTTATTTATTATTACATCATTAATAAATTAAATACTCACTACCCCATAATAAAAACTACATTAATAAATTAAATACCCACTACCCAATAATTAATATGCTCCAATTAAATGCTCATATTTAATATTTTTCAAATATATATATATATTATATATATATATATATATATATATATATATATAATATATATATATATATATATATATATATATTTATATCAAATATATATATATTCCAAGTTAAAGAGATTTACATATTAATATGCTCCAATATATATTTTTCAAATATTAATAAATTACATACCATTAATATGCTCCAATTAAATGGTCTTATTAATTAATTCTGATATAAATAGATATATTCTAACCAAATATGTCAAACACAATATATGTTATTTCAAATATGCATTTAGAGACCACTTGGGAATGCCCAAGTGGTCATTCCCCTCCCCAAAAAGTCTCATCCCTCTGTGAGGTTGTGGGTTTGATCCCTAGGATCCACAAAAATATGCTCCATTAATAAATTAAATACCCACTACCCAATAATATGCTCCAATTAAATGCTCATGAGAGAGAGAGAAAGATTTTAATAATTTTTTTCCACGTCTTCATTAATGCCAATTTAAATGACATGATTATGGGTCTTCATTACTGCCAAGTTCTTTACTTATATCTTAAAAAAAAAAAAAAAAAAAAATTCACAAATACAATACAAAAGACTCCCACCATAATCATGTCATTTAATTTTGATATATCTAAATAACAAAAAAAAAAAAAAATTGGATATATCTCAAAAACTTACAATCATATTTGGGAAATTATTTCATTTACACAACTGAATCGACTCAAAAAATTGCTCCAATAATTTATTTTATTTATCATTTCTCTCGGATTACCACTTTTTTCGGATATGACTCTGAATTAATTCAATGAAAAAATGTCTCCTCAAATCCCTCTTACCTTAAATGAGCACTACATTAAAACTAAGTTTTTTTGTTTTTTTTTTTTTTTTTTTTCGCCCTTAAATGGTCCTTAAATACTCTAATAAAGTTTTTACCAATTATTTTCAGTTACTGACTACCTTTACCCCTTAATTACGGGTTTTCTTTTTCTTTCTTTTTTTGAGAAAAATTTACGGATTTTCTTTAAATAATGTTTGTCCATAATTCAACATTACGTCGTTTTGAAGTTGTAACATTTTATATTAAGTTATTAACTCTTTTAATTATAAAAAAAAAAAGTTATTAACTATTTTATTCTTAGCAAGTCTCCTCAACTTCCTTGCTATTAGTTGCTCTTCTTATTCTTAATTGTCTCACACTATTCCCTTTGTCTTTTTATTTAATTCCCTCAACTTTTTTTTTTTTGAAGAAATTTCCCTTAACACTTTATCTCTACAATAAACAAGATCTTTTATTTTTGTTTTGTCTTTCTTTTTCTCCATGTTACTTGATGGGTTTTGATTTTTTCAATTTGGTTCTTTGTTTTAGTTTGCTTTATTTAGCGTTGAAGAATCACTGCTATGTTATGTCCCTCAAAGGTAAAACTGTTTTTCATTATATACTTATTTCTTTTCTTTTTCCTAATTATCTATTCGGTTGCCAAGAAAATTTAAAAAAATGATGAGAAGGTGGAAGAATTTTTGGCACTCGATAATACGGAAACGTAATGGTGAGTTGTTGTTTTGATTTTCTCACTTTGGTTCTTTGCTTAGTGATAAATACTCACCACTACGTTTTGTTCCTTAAAGGTAACACCATTTGTCAATATTAGATATGAACTTCTTGATTGTTTGTATTTACCTTAATTTCATATGCTCGATTTCATTAGGATGCTGAAGAAATGATGAAAATGAGTAATAGGTAATTACCATAATCAATGGAAAATCTTTTGTTTGAAAAGTATATGTGGTTTTTTATGAATTAGCTATGAATTAAAATTTGTCAATACTAAATCTAAAATCACAACATTTTTTCATTCTAATATTTGCACAGTACTTTACCGATGAAGCATTTTTTCAATTATAATATGTTATTTATAATAATTTTATAAATAAATAACAGTATAATCCAATAATAAAAAGGTACATGGTCCCGCACAATTGTGTGGGTTATAGTCTAGTGATATTAATAGCTGAAACTGTTATTCAAGGCCCTACCCATCAATGATATGATGCGAGGTTGAACAATTTCAAAACAGGCTCATCTCACTATTGCAATATGATTTTAATGTATGTCTACCAATTTTTTACAAGCATTTTTTTCTCTAATAAGTTACAGCAATCATTGAAATATGCTGAATCTAAGAATCAGTGTGCAGGTGCGCGGGATTGGCACAATTTAAAACTAATACCCAAGTTAAATTACAATGCGGCTTGCAGACCCAAAACTTGGCTGTATATGATAGCAGAGCTACAGTCAAGGCTATGTACCAGTGTCAGTCACCTCTTAAATGAAATTATTTGACCCTAAATATCCCAGGCCAACCAACGAGTATTATACAGGATCTACCACCATAAACACCTATATGAAGCACTTCCATAATAACAGTTTTAAACAACAAGCAGATGCAAACCACCAATCGCCAATCACTTATTAGTTTTAAATGGTTGTATCAAGATAACTAGTGAAGCTGTTTTGTCCAATCAAAAGGTTCCCAGTCTTGGACAAAGGTTTTAACTGCTTCCCTTTGAACCTCAACAGAATCATACCTTCGCCGACGATGCATGTCTTCCTCTGGCAACTGTAGCATGCCTCTTATGACATTAAGGCCGAAGCTGCTTTTAAACTGTGTCTCATCATCAATTACATGGACAAATCCCTTACGAAGACCAAATTCAACATGGAAGTATGGAAAGTTTTTGGGAATTGAACAACGCAACCCCTTTTCACTTGTATCAATAAGCTTCTTTGCATTGTGTTGGCTCCACTCATCTTCAGCTTCGTCAATTGCCTAAAACAAACTTCTTTTAGAAACTTGTAAAATAAATAAATATAATAATTCAAAATCAGACATGGACTCATATACATACATGTATACAAAGTTACAAACACATAGCAGTAAATGTCGATTATCACCTTCTTAAGGATGTGGGTTCGAGATCTTCAAAATCATGTTTTTTTTTTTTTTTTTTTTTTTTTTCCTTTCTTAAAATGAATAGTGGAAAATCATGCCACTTGGGTTTATAGCAGCAGATAATATTATAATTGTCCAAAAAAAAAAAAAAAAAACTTTGGACAAATAATGAAAGATAAAAAAAAGTACTGCACTGGAAGGTCAACGGCTTATAGAAAACTGAGCGGCTGAAAATAGCAAAAAAATTTCAAACAGATGTAACAATAAATAGCAAAGGTCATTAAAAAGATCTTTCCCTCCCCGTTCTCTTGAGGCTAACTCACTCATCAAAAATAAAAGTTGAGTTCAAAAGAGGTTTCTAAGTTTTGTGTTTAACTCCAGTTTCATGTTGTCATTTTCGCAACAAGCATATGATTCAGACAAATGTATGACATTAATCGAAGTTGCTCTTCTATAATTTTTCCAAATTGATACCACTGCTTCAATAACACTCTTTTCTCCAGCTTCCCTGCCCTGCTAAATAGTCTCCACTTTATTTCTAAGCTATTTTGAAAATACCCCTTTCGCTAACTACAAAGCACAAAGATCATTCAAGTATTGCCCACCCATGGGGCAGGGGTTGAGAGAGAGAGAGAGAGAGAGAGTGGCACAACTTTTTAATTCACACAAACTAGTTCAAAGACACCAGCTCAAATGACAAGCAAAGCAGATTGAGTGTGGCATTCATAAAAAAATTAGAATAAGGAAAATACCTTTTTAAAATACAAAGGAGCCTTCTTTGGCAATGTCTTGGGGCAATGGAATACACTCAATCAAACAATGGCGGCGTTGTTGTGCCAACCCCATCACTGTTTCAAGAAACACTACATCCCTCTCTTGCTTCGCAAACATCATAATAAGGCATTTCTTGAAGTTGCGAATTTCTTCCCACACAGTATCCTCAACAGTTCTCGTGGCTGATTCATGCTGTAGAGCAAATAGCTATCCTTTAGGGGGAAATATTTCCATATCAAGTAAATAGATTAATTTGCAAATAGCTATCATTTAAGGGGAAAATATTTCCATATCAAGTAAATAGATTAATTTAGCAGGAAAAGAAGATATGTAACATTTAGGAGACAACCAATTTAAGCTCACCTGCAGTGGCAAGATGCAGCAATGACCGGGCACCACAGGCTGCGAATGCGGCAACATCAAGTATGTGAAATTTGCTATCGACACAATAAGATGTTTTGGCCCTTTTGGATTCTCAATGCAAAAAAGACAGCGCTCTTGTTGAGTTAACATACGTGTATTCTTGTGTGTAACCTTATGCTCATTACCCCCACCCTTCATCCCAGCCCCAGTCCTTTCTGCTAGGACCTTCTTCAAAATCATATTCATCATCCGCTTGACTGTATGTAGTATATTTTTTGTTCTGCACTATCTTTCGAGCTAGATGCATATCAGCATCATCCTCGTCCTTCTTTTGTTGAATGGATCTATCCTGCATAATATATCTGGGTAAAAGGGGGCATATCAATGCAATGATAACACCACTAAATGTGTTACAGGAAAAAGAAAGATATTGAAAAGGGCAAACTATGAAGGTATTTACACAAAAAAATCAATAAATAAATAAATAAAAACCCTTTCCAATACTGCATTATAAAAAGAAAAAGAACCCACCCACCCACCCACAAGCCCACACACACAAGTTGAAGACCATCTTTGCCGCTATAAACTCCATATATACAATACTTATTCCTTATATAATGAACTTCACAATATGTATAATTACCTGCTTGAGCTTCCCTCATTCTGTGGTCTGATTGAATTATTCCCACCACCCTGCTTTGACTTTATCTTCTCTGCTTCTTTCTAATAAAATGAACCCAAAACAAAAATAGATAACTCCAATTAATCACTGAAGCAAGAGCTCATGCTCAGAATAACTAATTTACCAATTACAATGACTACTCAAAATATGACAGGAGCATTAATTCGCTTTTTTTTTTTTTTTTTCTTTTTTGTTTGAGTCCAAATTGTACATAATGGAATACGGTAACCTTCAATTTCTAGATTATACAACTCCAAAAAATCATCTTCTGCCACATCCTAAAGCACACAAGTTGAATACAAACTTCTAAAGAAATATAATTTCAACTTATGACATGCATCTATAAATTCATTCAACATTATAGCAGCACAAGTAAAATCTTTCATTCACCTCTAAGACTCCAACAAAACCAATTTCTTCATTTTCATAATCAAAGCACTACAAAGACAAGTAACAAGCCTAAACCCCAGAAACCACATAGCAAGATGAGCTAAACAGAAACTGAGAAAAGCAGCCAAGTCACTTTACGAGGCACATTCTTCCCCCAACCCAGACTAGAGAAATCCCAAGGATTTCATGATAATATAACCCTAAATATCTCAATGCTTTCACCCTTACGTTTCTTATTATTTGTGAGACGACCAAAATTAGCTAAAAATCAACACCTTTATCTACTTGCTAATAGACATGCAACTGCTAGGAAAGGAATTGGAAATTCCTTTCTAGCTTGCCAGGCATGTAACCCTAATTGCTAAGGCCCCTTGGCCGTTTTTACAGATTTTCCTGCCAAATTAACATTGTTGTCAATGACAGTTTCTTAAATTTAATATGCTTAGAATTAGTTATTTAGTTTCTCTAAAAAAATGTGTATGTCACAGAATATATGTTCAATGACAGACAGAAACTCGACATTCTTCATGTGAAACCTAGACTAGAGAGAAGAGAGCAGAATAGTTGTACAATGTACCAAAAGTTTATTCGCTTCTTCATGCTTTCCTTTCATACGTAGCTGAAAGGCCTTAGCTGCCAATTGGTTTGCACTCAGTGCATCATTAGCCACTGCACTACCTTCACCAGATTGGTTCGTTTGAGATGAAACAGATGCTGACTCCAAATTTCCCTCACTAGAACCAATAGGATCATTATTCTGCTGCCGAAGAACTTTGTCAATGAAGCTTCCATCATTAGAAAACTTATTTAAGCTTGACACTGCAGCTGAGACAATGCCAGCATCGTTAGAAGATAGATTTTGACTTTTCCTCTTTCCCCAAGACAAAGAATCTTGAACTTTAGGTTCCCTCATTTTATGATGCTGGAAAGATGAATCCTTCACAAAGTGCCCATCATCGTTCTGACAAACACAAACATGTAACTTTTAAGCATAAGTGAAGTGATTATTCTTTTCTCTTCTTTTTATAAGTAAAAAGTTTTATTGAGAGAGAAAGAATGCACCAAGTACACAACGTATACTAGATTTACATGACTACTAAGCTCTAAAGTTGCAATGATCTATAACTCTATTAAGTAGGAAAAAGAAAATAAATTGCACCTCAAATAGCAGAGTCATGTATCCAGACAAAAAACCAGTTATGCACTAGACAATGGCCAGTTACCTTTTTGATATCCCTCTCACTTTGATTGTCTGAACCTGTTTGTCGTTCCTCAGTTAGCCCCCTCTTTCTATCTTTTATGGCATGTAGATGAGCACGAGATGGGGCAGCTTTACGAGATGCTACAGATACAGCCAGTTGACCGACAGAACCCCACCGTTCTTCAACAACCTGCACAATTTCATCGCTTAAAAAACAGCCAAAAAATATTTCATAGAGATACTTGAAAATATCTGAAAGTTAAGGTAGCATACCTCCTTAAGCCTTCGTCCTTCTCGAGCTGCTTGCTCTTGTGCACGTTTCAAGGCTTTAAGTCTCCAGCTTGCACCTCCATCTCCAACAACTGAAGAAGACAAATGTTTTTCCCCACTGGCTTTGCTACCATCAATATCATCTGGATAACCACTACCATTATCCTTTAAATAAGGATTCAACTCCCTGGGATGCGCCTCCTTTATCTGGTTAAAAAGAAAAACGGAAAATGGGATCATCATGTAGTCATAATAAACAAAGGTGAGACAGGCAGCAAAGGGGGCATACATGTTTAAGGCAAACAGATTAAGCGTGTACATTCCACCATTTGAAACATAAAGCAGCAGAAGTGTGACATATTGTATGTACCCCTGTATGACTATATTTCAAACAAGTATTCATTTAAAAAAAAAGGTATAGTTATTTTCCTGCACTAAGCATACCAAAAGGAGTTGTTCACAAATGATCAAGCATCACAACCAAAATAAAAGAACTAAGCAGTTATAGATTCCTTTTATGATTTCTTCTGTAAACATAAAAAATGCTTGGCAAAAACAGATGCCACTTTTCCTTTCCAGAAATATGCCCATTGTGTGTTAACTTGCAAAGAATGTCAAAAAAAAAAAAAAAAACATCATGCAACTAAACTACCAATCTGATTATTTCAGGAAAAATTCAAAGAACAGAAAAAGGGGGAGGTGAATCCAGCAATTCAAACAAAACAATGATAACAATAAACTACAAATTACAACAGCTGAAGTTTAATGCTAGCTCTCAAAGTAAGGGTATACCTCAGCCAGATTTTCCTCTAATTTGTCTTCAACAATCATTGCAGGCGTTTCATCCTTCTTGTCCCCAGGTCTAAGCATCCATTCTAATCCCATTCCTTTTCTCACATTTTCCATCTCTTTCAAGGAATGAGTTCCTCCACCACTATCTACAAATTCAAAGCAAACAAAACATATTTAACATAAAAAACCCAAATATTCAAACAATAAAACAGCATAGAATTCATATTATACAAACCAGACAAGTCCTCTCGATGAGCCCCACTTCCCTTGCTCTTTCTCAATCCCTTCTTCGACCTATCGCTATCCTCTTCATCCCCCGACATATCGTCATTACTTCTCTTCCTCTTACTCCTACTCTTTCTCTTATTCCGACCCTTCTTTATTTCTTCGTCGGAACTGCCCTCGCTCTCACTCGAAGAATACTCATCTGATGAATACCACTTTTTCTTCTTAGTAGACCGTTTCTTAATTCTCTCAAGCTCTTCATCATCTGAACTACTATAACTAGAACTTTTCCCTTTCCTCCTATGTTTTTCCTTTCTACTACTAGATTTTTTCCTCTCTTTTATAGAATCACCATCCGAATCATCATCATTATGTGCCTAATAATACCAAAACACAAATTTGAAAGAGAATAAGCCAAAATTAAATAAACGAATAAAATACAATACTCATAGACTTCAATAATGGGACTTACTTTGCCAATCTTTTCTCGAGGTACGAATTTGAGTCCGGCAAGCATTGTTGGTAGCACTAGTACTAACAAAATCAGTATACAATTAAATTGTCCTGCGAATAAAAGTTAAAGATTTGAGTCAATTATATTCAAAATCAAACTAAGAATAGAATTTTAAAATTGTGCATGAAATCAAATCTTCCTTCACCTCCTTATTCAATCAAATCTTCCTCACTACATTGATCCAAAGAGTTAAAACATAATTTATTTTATTACTCATACTAATTGTTTGTTGTTATTCTTGTTGTGTTAGAGAGTGAATACTAACTTTTCTTAGGTTGCTTTGTTCATTTGTGTTTATATTTACCACCACTTTTCTACACTTAATAAATTTTTTATTTTTTTTAACTCAGTGGTAGAGTAACGCTAAGGCGTAAGTTATCGGTTCAAATCCGATAAGGGGCTTTAGTTTTTTTATAAAATCCCAGCCAAAGTATTCTTTTTTTATTTTTTTGATAAAGCAAATTTCATTAAGAAGCAGAGGTTCCTTGTTCGAAGCATCACAAACAACTAGGGGCGAGGATGAAATATTACAACATTGCCATAGAATGGGCAGCATAATTTGCTTCCCTTCCAACCCAACAGAAATTAGAAAAATCAGAAGCTTTTCTAAACTCACTAACCAGCCAAACTATTCTTATTTGAAGGGTTTACAGACTGCACATACCAGACTAAAAGTCAACCTTTATTGTAACTAGAAACCCTAATTTTCATTTCTAGTCTAACTAAAAATTAAAATTGGAGAATGGTTCAAAGAGTGTACCGGAATTGGTGTGGTGGAGAGAGAGAGACACAGGCCCGGAGCAGAGATGACGCGACAGAGGGCGGAGAATAAGAGGCACCGGCCCGGAGGAGAGAGGACACGACAGAGAGTCGAAGAGGACGGAGACCGGTGGAGCGAGAGAGCGTCGCAAGAGAGAGTCGAAGAGGAGAGAGATTGGGAATATAACTTTAGAATAGTATTCTTTCGCCAAATACTTCATACAAGCGTTTTACTGCATAGGTGGTCAATCACTTGGGTACTTCGGTACATTGCTAATCTCCCACTCCAAAAAAATGTTTTCTCCCTTGTAAAGGATGTGGGATCAATTCCGGAATATTCAAAATATGCATATCTAAATTTAGATTAGAATTTTTATTATTTAAAAAAAAAAAATAGATAACCTCTGTAAGTGTAATTATAAAATCTTCTAGGAGTACATTAAATGCGTATTCCCTCCTCTTATATAAGTGGTGGATCCCACTAATTAAATACATGATGAGATCCACTATTTATGTAAGAAAAGAAAATACATATTATATTTAATGTATTCCCAGAATATTCTATAATTTTCTCTTCTATAACGCCTTAGCCTCTAGCTGTTGACTATAGTTATTGGTTTTGCGTATCATTTTCAATACAATGACTTCAAGATTCTGAGACTTGTTTGTTAGTATTTTTAAGTGTTTTTTGATTTGATTTTTAATTCAATTAATTATTAATGCATGTTTAGAACCTTTTTGGGATGAAATGTCACCACACTCATTGCACATAATTTCAACAACACTCATTTCACCTATGTAGTAATCAACAACACTTACCATTTTATTTTTATTTTTTTTACAGGCCTTAGTCTTTAACAGGCCTTAGTCTTTAACTAATCTATTACTATTCATATGATTCATTCTCTTGGTTTCCACATTCATACTCTCTTAAAAGTACCCTTATTAAAAGAATATATATATATATATATATATATATTCACAATTTTTTTTTAAATTAAGGTTATATCTTGGAAATTTCTGAAACTCATAACATCTTCTTCATATATTTTAAATGGAATACAATATCCTTATACATAAATTACTAAAAGATTTAAAAATTTCATATAATAGAGTGATGTGGAATATCATAATATTCAAACACCTAAATTTTGGTTACATTTAAAATTTGAAATGGATTCTCCATATTCCCTACTATTTTTTCTAAAATAACTATTTTGAGAAAATTTAGACGAAATTTCGGCTACAGTTACGTTTCCAAAAAAAAACTACTTATAACTACTCCTAAAATTAATACCAAAGAAGTACAATTCCTATGTATAACTCAACTGCCTTAAGAGATTTTATGGCCAACTTCCCTATTATCTATATTATGTTATCCAAACTGTAACGACGCCCCAAATCAAAATAAAGGGATATAACTCTATATATATAACGTCCCAAAATTTTTAATATAATTAATATTTCTCAACTGGTTTAGTCTCAACACATAGTAAAATGAAAATTAAAAGTTGTATAAGATGATTTAATTTAATTCTTAAATAGCTCAATAGTAGGCTAAATTGGATTGGATATTTAAGAAAAGAATTTAAATAAGAGTTATTTATTTTGGAGGGTTAATTAGACAATAAATATACTAACTAAGGTTATTACAGTAAATTGGCCTAAACCCTAACTAAGGTTGTCGTGTACACATATACTAGTCGCAAACCTGTGCGATGCACAGGAAAATTATTGAAAATAAAATCTAAATTAATTTTTATTCCTTTTATTTTTTTTGTTGAAGGACAAGATTTGGCTACAAATCAATTTGTAGCTCATTTGCTACAACGTACTACGTGGCAGCTTATATGACCATCCACATGTATTATTTAAAGAAGTCACATGACTTATTAAATAGGTCATGTGACTAAAGTACACATGTATGATCTTATTAATTGCCACATAGTGGGTTGTAGCAAGCTAGCAATAAACCAGTTTGTAGCCAAACTCTGTTCTTTGTTGAATATTTTTTTTTTTTTTTTTTAGTTCAAAATGTTGTAGGCAAGATCGATAAAGAGACTTTACGAATCGGATTTAGGATAGATCCTACTTTTTTGTTTTAAAAAAATAACTAAGAAAATATTTACCATAGGATAATTAAAATTTAATATAATGTAATTTTTCTTTTGGCATAAGTTGAATATAGTCCAATTTTTATAAAACATGATTCATGTTTATATTTACCATATGGATCATGTTTCCATCTAAGCAGCAGTAGGTGATATTCATAGGATATAATTATATCACTCATCTTCATGATTTAGAGTCACACGTTGAATGAATAGAGGCCTCCCTTCCTTTTTGCTGTACGTGTTCAATTGTCCTCCTTCTCTAGCCTATTGTTGAATCCTTATTCTCTAAGCAGCAGTAGGTGATATTCATAGGGTAAGTTGCTGGAATTTTGTATTAGAATACATATATATCAAATGTTGAAATTGTTGTATCATGGAATTAAATCCGTGTGATGTCCATAGCCTATTATTATACATGGTGTGTGATAATTCTAGGCTTATATATAAGACATCTAATGTTGAGTCAAGATGATATATAGGAGTTGTTAAGGTGCAATATATGTTATGTTAGAAATTACGGAACACATATATGGACTAATGTAAGAGATATGATGGGAAGATATAGTACATAGGCGTTCACTATTGTGATGGGTTATTATGATTGGAATTCTACAAACATTGAGACATTAATTTTATCACCATTGTTTCATAAAGAAAGTGATAGTTGTGGGCATGATTGATTTGTTAATTGTAAACAATAGGTTTAACGTAACAAGGAGCAGAATCTTGCTGGTGGCTAACTTTCTAATATAACCTGTTAAGAGAATAATATTTAAGGTCATATTATGTTTGGGTGAATTATGTGATTAATATGATTGGGTTTGGAAGGACACTAGGTATAATTTAGTTATTGGTGTATTATAGTTTTAGTAATGCTTTAATGAGTTTAAATATTCTAGCACAATATTTTAAGAACTAAACCAGTTAGGTATCAATGATTAAATCCTTATATGTTCCTTACAGTTTTATCTTCGCTTAGATCGATAGTTAATTATTGTACCTATCCTTATTGGGTCATCTAATCCTTCGTTAGGTTCTAGTTGATATCACCCCGGACATTGGAGGCAAAACTTGGCCTTGGCTATTCAAGGTAAGTGGACTTCGGATCATGACATCTCTCAATATATATATATATATATATATATATATATATATATAGATTTCAAAGAGTGAAACTTATAATTTTAAATCATTGTTAGTTCCTTATACTGATTATTGTATTATATAAATTGTATTTATGAAGTTTTGAAGAAAAGTAAAAATGTTTTCAAATGGTCAGCTAGACTGTCTGCAACCTATGCCAACGCAAGGTTAAGTGTTGGCCTTCGACCGAGGTATCGTATATTGTGGTGTGGTGTATTGTATTGTTGCTCTTTGGGGCCATTGTATTGTTGTTGTTGCTCATGAGCTATTGTTACTGTTTACCTCTTTGAGGTTATTGTTTCCCATGGGACTCACCTACTGATTGTTTAGCAACATAAGTCTTGTCTAGCTAATGTTTAGAGTTTCTTGAGAAAGGGATTATCATTCTAGTATTTCAACTAGAGAATAACTACTTGCTCAAGAACTCTTCCTCACTACCTTCTTATAGGCATGGCTTCACTCCTCTAAAACTACTTCTTCTCTCTTCTGTTCTATGCTTCTACTTCAGTAGAGCTTCGCTACTTAAGTAGTCGAGTAGTTTACTCAACTCACCATCGAAGAAGGAGCTCCTAGCCAGGTGATTCAACATGTGGCACCATCTAGTAAATCAATGAGGTTCCCTCTTCGTCCTGGCAAGGGTAGCACTAGAACAAGATGTATAATTAAGGCTAACCACTTCTTTGCGGAATTACCGAACAAAGATCTGTTTATCGTTCTTTATAGATTAAATTGTGGAAAATAATTTTATGATTAAATATATCATTCTTATATATGGCTTATTGAATTTGAGAAAGTTTTATAAGAATAGTTATCTATTTCTAGAAACTATGCAATTTTCACTGTATTGTTATTCATATTGCTGGTGAATGTCTTGTAAAGAAAATATATTATTTAAGTAATATGTATTTTTATTTGAGAATGTCATGTGATGTGGTCTCTTATTGAGCAATCAAGCTCACCCCCTCTCTTCCCCACTTTTCATATTAGTGCAGTGGACTCTCTGAATTCAACTAGTTGGTGACTATTGGAGCTGTGAAGTGAAGACTACGTTATTTTAGAGAGACATGTTAGTTAGATTGGTTTTATTGTTCTAAATTTTATTAAAGGATTGTAAACTTGTTAATTTTACGACGTTTAGGATATGTTTGGCTTTAATTATTGTGTTTCAGGATAGGATGTATTTAATTAGGAGAATTATGGTTTTGGAGTAGTAGAATAATATTTCTAATTGTTATATTATGGATATTTAGTCCTGCTCTGCTCCATTTTTTGTTATTAAGTTTCTCTAAGTTACAGTTTTAAATCTTTTGTTCTATTACTACTAAGGTAAGCTTAGTATTAATATGGCAAGTCATGTACCTAAATCCTTGATTTGGGTTCGGGTCGTGACAATATATCTATCAAATCATAGCGGAAGCCAAACGAAACCATAACTCAAAGGTGACTATCTTTCATTACTCCTCAAAAGATTACATCTTTACAACATAATTTACAAAGATAATCTTAACATAATTGAAAGCCTCATCTGTTCTAAGATATCATCAGAAGTTACTACAACGAAATACAACATCATTCAATTTCAGCTTGGACATTCAAGAGCCATAGCTGCTACCTCTATCCATTGTCTTCTGAAAATATAATTGTGTAATACCATGAGTAACACGATTCAGTGAGTAGTTCATTCATCCCTTATTTCATACCAAACCGAATCCACCAACTAGGACAAAACTTTACTCATTTTAAATCCACATGTCAATATAAATTAGTACATGATAGTTTATGCATATATTTGAAACTTGTATCATCACGATACCCTTCAAATGAAAAACACGATTTATGAAGATAATAGCCCACAACCACAGCACACATGCCTCCTTGCATATTGCTTTCACCAAAGGATGACTCAATCCTTGCTATGTCTACAGCCATCAAAACACTAAAAGCAATTTTATGAAATCATATCAAAAGCAATCGAATTACTTTACAAACTAGAATCTGAGTTTCTTTATTTAGAGCTTAATCTAAGCTCAAATCAAACTTTTCTTACTGAATCAATGATGAGTTTCAACATAAAATAAAAGAAGATGAATTTCCTCACCTTAACCACAAATAGCTTGCTCTAGCCTTCTTCTTTCCTTTTTTTAATTTCTATCTTGTTTCCTTACGTGTCTTCCCAAAATATGTTCATTTCACATCCCAATTTATAAATATTATCAAGTAGGTAACAAATCAGATTAGACTAACTCCTTATTTGACACATCATGCCAAGGCTTGCCTAGTCATCAAGACAAGTGTCAAAGGATCTGCATACTCATCAAAACAAGTTGACACCTCGTGCTTAACGATTTGCTTTTTCATCAAGAAGCTGACACCTCAAGCTTACATATTTGCTTAGTCATCAAGAAGTTAACACCTCGTCTTAAGGATTTGCTTAGTCATCAAGAAGCTGACACCTCAAGCTTACATATTTGCTTAGTCATCAAGAAGTTGACATCTCGTCTTAAGGATTTGCTTAGTCATCAAGAAGTTGACACCTCATGCTTAAGAATTTGACACCTCATGCTTAGTCATCAAGCTGACACCACATACTTAAGAAGTTGACACCTCATGCTAACATATTTGCTTAGTCATCAAGAAGTTGACACCACATTCTTAATCGTCCTCCTTGAAACGTCATGCTTATATAATACTGAAACTTGAAAACTAAGGTTATCACACAAACTCTCCCCCTATCCTCACTTCTCCTCATTTTCTCCAACTATTTTGTGTTTTTTAAGAAAGAAAAAATATTAAACAAATCAAGTTAACAAGTTGGCCACCATTAGGGTTTTTTTTTTTTTTTTTTTCAAAAAAGAAGAAAATTTATGAATCAAATTTGATGAATTTTTACATTTCATTTTAGAAAGATATATATGGAATATCAAATGACAAATTAAGAACACAAAGATAATTGAAAATTTTAAAATTACCTTTTAAATTATATTCCCACTAACCACCACACATCCCATGTAAATTTAAGTTTTAAATTCCTTCAAATTAGAACATGTTTTAATTTAATTTCAAATTTTAGAAAACAAAAACAAAGTTTCTACCAAGTTTCACTTATGTAAAGTTTATGATTGTCTCTCTTTCATAGTATCTTTCTTTATCTTTTATCTTTTTCCTTCGTTTCAATCAATTTGTGTTTCTCAATGTAAATATTTCAAAATTAATTCAAACTTAAGTGATTATATCTTTTTTTTCTTTTTTTTTTTTTTTTTTTTTTTTTTTTTTATTTTTTTTTTTTTTTTTTTTTTTTTTTAAGTTTAGTGCTCATTCTTCAAATCTAATCCTAAATCAACAAAGTATAAATCTATCTGTCCACTCTCAAATAAAAGGATTTTTTTTTTTTTTTGTTACATTTAATTTTGCATTTCGTATTCCGTTTTCTTGATTTTATGGTAGTTTTATAATTGCCTCTTGAAATAGAAAGTATAATTGCATTAACAAATTAATAAGTATGGTAAATGATTGATTATTCACTTTAAAAGCACCATTCTCAAGTGAATAGTACCATTAGTAACAACTGTTCTCATGCGCATGCTCTAAGCAATGTTGTTAATTCCGTTTTGATGCCCGTTTTGATCTATCCATTGAAATGAAATATTTCGGTACCGGTCAATACCAGCATTCCGTTTCGAAATTACCGCTATATATATATAAATTAATATGTATTGATTAGGGCTAATATAAGTTGTTAATGGTGTTTAAACTTGTAAATCTATACCTATAATGTGTCAATTCCTAATTCATTTTTAGCCCAAACCCAATAAAAATAATAAATATATCTATAACTAATAAAAAAAATAATATTAAAATTTGTACATCTGTAGTTTGTAGGGGTGAGGGGCTCTAGATACAAAAGTTGATTGCAAGCACAACTTTTGAGTGGTGGTAGTTGGCATGATAAACTTTTGTTTGTCCACCCACTATTTTATTTTTTTAATTGAAAATTATAAAGCAACATGTTGATAGAGATAGAGAGAGAGAAGAGAGAGAGAGAGAGAGAGAGAGAGAGAGAGAGAGAGAGAGAGAGAGAGAAGAGAAGAAGAAAGAAGAAGAAAGCTTGGTTGTGCGACACTATGACTTCAATAATCTTGAAACTGGTTGGCAGACAAGAAGAAGAAAATGAAGAAATGAAGGAAATTGAAAATGGCTGGCAAAAAAGAAGAAGGAAAATGAAGAGGGAGAAGCCAACGACCTCAGTAATTTTGCACTGGTCGAATTACTAATTTTGGCCGGAATTGCCCAAAATTTCCCAGAATGCTCGGAATGACCCAAAATTTAACTCGAGGTGGAATAGGTTTGTTTTTGGTACCGATTTGCATACCGGTATGAGATATTCCAGCCGTTCCGACCAGAACGAAATGGAATCAACAACATTGGCTCTAAGGGTTGGTTTTCTTTATTATAATGAGAGAGAGAGAGAGACACATATTAGCACGTGTTCAAAAAAAAAAAAAAAACAAACCATAACTACTAAGTGACCCCAATGGCTCGAGAATGAGACGCAGACATTCGCTGGATTTAAAAATCAACTGTGAGAATTTAAAACAACTAGTCGCGGATCCGCGCGATGCGTGGTATATGTAACTAATTTGTAGTGGGATATAATCCATATTTTTTTAATTTGAATTTTGTGCAAGACACAATCATTTGAGGCGAACACTATTTTTTATTATTGGAGAAGTTTTTGAGAATTTCTTTAAAATGCAACAAAATAATTAAGAGCATTAAAATCTAAATCACAAATTTTGATAATATATAAGTGGAAACAAAAGGCAAACAATATAATCTTAACATACCAATGAGTTTTTTCCTTTCTTTATTTACCATAGCCATCTCCCAAAAAAAAAATTCACAATTAATCAACATAACCTAACCGAAACTAAAAGCCATCGTTTTATGTTCTAACAAAGTAACAGCAACGAAAAAAAACTAATACTATGAATTTAAGTTTACCCACATCAGATATATCAAATGACCAAAATAGTCTCATGGCAAGAAACTCCCCGAACCTCAACTTTACCCAAGTCCCCCGTCATTTCCTAGGAAACATTGGGCAAGATAAATAAAGAGGAAACATGAGAATTAAAAACAACTAAACAAAACACCAGAAATGTGCACTTTTTTTTTTTTTTTTTTTTTTTTTTTTTTTTTTTTTTTTTTTTTTTTTTTTTTTTTTCTAAATACACTAATTTATAGTAGAGACAACTACCAAAACAAAATAAACTTGTCTTCCATTCGAACAATGTCTCTCGCCACTAATCTCTATACTTCAACAATACTAACATCATAAATAGTCAGCATCATATGGATATTTTTAGGAGGGTCTGGACTTTCCTTCACATGTTCCTCATAAGTTCATAACTGGCCTGAAACAAAAAGTGGTACAATGTTAAAAGTAATGGCAAAGAACGCAGCAATGTTAAATAAGTTTCATTAACAAAGACAGCTTATATAAATATATTTGACGCAATTGACAAATCCTTGTTTTTGTACAAGTCACGCATGCCCGAAATTCTCCATAAAAGGAATTGATTCACATATTTAACATTGGAGAAGCAAACAATACCCAGAAAGATTATTGTGAATACCAAACTGAGCATTTGTCAATAATTCCTCCAAACATCAATGCGCTATAACTTACCTTTAGTAGTAACTGATCCATCCAATTTGTTATGTCTTATATTTAGTATCTTCAACGATTGGAAGGAAGCCAAAATTGTAATACATCTTATATATAGAAACGGGAGTAAGTAACGTATTATAATGGGAAAAAGAGGGAGAGTGGGTGAAATTATTAGGGTGTCAATTAATTCGTTAAAGCATCAAATGGAAAAAGAAAGGACAATTAACTTCTTCGGGGAAAGAGAGAGAGAGAGAGAGAGAGGACAATTAATCTTCTAGGATTAAATGAAAAAATAAATGGAAATTAAGGTAAGAGAGAGATTATTACGATCATAAAAGGAAATATTGGATGAGACGTAAGGGAAGCAAATGCCTAGATTTCTATCGTCCAAATTCATCATGTTAGCCTTGTTTAGGAAGGAGAAAAGGTGGAATAAAGGGAAAACTTGAACAGAATTATGAATGCATATTTGAAAACAAAGATCAGAATTCGAGCAACCCTTTTTTCGCAATTTTTGCAAATAACGACTCAAAAAGGAAATTCATGGAACTTTATTAGTCAATTAAAAAAATTAATACTCACAAATAGGAATTTAATACTTGAACATAAATATGAATGTATTTTATGGAAATGAAAACCGACTAATTTGAATGTATTTATGGAAATGAAAACTGAATAATTTAAAGAGGTAATTGGGTTTGAAGAATGAGGGCTTTAAATGCCATGCCAAAAATAGGGAAAGAAAAGATTGTGAGAGATTGGTGAATTAGATTGAAATCAATTTGGGAGATTGGTTGATTTAATGGGTATTGGAAAAAACCCTTGGGAGATAAAGAGGTGAGAGAGATGAAGAGACGTGAGAGAGAGAGAGAGAGAGAGTTGATTTAATGGGTATGGGAAAAAACCCATGGGAGATGAAGAGGTGAGGGAGATGAAGAGACGTGAGAGAGAGAGAGAGAGAGAGAGAGAGAGAGATAGAAGGAAGGATGTTGTGGATTTGTGAGTGAGCAGCAAATCTGACGTGACAATATTTGGAGGAGACTAAAAATTTTCTCTCAGCTTCAGTTTTTAGTTTAGATTATAGATTATAGATATAATTCGACTGTCAGGGAGAGGAGCCTCCATTTACAAAAAGGCCTCCTATAGCTTTTGAATTAAAAAATGGCTTCAAGATCCATTTTTCCACCAGAACACGTATTCGTTTGTTCTCTCTCTTTTTTCTTTTGAGGGCCTTCTTTCTTCTACTCACCATATGTTAATCCTAACATTTATGGGGGGATACTAGGGATTTGATAATTCTCAATGGGTTTCGGTTTTTCTAATTTTTTTTCCTTCATTATGTTGCTTTTATTTTGTATGGAGCTTGCTAATCTTTGGTTTGATTTTAATTTTTGAGTATTCATTCTCTATTTATTCATATTTTTCCAGGTACACAATGAGTTTTTATTCCGAATTATTGATCTTGACCCAAATGGAACGTTTCTTTATCTTGTTTTTCTCATTGATGTTTGGCTGCTCACAAAACTAGTATTCATGTTTTTATTCCCAATTGATGACAATGTGAGTACTTTCTTTCATTTTCTTTCTTAAAATTGTATTTTGTTGTTAATGTAAATTCGGAAGAAGGGTTATATAAATTGAAACTATTGTATATAGTGTCTTTATCATCTTAACTCGTAAGAGGGTATTCTATGATCAAAAGATTTATACAATCATGAATCCTATTATTATGGGTTTTGGTTTTGTTATATGGAAGCATTTATTTGAAGTTAAGATGATTTTTCAAGTCATGTAACCTTGCAGTTTTCATATGGAATTAACAGCCCTAATCAACAAGCCTAGAATGTCATTTCAATCTTTGTTTTGTTTTATTTTTTCTTTTGTAACTTTTGGTATTTTTATTTGTTCCTCAAGAAATATTGTTCATGTGGTGAAGGGATATTATGATTTGCTAAAACACACATGGGGAAAATGTTTAGAGTACCAATTATTAATGGTGAAAATGTGGTGAATATGAATATTTCTTTTTTGGAATAGTTCCTCAATGACATAAGGGATTATATGGTTTTCTTTCTTTCTTTTTTCCCCTGCTATATCTATGCAATATTATTTTAGACCGTTCTTGAAAATTTGGGGTTCTCCAGCATGTTTCCCTTTGATTTGACTTTTGGCCCTCCATTATGTCTTAAGTCGATTGCTAAATTATCTATTTGTACTAGGTCTAGAATTCCGAAAGAGTGTTTTTTACTGCAATTTTTTTCCTTTTTCTTTTTTAGTAATAGTATTACCACAGAAAACTAATTAGGATGTTGTTGCCATACAATATCTGTAAAGTTGAACAAAAGTAGATTTAGCTTTAAAGTTCAAAGTATAGTTTTGTCTCACGGTGTGGAGTGAAACATTGAATTTTTGATATAGTAGTTTGTTTCACTTTGTCAAATTTGGTGATGTAGGAGAAACCTAAAGAGATTGAGACGCTCTTTCAAATCGAAGGAGTTGATTTTTATGCAAGTTCACCAGAGTTGTAAATTGTTTATATCAATTGAAAGCAACCTTTATGTTTTCTTTGTCATTGGAGACAATATTAATGTATTGTAGTGTGATGTATAGTGATTAATAAATTTTGATTCCTTCTATCACATATGGTTGATTCTTATAGCATCATTTAAGACTAAATTATGATAATTTCATTATTTCAAAATGGCTACTCACACTGTTCTATTATCAATTGGTAGTTGTATTTTACTGTTGATGAATTACACACGATTTTTCTTTGCATCACCAAAGATGAAACTTGCCCATTGAAAGTGACAATTTTGTTTTCTTTGTCATTGGGGACAATATTAATGTATTTTAGTGTGATGTATAGTGATTAATGAATTTGGATTCCTTCTATCAAATATGTTTTATTCTCATTGTGAGATATCGTTGGGGCACCTCAAGGGGTCGTTTGTGCTATTAATTCTTTTTAGGGTTGAAAGCATAGGAACAAAGAGTCGCCACCTAGTTTATAGGTTCAGGAACCATAAATATGATTTCATGCACAAAATTACTAGTTCTTAACTTCTTACTAGGTTCGGAGCTAAGGTATATCTTAGAAAGGTGTTAAGCACCGAAGAACCCCCAGTCAAATGGTTGGCCTTCCTCTATATCACTTGATATTCTTGAAAGGAGTTTATAAAATAAATCTCTAAACACAAAAAAAAAATTAAACCTAAAACTATGACAATCAAAGAGCAATCAACGTATGAGAACTAGGGTAAAATACTCATCAAACAAAAATGAAGAATTTTCACTTGAATCCAAGTTTATCACCAAATTGCAAGGAAAAATCCCTACAAAAATCACAAATTTAATGAAGGTATATTGTAAATCATAGAACATGCATTAACAAACAAATAGTCATGTTTAGCAAAAAAAAAAATAATAATAAAAAAACAAACAAACAAATAGTCATGGTATAATTCATTGAAGAACAAAAAGGCGTGCTTTTGAAGGCAAATATTCATGGAAATATTTATTGAAGAACATGTTTATGAAGACAAACACAATCAAATTCATTAAAGATGGTTTATGGGTTCCTAGATGACAAACCTAACATGAAAACAATGTTTTAATTAATATAGGCTTAAATTCATGAGAGAAAACTGAAAATGGAAACATCTAATAAAAACAAACAAATTATAAAGATGGAAACATGTGAATTAGATTAAAAACACTAACAATAAATAAATCAAGGAGGTTGGTATGGACTATTGAGAAGATCTACACCTAGCCTCTAGGGAGCTTATAGCAAGCTAACAACATATCATTGGTCTCTCAGATTGATCTCTTGACAAGGTTGTGTATTGAACACCAAAAGAAAGGCTTGGATGCCTAGGTTAATGATTAGAGTTTCGTGAGAAAGGGGTTACTTTTCTATTAGAAGAATTAGAAAATAGCTACTTGCTCAAGAGCTCTTCCTCACTACCTTCTTCTTCCTAACTTAGCAAGGTTTCATCTCTCTAAAGTTATTCTTTCTAAACTTTACTATACCAGTACTTCTTGGTGTTTTCGATGTTTCTTTTAGGTCTTTCAGGTGTATTTTGAAATGAAGGTATAGGGCTCATTTTATAATGGAAAATGGCCTAGGTTTCCTTGAAAAATGGGTAAATTGTAACCTCCCTGCAAAACACAGCTTAATTCCCAAGATTAGGGTTTCTTGCCAGCGGCACTAACATACGTCTACTTTTAGAGGTGTACGTCTCTTCACTAAAAGAAAAGTGGCGTATATCTCTTAGGTTAAGAGAAAGGTTTAGGCTCAAAATTCTAGAAGATTCTTGGTGGTTTTCAATACACATTGTTTTATAAGAGTCTTTCGTAATCATAACTGAGACCAGGAACTATGGCTATTGACCGGTACAAATTTAGGTGTTTACACTCATAGCATCATTAAGACAAAATTATAATATTTTCTTTAATTCAAGATGACCTCTCACACTTTTTTATTATTAATTGGTGGTTGTATTATACTTGTTGATGAATTACACACGGGCTTTCTTTGAATCACCAAATATGTAACTTGCCCATTGAAAGTGATCTTTATGCTTTCTTTGTTATTGGAGACGATATTAAAGTATTGTATTGTAATGTATAGTGATTAATGCATGAGATTGGATTCCTTCTATCAAATATGTTTGATCATAGCATCATTTAAGACTAAATTATTATATTTTCTTTTATTTCAAAATGGCTTCTCACACTATTAATTCAATTTTACCATGTTCTATTATCAATTGGTAGTTGTATTATACTGTTGATGAATTACACACGATTTTTCTTTGCATCACCAAAGATGAAACTTGCCCATTGAAAGTGACAATTTTGTTTTCTTTGTCATTGGGGACAATATTAATGTATTGTAGTGTGATGTATAGTGATTAATAAATTTTGATTCCTTCTATCACATATGGTTGATTCTTATAGCATCATTTAAGACTAAATTATGATAATTTCATTATTTCAAAATGGCTACTCACACTGTTCTATTATCAATTGGTAGTTCTATTATCAATTGGTGTATTATATTGTTGATGAATTACACATAGGCTTTCTTTGCATCATCAAAGATAATATATATATATATATATATATATATATATATATATATAAAAGTGTGCTTCAAATGATTGTGTGAACAATTTAGAGATACAAATTTGTTAAACATTGTGCTCTTTTAAGGATCTTCTCTAGCATAGTTACATCATATGTTGGATATTATTTTGTGTTTTATTTTATTATATGATTGTTCAAATTTTTTAATTTAAATGCTATCTTGCAAAATGGCTACAATTAGTATACTATTAGTAAGTTTATTTATTGTTTCTTAGCACATTATGCATTTATTCAAAGTTTCTTGCTAAACTATAATGATATGATAATTGAACAATCTACGACTTACAACATTTCAAACTATATACATATAAATATATATATTATATATATATATATATATATATATATATTTTGTCTTAATTATATTTTTCAAAGGCTTTTTACATGCATCGTGAGCGTGCAACTAGACTAATCTATATATATATGAAACCAGAAGACATTGTCATTTATCTGCCATGTGGCATATATGGCAATGTCTTCAGATTAACACATGTCATCCTACTTGGACAAACAACACCACGTGCTAGAATTTTATTGGTAGAGTAATTGTCACATGTCAATATATTTAAACCTGTCAATAATAAATTTAAATGAATAAAGTTATGCTCTTAAATGTACAAATAAATGCTCTTTAAAAAAATTGAGCAAAAAAAAACCTTTTTAAACCTGGACATTATACACGTTAAGTCTCCCAAAACGACGTTAGTTTTAAAAAAAAAAAACCCTTGGAGTTTTTTCTTCTTCATGCGTCTGACTCTTTCTCTCCCTTCCCCTCATCAGTTGCCACAACTAGAATTAAAGTGTCCATCTTGACTGTCCAATCTATCTCTCTTCTCACCATTCATCGTTTCACCAACCTAGGTGAGTTTTTTTCTATTTTTTTTCTTCCCTTTTTCAGTACTATGATTATTGGTAATGATTGCAACTAGGTACAGCTTACGACACTCATAGGTCATTAAGAAAACTTCTTTTAATATACCATATTCTCTCTATTCTTTTCACTTTCTTTGGTTTCTGTTTCCTTTCTCTAACACTCTCTTCTTACGCCTCTTCTGCTCCCCATTGTTGCCTTCATTTTTCCTATAAATTTTCAGTTGCTCTCTGACTCCCTCAACCTCACAGAACTCACCAAATCACAAGCAAAACACAAAAAGTTCGTTTCAGGTCTCATGTTAATTACGTTGCCTCTGATTGTGAAATTGGTGCTGTAAGTACATTGAATGGATTTGCGAAATTGATGCTGTAAGTACGTTTCAGTTCCACTTCAAATTTTTATTCTTTTGATTTGCTTTATGATCTAGGATTTTATTTATTTATTTTTTATTTGGATTTGACTTTGAGTTTTGTTTCTTTCATATAGGGGCTTCCTAAGGTGTGTTTGCTATTTTTCTACTTGAAATTTTCAGTGTTATCGATCTTTGTTATTGTTGCATGCCATATGTTTGGTGAAATTCCTTTAGATATGTGTTGTGTTATTATGTGTTTCAAATTTGGTCACCAACTTATTAAATTGGCTGTCACTCTAAACAGGACAGGCCAATAGAAAATTCATTGAATTTAATTGCAGCTAAAATCTGAATGAACAATTAACTTAAGCTATTGGACTTTAAGAAAACAAAAAATATCATGGGTGTAGAAATTTGGGTGTAAAAATTTTGCAAATCCAGCCAAATGTACTTGAGTTAAGTTCATCTTTGAAACGACTTCAGTTCTTCTTAACTGTAAGTCATAGCTTACATGGCATAAACCCTTATTCAATGCTTTAAGTGGGCGTACTGCTAACAAGCTGATGGCAATGCTTATTTCTCAGCAACCACAGGGACAAAGGATCTATGCTACCTCAAGAATAGCTACTCAAGACACCTGTATTTGGAGCCTGCCAATCCTCTAGATAATAGTCAACAAGGCCTTGCAGATCCTATGAATGGCAGATTCTCAAATCAAAAAGGCTCAGGAACATGTACATTGAATATGTTTTCTAGGGCCTACCGTATGCACAAAGCATCACAAGTGTTAGTGGCTCCACACAAGACCCACTGAGCTACCTTGGGGTAACAGGGCCTAGATCCTGGCCTGGGACTAAAATAAAGGCAAAACATCCTCAATTTGCTCAATTACCTAAGGTGCCTCTGCTATCACACTAATTTTACTGGAAGATCTCTCCCAAGTAAGAATCATTTGGCCATAAATGTTTTCATCTCATGCATGCTAAACATATGCATATTCTGCCGGGTGTGTGCAACAATGTAGGGTAATATAACAATGAGTAGGTATTGTTATATGTGTAATATACTATTTGAATTTAAATTCAAGCAACCTGTCATAAGTGATTTTCAAAAATAAAAAATTTCAGATTTTGATTTGGGGTTTTGATAATTGGATGTTATTTTGGGAATTGGGGTTTCTGACTAGGGTTTGTTCTGAATTTTTTTTATGTAGGTTCCTTGAATATCACCACGCTTTGGGATCCGCTAGCGATTTTAAATATCACTGTAAGGAATTGTAGATTTGCGTTAAAATTGAATTTGAAATTTCTTTTTGTTTTGGTTGTGTGATTTAATTTTTAATTTGGTTTTGTTGGTTATCGTAGCTGGTATGGGAATGGCAGGGTGGAGAGCAGCAAAGAGTCCCACCTATTACAAGCGTGGAGAATATGTTCCTTGATTGGCAAGGTGACTTTGTTTCATGTTCTTTCAAAGAGTTGGTTGACTGTATTGAACATGTTTAATGGTGAATATTGGTATTGGATATGTATTGCAACATTGCTTGGGTTTTCTCTTCTTTTTAATTTTTCTTTTCGTTGCAGCACTGACATTTTTAAATCATAAGTGAACATTTTGCTTCATTCTAATGTTCTCTTTCATTAGATATTTGAATCTTTTTTGTTTTGTTGTATCCTTTCAACTCACTTTCTATGTGGTTATGGATAATGAGTCTGAAAGAAACCTTAAGAGACAATGGGGAAGTATGGATTTTTTGTATTTGTGCACATACTAGCATGTGTTCATATAATTGATTTGTGTTAGTTTGTTTCTCACCAATCTGAATGAAATCTATGGCTGCCACAGCTCTGTAGTAGTTAGAAAATACACTTTATGGCTGCATGTGATCTTTGATTTATGTACAAGTTTTCTTATGTACTATTATATTCCTTGGGTGGGTTTGAACAAGAGAATAAGATTATTGCAACCACTTATTAATTAAATTTGTATCATATTTGTGGTTTGTTAGTTTAAGTTTAGGATTATGTTAGTTAATTTGTGTTTCATGCAAATTCAAATTTCATTTTGTTCATTTGGAATTGTTTTTTATTCGGTTGTAAGCATGCAATAGGAAGTTGATGGTTTGCTTTCCTTCTCTTTTGTTTTAGTTACACACTTGGCATGCCTTTGATGTGTTTGATAAATTGTCTGAAAGAAGTGCCTATCCAAAGCCTTGAATTCATTTTTTATGTTTCTTTTTATTGATTATGAGAGTTCCAGTTCTGTTTACTTTTGTTGATAGTGGGTGGCTGGAATTTAGGGCTCAAATTGTTCTTCTATTATATATTTCCAATTCTTATAAGTTGTTTAATTTTTAGCTAGAAACTCATCCATTACTAGATAAATGATCCCCATCTTTTACCCAAAAGCTAAACATACCCTATTTAGAAATTTGCTTAGAAAGGAAAAAAGGTAAAGATAGTTTGGTAGAAATTTTGGGTATAGTTTCTCAATTTATTTATATGTTATATGGATACCTTTTAATGATTTCACATGCTATGTTATATGGTAGGTTACTACAATTATTTGGTGTAGAAAATAGTTTGGTAGATTATAGATTTGATTTTTTTATTTTTTATTTTTTAGTTTGAGGTTCCATCTGTACAAGTGAATAGTTGTCTATTCTATGATTTGAAAATTGAATGTAGGTCATCTTTAATATGATATTCTTGATTACAGCCCTGCCTCAAAATGGGTAATTGAGATTATGGTTCCTGTCACACCATTGAAGTTTGTGCTCATGATCTACTGCCTAATGTTTAAAAATGGAATTGTTAGAGCGTATGCGCTTGGTCATTTTTTTTAATGTTATTATTTATTCAATCAGTTTAGCAGCAGTTGTTTTATCCATGAGATATCACAAGTGGATTTATTGTACTGGCACTATTATAGTGAGTTCAAAATAAAACTTGGCTTTTTATTATTACTATTCCCAAAGCTTTTCACTATACAAGCTTTTATGTTCCTACAAATGAAATTGAAATAATTTTCAGATTACTTATTATATGGAAATTGCACATGGAAAAAAGAAACCCAAGAACAAAAGAAAGTTGTAATTAGGAATAGCTGGATCAAATCTTAGAAACTTAAATTAATTAAGCATATGCCTACTCTATATATTTTGGCTAAATGTTTTTATGGGTTTGACCAAAACAACACATTTGCAATAAGATGAATATGTATTCATTAAAGGGACTTGGCTACTGATAGTTTGCTACTTTAAATGGTTTTGTTACTTTAAGCTATTGGTGTTACAAACTCAGTTTGTTCTTTGTTGTATTGTTTATAGCTATAGAAGTTCTGAGGTGCATTGTGGTTTCTACAAAAAGTACATTTAAAGTTGTGAAGTTGTGGTGTTTATTGGTACATTTGAAGGGTTGGGATGATTCATACAAACATATGACAATACCAAAGGCATGAAGTTAGAAAAGTTGTTACCCTGAATGAAAAAAATTCAACATGTACTATTTGGTATGGAGATTGTATATATATGCATGTTTACTTTATGCTTTGATATGTATGAATGTTATAAACTCTAAATCCATGAGAATAATTGTGATTTTGCTTTGAGAACTTAAATCCTCATGGCTATGATAAAAAAATAAAATAAAATGAATAAGTTAATATTATATTGTTTGGCTTTCGTTTCCACTTATATATTATTAAGATCTTTTATTTACTTATGATGTTTTGGTTATCCAAATTATTAAGATATTTTATTTACTTATGAGATTCTCAAATTTATTTAGAAATAACTTTTTGAATCAATCTTACTTGGGCCAAAGAAAACCCATGACAAATTGCATTCAACCGTGAAGGAAATTGACAAAAGTAGAATTAGATATGGACGTGTTGTATAATTTGCGACAACATAGATTAAGCCTATACAAATTAAATTCAAATAACAAATTAATTAAATACCGTGCATTGCATGGGTCTACGACTAGTATGTATAGTAATAGAGGGATAGACTATCTTTTGTAAAAGTGGCTCAAACTTTTAAAAGAACTAGTCGCAGACCCGCGCGATGCGCGAGATATGTATTTGACTTGTTATTTAAATTCAATTTGTAATCAACTTAATCTATATTTTTATAATTTTATTAAACTCCTCTTCTTTGACTTTAAAATCGAAGTTACACATAAATAAAAAAGGTAAGTGAAAAAACTATAGTTAGGATAAGAGATGAGAAAATAGCTTGGAGCATGTAATCTACTACATAACAACTCAAATGGTTATTAAGTTTGAAGAGCAAAAGCAGGTTTAGGGTCATGCAAGGATGTATCCAAGACTTAATATTACATGATGTATCCAAGGCTTAATATATACATATACTAAATGATTGAAGCCAATATGACATTTGTTGTAATACTATTTTAACATTGAAAGTTTCGTCTGACGATGTTAAGCAATGTTTAGCATGCTTATGGCTATAAAAGTCTATATGTAAAACACAGAAATTTGCAAACTTCAAAAATATTAACATAATATAATGAACCTTAAACTTTTTTAAATGTTAAAACATTTAAGTTGATTCTTTAATTGTAAGGTCTTTTTGATGTAAATGTAACATCCATTATAAATTATTAAAGTAATTCTTTGAATTTGACTGTATGATTTCCATGGGAACACAAAACTAAAGAAAAATCAATTACAATTAACTAACATGCATAGCTACAGTATACCCAAAAAAATTATTCTAGAAATATATTTAATAATCCATGTAAACATCATATCAATACACCGGTCAATATATATTTTCTACGTTGGAAGGGGACATATATGTAGTTCAAAACTCTGATTTAATATCCAATCTAAGAAAAGAGATTCAACAAATTATCATGACTCAAATTGTAGTTTTGTAAATTGCATTTTTCCAATACCATTCCGTATAGTAACAAATCCAAGCATACATTAGTATTTTGTCAAAAACCAAAACCAAATAATACTAAAATATTGAAAAGTACATTAAATTAAATTCATACCAATAAACCCATTTGAAATTGAAATTATTCTCTTAGATCTCATATAAAGACACCAATCTCGTTATAATTCTGATTGCACCTAAGATAACATATAAAGACACCAATCTCGTTATAATTCTGATTGCACCTAAGATAACATTATGAATTTTTTATTTCAAAAGATTGAAACATAAAAAATTTCAAAATAATCATGCCAAGAAATAATGAAACAACATAAAATAAAAATTTCTTGGGTACAAATAAAAAAAGCTTCAACTACCAATGACAAATCTGCATTCAATTGTTTTTCTACTCTCCAATAGCTTTCCCCTTGTCCCCCGTCTGATTGGTACAACTCAATTCTAACAAAGTAGAAATTGGAAAAACAAATTAAACTATCTTCACTAAAATGGGGACCATACCCTTGTACAATGCTTCAAATCGTCGTGCCGAAGATTTTCTAAATGCATCAGCCATACCAGAATATTCAAGGGGTGCCTTGATCCTCACATTGCTAGTTATTATTGATTCAGAATCTTTCCAGTCCACAATTTGTTCCTTTGTCAAATAACATCAAGAGGGTATACATCAGTTTGGCCAACAGTACCTTCAGCAACATCACATGCAAGCCTTGTCACACTCAGCTTAGAGTCCTCAACCAATCCAAAAGGTTTAGTTCTAATCAACCATTCTTTCAAAGATTTATACACAACAAAGTTGAGACCCACATCTACAATCTATAAACACCATAAAGTAATTACATGCCTATGCATATAGGAATCATAATTCAAAGCCTTTCCTGAATATAATAGAGTAAATACAAAATAATTATAATAGGTACCCAGAAAATTCATTTATGTTTTTTTAGTTCACATTTTCTGATCAAAAGGTACCCAGATGGAACATAACTTTTTTATTTTCTTTTGGGTGAGATAAGAAACAGAACTTTACCATCCAAGCAGAAGGCTACATGCATTTAAGTGTTGATCCTCCACAATGAAAATATGAATGAAACATTTGATGAATCAATAAAGGATAACATTTAATAGTTAGCAGCAAGGAGCTTCAAAATCATGAAGTATTTACTAATTACAACTCTTTTAATTGAGCCTCATATACATTAATTGAGCCTCATTAGACCTGTCAACCATTACAACTCTTTTATAATAGTAAATTATGCCAAGAACAAAAAGTTAACATCAATCAGCACTATCCCATTGAAGTCACCCATTAAAATGAAGATTGAAGATCCCAGAAAATGACTTATCACATATATATAACCCACAATCTACACTTTACACAGAAAGGTATCTGGATACTATTTTTCATCCATGTGTGAAACTAAAATAAAAGATAAAGGGAGATATCTTCCACAGGAGTCTTCACATTTTATTATCAACATCAAGTTGAACAAATTAGCTCTAACATAGAGCTAGAAGCCTAGGGGCCTAATTACACAAATGAGACATGCTAGTCTCCATACTTTCTCCTTTGGCTATAATATGAAAGGGTATTCAAAATGGGCCTTCAAGTACTTTATTTTACACAAATTGAAGGGACAATGAAGTATGAGTTATCCAATTCAGGTTGCAAGTGTGAGACATTTGGGTCATTTTTCTCAAATACAATAATGCTAAGTAGTCCTTTTGAAAGAACTTCAAATCTGTTGCTGTAAGAATTTCATCCCTCTTTCTTTCTTTAGTTTTATTGCAACATCATCATTTAAGATTACTTGCAAATCTTTGCTGGTTGTAAACCATTTTTATAGTATGTTAATAAAAGAAGGATTTTTAAAGTTGCATCAAGCAATAAAAAAGCAAGTAATGTACATAGTAGCATTGTATAAATCAATATCTATAATCAAAATCGTGAAGTATTTACTAATTACAACTCTTTTAATTGAGCCTCATTAGACCTGTCAATTAATGGAGGTAGTGAATGGAACAAAGAATCACAATTTTTTGAATTGGTGAGAACAGATAAGTCTGATTAAGGCTCTTGAGCAGACAAACCATGTTCAGATTTCAGTGCATAATACAAAAATCCTTGAGCGAGGGCAGAAGGAGAAAACAGCAGTCATGGGAGTATTTGATCAACAATTGAGGAGCTCAATAATACCAAACAGATGCCTATAAAAAACTAACCTAAGAGGAATTTTAGGCTTTTCTTGGATGGGTATGCGTTGTCTTCATCTCAAAACCATCAAATCCTAATTGAATGCCTACAGCAGAACCAAAAACCACTCAAAATGAACATGTAAAAAAAAAATCCCAACTGAATATTAAACCCAAACTCACAAACCACAATCCACAAATTCAATCCAAAGCAATAAAAAAAAAACCCAGCCTTGTACGTATATGCACACCCACGTCTAGCTCGAATCAATCCAAAGCAAATTATTGGCAACTAATCACGAATTTACTGGAAAATAAAAAATAAAAAATAAAAAACCAAATCAGGGAAAAAGAGAGAGAGAGAGAGAGAGGAAAACTCACATTAGGTTTTGCTACACCTGTCAATGAGAAGACAAAGATATCAGAAGCCTATTTATAAAAAGAAAAAATCAATTAGAAGCCTTGAATTCCATGGGTGGCAAGTGGTAACTGAAGTTGGGAAATCTAAACGGAAATCTGAATGGCTGAAGATGAAGGGGCGAGGGAGAGAGAGAAAAGAAGGGATGAGGGGGATGAGAAGGCGTGCCCTAACGGTTGGAGATGAGGGGGCGAGGGAGAGAGAGAAAAGAGGGGGAGAGGCAGGTGAGAAGTCGTGCGTGAAACAGAGAGAGAGAGAGAGAGTGGAGAACGTGTGTGAGAAAACATTAATTATGTCACATGTGAGTGAGAATTGAATTAAATAGAGGAAAGAAGACCTAGAATTTTGTGGGTGCAGGAATTCTGATGTGACAGTGTTTGGAGGAAGCTAAAAACCTTCTCTCAGCTTGGCTTTTAGTTTATATAATAGATTAAATTTATAAAAGGGAAACTGAAATTCCCATGGACTCACAAAATTAAATGATCAGCTTTAATTACAAAGCATTTCTTCTACTGTACCTTCTTTTGACATTCAAATTTACGAATAATTATGAGGTTCACAAAAAAACACCTTTTGATCATAGGCCTCTTTAGTCATAGTTAATTGGTTTTAGGTTTGATGCTCCGGAAAAGCCTACCGCTACTGGGATACAGAGGACAAATGGGCACTAATTTGATAGTGTTCATGGGAATTATGACACAACTTTTATTTATTTTTTTGTAAGTAGATTGGCAGAATGAAGAAGCAGAGTTTAGAAGATCTCTTTAGCAAATATTCCACCCGACCCCACCCAGACAAAGCAACTCCGAGTATATAGCCAAACTCAATCTGTAAGCCTAAAACCACACAGAAAAGAAACATGAGTTATCTTGCACTAGTTTCTATGCTTTTGTTTTCAGTTTCATCGGCAACTTCCTATCCAACCCAAAAAATCTTCATGCAGTGCATGTCATTCAACACAATTTGGTGCTTACACCAAATCTGTTAAGATTATCCACACATCAAACTCCTCCTTATATTCATATCTTTTGCAATCTTCTCAACAAAATCTTAGATGGGTAAATTCCACAAAGCCGAAACCTCTTCTCATCATTACACCATTCCATGAGTCTGAAATCCAAGCAGCCTTCTCTGTAGCAAAAAGCATGGGTTACAAATCAGAATCAGAAGTGGAGGCCATGACTATGAAGGCCTATCCTACCTCTGCAAAACCCCATTTATCATAATTGACCTTATCAATCTTCGATCAGTTGAGATAAATCTTGAAGATGAAACAGCCCGGGTTCAGTCTGGTGCAACACTAGGTGAGCTTTACTATAGTATTGCCAAGGAAAGTGGAATCCATGGATTCCCAGCAGGGATATGCCCTGCTGTAGGAGTAGGTGGACACTTTAGCGGTGGCGGTTTTGGTACCTTGTTGAGGAAGTATGGCCTTTCTGTGGATAATGTCTTGGATGCTTACCTGATAGATGTTAATGGAAATATTGCTGACAGAGAAGCAATGGGAGAGGATTTGTTTTGGGCTATTAGAGGGGGTGGTGGAGCAAGCTTTGGAATCATACTTTCATGGAAAATCAAGCTGGTTTAAGTCCCACAAATAGTCACTGGTTTCACTATTTCCAAAACACTTGAGCAAGATGCAACTAATCTTGTCAGCAAGTGGCAGTGCATTGCAAATAAGCTACATGAAGATCTCTTTATTAGAATCATTATTCAAGATGTAGGAAATGGGAATCAAAAGACAGTCCAAGCTTCCTTCAATTCAATCTATCTTGGAGGAGTTGAAAGACTAATCCCATTGATGAATGAAAGCTTCCCAGAGTTGGGATTGCAGGCCCAAGATTGTATAGAAATGAGTTGGATACAGTCTATCCTCTATTTTGCTGGGTACCAAAGGAGGGATCCTTTAGAGGTCTTGCTAGACAGAAAATCCCTCTATAAGAGCTTCTTCAAGGCAAAATCTGACTTTGTTAAGAAACCCATACCAGATATTGGACTAAAAGGGATATAGGAAAGGTTTTTGGAAGAAGAAATAGTGTTTATAATCATGGATCCTTTTCCACACAGAAAAGGTAATTTGTACAACATACAATACGTAGTTAAGTGGGAAGTGAATGGCATTGTGGCATCTAACAAGCATGTACATTGGATAAGAATGCTTTATAAGTACATGAAACCTTATGTGTCCAAGTATCCTAGGGCTGCCTATCTCAACTAATGGGACCTTGATTTAGGTACCAACAAAAAGGGAAACACGAGCTACTTAGAGGCTAGAGTTTGGGGTGTAAAGTACTTCAAGGGTAACTTCAAGAGATTGGCACAGGTGAAGAGTGAGGTTGATCCAGACAATTTCTTCAGAAATGAACAGAGCATACCACCCCTTCCTGCAAGCACATAAAGCTGATACATTTGAGAAGTGAGGTGCTGTAAGCTTCCCTTCCAGCTTATATGACTTTTCAGACAGACGAGTTGCTCTCTGAGGCAACTTGACAAGAAGATCTCACTACTTAGCTTTCAGCTTATATGATTTGTAACCACAATACTCCAAAAGGTTCACAAACACAAGGCTAGCTGTAAGCCATTCCAGAATATTGAATCTTGCTGATCGATACCAGGAAATATAGATATACAACTGCATCCAAATTCAAACACTAAAAAAGAATAGTTTTTGCTGCCAACTACCCTAATTTGAACTCAGATAAACTAGATCTTATCTTCCAAACAACTCTATAAATCCTTTATCGAACTTGTTTTTTTTTTTTTTTGATAATTTAATAGTTAAGAGAAGAAAATTTGAACCTTTATAAAAGAGATCAATCAATGTCAATTTACTTACAAGACTTTTGACCTTTATCAACCTCATTTATTAGCCTTGACCATAAACATAGCAAGAAATCCACCTAAACAAAACAAGCAAACCACGAACTTGCCCCAAAACCAAAATCTTTTATGGATGTTGAACCTACAACCTCACTGTCCACTTAGGAGGAAGTGTCAATTTTTTATTTTTTATTTTTGGCAAATGAAGTGTCAATTGAGCTAGAGCTCTTTAGTACCCAGAAAACAGAATCTTCATTGTAACTCATTGATTATTCTAGGAAACCTTTAAATCAAGATCGTAGACACATGAAAAAAAAAAAAAAAAAAAGATCTCGGTGTAAGACTCTTGAATGCCAAAATTCTCGTATATCAAATTTTAATCAGAGGAAACATGAAACATCTTAACTGTTTCACTGATATTCCAGGGTATGATTCACAAATAATTTACTAATTTGGAAACAGGTGAGCAGAGACATGAAACATTTTCTCTAGGAAGGAGTGAACTAAAAAACAAAAATGCCTTCCCATGTGCTGTCCCAGAATCTTCATCTTCTGGAGATCTACCAGTTCTCAATAGTGAAATCAATCAAAATTTCTTACATCAATTCTAATTGAATAAAAGAACTTGCATCAAAACTTCCCACTTCAAACACAGGTCAGGATACCCTTGCAGTAGTAATATACACAGTTTTGCAACTCTGATGTTTCACTTCTTATTTCATTTTTGCACCAGCCGTTTGTAAAAGGCTAACAAACAATTCCTGTTGCTCTTTGCTCAGCAAAGAAAACCACTTCCGGATAAAATCAACCAGAACACACTGAGTTGCAGTTGCCTGAAGCTTCACATTACTCTGAACAAGAGTTTCAAAATCGAGAGGAAGAAGCCCAAGCAAAGCAGTAACAGTGGCAATTTGAATGGGAAGACCTGCTTTCATGGTAGCATCCCGACTCAGAAAAGCAGACAAATTACATCTCAAGTTTTCAACTCCTGCATCTTCATATCCACCAGAATCAACTCCAAGCCTGAAAATTAAAACAGAACTCATTAATTAAAGCAAATTGATCAATGAAATTCAATTGTGACACAGTCCAATAAGAAGTCAAATGTCTTGGTTGGTAAATGAAGATTTTTATGCGTGAATGCAATTGAGATTCCACATGAACATGACAATGTACAATAAAAAAAAACATTTAAAGGACATCCTTTTAAATATTTAACAGTAGGGTGGGTGAAGGGTTTTGTTTCTTCCTATCTCACAAAATAAAATGTCAATTTATTTGTTTTTAATAAGTAAAAATTCCATTAATTTTTTACCATTAATATATTTACCCATATCCAAAAAAAATGAAAAAAAAAATGCAAGAAACAAAACCCCCAAAATTAGAAGGTTGACATTGTTTCATACAATAGAGTAATTTCTAGAATTCAAACGCCACCCAACAGTAAAGCAAATTAAATATAAAATTACCTCCCAAGTTGACTGAGGAGAACAACAATAGCAGCAGCAAAGTTCTCCAACACGCATGATTCCAAAATTTTTAACAGCTGAGGGACCATTTCGACGCTTGTCCAGTCCCAGCTCTGCAATAAAAGAGTAATTCAGGCAGAATGTCAGGTTTGTGCCTCCCAGAACAAATTTGAACCATTTAAAGTTCTCCAACAATGGAAAAGTCAATTACAAGACCAAAACAAATTTCCAAAAACAACTGAATCTTGAAATTAATCTAAAGAAAAAATATTTGAAACATATAGCCAAAATCTGGTAGCTGCAACTGACAGAATGACCTACGCATCATTCAAGATTGCAGTCAAATGAACAGCTCTGCCCAAGCAAAAATAAAACCACAGTACCTCAAAAACTATTATGCTTCTGGTAGGATCAAGCTACATGCCTCGTGTAACTTTTGTCAATTTTACTCCACTTAATAACTTTTTTTGGATGTGTTTTTAAACAAATCCACAATTAGGATTACACCATCTCTTTATACCCTTCATGCTTGCAAAATATGAAGGTGATCATCAATCAATTACTATCTCATCTATAAAATATTTAAATTTCAACTTTTTTTGGATTTTAAAATTATTGCAAAAAAATAAGTGTATAATTGAATAATAAATAATATCCGATTAAAATGAATTTTGGTGTGCGTGTTAAAGATCAAAGAAAACGTGTAACAACAATTGGGTTTTCAAAATATTAATCTAATAAAAAGTTATCAAGTGGTTTAACATTAAGCAAGAATTAACTTGATCCAGATGCTATACATATATAATTTGACAGCATGGAAAAGTCGGTATGTCAAACTAAAAGGCTAAATTGCCTAGGCCAGCAGCCAAGGTTACACATTATGACAGATTCATAATACTTAGGATTTTATATAACTTGAGAACATGAGAAAGCCAGTACATCAAACTAAAAAGACAAAGTTGACTAGGCCAGCAGCCAAGATTACACATTGAGACAGATTCATAAAAATTCGGATCTTCAATTAGCTGAAACATAGCATGGGATCCATAAAATGTATCCCAGTATACTCTACCATGAGTAGCTAACTTCAACTAACAGCCTACTTTTGCATGAAACTACTGTCCATACCATTCAAGTGCATTCTTTCCTATTTTGTTGTAAAGAGAATAGGATTATAAATAACCATGATGACTTCCACGTCTAATTACCTAACACCACAAAGCTCACATTGTTCCTTTCACATAGCTTAGTTGAAACCTAGTCATTTAGCAAGGAGCCACTACGACATCATCCTTGTTGGGCAAGGCATAAAATTCATGAAATTGTTTTTCTTGAATAATAAAAACAGAGAAGTGTTTATGCAACGTCTAATATCTAAATATAATTGAAATCCTAGAAACTAATCAAACATATTAGCCTCAAAGAAGGAATGCCAAGTCAACTCACAATTCAGGGTGGCAAGCTATAACTGGTAAACCCCCACAACATAAGCACACAAAACTAAGAATTAAAAAGACAGCACAACAATGAACTCAAGATAGTGAATCCCATACCATGTTGCATGCAACCAGCTCCACCAACGATAAAACATCACTAAGGTGACAGAGAGTCATATTAACAACAGAGTCTGATTTAGTAGTGGGCCTCTCACACTTGTCCAAACCACAGGAGGCATCACAATTCAAATCAGCGACACAAAAATCCTCTTCATGGCTTGAGTATTGTTCAGATTTCAAGTTGTCACACAAGACTCCAGAATTCAGTGCATTAAATGATTTAATCACATCATGATTCGAGGTGCCGAACACAGCAATATTCTGGAGCAATTCTAAGAGCAACAATGTTAACGTATCTACAGAAATGGCGCCCTCCGAAAATGGGCATTTGACACATGGATGGAACTGAAATTGAATCTTGCCAACAGATGAAAGACAAGCAGCAGCATCAACTGATATATTTACTCCCTCAAGTAACATTACTATAGATTTCAAGACCATCATCGTCAACTTGTAATTGCTCAGGCTGAAAAACTTCTGTCCACCCAGATAAGCAAACACATGAAGGATAGTCAGCACCAATGAAGCCTCACAGGCATGACTTCGAAAGATGTTGTATGATGTCTCACAAATAAAACCAATGTGGTCAATTGATGCACATATTGATGCCAGTATAATGCTCCCAGCCACCAACATGTCAGCTGAAGCAGCTACATACAATAATATTATATTTACACCATCCAAGTGGAAGTTGATTCTTGAATCACATTCGATATAAGTCTCAGAAGATACATTATCATACACAATAACTCTTCCAAATATGAGGAAATCCTCAATGAGACTAAGCAGTTCATCCACAAAACCGAAATCTGCAAATATGCTTCTTGTCTCCATATCAGATATCACTGGCAAAAAGGAAATTTTTTTTTTTAAAAAAAAGTTCAATTAAACGAATCCTAGAACAACAAATCAGAAAATTGTAAGAAATACTGAAATAGAATACACTTATAAATAAAAACGCAAGAAATGAGCAGACCTGCTTGTATGTGCCTAGCAAAAGAATCCATGCAGAAGATGGAATCCCTATTCAAAACGCTCCCAAATTTCCTTGGAGCAACCGTGGATAAATTGAGCAGCAACAAGGTAAAGAACACACAGACCTTTTCACTAAAAGCAGTCAATGAAAAGAAAATTAAATTACATCAAATAGGGCAATATTCATCATCTTACTGACCTCAAAGCCTCCATAGATCTTTTTTTAGGTCACATCTCTATATCTATCTTTATTTACACAAAGTGTTTTATCAATAATTACCGACGCACTTTGTTAGGACCTGCACCCACCTAGCAAGATATTGTCTGCTAACCCCAGGTAGAAACAAAACCGTGAGGCTTCAGGGCCAAAGCGGACAATATCTTGTTAGATGGTTGCGAGTCCTAACAAATGGTATCAAAATCGAGGACAGCTATAGTAACAACTCAAGGAAAATGCTAGCCAAATCTACGTTTATACCCCAAAAGGACTAGTCAAGTTACAATTGGGGCTCCTCGCAATTGTTAATAAAGCCTAGTTCAACCCAGTATATGCCCGATGTGGGACTCAACGTACACACACTTATCAGAATTTGGGGCATCACAATCTCCTCCACTTAAATCCCTAACGTCCTCATTAGGGCCCATATGTCCGAGCCCACACGGGATTACTGGGTTGGCTCTGATATCATTTGTAACAACCCAAGGAAAGCGCTAGTCACATCTGCGCTTATACCCCAAAAGGACTAGTCAAGTTGCAATTGGGGCTCCTTGCAATTGTTAATAAAGCCCAATTCGACCTAATAAATGCCCGATGTGGGACTCGGCAAACAGAGACACTTATTAGAATTTGGGACATCACAATCTCCCCCACTTAAATCTCTAACGTCCTCGTTAGAGTCCATATGTCCGAGCCCACACAAGATTACTGGGTTGGCTCTGATACCATTAATAACAACCCAAGGAAAGAGCTAGCCAAATCTGCGCTTATACCCCAAAAGGACTGGTCAAGTTACAATTGAGGCTTCTTGCAATTATTAATAAAGCCCAGATCGATCCAGTATATGCCCGATGTGGAACTCAACGCACACACACTTATCAAAATTTGGGGCATCACAATTAGTAACAACCAAAGGAAAGCGTTAGCCAAATCTACGCTTATACCCCAAAAGGATTAGTCAAGTTACAATTGGGGCTCTTTGCAATTGTTAATAAAGCTCAGTTCGACCCGGTATATGTCCAATGTGGGACTCAGCACACACACACTTATCAAAATTTGGGGCAACACAATCTCTCCCGCTTAAATCCCTAACGTCTTCGTTAAGGCCCATATGTTCGAGCCCACACAGGATTACTGGGTTGGCTCTGATACCATTAGTAACAACCCAAGGAAAACACTAGCTAAATCTGCGCTTATACCCCAAAAGGACTAGTCAAGTTACAATTGGGGCTCCTTGCAATTGTTAATAAAGCCCAGTTCGACCCAGTATATGCCCAATGTGGGACTCAACGCACACACACTTATCAGAATTTGGGACATCACAGCTATCCTATGAGGGTGTAGCTTAGGCATGTGAGCCAAAAGTCTCACATTGCTTAAGTGAGTGTCTGTTGCTTGGTTCATAAGGGGGGATGCCTCATGCCTCACTACCTTGCAAGAGGCCTTTTACTTGGGCCTAACGAAGCCCCAAGTAGAAACAAAACCGTGAAGCTTCGGGCCAAAGAGGACAATATCTTGCTAGGTGGGTGCGGGTCCTAACACACTTAGTGAGTCTGAAACCCATGACCTCACCCTTTACCCTGATCTTACAAGAGGACAAGATGCCATTTGAGCTAGAGCTCATTGGCGAAAAACAATGTTAATGATTAACTAACAACTAAAGAACTCTTATGCAAGTCTTAAAAGCAAGAACACCTATATCATCTTGGATGGCAATGAATCACTTACACAAGTAAAAGATTTTCTTCCATCTTAAGGGCAAGCAGAATCTTTGGCACCACCCACTCTGTTTGAGAAAGCAAACAGCACCGAGCTATACAAGTTTTGGCAGCACAAAAAATCCTATAAACAGTGTTACAGTCCCTCATATTAGGAAACACAACACAATACTTGGGAATATTTTCATGTGAGGATCCAAGTTCATTTTCAACTGGAAACTTGAGTTCCTCATGTCTTGATATAGGTAAATTTGATATGCCCACCAAGTTTTCTTTATCAGTTAACAATCCTTCATAGGCTTCAGAATTATCCACATCAAAATTTCCAACACCATGAAGGTCAATATTAGGAAGAGTTGGTGACAGGGGCACTTCCATTGCCATCCTGTAACTTTCCTCATTGGCAGCATTATCCAAGGCCAGCAATTTCATATAGTCACCAAAAGCTACATCCTCAAAACCTACCAGAGTTTCAAGATCTATTGCATCCTCAAGGACTTCAGTTAAAAAAATTTCTGTCTTCTTTCGTCCATCACTTTCACAAAAATGCTTCTCAAGTACCTCATCATGAGATTTCCTCCTCTTGCAGAACCCGTCAAGCATAGGATATGGAATGCATTGCAGATTAGGAGCAAGACATCTTCCTTCTACCAACGGGTTGCCTACTTGTCTGCCTAACATACCATGCAAAATAGATAGCTTCTCTTCTATCTGCATATTCAATTTCTTAACCTTGGAATACCAATATTTAATGGATTCAACTGAATCAAGCACCCGCTTTCTCTTCCTAATATGCTCACAAACTCTGCCAACATCATCACTATCAGGAATTTTGACATTATTTTCAGCCACCTCAGCAAATTTTTCATTGAACCTTATTTTAGTAACTTCACCAGACAAGTTGGATATTGTTGGTTGCGCCTTCAAGTTCTCTTCAACCAATTTTGCAGATGTGGTAACAGAAAAAGCAGCCCTTTCCTGTGAGCCCATCAACTGTCCATCAGAAAAAGATGCCGTACTGGAATTTATTGCAGAAGTCTGTAACAATTTTCGGTTAGAGCATCCAAGCGGAGACTCCAATTTAGAATTAATACCTGAAATGGATTCAGCAAAATTTCCTCCAGATAAAGACAGCAATGGTGCAGAACGCTGTCGGGTTTGCCCACAAGGACCAGAGGAATCCATATCTATGCAGGAAGGCATCCGAAGTTTCTTCTCACTTAGAAAGTGTGCCTGAGATGGTTCCAAACAGCAGAGCTGCTTCTTCATGTTTAACCTTTGCATACATGCAATGTGCCCAGTCTGCAAAGTCATTGAACCCTTCAGCAAATAGACCATGAGCAGATGCTTATCCAGGTGTTGAGGACAGTTAGAATATAAGTTCTCAAAACATGCAGCAAACAGCTTGTGCAATTCAATAACTGTGAGTTACAAAGCAACTCTTTACATAATTGCAACTATTAACTTATTTAGCAGAATGAATGTGATTGCAAAAATAAGATGCTTACTTCATGACCAAGAGGGAATGCTCAACCAGTAGGACAAGAGAGAAGAGGTTATTTGTTTTGTTTATTTGTTCTTGTTAAAAAGAAAAGGCAAGAAGTAAGATACTTCAACAGACTGATTTAACTGTTTCAAACAACCTTGTAGGTAAGTGTAAAGCAGGCTGCATTTCTTCTGTAAACAATTCTAAAGCGTCCATGCATTAAAATTAGTTTTAAAAGCAAACTTATGCTCTACCCACCAGTTTATTAAATTAAAAAGCCATCAGATGAATACTTGGGGTTCAACTGTCATCAACCCTGCATCTGAGAAAAAAAAAATTAACCACTAGCAGACGAAAGTAAGAGATGCCAAAACCTGTATTCTATGCTTCAATGATAAGTTCCATGACAAGCAACATTACTACACAATTCAGATAAAAAAGTGAAAGAGTTCTAACTAATGAGAGAGGAAACCAACCTTTTCCAGGTCATCTATACCTTCAGTGCTGGGTGAGAATGAATTATTAAGTATATCCAGGTGATTTGCAAATTTATCAAACTCCAGCTTCAAGCAACCAAGTTCTTGTTGTAGGGTACGGTAACGACTTCTTTCAAACTTAGCCACTTGTTTGGCATGCTTTACTTGCAATTTCTCAAGCTTGAGTTATTATTGAACATCATACTTTTACATGCCTTAGCTATAAAACTACCAATTAATATTTTTTTTTAAACGAAAAAAGAAAAAGAAAAACATGTGAATGGCTAAATAAAGTAAAGTTATGCTAAAACTAAAAGCTACCCAATAAACTGCAATGTATACCTCAAAGATGGTCACTCACCTACAATCCAACTACTTCAAAAAAAAAAAAAAAAAGCAGCCCTAAATAGAGTATGAATCAAGATTGGATCCACTAACCTTTCCTGAGTTTGGCGTTGTCAGCTTGAAATCTATCAATTTGAGGTTGAAGGATGTTTACAGCATGACATAATGCATTCCGCTTATTTTCTAGGTTTGCATATTTCTCCTTCCACTGCCACACAACGCCATTAAGTTTTATTTTGTGAAAATTAAGAGTGTTTCCATACTAAAACAACTTCAATTAAAATAAAAAATAGAAGCAGAAACACATATAGTCAAAGAAAAGCCCATACCAGTTTACAGCACGGATTCCCCGCCCCAAGCTCTCCTGCTACATCCGCTGCCATCTCTACAAGTTCACAAGTCATGGAAACAAGTTTTAATAAATAGAAAATCTTAAAACAAAAAGAAAAGTATAAAATTGTGTTTGTTTGTTTTCTTTCTTTTTAATTTTCTTCTTCTAAAGTTCAAAACAGAACAAGATTCATTACAAAAATTTATAAATAAAAATAGAGAGTAAGAAAAACCCTAAACCCTAAAATTCTGAACAGCAGAAATAGAAGCCTAAAGCAAGCTTATTATTTTGAGAGTTGGCAGCTAGAGTAGAAATTTATGAAAAATAGCTTAAACACATACATGAAAAATTGCGTGTGACTCTCTCTGTGGGCAAACACATACATAGAAACAGAACATGAGCAAGCAAGCAGAGCAAGAAAAAAACAAATTTAATCATTTATCTTTCTTCTTGCAATTTCATCGAACAGGTGGTGGATGCAACTCAATTTCAACCCAAAGAGAAAAATCCAATACTATTAATAAAAAAAAAAAAAAAAAAAAACTGACCTATTTTGTTTGCTAGAAATTCGAAGAAGTGTAGGAATGTTCCAGGGCAGCAATGGAGATAGACATTGATATTTTGTAAATGAAGTAGTGAACTTTTTTTAACAGAGAAGAGTAATTAAGAGCATTCTCAGGCTCGCTGTACAGGTGGATTTGTAGATTGGGTTTGTTAATTTATATTATAAACTTAATGCAATGCAAGTGCCAGAATCTCAGTTGCCACACAAAGGTTGAACTCAAAAGTTTGGGGAAGAGACTAGAGAGAGGGAAATAATAAAAACTCTACTCTTCCCTATTTTAATAAAAAAAAAATATAACATTTGTATTTTACTTTAATCTTTTTACTCAAAAGCTTTTATTTAGAAAATCAGATAGGTATTTGTGTTTTTTTAATGAAAATTTTAAATTTCTCAATTTATCTTTGGGTTTTTATTTGTTCGATTCACTTTCAATTAAGTAATACATGGTCAAAATTTATCCAATACAAGTTGAAAATCTCTTTGCTGTTGTTGCTTTCCAATATCTTGTTGTGCATAATTATAAAAATAAAAATTCTTGTTGTGCATGTTTGGGACATTTTTTCCTCCCTCCAATTTCAAATACCTACCTTACCATGAACTTCCGTCTCATTCTCAAGAATTTTTCACCATCTAAATATAACCATTGTATTTAGATAAAATATTAAGATCATTAAAAACCTTTTAAAGGTAAAATTTCACTTTTATTATTATTCCCCTTGAGAAAAGTTAGAATGGCTTGCTTGATTTTTCAGCAAATTAAAATCTTTTACCTATTCACCAAAAAAACGACTAAACAAACTAATCCAATTTAAAAAAAATAAATAAAATAAATAAAAAACCAAACAAATCCAATGCAATTACATATTTGACTGATTGTTTTATGGTATGTAATTACACCATAAAACAATTAGTTTAAAATCACATGAATCACACAATAAAGAATTTTCCACCATCTTGGATTTGTAATCATATACATATTTGACCATTTGAAGTGTCAAATTTAACACTTATTCTTAATATTCAGTGTTATTTGAGAAGAGAAATTGCATCTTAGTGAACCATTAAGGAGTAACCTCCTCCTCTCCTTCCTATTCACGTTGTTTTCTTCTCATCTTGTTATGTAGTTAGCAACATTTAAGTGCCTCTCGATCAATGTCAACTATGAAAGCCTAAAACATAAAGAAAACCATGTCAAAACTTAAGAAAGTTATACCACAGTTACTCTAAAGACATACAAATCATTAAACTAATGCTTAAACTTGAATAAATCATCAAAGAAAGGGAAAAAACAGTATATGTAACATTGAATAAAAATGAACTTGTCTAAATCTAATTCTCTCAAAATTGAATAGACACGACAAAGTAGATAAACAATTTTTCAAGATAAATAAAAGCAAAAAAACGTGTAGGCCTTCCTATGATCCCTCACCTCTTCCAATAAAAATCCTTCTTTGAATTTTGTAGAATAATTGTTGAGTTGAATTTGAATGGAGCGTAGAATTGTATCTAATAATCTTATGAAGTAATAACCCTACTAATATATAGAAAAATATAAGTAATAAAAAAAATTACATTTTAAACCCTATAGTTTAGGGGGTATAACAAATTAAACCCCAAAGTTTCAAAAAGCAACAAATTAAACCCCATAATTTCAAAAATATGTGTTTTACTCAAAAATTTATATACACCCCAAAAGTCCTTGCATCAGGTTAGTCATGCTTTAGACAAAAAAATCTATTTGCTACAACCTCGTGCTACTGTAGAGACTGACTCATGGGATTGTCCTCCCACGAGACCAAAGAAGCCCGTTTTCAAAAAGTTGCATCATGTATATGGATATTATATTAATTTTAGTATAAATTTATATTCACATAATTGAATTAGCTTTAGGGTAAAGAACTTGAATAACTGCTAGAGTTTTTGGGGGCTGTAGGTGCCTTTTTTTTTTTGTGAAGGAATAAATGGGAGGAGTGGGACCAAACTCTCACTAGGCCGTTGAAGTGGGCCTTATGGCTATGGCTGCCATTTTGACGGCCCAAAACTAAGATACACAGCCCATAGCAGTCCAATGTGCAATTTTTCTTGCTTAAACAACTCCTGCACCAAAGCACACAGAATAGGACCAAGATAAATGTGGCAGTGAACAGCGGGAGACAGGTTTGGGGGAGAGAAAATCCAGGATGGTGTGCACACTTGAAGATGAGCTTGTGGTTTTTAGATTATGGATGGTGTTTTTGTGTTTCGGACGGTTGCTGTATAGGTTTTTTGGTGTTATGGATTTCGTTGTCCTTTTTCCTGCTGAGTGTCTTCCCCTTTTATAATGGCCATTTTTTCCGCAGAAGGGAGTTCTAGTCATTTCGTTAGTACAAGAGCCATCTCCATTGGTAGACCATTTCTGTTATTCCCAAGACACACATTTTCCTCTTTTCAAGGCAGAAGCTTCTTTCAACCATACTTTTGCTTCTTTTCACGTTCCCGCCATATTATCAGCGTGATTTTGGCCTACTTTCCAGCTCCTTTCATCTGCAATATCATCATTATTTCTTGGGAAGATGAGGGCATTAATGGAGTTCTTGAGGAACACGGCTGCATTAAATGGCTTGCATTAAATGCCTTGTTTACGGGGAAGGGTTTGTATTAAATGCCTTGTTTTATGGAAGGAGAAAACTGTTTCGTGGTTTGTGTGCACACACATGGTTACAAGAATCAAGCTTTGGTAATCAAGGTATTTCCCAAACAAATCCCTCGATCTTTAGCCGAATTCATGAACCTCCTGGACAAACTCCCTTACCGCCAAACCATCACCCCGTGCTTCCTATAGAGAATAAGGAAATTAGTTAGCTTTTTGCAGGTTTGGGCTGCTGCATTAAACACTTATCACATCAGTCTCTTCTACTAGTGATTTCTCAATGGCTTGTTGAAGTTTATTAGCTTGTAATGGAACTAAAAAATCTCTTGATTTAGCTCCTGCCATGATTTCCGATGAGGTGACACCATGACTTTTGGAATTCTCTGTATAGAGAGTCGCCCATTTCATGGTGGGACCTCATGGACTTGGACCCCTCACTTGTTTTGGGTCTTAGTTCCTTTCATGGAATGGTTTATGGCAGGATTCGTTTAACATGGCTAGCTTGGTGGTATTATTAATCCGCTGGAACCTTTTTTACTAGACTTGTTGTGGTGGGACCCCTTTTATGTATTTTATATTACCCATTTCGTGGGATTTTATGGCCTTGAGCCTTCCACTTGCTTTGGGTTTTTCAATTCCCTTGGTGGAATATCTTATTGTGGTATTCTTTTAGCTCAGTGGTCCCATTATTTCTTTCGCTGGAGCTTTTGATCGGACTTGCCACAAGAAATAGAATTTAAGGATTTGTGTTATCCTTTGATGTGCTTTCCAACCTATAGGCCTTGTTTGTGTTGTTCTGGGGCCTTGGCATTAGGCTTTGTTCCCAATAAAAAAAATCTCAATGATTTGCGTTATCCTTTTGATGGGTTTGCGGGCCTTATGGGCCTATTTGTATTGTTTTGGAACCTTTGTATTAGGTTTTGTTCCCAATAAAATCCCAAGGAATTGCGTTATCGTTTTGATGGGTTTATGGGCCTTGTGGGCCTGTTTTATTTAGCCTTTGCATTTAGACTTTTACGGCAAGTCCCATTGCATTTGGGCTTTTTATCTTGCCATGACTTGGGCCTTGGATTACTGGTTTTTCAATAACCACGGGCTCCGCAGGAATGACGGTCCATAAACCTTTGTATTTGGATTTTATGAAAAGTCCTGTTGTACTTGGGCTTTTTATCTTGTCGTGGCCTGGGCATGAATTATTGCATTTTAATAATCGTGAGCTCTACAGGAACGACCATCAACATTAAGCCCCCCGAGCACGTGTGTTGCGTAAGAGGCAACACATGCAAGTAGCAAATCTAAGTTGGCTTTTGGCAGTTATCTTCTTCTTCTTCAATTTTTTGTTGAAATATCAGCTTGTTGGTATCTCTACATCTTCTTCATCATTTTTCTTTGAATCAAGAGTTTGCCGCAATTCCTAATGTGCTAAAACCCATATATATATATTGAAAACTTCTCATTAATAATCTCACCCATTGCCTTGTTGCTTCAGACATCAATCACGTCCATCCCACATCATGAGTACACATATTAATATATTGTTACTTCTTTTGATAACTTGTACTGCTTCTTTCCCATCTTCCTTTTTTTATTTTATTCATAAGTCTTGTATGCCATTACTTCCTCTTGTATTTTTTTTTTTTTAATTCATAAGTCTTGTATGCCATTACTTCCTCTTGTATCCGTACAACTTCTTTCACATCTTTTTTTTTTTTTTTTGGCTTGCTTCTTTTTTTTAAATCACAATCTATCCTAACCACACATTTGACTTTTGCCCCTTTTTCTTTTGTTTTGATCTTCTTCATTCCCAGCAACTCATGCATGCCGCCCTTTCCTTCTTTCTCTCTTCTTTTTATTTTTATTTTTTATTTTAAACAAAGTCTATCCTAACCACACATTTGACTTTTGCCCTTTTTTCTTTTGTTTTGATCTTCTTCACTCCCAGCAGCTCATGCATGTCGCCATTACCTCCTTTCTTTCTTTCTTTTTTTAATCACAATCCATCCTAACCTTCAGTACACATACTTGCTTTTCATCCTCTTTGTTTTGGTTTCTTCACTTCCAGCATGTATATCTCCATTTTTTTTTTTTTTTTTTGTGAAGAAAAGAAAACTCTTGCCATCTGTAGCTTCCTCCTTGCCACTCATTATGTCTACTCCACCTAAATCTCCATCCATGAGTTCTATTGAGTTATCATCATAACCACCCAAGGTGTCGACGAAAAAAGAAAAACTTACAGCAAGTGGATCGGCGAAGCGGAGTCAAGGAAGCTCAGCGGAAGGGAGAACCATGGTTTTAGGGATTGTTGGTGGTGATCTTGAGGCGGGTACCAAAGAGGTGATTAAGGCTTCTCCATTGCGAGTTGGGACCCCAGTGGTCCCTTTTTCTTCTTTGGCAATGACGATGGGCAATATTGGTACAGCTAGACCATTAAGAGATCCATGGTACCAAATGAAGGGGTTGTTTCCCGCGATAACTCCTGCCACTTCCATGACGATGTCCAACATGTATTGGGTATCTAGGGAGTTCTTTCAGTCTGTTGAAGAGGCATGGATTCCTGATCTGGAAGGGATTGTTGATTTGCAGATTAAAAGGGGTGTTCTTGAACTGGTACCGCTACAACTTGAGTATCCAAGCGGTATTGTTGAAACTTGGGCCGATTGGGTTGATGAAGAATTGGTGGATAACGAATTTGTTGAGGTCTTGCAGGAGGCAGGAGTGTTTGAGGCCATTGTCATATCACAGAGTCTCAATATGTATCGCGACGTCGCAGGAATCTGCCATTTGGTAAGGAGGTGGTGTCCTGCCACACATACTTTCTTTTTGGCTTGGGGTGAGTTCACTGTGACCATTGAAGATGTTGCAAATTTGCTAATGCTACCCATTCTTGGTGACGTCGATCCAACTAGACTTAGATTGACTACGGCAGAATCTGTGATTGAGGAAGAATTGATTGAAGGTTTTGGTGGGAAGAGTGCTTCTTTTGGCGAGCATCTTGCCAAACACTCTACTTGGGTTACCACATTCCGCAGGAAGTCTGATGAGTCCGAGAAGTATACTTGCTATGCTACCTTTGTTGCATTCTGGCTTACCAAGTTTGTGTTTTGTGAGCATCCTCATTATGCCATGCAGCCTTCTGTTTTCAGGTTAGCCATAAAGATTTCCTCTGGTAACTGTTTTCCACTTGCACCTATGTTCTTGGGTCATTTGTACACTCATTTGGACTTACTTCATGCTGATGAATTGATTGGGGCCTCCTGCCGTGTAGTTGCATTTGTGATTAATATGTCTTTACTTCAAGCTTGTTTGTGGGAGCATTTGAAGGAGTATAGAAGTAAGTGTAGGAAGCTTAAGGATGTTACAGCTAAATTTGAGAAAATGCCTTCTATCATTGCTGAGAAGTGTGTAGGTTTTAGGCAGGGATTTCCCATTATCTTCAAGTGGTTTGGGGCAAAAGGGTTGGCGGGTTTGATGGACTCGTTGGATAAAGAGATAGGGTTTACTTGGCGCCTTTACTCCAATTTGGTGTCGGGTTTTGCGTCTAGATCTCCGCTGCTTCTAATGCACGGTTTTGCTATAGGTGCTTCTGGGTTGAGGGAAGGCGACATGACCTGAATTAGCTATTTGGCTTCTATTAAGGTAGGATGGTTGCCAACTTGGTCTCCCCAAATGATCAAGTATGTTGCTTATTGTACCCATATAGTGGCCAGACAGTTTGGGTTTGATCAAGACATCTCGGGATCCAATCTTGAGGTCTTAGGTCCGGACTACCGCATGGATCCTTATTTAAAGGGCAAGGCTTATGCATTTTATTCCAGTATGATGCCTCAAGTCCTTTATCCCGGTCCTAGTCGAGTTGGGGCTTGTACCAAGCGTATGCATAATTATTGGGCAAGAGTGATGGGCATCTTTGTTAAGTATGTGAATGGTGGGACGCCGAGCGACATTCCTATGCCTAGTTTACGTATTAAGCCTCCATCAGGCTTTAGAATTCTTCGCAATGTTGCATCTGGGAATGGCTATGGTTCTCGCCAAGGGGCGGGCTATGTTGAGTGGCATGAAGAGAAGTCAAGTTGGAAAGTTTTTGGGACTCACCTTCCCCCGGAGTGGTCCTCCACCCATTTTACCTTCATTGAGGAGAAAGGAGGCAGGTTTAAGAAAGGAAAGAGGATTGCTGAAGAGTCACCTGTAGCTCCTATTGACCCCTCTAAGGAAGGAAAGAAGAAAGCTAGAGGGCATATGGCTCCAGCCACTCCTTTTCCTATTACCTCTATTGATGTTCTTGCCACATCTGAGCCGGTTAGTCCTTCTACTATAGTGACCAAAGGGAGTGCTAGGAGGACACATAGTCAATCCAAGCTAATTATTGCGCCTGTAGTAAGCAATTCTTCTGCTTCTTTTACCTTTTATTTTTTTGGCTCCGTGACTTGAGTTGATGCTTCCTCATTTTTTTTTTTTAGGGAAAGGATGAAAAAGGTAGCAAGGACTTACCCATTTATCTTTCTACTAGATCTCCTAGTGGAGGCAAGGAAACAAGTGCTAAGGCAGTGAAAGCTTTTGCTGAAGATGTTGACGCAACGGTGGATGTAGGAAATACCCTTCCTGAGGAAGGAGTCCATATAAATGCTATAGCTAGAGAGCTTAGCACCCTTAATGAGAGTAACATTAATATCTGTGAGCCAGAGGGCCTAGCTGATCCTACTAGAGGTGGGCTCATTGTTGAGGGAGGCACTACAGGAATTATAAGTATTTTTTTATTTTTTTTTATTTTTTACACATGCCTCCAGTACGTAAGCATGCTTGTGCATATGATTCTTTGTGTTGTCTTGCTATGATGTGTGTTGCCCTCCTTTTTTTTTTAACATTTAGGATCTTGACATTGACCTGAAGGGAGACGATGGTGTTGAGACTGTTGGAGCTCAAACTGAACTAGCTCCTATGGCTGAAGTGGAGGTAAATCTTTTGGACTTCTCATTAATATACTCCATTCCCAGGCTTACCCAAAACATTTCTGCACACACCTCCTTTCTCATCGCTTGGTAACATTGTTCTTTCGTACTTATTTCTTTTCTTAGACTCACAATGATAGCATTCGTGATGATGTCATCATAGTTCTGCCCCACGCATCTCCTGCCTCGCATGATTTCCTTGGAATAGGGCTATAGTCTCACTTCTCTTTATGCCTTTTGATTGAGAAAGTAACCATTTACTCGCCTGGTTGTTTCCTTTTGTAAATACCACTTGTTGCAGTTGTCGCCAGCGATAGAGAGCACTAAGGTTGCTGAGCCTACGACCATTGCTGGTAGGCCAGCAGAAGAGCTCTCTAAGCCTTCCAATTCTGATGACTATTTTGCAGGGTTAGGTGCTTTTCTCGATATCATGCGACCCAGCTGTGTTAGCCTCCCAATGACTCGAGATAGGCTTATTGCACATGCCGCACCCGCCAGTGAAAGGGTAGTTGACCCCAATAACTCGGCTCTCATCCCTCATGGTGGGACCCTTGCTACTGTAAGTGGGGATGGAACTAGTTCCAATGATTCCGAAGGGCTTAGAGGTGGCATGTTTGATCAAGATACACAGGACCCTTATGAAGACATGGATGACAATCTTGTGGTGAGAGAGGTGCCTACACCCTTTTCTAGTGAGATGGTAGATACCAGTTCTAGCTTTGGCGATGGTGTTGAGGTTTCACCTACAAGGGGTGATGATCTCGATCTGACCCTTAGAGTTCCATATTCTCGGTTGCATGGTGAGCTTTCAACTTTCTTCAATGTCTTTCTCTTGTTGCGTTTTGTTTCCTGTCATGGCTTTACCTTCTTTTTTCTTCCTCTTTTACTTCATTCTTTTTTTCTTTTTATTTTATTTTATTTTAATTTATTTTATTATTATTTTTTTTACAGAGGGATCAATGAGAACTATGGCAAGGGAGGGAACCTCAGCCAACCTTCCCTTAGCAGCTGGAAGGGTTGGTGTGAGTGAAGGGGGTGCCATTTCTGCTACTGAAGGGCTTACCCAATTCTTGGAGGATTCGACTAAGAAGATCTATAATGACCATAGCCCCAGACACTTCTGGGTTTTTGAGGAGAGCTTTGTGAGTTTCCTACGATTCCAAGTCCCAAGTGGGTGTCTGCCATTTTGGAGAGCTTACAGAAGAGGTTCGGTAACTTTACCTCAGGTTTCAAGTTTGGTTGCGGTTCCGGTAGCTTCTACCTCCACTTGCTTAGTAGTGTGCTTTGTGACAAGAAGGCGAACCCCACATGAGCTTGTTACTGAGGGGAAGCTCCAAGATTGGAGGGGGTGGCTAGAGAGCTCATATATCTTGGCTTTGCTATGGACTTTCTTTTGGAGAGGATCCATGAGGTGGCTTGCATATATTTTGGGAGAAAAGCTTCTGCAGAAGCTGAGGCCATTGATGCTCAGATTGCTTACTATAAGGAACAGATCGTCCAGCCGGAGGCCAAGAAGGATGGTTTACCTCCTGTTGTCCCATTAGGCAATTTTTCTTGCTAATTGTGTCCTTACCCATGGACTGATTGACTGATGCACTTTCTTTGATCTTTTTCTTTTTTTGTTTTTGGAAAACTTATCTAGCATTGTAATTTACATCTGGGATTTGTATGGGATGTGATGTCTGAACTATTTGGTGTTGTGGTTTATGATTTGTATGGGATGTAATGGTTGAAATGTCAAGCCATGATTTTTTTTTTTTTACTATGTGTATATTTGTTTTTGTTTTTTTTGTGCAAAGAGACTTAAGTACTTAAAGACACACTGATCATTCATTACAAAGTGTGATAGCCAAACAATCCTGACATAGTTAGTGCTTTGGATACAAAAGTAGGAAATGGAAATATACTCTTGCCGTGACACGGCAGGATGAGCAAAGACAAAAGAAGTTTCTCCCATGGGAGATGTACCCTTGCCTTGGTACAGCAGGAAGGGTAAGGACAAAAGAGTTTTCCTCTGTGGGAGTCTAGGCATAATAATGTTTCAACCACTTCCCATTCACTGGGTCCACCAGAACAGTTCCATTTGCCTTGGACAATTTGTAATAACCACTTACATGAGCCTTACAAATCACATAGGGTCCCTCCCAATTGGAAGCAAACTTAGAAAGGGAAGGCAAACCTCTCCTTACGTAGTCAGCTGCTTTTAAAACCAATTGACCGGTCGCAAAGATCCTTTCTTTGACAATCTTGCTGTAAGCTCCAACCATCTTGAGGTGATATCTTCTAGTATTTTCCAATGCTTGGTTCCTTGCTTCTTCAAGAGCTTCCAAATCACAAGTCCTCAATTCTACACACATACTTGTATCCACATTATTCTCAGTTCCTTGGATCACACGAGGTGTGGGTTTGGCTATTTCTATTGGGGCAATAGCCTCTGTGCCATAGACCAACAAGAATGGGGAGAAGCCAGTGGCGGTTTTAGGGGATGACTAGTAGGCCCACAACACATCCAAGAGATGAAAGCCCCAATTCTTGCCATAATCGTACACCATTTTACTGAGAATGCATAGGAGCATGCGATTGGTTGCTTCGGCCTGGCCGTTACCTTGCGGATAATATGGGGATGACTTGAGGTGCTTCACGCGATAATGCTTTACACGATAATGCTTTGTCATGGCTCGCACATCTTTATTTATGAAAGGTGTCCCATTATTCGTGACAATCTTGTGGGGTATGCCGAAGCGACATATGATGTGCTCCCATATGAAATTGGCTACTACAATGCCTGTTGCCTTCTTGAGAGGGATGGCCTCCACTAACTTGGTAAAATATTCTGTTGCCACCAAAATCCAAATATATTCTCCACTTGCTAGGTTAATGGGGCCAATAAAATCCAACCCCCAAGTGTGGAATGGCCATGGGGTGGCCATGTTCTGCAAAGTGGTGGGATGTGAATGAATTAAGTTAGCTTGTACCTGGCATGTGTGGCAAGTTTTGACGAATTTTGCAGCATCCTTTTTTATGGTGGGCCAATAATACCCCAAGCTTAGCAACTGTTGATACAGCTTCTTCTTCCCTTGGTGTTCTTCGCATTCTCCTGCATAGGCTTCCTTAAGGGCCGCTCGTGACTCTGATGGTCCTAAGCACCTCAGAGGTTCTTCTGCCAGGCCTTTCTTGAACAAGGAACTCCCTTCCGTGAAGTATCTGAGGGCTTGCCTTTTAAGCTTGTAAGCCTCTCCATGAGCTTCTGGCAAAATCCTTTGAAACAAATATTCAAAGAATGGCATGCGCCAATCTTCCGCCACTAATACTGCATATACTTGCTCATCTTCAAACTCATTTTGATGTAGGACACACACCTTGGATTGTTGCAGCTTCTTGGCGCATGCTAGGCCAGTACTAGCCAATTCTCTGAAGTCTACGGTAGAGGCTGATGCTCTTGTCGTGTCCGCATGTTTTTGCATGGACATCCAATAAGCGCTTGATAGCCTCTTTCTTGCCGAGGCATCTTGCTAGAATTCCCTTAGGGAGTCTGATATACAATTGGTCTCCTATGAGTGTTTAGTCTTTGAGTACTTTTAGACTTTTCTTATTGCTGCTTGCTGTTGCCATATCACTTTTAGTCCCACTGGCTGGCTTTGCAGGAACATCTCCCCTAGTAGTGCTTCCTGCGGCGCAGTAGCCACTAACAAGAGCCGCTTTAATTGGATTTCTCCAGTCGTTCTTATTCATGGGGGGCTTGGCTAGCTTTTGCTCCAATGTGTTGGTGATGGAGGTGTCCCTTTTGACAATGGTGACATTAGTGCTTGCTCCTTCAAAGGACACCTGGGATCCCAAGGCTGCCAATGCATCCGCATATCGGTTCTCACTTCTATGAGCGTACTTAATAGTTAAAGTGTCGAATTTTTCTTCAAGCTTCTGGGCAAGGGTTCAATACGGTGCCACGCTTGGTTCCTTCAAAGAGAAATCCCCATTTGCTTGGCTAACTACAAGATTGGAGTCTCCAATTACCTTTAGGCATTTGATACCCATCTCATGAGCTATAGCAAGCCCAATTAAGTATGCTTCATATTCTGCCGCATTATTGGAACATGGGAACCCCAACTTGAATGACATTGTAACAACTTGGTGGCCTTTTCTGGATAAAACTATTCCAGCCCCTCCTTCGGTTATGACAGAGGACCCATCAAATCTAAGGATCCATGAGAAATTAGTGTAGTCCACTATATCAACTTCATGAACTTCCCCTGGGACTTCATCTGATATACAAAAGCTATCTTCGCATGAGAATTGTGCCATCATCTCGGCTATTACTTGGCTTTTGATGGTCGTTGGCGTGATTGGGGTGATCTTATATTCTGATAGTTGCAATAGCCATCTTGCAAGTCTTCTGGAAAGGAATGCACGCTGCAGTAGAGTTCTAATGGGATGGGACTTCGTCATTAAGTGAACTTGGTGGGCCAGGAAATAATGTCTAAGCCTTTGTGACGCATACACCAATGGCTTGATTATTTGATGCCAAGTATAACTTTAGAGGCTTCTCCATGATAGGAGCATAAACAGTGGGTAACTTGGACATTATTTGCTTCAATGTTTCAAATGTTTTTTGACATTCTTGGGACCAAACAAAAGGCATATTCTTCTTTAATAAATGAGAAAAAGAAGAAGTTAGTGATGCTAACCCGGGTATGAACCTTCGTATGTAGGAGAGTCTTCCCAGAAAACTTTTGAGTTGTTTGACATTGGTGGGCGGCTTCATTGTTGCTATTGCAGTGGCTTTTGTGGGATCCACGTCGATGCCTCGTTTTGGACTAGAAAACCCAAGAACTTTCCTGCGAAAACACCAAATGCACATTTGAGTGGATTCATGTGAAGCTTGTAGACTCTGCATCTTTCTAGAATTTTTCTTAAAGTCTCTAAGTGGCCTTCCCTTGTTTTGGATTTGATCACCACATCGTCCACGTAGTCTTCTATTTCCCAGTGCATCATGTCATGGAATATGGTGGTCATGGTTCTTTGGTACGTTGCCTCGACATTTTTTAAACTAAATGGCATCACAGTAAAGTAAAAGTTGCCTATTGGTGTCCGAAAAGCTATTTTTTTTAGCATTTTTAGGGGACATTCTAATCTGGTTATAGCCACTGAAACCGTCCATGAAGGAAAACATCTCTTGACCCGCTGCAGAATCAATCAGCACATCCATGCTTGGTAAAGGGAATTCATCTTTTAGACAAGCTTTGTTTAAGTTGCGAAAATCCATGCAGCACCTTATTTGACCATTCTTTTTCTTGACCGGGACAATATTGGATAGCCATTGTGGGTGTTGAATAGGATCGACAAATCCTGCGGCAAGGAGCTTTTGGATTTCCTTAGTGATCTGGGCTTCAACTTCAGGATGAAAGGTTCACTTTGGCTGAACAACTGGCCTTGTTCCTGGTTCCACATTGAGGGCATAAGCCACCAATCTTGGGTCGAGACCCGGCATTTGATCATACTGCCATGCGAAAACATCTTGGTATTCTTTTAACAGCCGGACTAAACTAGTCCTTTCTCCTGCGGAGAGGGACGCACTTATGGAAATAGGACATTGAGTCTCTGGGTTATCACTCAAATTGATAACTTCTAGATCTTCTGCGGCTAGAGATGGTTGATAGTCAACTTCTTCCTGCGGTTCTTCCATTAAGCCTTCGTCGGGATTGCGAACCGCTTCTTGTATTGCACAACAGGAGGGGATGGCCCTACCAAGCTTCTTATTAAGGTCTTCTTGCGGAAGGCAGTTAGACCCCACGCACCATCATAAGTGATAGACCATCTTCCCATTAGGGAGTTGGACTCTTACGCATTTGGGGCGTTGATCTTGGGCTTCTGTTACGTCTTCTTTCCGTTTCCTTTTCAGCTCTAACATGTTCCTAAGATCCACTTCAGGGTGATCCCTTATGTCTTCCCATGCGGGGAGAGGCGTCCCCATGGTTCTAGAAGTCGAGGACTCTCTTGCGGGAGCAAGGTCCTCATAAAAGGTTGCCTCCACAAAATGTGCTTTTGTCTCATCAAAAGGGGTATTGTTCGTTGGAATCTTGATAGGCTTGCCATTGAGCATTCCTTTCACGCATTGATGGTAAGTTGAAGAGACTAGTTTATGCTTATGCAACCATGGACAACAAAGAAGTACATGATAGGAAACCACAGAGTCAATGACATGAAAACGAGTAAGGGATAAGATGGGGCCTACCTTCAAAGCAAGTTGTATATGGCCGATTGTGTACTCTGCAGCGCCTCCGAAGCCAGTGACCTCCATAGGTGTATCTTGTATTTTTCTTCTTGAAATGTTTGTAGCTTGCAGCGTGCTCACGGGTATCAGATTGAGAGATGAGCCTATATTAACCAAAGCTCGTCTAACTTGTACCTCATTAATGCTAGCGGTGAAGTAAAGTGGCCGCTTATGATCCGGATACTGTACTTCCATGTCCTCATCAGTGAAGGAGATGGTGATGGTGGTTTCTTGATAAGCTCGGCTTGCGTGCGCTTTTGTAGTAAAACATTGGGCACCAGATTCTGCTACAATAGAAACGAGCGCCCCGGTGGCCATCTTCCTAGCTTCAGCCCCAGTCCTAACTGATCAAACAAAGATAGGAACTTTGGACTCTTTTGCAATGCCACGATGGTTGACTCTGAAGGAGCTATTTCTTCTTTGTCCATATCTAGATCCGCAACATTACCATGAATGACTACCGCAGTAGCACCTCTCCCATGTTGTGGCAAAGGGTTCCTTTGCACCTCCTGTTGTGGTTTGAACAACTCTAGAGTCCCATCTTTTATCTTGGTTTGGAACATTTTTCACAAAGTCCTGCATTCAATTGTAGGGTGATGAACATATTGATGTAAGCAGCAATACCTTTCATGTTTCTTTTGTTCCTCCGTTGGTGGTCTCTTCGCAGGTCTTATAAGTCCATCAGCGATCCATTTGTCTAGGATGGCATGCATTTCTTGCTCTGTACATGGGATGGGCGAAAGCTCTTCCCGCAGTTTATCTTCTTGTCTCTTCCTCTTTGTATCAGGGTTTGTGGACACTGCCAAAACCTTTTGACCACTTCTCTTTGGCTTTTCAACCTGGGCTTTAACGGAGAGGGCAATCTTCCCTGCCTTCTGCAACAACGCCGTGAACCTTACGATATCAAGATTTTCCAGGTGAGCGTGATATTCTATGGGCATGTTGGTAATACAAATCCCTACTAGTTTTGACTCTTTATGATTACCATAGCAATTCAAGGCTGCATCTCTGAATCTTTTAATGTAAGGGAGTAGGCCCTTTGTTGGACCTTGCTTAGTATTGTGTAGAGTAAGGAGTGTGATCTTGTCTTCAACGTGAAAATACTTGGTACAAAAGACTTCTACCATGTCATCCCAAGTACGGACAGAATCCGACTTGAGCGTTGTGTACCATGTGTATGCACGATCGGTCAGTGACTTGGAGAACTCTCTTAGACAAAGGTTCCCATTGCCAGCGTGAGGCACCATGGCATCTAGGAACTTACTGACGTGCTCAGTGGTGTTTCCTTTGTGCCCATTGTATTGAGTGAAGGTTGACACTTCATATTTGTCTAGGTAAGGTTGATTGAGCAATCTTGCGGGATATGGTGGTCGTCTTGCAAAACGTTGAGTTCCTGCGAGAACCCTTTCTTTTCCCGTAAGGCAGCTACTTCGGAGAAGGTCATGTACTGTGGTGGTTCGTCTTCGCCCGCCGGTTTGTCAACGGTATTATCTTTTTGTTTAACTCTACCTCTCCTTCTAGCGGTTCCCGATGGTTACGAGAGTTCTTCTTGTCCCTCAACTCTTTGATCATGCCAACCACCTCATGTTGGGAGACCTGCAAGGCTTTTATCATGTCAAACATTATTGTAGGTGGGGGTGGGTCTGTATCTTTGTGGTGCACTTCATGATCTATTGGATGGGGACTTTCTCCTTGTGTCACACTCACGTCTTGTGACCATCTGGGATCACTCTTTCTCGTCTTAGGTGGCATCTTCGAGTAAAGCAATTCCCACTCCCCAACGGTGTCGCCAATAAAATGTAGGTGCCTTTTTTTTGTGAAGGAATAAATGGGAGGAATGGGACCAAACTCTCACCAGGTCATTGAAGTGGGCCTCGTGGCTATGGTTGCCATTTTGAAGATGATGGCCCAAAACTAAGATACACAGCCCATAGCAGTCCAATGTGCAATTCTTCTTGCTTAAACAGCTCCTGCACCAGAGCACACAGAATAGGACTAAGATAAATGTGACAGTGAACCGTGGGAGACAGGTTTGGGGGAGAGAAAATCCAGGATGGTGTGCACACTTGAAGATGAGCTTGTGGTTTTTAGATTATGGATGGTGTTTTTTGTGTTTCGAAAGGTTGCTGTATAAGTTTTTTGGTGTTATGGATTTCATTGTCCCTTTTCTTGCTGAGTGTCTTCCCTTTTTATAATGGCCATTTTTTTCGCAGAAGGGAGTTCCTGTTATTTCATTAGTACAAGAACCATCTCCATTGGCAGACCATTTCTGTTATTCCTAAGACACACATTTTCCTCTTTTTAAGGCAAAAGCTTCTTTCGACCATACTTTTGCTTCTTTTCACGTTCCCGCCGTATTGTTAGCGTGATTTTGGCCTACTTTCCAGCTCTTTTCATCTGTAATATCATCATTATTTCTTGGGAAGGTGAGGGCATTAATGGAGTTCTTGAGGAACACGGCTGCATTAAATGCCTTGTTTACGGGGAAGGGTTTGCATTAAATGCCTTATTTTACGAAGGGAGAAAATTGTTTCGTGGTTTGTGTGCACACACATGGTTACAAGAATCAAGCTTTGGTAACCAAGGTATTTCCTAAACAAATCCCTCGATCTTCAGCCGAATTCATGAACCTCCTAGACAAACTCCCCTACCGCCAAACCATCACCCCATGATTCCTGTAGAGAATAAGGAAATTAGTTAGCTTTTTGCAGGTTTGGGCTGCTGCATTAAATAGTTATCACATCAGTCTCTTCTACTAGTGATGTCTCAATGGCTTGTTGAAGTTTATTAGCTTGTAATGGAACTAAAAATCTCTTGATTTAGCTCCTGCCATGATTTCCGTTGACATGATGCCATGACTTTTGGAATTCATTGTACAGAGAGTCGCCCATTTCATGGTGAGACCTCATGGTCTCCAATTTCATGGTGGGACCTCATGGACTTGGACCCCTCACTTGTTTTGGGTCTTAGTTCCTTTCATGAAATGGTTTATGGTAGGATTCGTTTAACATGGCTAGCTTGGTGGTATTATTAATCCGCTGAAACCTTTTTTACTAGACTTGTTGTGGTGGGACCCCTTTTTATGTATTTTATATTACCCATTTTGTGGGATTTTATGGCCTTGAGCCTTCCACTTACTTTGGGTTTTTCAATTCCCTTGGTGGAATATCTTATTGTGTTATTCTTTTAGCTCTTTGGTCCCATTATTTCTTCCGCTGGAGCTTTTGATCGGACTTGCCCCAAGAAATAGAATTTAAGGATTTGTGTTATCCTTTGATGTGCTTGCCGGCCTATAGGCCTCATTTGTGTTATTTTGGGGCCTTGACATTAGGTTTTGTTCCCAATAAAAAGAATCCCAAGGATTTGCGTTATCCTTTTGATGGGTTTGTGGGCCTTGTGAGCCTATTTGTATTGTTTTGGGACCTTTGCATTAGGCTTTGTTCCCAATAAAATCCCAAGGAATTGCGTTATCCTTTTGATGGGTTTGTGGGCCTATTTTTATTTAGCCTTTGTGTTTAGACTTTTACGGCAAGTCCCATTGCATTTGGGCTTTTTATCTTGCCATGACTTGGGCCTTGGATTACTGGCTTTTCAATAACCACGGGCTCCGCAGGAATGACGGTCCATAAACCTTTGTATTTGGATTTTATGAAAAGTCCTGTTATACTTGGGCTTTTTATCTTGTCGTGGCCTGGGCCTGAATTATTGCATTTTAATAATCGTGAGCTCTGCAGGAATGACCATCAACAGGGGCTTAAATAGGATCATAGTGACGATTTATGAATTATGAGAAGGCCAATGTTGGATTCATTACGAGAACATGATCATTCAACTAGAAATCATTTGAATAAGGAATTCCGTTTATGGTAATTGAGAGAAAAAGAAAAAGAAAAATAATAATAATAATAACTTAACATGCCATGATAACTTCTTAGCATGATAATCTTCATGATCATTTTTAAGATATATCATATGTAATTAACTAATTATAAAGGATGTGGATTTCGGTTTATAGATTGAGTGACCTCAATAAATAAATAAATAAGAAACATAAAAATTAAAAAAAATTCTATTGCTGAAATTCATTGAGAAATTTAAATTAAAAAAAAAAAACATTAAAAAAACTTAATTAACATTAAGTTTGAAAGGATTAGGCATAAAATGTTATTTTAAATTTTAAGTGCTTTTATAATACATGATGTGCTGTTAAAAATTTATATAAAAAAAATCATTCTTTACATAACGAAATCCAAATGCAATTATGGTGAAAATAATATGATCTACTCAGAATAGATCCACATTATCATGCACTTAATGTCATCATAAAAATTATAAAAGATATTTCACTAATTAAATTCAAGATTGATGTAGCACAAATAAGAACCAAGATTTACGAGTACTTACTATTCTTTCCCACCGGACTAGAATATGAAAATATTTAGTGGGGTGAGGGGCACAATGCTGTGATCATATAAGAAATTTATGTTATAAGCTTATAACAATCTTAGAAACCCAAAAACAACCATAAACTCTAAAAAAAAAAAAAAGAAGAGAATTATAGATCAGAACAATCTTTATGATCCTTTCCATTTGCCACAACTTGCTGCCAAAATTTGTTTTCCTGACATTTATAACTCTTTATCTCAGGTAAATTCAAGCAATGGACTTTTAAGTTATTTCTTGCATCATCAGTAATTCCAGTTCTCTAACCTATTATCATTATTAGACATCGAACAACTTGGAAATGTATCCCATGCTGAATTACATAGAACACAGCATCATAACCTCAGGCTACCACTTGAGGAATATTGGCCAGTGATGCTTGTATCTTCTCCTCTGAAAATGACAGGTCAACCATATTTCCTTGCAGATACTTTTCATAAGCTGGCAGGTCGAAATGGCCATGTCCACACATTGCGGTGAGAATAACCTTTGATTCTCCAGTCTCTTTACAACGAAGAGCTTCCCTAATGGTGGCAGCTATAGCATGAGTTGGCTCTGGGGCTGGTATCAACCCTTCTGACCTAGCAAATTGTATGGCACCTGCAACAAAGGATAGGAGCAATTATAGCCTGTCTTCTCTTGCTCCCATATATTCGTTCCATGCTTATATCCAATGTTCCACAAGTTTGATCCATTTCTATAGTGTCTAAAATGATCATTATTAGTTTAAATTGAGTGAAATATGAAATACCTTGAAAGCATTCTGTCTGGGGAATTGCAATAGCTTCCATGTATCCCAATTCATAGACATGTGAAATCAATGGTGCCATGCCATGGTAACGCAATCCCCCTGTAGAATGAATAGTAAACTGTTGACTTGATGGACAAGAAATGTAGCAAATCTGAGTTTGCAATACCAACAATACATTACCAGCATGGATTGGGTCCGGAATGAAATCATGCCCAAGGGTATGCATCTTCATCAATGGCGTCATCCCAGCTGTATCACCATAATCATATGCATACACGCCTTTGGTCAATGAAGGACATGCTGTAGGTTCAACTGCTCTTATAATAGGGTTGATTTTCCCATTGAGCTTCTCTCGGATGAATGGAAAACTGAGCCCTGCAAAATTGGACCCACCACCAGTACATCCTATGATTAAATCTGGGGTTTCACCTATAGCCTCCATTTGTTTTAGACACTCCTCGCCAATAACAGTTTGGTGGAGCAAAACATGGTTAAGAACACTCCCCAGACAATACTTTGTATCTGCATTCATAGCTGCAACCTCCACAGCTTCTGAAATAGCTATTCCTAGACTTCCTGGGCCTGATGGATCCATTTGAAGAATTTTCCTACCAGCCTCAGTAATGGTAGATGGAGATGGGTGTACTTTTGCACCCCAGGTTTCCATCATTAATCTTCGATATGGTTTTTGATCATAAGAAGCACGGACTTGCCACACCTACTTATAAAATTGGAATAATTATCATGTGCTTTATATCAAGGAAACATTACAAGAGTCAAATGAAACTTCAACACCAGGTTTGACTGGTCCCATTTGGACCAGACTTCACTGGGCAGGACTAGAAATGTACCTAGTGAATACAAGAATTAAGCAGGGATTGTGAGAGGTATCACAGACATTAGCTCAGATGGCTCTTATTAGTAGCATAATAATAAGATTAATTTTTAGCAGTATCTTTTGCACATCAGATGAAGAAAATATATAATTTTAGACTCAATGTATTCAACCTCTTAATTTGCACAGGTATATGATGTGTTTATGAAAATTTGTCCTTGTTGAGCAAGCTAATCACATCAATAAACCAAATTTGAATTTAGCCTTCTTAAATTTATTGATATGAGTCAACTTTTCTGAATAAAATTGTTCCTTACCTCACATCCAAGCCCAAATAAGCTACACGCAAAGGCCAATGAACATCCCCATTGACCAGCACCAGTTTCTGTCACAACATTCTTAATACCTTGCTGAGCATTATACCAGACTTGTGGGACTGCAGTGTTGGGCTTGTGCGATCCAGCAGGGCTGACACCTTCGTACTTGTAGTAAATTCTGGCAGGTGTGTCAAGGAGCTTCTCCAACCTCTTGGCTCTAAATTCAACTTAAGAATATAAGATACTTCTTGCCATGGCAGACGAAGAAAAATTCTTAGGATAAAAAAAATAAAACCATTATATAATAGTAAAACAAACCTGATCAGAGGGGTTGGGCGCCATAGACTGTAAATATCAAGAACTTCATCTGGAATGTCTATGAACTTGTCATTGCTTGCCTCCTGCTTAATCAACTCATCAGGAAACAGAGGAGATAAATCTTCAGGTTTGACTGGTTCCAAAGTCTTAGGATGCAATGGAGGAGGAGGTTTCACTGGAAGATCTGCAATCAGATTGTACCATTGACGGGGAATTTCAATTCCTTTTAAATTAGTACCTGAAGCTGCTCTAGCTCTATAGCCATTTGAAAGCCTCAGATACATAGGCTTTGTCTTCAGTGCAAAATGAACAAGCCATTGCTTCTCAACTGAAGGGACATAAGTAGATTAAAGATGTTATTAAAAGCAATATGATAACATACACCTATCACCAGTGCACAACCAAAAACTCAAGACTAAACGGGATACCATTTTGATGGGTTTCTATTTGAAGTCAACAATAAGAGCCTTGATGACTTGAGGGAAAATTATGTCAAAATTCTTTTCAATGAGTTATTTCAGATTTTTATGGAATTCAATTGATAATGAAAATGGAATTTTCCTAGCATACAACATAGGAAGTATACATATTGGTGGTATTATGATCAGGAAACCCCTGTAAAGGGTAGAAGATGAACTTGTCCAGTAAAGGAGAAGGAGTGGATTACTTACTAAGGTAATTTTATTAAGTTATTTGGAGAAATATGATTCCAATCTTGTCAATTTTTTCCCTCCATGTCTTGCTCTCATCTTACATTCTCCTCCAATTTGGTTCATTAATTGAAAACCTTCAACATTAGGGGCTTCATACTTCATATACTGTGATATCTACCAAACAGTAAGGTGTTATGCAACATTAGTTGGAGAAACCTACTAAACACTAGAGGTCTCGTAGCCAAATGCTTTGAGACCAAAAGTGCAAAAGGCCTTCACATGCACAATAAATGGTAAGTTTCTTTTGGCAAAGATGCCCCATTAGAACTTTGTGGGACAGACTGATTAATGCAAGTAAATACAAAAGTTAGCCTTCAACCCAGAAAAATAAAGTGATAGAAAAGGCGTTGTTATGGTATTTTTCTATGCCTGATTTAGAGTTATATCTTCATGTTTTTCCCAGCACATTGACATGGCTTCAGTGTTTGCTATCATTTGTAGTGAGACTTCCATCTTGAATGATGGGTTTTTTGCCTTAAGAGAATATATTCCCACCGAGCATCCAAACCTGCCCCCAAGTAGTTTTAACTTCTATAGAAATTTAAGTTCTAACTTATATATATAGTAGCTTATAAAGAGATACTGACTCAACTTGCCACAGAAACGAGTTGATATCATGATATTTTACCATAACCTCAAGACACCCTTCCCCCCCCCCCCCCCCCCTCCCCCCCCTTCTGCTTTTGTTGCAGCATTCTGCTACCATCATGATGAGAAAAAATATGGTAGGGAAAAACAGCAAGAGGGTGACCAAGTGAACTCTAGACAGTAAACAAAATAAATGTCTGTTCTCCCTATATCTAAAAAGTTTTACTTCAGTTTTTAATGGTGATCATATTCAGCATAACATACTCATTTTATGTTTGGTGTACGGTCTTAATTTTGAATAACTTGAGTTGCATTTTCACTGCTTCCTACAGTAAGAATGAAGTTTTGACATGGAGATTTTAGAATATTGGCATTCTTCTCCTAGAAAACTTCTTCAGCTTTGAATTTAAAAATTGTAAGCCAGTACTTTTCTGTTTCAATTGCATTCTCAAGAATATTTGGACAAATGGAAAAATCATTTGCTTGAAGTGTTCTGCTTTTTAATCTTGAATAATTCTTATAATCCATTCTATGCAAGAGTTCCACCTAAATGAAAATCCCAACTTTCAAATTCCCTTTGGCATCAATTTCCTACTTGGGTATAAATCTGTTTATTATATTACCACAAGAAATAAAACTACAATACACAAACGCTTAAACACATTTAGGTGATGCCCATACATGCAGCAAGCTAGGTTAGAGTACTTCATCAATGATCAGTAACAAAGCTAGCTAGCACCAAGCAGTGCATAAACAAGTATTCAAATCACATTCTAGAACCTAGAGGTATAGAGTTAACAAGGTTCAAATAATTATGCCTGCCATGATTTCAGGACCAAATAAAGTGCATAAAACCAATATGAGTTGACCAAAATTTCCAGTAGCATCTAAATGTGAGTCTTTCATAACAAAAACAAACTTCAATCAGCAAAACTGAAGTTGGTCAAACTTGGGTTTGTACCAAATCAGTAATCACAAATTGAAAGTAGCTAAAAACCAAATCAAAATAAATTTCTTTAGAGTAGGATATAGTTACCTCCTTTTCCTCTTGTTGCAGGTGAAATCGGAACTGGGTTTCCAAAGAAAATAGAGTTAGTGGCCATTTGAGCCTTGTTTCTCTTTTGGGTGTGGTTCCTTCCTAGGTTGTTGTTATTCTAGCGATGTGGAAATGAGTTTTGGGTTTACTCATTTCTGTTCAGTAATCACCGCAGATGCATTTATGTCAACAAGTTGGTCAAAGCTTGATATCTGACTTATTCATTGATGCACATGCAGCTAGTTTTCACAAAATACTAAGAAAACAGAAAAGGCGCTTTCTAAATATAGAAATTCTTGTCCGAGTAACAGTAAAGCCATATAAAAAAAATTAACAAATTTATTTATTTTCAGTATGGGCCAAACAACCTGGTCACTACGTCCAATGTGAGTAGATGACTTAACTATGTTCATACTTCATAATTGGAAAAATTGAGCACACGAAAATACACATCACTCACCAAAGAAAGATGATAGTGTGTCGAACCAAATTGACATTTACTTTTCGAGATATCTTCTGCAAATCACGCAATCGAAGATAGTATGCTAATGGGTAATTTATGATTCCATCATCATTTTTATATAAATTCATTCACATCAGTTTTATAATTACATCAATTATAATATGAATTTTTTTGTGTATTTAAAGTTAATAAATTTGATCAAAAAGTCTTGTAATTTTGTGACATTACATATTTTTTCTTACGGAATAAATTATGATTCAAATCTCATATTTCTGAGGTTATAATTATGGAATAATAAAACAATTATTAAATTAATTTGTTTGTGATGGGGGGAAAATTATATCATACTCCGGGAGTACATTAAATGCGTACTCACTCCTCTCACAAAAGTGGTGAGTCCCACCATGAATTTACTTAGCGAGACTCACCACTTCTGTGAGAGGAAGGAGTACACATTTAACGTACTCCCGGAATATGATATAATTATCTGTGATGGGGGCTAAAAGCTACTTCTCTAGTATTAAATGTCCTTTGAGTCAAACTTGTTTGGACCACACATCCGCATATATTGGGGTTCAACAAATGCGTCGTTGAGATGCTAGTCAAGTTACTGAATTATAATTCCAGAAATTTCAAAATTGCTAAACATGAAATTGAAAGGGGCACCTTAGTATTCCAATGGACTGGCAGTAACACGGGAAATTAATCAATTATTAGGTACAATCACCCTTGTGAGAGGAGAGAAGACTCCTTCGGCTGTACACAATAATTTCTCAAGTAACATGACCAATATGATGATTTTTTTTATATGTATGTGTTTTGATTTCTGATTGTATCACATCTAACTTGTTTTTTTTTTTTTTTTTTTTTTTTTTTTTTTTTTTACCAAAAAAAAAAAAAATAAGGAATTAGATGTTTTATATAATTTTGAGACTAGTATGTAAATATTATACAAAGATGTTACAATACTATGTTACTTTAATTGGTCAGTTGAGCTATAGATACAGTAAGCTTTATATCAACGCTTACAAAATTATTATTTTTATTTGATAAAAATAAAATAAGGGTAAATTGTACTTTTTTTTCCTTGAAATTTGGGTTAAGTTCGATTTTGGTCTTTTTTTTTTTTTTTTTTTTTTTTTTTTTTTTTTTTTTTTTTAATATTTAAAAAGTTTAGATTTGATCTCTTAAATTTTAAAAATGTAACAATTTTGTCCTTCCATCTATGAAGTCGGTTTGATTTTGGCCTCACAATTGTGTGGTTAGCATGCCTTAGTATCATGTTTACTAAACAAAAAAGCATAAATGGAGAAAGCAAATTATTCTCTTTTAAAATTAATCTGAATATTTAAAATTTGATGAACCAAAATTGAACCTATACTAAATTTTAGGATTAAAATTTACTCTAAAATAGAATTTCAAGTATGAAGCTAATCCTATTCCTATCTGAATTTTGGGTTGGCAGATAAAGCTGGATGCATCAACGGAATACGTGGTTGGCATTATGGGATTTTATGGGCCTGGACGTTGAAGGAAATGATGGCTTCGAAGCATTGCGCTTTTTAACTTTCTTACACGAACTTTAGAGAATTTTGCAAACCCATTGGAGGACAATTATTCAACACTTCATAGCTTAAGAGTAATGCCCCATCCTCTTACATAAAATAATGGATTCCATCATAAACTTAATTAATAAGATTTACTATTATGTGAGAGAAATGAATCTTGATTACTCCATAACTCTTTAGGTACAAGTGCCTTCTCATTGTTTTCAGTTCAGAATCACTAATATGTGCATAAGTATCAAATTGGTGTTTCTTGATTGGGATTATCTCACCAGTTTTGTTCAATTTAGGAGTTGACACCAATAACATACAACATTTCATTTGATTCAGAATTTTTGTATGCTGGACATGCTATTGATGATTCAGATCTCAGAGTCCCCAAGTAGTACTATAGTATGCCATATAATTAAAGGATTCATATATTACTTACAAAGCATTACAGATTTTTGTACAATATATGGAAAATCATTACTGACCTCATTCCCATTTGCATTGAATCTTATCAGTGTGCCTAAAATCCCATTTCAGCACCATACTTCCATCCATTCTCCTCAAAACAAAACTCTCCACCAGAACATAGCAACCAAATCTTTGCCACCCATTTTCACTTCTAATTTGTTCTACCCTCTCAACTCTCACTTCCCTTTCTGTACCATTGTTAACCCACCCACCTTCTTCTTGCACCCATTTCACATTCTCTACAATTGCTGAATTTAAACCTACACCCACCACCCTTCTCCTACCATTTTGGTTACCAACTTTAAACCAAATGAACCCATTATTATTATGACTATTTCTATCATCGTTCATAGCTTCCTTACCTGCAACTAAAATCACTTCTCTCTGCACATTAGCATTCACAATGACAACATCATTTTCTTCATCAACAATATTCACACACGAGTAAATTTCTTCCCACTTTTGCTCCAGAGTCATGGAGTAGAACATGGACTTCTTCATTTGGTGTTTTAGTCTGCCTTTCTCTCTGACAAATATAAACGGACAATACCATTTCCCCACAATAACAGAAGCGGATCGCTTTCTAAAGATGGGAAAATTGAAGTCTGGGACAAGTGCTCGGAGTGAAGTATCAAGGCCAAGAGCTTCACTTAGTCGAATTCGATATAAACTTGAGCTTCGAACTTTCCATCCTTTCCTTCTTAGGACTTTTGGAGGAATGCCATTAGGAGCTATAGACTTAGCAAAGAAACCACCGCTTTGGTGACTATGAATCTTAACTTGTTGGTATAGGTCTTTGAGGTTAAAAGGTTTTGGTTTTCTGTCAGTCAGCATTTCGTTAAAGCAACATGCCATGACATCTTCCTCTCGTGAACATTTGTATGCTTTCCTGCAAGATGGGCTTTTTTAATTTCCGCAAATAAACCCACAAGGAACTTACACTTTCAGTTTGAAATAAATTCATTTTATGGCTGATATTAAATATTATAAATCTAAATGTATACAGATTAACACTCTATACAATGTTAAATCTAAAAAAAAATTAAAGAAAATCTTAACCATAAAATAAATTCTGTCTAATACAAATGAAATAAAGAGGATCTTTCACCATAGTTTCAAGTTATTTCCAATTTACATGCATATAATATAATATATGCTGTTAAATGTGCGTTGTAATAATTATATCATTTCTATATGGGGTAATGATTGTCTCACACCACACATCATCTAGGTGTGAGCATATATTTACAAATTGTAGACATCAAAGTCTACAACTTATAGATATATATCCACAATTTTTTAATAGTGTGAAGAAACATGGTGCATGTGAAGTAACGCGAGACAATTATTATATTTCTTTATCTTATTTTACCAAATAGTAAACTTTATGTACGTATCACAGTAAAGTAAAAAACCAATCCGTGTAAAATAATACATATGAGCAGTACTAAAGCTAAAATTGAACTGAACTTCAAAGCTGAAGGCTAATTTTCATATGAGCTTTAATTAGCTTATAAAATAAGAGAATCTATGAGTAGAGAGAGCATACCCTTTGTACTTGCCTCTTGCTCTGATAACGTAGTACCGGTTAGAAGACAGAGGCTTATCGAGAACTGGGATAAACAAAACCTTAGTGGCTGTTGTTTCTCCATATTCGGATGAATAAACAATAGTCAAGATCCTATCTTGAGGGAATGGTAGCTTCTTAACTTTCTTACGCTTGCATAAACCCCAGCAAAATGTATCTTGTGCCTCTGCCTCTTCATCTGTAATTACAAGATAACCTGAATATGGAGCATCTGGTGGCTGTATCGAAAGGGTGCTTGGAAATTTCCGGTACATTGAAAGAGGCCTTGTCACATACATCTCTAGCTCTCTTTATTTCTTTCTCACAATGAAGCTCAAAAGTTAGGATCCCCAGGGGGAGGGGGGAGGGGGACTTATCTGATTGTTTCCTTCTGAATTAAGAATTTAGAGTGGGGTATGTTGCGTAATGATTGTATGTGGATGAATGATATCTCAATTATTTCATGATATTGGCACAACTTTTTATTATTAATTTTGTTTCACGATTTAGTAAAGCGACAAAGGTGTGATAGAGCAACATCATTTTAGTATGAAATCACAATTATTATTATTTTTATTATACATTAATGGCATTAAGTAATGTCAAACGTTGTGGAAAAAAAAATGAAAATTTTTGTATCATTAAAAATAAAGCAAAAAAGGTAAACGCTGCCTTTTTCAAAATAATAATAAATAAATAAACTTTATTGTTCAGTTTTTGTCGTACCATATACTAACTTTTAAGTTCATTGTCTGGTGCTGAAATGCATCTTCAACAAGAAGTTTCATGCAATTGGCTGCGAATTCCATTGTACTTTTTGCATTATTGGACATAATCACGATATATGAAAGAAGTAATATTCTAAGTGCATTATTGGATATAGAAAAAGATATGAAAGAAGTAACATATAAAGTACTGCTACCAATAATTTAAAAGAATAAAAGATGTTCAGATTGTTATCACAGCACGCATATTGGCAAGTTGACATCAAAGGCGCCTTAGTTTTCCTTGCATTAGATTCTAAAGTAATAATCTTCCATCTAGGAAAAAGGAAAAAGGAAAAGTTTCCACCTAGAATTGACAACCAAATGTCTTCAATCAATTATCCTCTGTGAGTCTCTCCACCCTCTCTACTGTAGTGCCAAAAAATAATATCCTTAAGCCCAATACAAGACCAGGCCCACACGGGCCCATTAGAAGAAGCCCATACGGGCCCATGAAGAGAGAAGAGGAGAACATGAATAAAAGAAGAAAGGAAAGAGAGGAGAAGGAGAGGCACGGCAGACTAGGGAGAAGAAAGAGGGAGAAGAAAAAGAAGAGAATGGGGCTCCAGCCCCCTAATTATGATTTTGTACAGGCTATTGAGCCATTTGTACGTATTTTTCCCTATTAATTTAGTGAGAAACCCCCTCCCTATGGATGTAAGCATTATTGGTTGAACCACGTCAAATATAGTGTTCATTGTTGTGTTTTCTTTCCCTCTAGTCTGTGTCTCGTCGGATTTAGCCACCTAATTGGGTCCCCATTGTGCCGAGCTACGCCGTTAAGCGGTTCCGTTCATAACTCGATTTTTTACCCCACACATCTACTTTCACATCCCTTGTTTCCCTATTGCCCCTCTTGCACCCATTTAGTTTTCTGAAACCCATTGGACTAAACATTAGAATAGTATAGCCCAATGGCTATCTCTGTTAGAAGAGTACATCCAATATCAGGATTTCAAGTCTAATACCAATTAACATAGTTGTTAAATTGAGGATCCTATCAAAAATCGATTTTAATTTTAATTTTAATTTTTTTTTTCGTGTATTATAAGATACACCTTTGTATAATATAAAATCTCATAAATACTCTAAATACCAGTGGTGAGAACCATGACCTCTTAATGAAAAACACGCACAATAGAAAATAAAAGAAATGAAAAATAACAAACATTCAAAATTAATATTCATTAACTAAAAAAGAAAGAGAAGAAGAAGAAGAGAATGGGGCTCCGGCCTCCTAATTATGATTTTGTATAGGCTATTGAGCCATTTGTACGTATTCCCTATTAATTTAGTGAGAAACCCCCTCCCTATGGATGTAAGTATTGTTGACCGAACCACGTCAAATATGTGTTCATTGTTATGTTTTCTCTCCCTCTAGTCTGTGTCTCGTCAGATTTAGCCACCCAATCGGGTCTCCATTGTGCTGAGCTACGCCGTTAAGCGGTTCCATTCATAACTAGATTTTTTACCCGGCACATCTACTTTCACATCCCTTGTTTCCCTAGCCCCTCTTGCACCCATTTTGTTTTCTGAAACCCATTGGACTAAACATTAGAATAGTATAGCCCAATGGCTATCTCTGTTAGAAGAGTACATCCAATATCAGGATTTCAAGTCTAATACCAAATAGCATAGTTGTTAAATTGAGGATCCTATCAAAAATCGATTTAAAATTTTTTTTAATATTTTTTTATCGAGTATTATAAGATACACCTTTGTATAATATAAAATCTCATAAATACTCTAAATACCAGTGGTGAGAACCGTGACCTCTTAATGAAAAACACGCACAATAGAAAATAAAAGAAATGAAAAATAACAAACATTCAAAATTAATATTCATTAACTAAAAAACATCAACATTGGCATTGATAAACTTAAATTTACTTTCAAAGACAACATAATAAAGATTAAACAAAAATAAAATTCAGATCAAACACATTCTAAATAAGCCAATACATCTAATACTAAAATGCATGAACATTGTTACAATGTATGAAAATTCGTGATCATGTGAAACTATTGGAAAATACAAATTTTAGTAAGAACACGATGCATGACAATTAAATGTGAGTTACAATTTTATTAAAATGAGAATTGTCATGTGAGCATAATTTTTACTCATTACTTTATGTATCACAATTCATTCATTTGTTGCCTTTGTTACTACACATTCAAAAATGTCATTATTTCATGTGATTTTATGTGAAATGATCAATGCATGAACCTGTTGAATACGATGCATGGAATATATTAATCCAAATGAATCTAACATTTTTAACAATGTCTTTTCTATTATTTCATGTGACACAATTTTAGGACTAAATGCTAGAAATTTAAGACTTATGTAAAAGCAGCATTATTTCATAGTGGAAATTTCATATTTTTATTAAAAATAAATAAATAATTGAAATATATGTTGGAGCCCTACATGATAGAAATAATAAATTTAATGATTAATCACAGCATATGCATATAGAATATTAACCAAAACAATATCAAAATAATAAGTATATTGACACACAGTGATTTGGTTACGAAGTGGAAAATCAATAGATCGAGAACCTCTCTAATGGAAAAACCCCTACGGGGACACAAACTCTCCCATAGAAAATCCACTATAAAAGGAATAATTATAATAGTCAACAACTCACAAAACCTTTGTAGATTAAACTCTATATGTACAACCTATACAAAATGATTGCAAGTCTCAAAATCTTTGGAATCCTTTTGTAGTGATTTCCTCGAGCTGCTCTCTCACAAAAGCCAAAATCTTTGTCATCCCAAGGAACCTCCTTGAAAGTTTGATTGCAGTGAGCCTCATTAGAAATATGCTCTATGATTTCAATTTCTCAAATGCTCACTTTCAGATTGAAAGAAGTATATATGGACTAATAATATGAGTATTTTATCAAACACTTGGCATGGGTTCTTTAGGATCTTGGGTATGACATGGAGATATTAGGCAGAACAAAAATGAGGGAGAGATGAAGTTTTTTTTTTTTTTTTTTTTCTCAAGCTCTCAATACTCTTTCGGCTCTCTTGGAGAAAATGGGTAAAGCACCCAAAAATAAAGTGACCGAAGCTCCCTTATTTTTTGCCATGCCAGGCCCACCAGCTTCAAATCTCCCCACGGCACATTAAAGCCCAGCTCCCTACTCCCATCGCAAATAAATGCTAAGCACACGGATTAAGAATTTTGTTGTCTTGTAGGAGAAACTCGCTAAACTTCCTCAATACACAGTGCATTTAAAACGTTTTTCTTGAAAATCTCGCTCGAGCAAGTGTCTTGCTTAAGCGGGACAAGAGTGAGGTATATATAAGGCGATATTTTTTATTGAAGATCTTTAGGTCTCGCTTGAGTGGCCTTATTCTTGTTTGAGCTAGATTCATGTTTGAGCGGGTTAGGGGCGGAGTGCAAGCGATATCTTAGGTTCGATGAATATACAGGACCTGAGCATCTCGTTTGAGTGAGATTCTACATTAAGATTTTGGGGTATAAATTATTGTTGAGATTCTATATTATTCTACAATGAACAAAAAAAAAATTATAGATTTTCAAAATTTCATTGATAAATTATATTGACATCCTTTAAATATGGCGAAACAAAAATACAACTCTCTTGTGATTGGATTCTTAAAAAGTCAAATTCTCTATAATGTTTCTTGAGACCAAAGAAAAGAATTTTTTCCTCTTCTCTTTATCTCACACCGCATACTGCCTTTTCAAATACACAGGACTTTTTAGGAAAAATACACAAATATAGAAATCTCATAATTCAAGCTCGACTACGACAACTATGGCTAGACATAATTGGAGCACTCCACGTTATCCCATGGGTGACATGATTGAAATGTCAAACTCAGAAAAGGCTAGACAACTGAAGAACATTCCCATCCTATTTTGTAAAAATTATTTACCTTACCTCTTCAAAATGCTATTTTTCTATTTTACTTAACTACTTTTACAATACACCTCACATCCTATTCTCTATTTTTTTTTTCTCACTCTATTTATTCTTTTTTTTTTTTTAATATTATCTCTTTCTTTTAACAAAACTTTCTCTCTCTATCTACATGTTAATGTATTTACTTGTAACCATTTTCTTTCACTTTCTTTTGCCATTTTCTCAGGAAACAAACAGTTTTTTTTTTAACCCAAGAAACAAAAGATCATCAGGTCCTAAATTTAGTCAACTTGATTTTATTTACTATTGTGCATTTTACACGGTTTTGTGCAAATGGGTTGTTTGTGGTTTATGAGTTAAGGATGTTTGTATTTGTTGGGTTTCACATTGCTTTTGACAGTGTGTGCTTGTTGCTGAGAATTGAAAATTGAGTTGTTTGTAGTTTATGGGTTATGGGAGAAAACAGAGTTTCAGAATAAATTTAATAGTGAAGAGAGAGAGAGAGAGAGATTTTCTGAATAAATTTAATAGAGAAGAGAGAATAATGGAATAAAAAAAGAGACGTTTAATAATTTATCTTTACTACAGCACTCGGTATTGAGCAAAAATCTGAGCTACTTTAACTCACCTGATGGGGAGTGTGTTTTTGCGATTTCTTATGAATAGTGTTATGTATTTTTGCTAAAAGTGAGGTTTAGCTCAACCATTGGGAATGCTTTTACATTACAACCACAACTATTTTAAGTTTTAAGTTTTAACCAAGACAGCTTAGCTAAAAAAAAAAAAAAACCAAACTATTAACCCAAGATTTTAGAATGGAAAATATTTTTAATCTTACAAATTTTTTATTAAAAATAATGTTGGATTTTATTGTATAGACATATATATTATAGGCTTATAGCCCCAAATTCTCAATTCCCAACCCTATTACATCCAGAGTGGCATTACTTTTTTAAGGCTTAGTGGTTATACATATACATTGGATAGACGAATTACTACAGTTTATAGATAAATGTTTTGTAGTATAGTGGCATTTCTCTTCTTTTAGAGGGAGGGGTTTAAAAGTCTAGAAAGCATATACAGACCTTACAGATGTCGGATTAGGATCCTCTCCATTTGAAATGAAATGAAGAGCGTCTATTATTACGTTTTTTAAGGCTTAGTGGTTATACATATACATTGGATAGACGAATTACTACAGTTTATAGATAAATGTTTTGTAGTATAGTGGCATTTCTCTTCTTTTAGAGGGAGGGGTTTAAAAGTCTAGAAAGCATATACAGACCTTACAGATGTCGGATTAGGATCCTCTCCATTTGAAATGAAATGAAGAGCGTCTATTTCATGGTCTAGATTAAATAATACAGATCTAACAGTGTACAGACTACTACATCATTTAAAATTTTAAATGACGTGGCAGTATATACACTGTTAGATCTATGAGATAAAATCTGAACCATGAAATAGATAAATGAAGAGGTTTTCAGATAGAAATAATCCTATTCCACATATGTTATGTGTGAAACAATAAAAAACATATGTATTGTGTGGTTTTTTTAGTAAACTGTTGTGTTAGGTGAAAAGGGAACAAAAAACAATATTTTTTTTGGTGAAAGAAAGAAAGAGAGATGGACAATTACAAAAGTGAGGGACATGTTTAAAATTTATGAACGATGATCCACATGTGTAAATGAGTACTAGAAAGAATCAGTGATGAAATTATTTTTGACTTTTTTATTATTATTATTATTATTTTTTTCTAAGAGAGAAATACAAGAAATCAAAGTAATGGTATAGACAAGCATAGTTATGTTCAAAACAAAAAAGAAAAAGAAAGAAAGAAAGACACAAGCATACTAATGATACCAAAATAATTCAACTAGAGACAACATCCCGCCTGACCGTTTCCCAAAGTATTGTCCAGTACAGATTTTTCCCGTTCCAAACAGGAAATGTATCGAGGAAGGGATGGAATTTTTTCCTTGGCTGACAAGAAGGCGAGATAGGGACAGGTTTACCCACTCACCCCAATTCTATTTTCTAAAATATCCTAATATAATTAGGTAAGTTCATAAATTATTGAATATATTACTTGTCGATATTTTTAGGCAAAAATACATTATTGCTCTTTATATAATGGGGGAGTCTTCATTTTAGTCCCTATATTTATAATGTTTCATTTTACTCTTTGATTTTTGGATATAGGTTCATTTTAGTCCTTATCTTCCCTATTTTCCTTATTTTTTTGGAACTTTATCATCAAAGATAACATATATTAAAAAAGACTAAAATAAAACATTATAAAACAAGAGTCCAAAATGAAAACACCTCCAAAATATAAGGAGTAAAAATGCATTTTTGCCATATTTTTATTGAGTTATTGAATATTATGTTTTGTATTACAATTTTTTTTTTTTTCTATTTTATTGAACTTGAATTAATTTGTTAATATATTATTTTCTAAATTAAGTATATGGCATGATGAGACAATTTAGATGAGACAGAGATGGGGCACCTATGATGGGCATGTCCCGTCTTATTGCCATCTCTAAATTTAATCTTCAGTTTCTTATATTTTCTAAATTTTATGACTCTTTCCAACTATATGCCTGTTCTCTATTGTCTTAAAAATTTAGATGTCTTCTTTCTAGCTACATGCCTTGTCTCCATTTTCTTAAATTGTCTAAATTTAGATGTCTCTTTCCAACTACACACGTGTTTGATTTATTTATTGGTTATTGTTTAAGACTTCAAACTCCTTTTTCTTGCTTTTTCAACCTTGGAGACATCTTTACCATAAATTGAATTTTCCTTTCAAGCATCTTATGAGTTCTTTTCTGTCTAATGTGCGCAGCCACAATAGGAGCAGTGGTGGGAAGGATATTATAAATTTTACTACGTAAACTTTATAAATTGATGTGTCATCCATCATTAAAAAAATAATAATTCAACATTTATTTAATAAATTGTTGAAGTGGTAACAATCACATTCATTGTTATGTTAATTTGTAAATTTTTTATAAATAATATTTATAGTAGCTGTAATATTTTCCCAACAAGAGAAGTTGTCAAATCATGTAGCGTGTTAGTTTAACATTACACAAAGCAATTTGTTACTAAACTATAATAGTATTCATCATGCATTGGAAAAGTCAAAGACTTGTGGGCCGTTTTATACAACAATTAGTAGGTACATATCACCTAAAAACTCCAAAGGCATTTTTAATGTTAACCACTAAACATCAAAGATTTCATTAATTATGAAAGGATTTGAAGGTTTATAATATAAGGACTACTATTGAGCCCGAAGTAAAGACTCATTACGTGACCCCACGGTGTTCCAATTAACTCACCCGTTGGACTCCTCCTTTAAGCGAAACTCCTCGAGAACATGGATACCTCACGTGTGCAAGGATAGTTCACCATGACTCACTGCTAAATCAATGGTTGAGTAGACTTGGGTAGCATGTATGGTTGAGTTAACTTCAAAACATCAACAATGATTCTGACTTGTGGTTGATATGAAGACGCTTAGCATGATCAAAAGATTTAATGGCATATAACGATGCATCTAGAACTCTTCTTCCTCACAAAACTCACTTAATCTCTCTATGTATGCCTTTAAGTTTGAAGTTATGGAAAGAGTGAAGAGGGCACAAAAAGGAATTTCCTTTTCAACACCCTAAACTGATCTTATAATGGATATTAAATGTCCAAATCTTTAGGTCACAGTGATGATTCTGTGTTGTCTAATTCTTTTTGCAAAATCCCCCAAGTTCGACCGATCGAGAAGGTGTTGAACTTACCCAAAGTTCGAATAATCAAACTGTAATCGAGGTAGCAGTCAAGCTTCACAAAATTCAACTTGTCTTACGCATTTTGGAGCTTTTAGTCTTGATATATTCAAACTAGATTTTCAACTAAAATCCTAGACCCAAAAGACTTACAACTCAATTAATGGAGAAATTTTGAATATGGTATTGCCAATTACAAATGTGGACTTAACAAAAATATTTTGTCCCACTCTTAATGTATCTTTTTATGTTTCACTAACTGCCGTACACAATGGTAGAACTTGGATTTGACTTTAGTAGGGGTAAATTTTATATAAGTGATTCGAACACACGAGTACTTGACACCAATTTGAATAATAAATTTCATTCATGTGGACATTAAGCAATATTTTAATACAAGAAAATCCACATAACATAGCATATTCGTTAGGATATAGTTTTTCTCCAACAGGTTTGAAGGAATCTCCTTTAACCCACTATGTGTCAATTAAATAGACTATCCACGTGTATTATTTGAAAAAGTCACACGACTCATTAAAAATGTCATATCATTAAAAATACATATAGATAGTTTATTTACTTGCCACGTAGTGAGTTGAAAGAAAACTATTTACTATTCATACTGTGTTTATCTATAGGGATTTGTTTAAAGATGAATATATCATTTCGTGTGTGTGTGTTTTTTCTTCTTCTTTTTAAATCAAAATTCCATTATGATTCACATGAAAGATTTTTAGTAGTTAGAAAAACCTTAATGTAACCCCCTGCTTGCTTTGAACCGGAATTTTCCTTCAATGAAAACTATTGGAATTTTTTTAGGCAAACAACACTACAATCAGGCTTGGAATAAATTTGTAAATCAACAAAATCCACACTGCAATCGGCTTACAAGTTATTTGCAAACAAGAACTCAAAAGGAACGAGTGGTCCATTTTTTTTTAGAGGACCCAAGCAAGGAGAGACCCACTATCACCGGACTGCCATCGCTTGAGATCCAGAAAACCCATAGACTGCCATTGCGCGAAACCCAAAAGACCCACTGAGCTGTGAGAACCATCGCCTGTGAAACAAAAATAAAATAAAAACCTCACATTCTGAAACACCAAAATCTTCATCTGAGCCAAGTTTTTCCATTGTCAAATAAATAGAAAATATTAAGGAAATAGGGTCTCTGATCAGATCGGTTTGAAAGGACTCAGATCTGCGGAGCGATTCAGTTGGGTCCGAGTCGACGACGATGCAGATCTAGAGGAAACAGTGGCGTTGACTTCGTCGGAGGGATGAAGGAGAATCCTAGTTCAAAGAATATCAACAGTTACACAAAGAAGATAGAACGTTAACGGAGGGTTAGAGAAATTTTCTTCAGATCTGCTAGATTTGGTGACTTGGAATTTTAATTGAGGTGACGTGTTTTAACTAAACCACCTGGATTACATTTTAGAGATTGCATATTAAAAGATATACATAGTTTTCCTCCAGTCCGGTTTGAAGGAATTCTCCTTCAACTCACTACGTGTTAATTAAATCGACTATCTACATGTATCATTTGAAAAAGTCACATGATTATTTAAAAGGTTATATGACTAAAAGTTTATATGGAATGGTTTATTTACTTGCCACGTAGTGGGTTGGAGGAAAACTATTTCCTTTAAAAGATTATAGATGATATGCTCCCATCTATGTGATAGGAAAAATGCACATTTATAACGTTTAAGGAAATTCCGAATTATTTTCCGACAGAAAACTATGCCAATGTCTTTCACTCTATGTCACTTGTGAAATTACTTGAAATTCCAAATCTTGATAATCACACGTCACTCTCTATTTTAGCCGCGACCCCCTTATGGGTTCAAATCCACACATTTAACAAAGAAAGTGCATAATTTAGGCATAATTGATCAGGATACGACAATCTAATTACCTATCCATAAATCAAGGACTAAAAGAAAAACTGAACTTATAGTAACTGGAATCTGATTATGAAGATAACAGCGTTTATGTTACAAATTGATTTAATTAAGGTGGCTGTTTATAACTAGAGAAAATAATACAAACATTACTTTGATATTTTACAATCAGTGATCACTAGCACAATTGTTATTTATAAAAAAAAGAGTATACAGTGCAGAAACTTGATTTAATTCTTTGGCAATTCTTGCATCACTTGGTCGAACAAATCTATGCCATCATCATAGTATGAAATATATGGTGATATTGGAAACTCATCCGGGATGTACGTGTCATCTGCTACAAATGGTTCAGTCCAAAAGTCTCCGAATGTTTCGAATGAAGAAACTAGACTGTCTTCTTCAATCCAATTTAAGCCACATATGGGTGAATGATCACTGACTAAAGAAGGGAATTTAGCAGAAGATACTTCTGGGGACAACGGAGAGCTCTCAAAGATTTGGTAATAGGAAGCACTGGCAGGAACACTTTCTGATTCTTTTTTTTTCTTGGCTTTGCAATTCGAAGCTCTATGTTTCTCCTTGATCACCTCCGATGTTTTTGGATTTTTCATTGCATGCTTCTTTAGGTGCGTGTGCCAATGGTTCTTTATCTCATTGTCTGTTCGTCCAGGTAAATTTTTAGCAATCATAGACCACCTGAATGGAAAATAATTTCATGTTAACTGTAGAAGCTTTATGAAGGAGAGCAAGAAAACAAACGAACAATGGAAACTATTTATCCTGACAAATAAAATACCGACGGAAACTTGGAAGAAAACATAGTATTGTTTTATGTTGATTTCATAATGTTAAAATTTTATTGTGAAGAAGTTTTAAAAAAGTAGCATGTTTTAATACTTGTTTCCAGCTTCATCATGTAATTTGATGATTAAATCCTCTTCTTCTTTGGTGAAGTTTCCACGTTTTACACCTGGCTGGAGGTAGTTCACCCATCGCAGCCTGCAGCTCTTGCCACACCTTGATAAACCTGTCCAAAAATGCAACCAAATTAAGTTAATGTCCCACCACATCACAGTATTGTTACACCATATATACTGTTTTCACTTCTTATCTCTCTCATACATGTATGCTGGCCAAAACCGAATAACTAAAAGTTAGAAATTTTGTTACATGAAAAGAGTGGGAAACAAAATGCCGGAAAAGATGTTTTTCCTTAATATATATATATATTGTAGATGAAAATCCTATAACATGTCCCTTTTTTTTTTTTTGATAAGTATAACATGTCTCTTTTAATCTTCCAATTTAGTTAAATGAAATGCTAAAAAGGCTTGTCAAATCCATAATCAATGAAAATAAAAATTCCCCTAGACAAATGATAGAACCCTACGTAAATTTTAAGTAGTGAAAAAAAAGGAACCAAGACTCATCCATGCTTAAAAATAATATACCAGCGAGCCTGGGAAGTTTGCACCAGTTTGAGTGGCCATATCTCTGAATAAAACATGTTAGCTTATAATCTTCTTCAGAAGTCCATGCACCTTTCTTCAGTCCATTTTTGTCATAGAAGGGACCTCTCACCATATTCTCTCTCTCTCTCTCACTCACTCTATTTCTCTCTTTCTGTACGTGTTCTTGTGGCTCAAAATAATTAACACCTTTAAAGTATATATATATATAAAGATACTCTCCATTTTAAGTCCTCTCTATATTATCTATTCACGGTTAAGATTTTATTTTCTTGTACATATTTGTACTTGTAAAATTTAATCTGAACCATGAAATGAATCAAACATCTAATAGAGCAGGGACGGAGACAGGGGGCATATGGAGTCCAAGGCCCCTGCTGGCTTTTTAAAATCCCCCCTTCTATATTTTTTATAAAAAAAGAAATCTATTTACTTATAAAATTTAATCAATGTCCCCACTTATATTTTTGTATAATCGTATTACATTGATGTAAAATTGTAAATGATGACTAGCACATCATTCTTTTTTCTTCCTTTTATTACTCTTATACCATATGTAGTTCATAAGTTAAAGTGTTATATATATTTTAAAAAATAGATAAGTTTATATAAATGATTAATGCATTATGTTTTATTCTTATCACTCTTATACCATTCATAACTCATTGAATCAGAAAATATTTAAAATATATGTAAATATCTTCAAAAGAAACCTTCACTATTTTCCAAAAGCAAAACATTTTTATTTATTTTTTTATTTTTTTCTAGAGGAAAGAATAGCTACAAATTTTGTAGTTAAGAGTTATAAATCTTTATTACATCTATTACCTATGAGCAAAAAGTTTTTATTTTTATTTTTTCCTTTTATTATTGTTACACTTTTCATATATTGATCACTTGTATAAGTTCAAATTGTATAAGTTTAGGCATGTAAAGTCACATTTCTTATTTCAATCATTAAATTTGATTAAATTTTTATATGTTTCATAATTTTTAAAACTATTTGTATACTCTAATGGTCTAATTTCTTAATTATTTAACAAAAAATATTTATCTAAATTGTTTAAAAAATATTAATCATGATTAGTATGATTTAAAAGATAGTTTACAACTTATAAATTAATTGGATGAGAAAAATTATTTTGAATTATGTAAAGACTAACTAAATATATATGAGAAAATAATATATGTTAAATCAAGTTACTGACATAAGTTTTGTGTGTGTATAATAGGTTATTTTTTGGAAATTTTTTTTTTAGTTATATTTATCTCAACCCCTTGGAAAAAAATTCCTAACTATATCCCTTTAGTAGAGAAGATAATTTCCCATTATTCTCAAATTATAACAGTGGAACTATCGCAAAACATTTTATGAGGACAATAGGGCCCTGACCAATTTGCAATGATGATAGCATTACAGGTAAAATAATACGAAAGATTTGGACAAGGAGCTAGACTTCGTTGAAGTGACACAACTAGAAAACGTTTTTAGGGCAATTACTAGGTGAATTCCATCACTCTGTGGTCATCAATGTTGTATATTCTGTTCCATTCCGGCCGAAACGGACGGAAAATCTCGTACTGGCATGCAAACTGGTACGAGGCACCCCCATGTTCCACCTCGGCCAAAATTTCGGCCTGTTTCGGCTTGTTTCGGCCGGTATATGTAATCCGGCCGAAATACTTTTTTGGCTTTTTATATATATTTTTTTTCTCTCTTTTGACCTAACCGGCCCTTTTTCTCTCTTCCTTCTTCTTCTTTCTTCTTCCTTCTTCTTTCTTCCGCCCAGCTCTCTCTCTGTCTCTGTACCTTTTCTTTACTTTTTTTTTTTTGTCTTTTTGGTTCAAGTGCCGTGATTGCCGTGAAGTATTGAAGCCGGAGATGAAGAAAAAAAAAAGACAGAAGAAATGGACAGACTACAGTGGAGTATTGAAGCCGGAGATGAAGAAAAAAAAAAGACAGAAGAAATGGACAAACTACAGAGACGTAGAAGGAAATTAAAGTTAGTAAAGTTTAGTAGAAGAGAATAGCAAAGAAAACGTGTGGAGGAGAAAAAGTCAAATAAAAAATCTTATAGGATAAGGATTAAGGACATGTAGGTGGAGTTGGAGAAAAAATAGATGAAAAAAAAAATGAAAAGAAAAGAAAAAGAAATGGAAAAGATATATATATAAATAAAATTAGCAAGAGAAATAATATCAAATAATATAAATTCTTAAGTCTTAATATCACATTGGTAAGATAAATAACATCAAATAATACAAAGTTTATATATATATATATATTTGCGGTAAACCCGAAACGGAACGCTAGTATTGATCGGTACCGAAATATTCTATTCTAATGGCCAAACCGAAACGGGTCCCGAAACAAAATATACAACATTGGTGGTCATCCTTAGGATTACACTATCATTGCTTTTTTATTTTTGAAAAAACAAAATAATGCCTAGTAGCTTTTCTTAGCGTCCATGATGGGAGATAGTAGGTATATTCCACCACTATTACTATCACTGTTGCATCTACGACTGCCTTTTTTTTTTTGTTGAATATAAGCATGGAATGTGAAGTTGTTTTTTGAAACTGTTAATGTTATAATTAGTCCATTGGACTTTAGGCTCTAACTCGTGTATATATTTATTTGTGCATCACTTTCTTTCCTTGTATAGCACATTACTTGTGAACCACTCCTTTTCCTTGTACATCACTCATATGCCTCCTATATAAAGACACTCTACTGTATTGTATTACTTACTTCAATATACAGAGAATTATTCATAATTCTAACATTGTATCAGAGTCATTGCTCTAAGTGTTTTGTGCAGTTCTTCGTGTTTCCTGGCGTTCTTCCGCTGCCTCAGCCATCTCCGGTATTGCTCCGCCACTGCTGTTAGAATTCCGGTGTGCCCGCTGCCATTAAGGTTTGAATCCATCACCAAAGACTCACTGCCTTCATCAGATTTTTTACTCCAAGCCTCTGATCGAAACACCTCTACCACCACTAGATAGATTTTCTCACGTCTTAACTTCATAAAAATTACCGCCATCCGACGCCGTAAACGCCGCTTGAAGATTCTACCCGCCATCACGCCTCGTCATGCACCACACGTGCCAAGCACCCTGCCTCTGCCATGTGTCACCCTGTCACTGTGCCCCGTCAGCCCTATCTCCATGTCAGCCCTAGTGCCAGTCAGTGCCACATCATCGCCACGTCATCCCGTTGACCGTTGGGTTTGATCGTTGACTTTTGCGTTGATTTTCTGGGAGTTGACCGTTGACTTTCTGTGTTGACTTTTTGGAAGTTGACTGTTGACCTTTTGCGTTGGCTTTTTAGAGTTGACCATTGACTTTTTTGCAACTCAAGTGTTTCTTACTCAGTTTTTTCGTCTTGATTCCATTTTTACTGTTTGTTTTTGCATATTTTGTGTCTAAATGGCTCAAAATAAGATCTCTCACCCCATTCATGTTACTTTGGATGGTCAAAATAATTTTGTTTGGTCTCAATCTATGTGTAACTTCATTAAAGGACGAAAACTATGGTTTTATGTCACTGGTGAGATGAAGAAGCCAATCAAGGGCTCCTCTGAGGATGAAGATGCTTTCAGGATCCGTCTGATTGAATGGGGTAGTAACAATCATTAGATTCTTACTTGGCTACGCAATATCTCCATCCCATCCATTTCTAATCTACTGGAAAATTTTGATGATGCTGGTACTGCCTGGGATATGCTCGCCAAATGATATTCCTCCCCACATGGCACTCGAGAATATCACGATTGAACAGTATCAGATTAGGCAAGACCCTGGCCAGTCTATCAATGATTTCTTTGCTCGTTTCCAGTTCATATGGGACCAACTTGATCTCGCTAATCCGCCATGGGATACTCCTAATGATGCAATGAAGTATGTTACTTGTCATGATCAAATGCGTCTCTACCAATTTCTTATGGCCTTGCATGATGATTATGAGCCTGTCCGTAGTCAGTTGCTTCATCAGATACCCATTCCATCTTTAGACGCAGCACTAAATGAACTTGTTCGTGAGGAGACTTGTCTATAGACCTTACAAGCTCAGAACAAGCTCAATGTCTTGGCTACTACGTCAATTCTTGCACCTCTTCAGCTATCCGACTCTGATCAATCTAGCCCGAATACTCGTCGTTCAGATCAGAAATCCAACAAATTTTGCCGATATTGCAAGAAGCATGGTCACACTATTGAGACTTGTTATCGCCGCAATCAAAGCACTGCTGCTGTTACTCATGGTGATACCGATCAGACACCCACTGCTGCTGTTGCTCCTGCACACTCTGGATCCATCATCACACTCACCACAGATCAATTGGAAGACATCATTGCTCAGGCTCTCGTCCGGGCTGGTAATGCATCCTTTTCCTTTGCTCTTTCTATCTTGCCTAGTAAGTTCTCCCCATGGCTTCTTGACTCTGCCTGCTGCAATCACATGACACCTTACCCATCCTTTTTCTCCCACACTAGTTCTGCCCATCATGCACCTACTATTCACATAGCTAATGGCTCCACTATGCTTGTTCATAGTATAGGCACCATTTCTACTTCCAAACTCTCCATTTCCGATGTCTTTCATGCGCCTAAACTTTCTTATAATCTACTATCTGTGGGTCAATTAGCTGAACTTGGTCATCACATTATCCTTGATTACTTTGGTTGTATTGTGCAGGATCCCAGGACGGGGTAGGAACTTAGATCGACCGTAGAATTGGGCGTCTATTTGAGATTTCCAGTCTTCGTCCTCCTGCTACTGGTGTCTCTGCTGCTACCTCATCTTCACCTTCCTTATCACTTTGGCATTCTCGGCTCGGGCATGCATCATCTTCTTGGGTACAACAGCTAGTCTCTAGGGGTTTATTAGGTCTAGTATCTAAGGACAATTTTGATTGTGTTTCATGTTAATTAGGAAAATAACCTGCTTTGCCTTTTCATAATAGTGAGTCCATGTTTACTGGAATTTTTGACTTAATTCATTCTGATGTTTACGGACCTTCCCTTATTAATAGTATTGGTGGATCTCGCTATTTTGTTGTGTTTGTTGATAATTATTCTCGTTATAATTAGGTTTTTCTTATGCGTTCTCTTGATGAATTACTAAACATTTATCGTAACTTTGCAAACATGGTTAAAACTCAATTCTCCAAAACAATTAAAGTTTTTCATTCTGACAATGCACGTGAACTTACCCAACATGCATTTGAACATATTCTATATTCCCATGGAACTGTTCATCAATTCTCATGCCCAGGCACCTCTCAGCAAAACGGAAGAGCCGAAAGAAAACTTCGACACATTCTTGACACTGTTCGTGCTCTCCTCATTTCTTCCAAATTTCCTGTAACCTTTTGGGGATAAGCTGTTCTCACTGCTGTCCATGCCATCAATCGTATTCCAAGCTTAACCATTTCTAATTAGACTCCTTATGAGCGCCTTTTTGGATCTCCACCTCACTATCAACATCTCTGATCCTTTGGCTCTGCCTGTTTCGTCCTTCTTGAGCCTCATGAGCACAACAAACTCGAACCTCGTTCTCGCCTTTGTTGCTTCCTTGGTTATAGCGAAATTAAAAAAGGATATCGATGTTATGATATTATTACTCATCGCCTTCACATCTCCCGCCATGTTGTCTTTTGGGAGCATCATCTATTCATTGAGGTATCTCAATTTCGTACCTTCTTCTCCCTCTCCTTTCTCTCAGATCTTTTTCCAAAGGTGTCTACTCCTTCTTCAGAGTTGTTTCCTCCCTCTCCAGAAGTGTCTACCTCCATTCCTTAGACTGAATCATCTGATCACTTTTCTGGATCATCCTCTGATGTGACACCTCATTCTTCTCTTGAGTCCTCGGATTCTGCACCTTCAAAGGATCCTTCACTTGCAACCACACTTCGCCATTCCTCTAGGGTAACATCTCTTCCCTCTCATTTGCATGATTTCCATTATTACACTGCCCTTGCTACACTGCACAAGCCTCACTCCTATCGTGAGGCCTCCTCTAACCTTTTATGGCAAGCTGCAATAACTGAGGAACTTGATGCATTATCTAGAAACCGTACTTGAGACCTAGTTGATCTGCCTCCTGACAAATCTGTGGTTGGTTGCAAGTGGGTGTTCAAAATCAAAAATCGGTCTAACAGATCCATTGAGCGATACAAAACTCGTCTTGTTGCCAAAAGTTTCATACAGAAATATGACATTGATTATGAGGAAACCTTTGCTCTAGTTGCTCGTCTTTCATCTATCCGCACCTTATTGGCTACTTGTAGCCCCTTGTCAGTGGAAGCTATTTCAGATGGATGTCAAAAATGCATTCCTCAATGGGGACTTGAGTGAAGAAGTCTATATGCAACCTTCACCTGGTCCTTCTCATCCACCTGACAAGGTGTGTCGACTTCGTCTTGCCCTTTATGGTTTGAAATAGGCACCTTGAGCTTGGTTTGCTAAGTTCAGCTCTACAATTGTTCGACTGGGTTTTTCCATAAGTTCTTATGATTCTGCCCTCTTCCTCCATTACACCGGCAAAGGTACCATTTTGCTTCTTCTTTATGTTGATGATATGATCATTACCGGTGATGACCTCAATGGGATTCAAGAACTTAAGGATTTCCTAAGTTAGAATTTTGAGATAAAAGACCTTGGCCACCTTAATTACTTTTTGGGTGTTGAGATTACCTCCTCTGATGCTGGTTTCTACCTCACTCAAGCCAAGTACACTTTCGATCTTCTATCTCAAGCTGGCCTTACTGATCATAAGATTGTTGATACACTGATCGAACTTAATGCGCGCTTAACTCCTTCATCTGGAGAATTATTGTATGATCCTACTCTTTATCAGCAATTGGTTGGCAGCCTAATCTATCTCATAGTCACTCAACCAGACATCTCATATGCAGTTCATCAGGTGAGCCAGTTTATGTTTGCTCCATGATCGACTCACAATGCTATTGTCCTGCGCATCCTTCGATAGCTTAAGGGCACTCTTTTCCTCGGTCTCCACTTCTCTACTTAGTCTCCACTTATTTTGAGAGCCTACTTTGATGCCAATTGGGCAGGGGATCCTACCGATTGCCGATCCACTACTGGTTATTGCTTTCTCCTTGGCTCCTCTTTGATCTCTTGGCAAAGCAAGAAACAGTCTGTTGTGGCTCGCTTTAGTACAGAGGTTGAATATCGTGCCCTTACTGATACCACATCTGAACTCCTCTGATTGCGATGATTACTATAGGATTTAGGTGTGTCTACTTCTTCTACTATTCCTATCTATTGTGACAATAGAAGTGCTATTCAGATTGCTTGCAATGATGTCTTCCACGAGTGGACCAAACATATTAAGATTGATTGTCATTTTGTCCGGCATCACCTTCTCGAGGGTTCCCTCCAGTTGATCTTTGTTTCCTTTCACAATCAGCTAGCCGACATCTTTACCAAGTCACATCCCACTAGGATGTTTCCGTGATCTGGTATCCAAACTCTAGTTGGTTTCTTACCCTTCACCTTGAGTTTGAGGGGGGCTGTTAATGTTATAATTAGTCCATTGGGCTTTGGGCTCTAGCCTGTGTATATATTTACTTGTACATCACTCTTTTTCCTTGTATAGCACATTATCACTCCCTTTCCTTGTACAACACTCATATGCCTCTTATATAAAGGCACTTTATTGTATTGCATTACTTACTTTAAAGTACAGAGAATTATTCATAATTCTAACAGAAACCATGACGGAATTGTAAGGAGTGAGACAAAATCTAAGAATAAAAAACACAACAAAATGCCACTTTTCTTAGAGTCCATATTCATCTGTAATATTTTCCCAACAAGAGAAGTTGCCAAATCGTGTAGCGCGTTAGTTTAACATTACACAAAGCAATTTGTTACTAAACTATAATAGTATTCATCAAGCATTGGAAAAGTCAAAGACTTGTGGGCCGTTTTATACAACAATTAGTAGGTACATATCACCTAAAAACTCCACGGGCATTTTTAACGTTAACCACTAAACATCAAAGATTTCATTAATTATGAAAGGATTTGAAGGTTTATATTATAAGGACTACTACTGAGCTCGAAGTAAATACTCACTACGTGACCACACGGTGTTCCAATTAACTCACCCGTTGGACTCCTCCTTTAAGCGAAACTCCTTGAGAACATGGATACCTCACGTGTGCAAGGATAGTTCACCATGACTCACTGCTAAATCAATGGTTGAGTAGACTTGGGTAGCATGTATGGTTGAGTTAATTTCAAAACATCAACAATGATTCTGACTTGTGGTTGATATCAAGACGCTTAGCATGATCAAAAGATTTAATGGCATATAACGATGCATCTAGAACTCTTCTTCCTCACAAAACTCACTTAATCTCTGTATGTATGCCTTTAAGTTTGAAGTTATGGAAAGAGTGAAGACGGCACAAAAAGGAATTTCTTTTTCAACACCCTAAACGGATCTTATAATGGATATTAAATATCCAAATCATTAGGTCACAGAAATCAATGATGATTCTGTGCTGTCTAATTCTTTTTGCAAAATCCCCCAAGTTCGACCGATCAAGAAGGTGTCGAACTTACCCAAAGTTCGAATAATCAAGCTGTAATCGAGGTAGCAGTCAAGCTTCACAAAATTCAATTTGTCTTACGCATTTTGGAGCTTGTAGTCTTGATATATTTGTTGTGAAAATTAATTGTTTGCACAAGATTAAAGAAGAGAGAAAGAGATCAAACACACAAATAAAGAACACAAGAATTTACGTGGTTCGGCAATATGCCTACATCCACCGGCGACGACAGAGAGAAAGTTTCACTAAGAAAATAGGAAGATTACAACAGTGGTACCAGGACTCTCTCAAAGAACCCAAACCCCAATTACACCCTAACCTCTCTCTCACCAAGAATAAACCTAGAGAAACCCTTCTCTAATTATTCTATATTGTGGCTGCCTCTCACCATTGATTTGCCGCAATACATAACATATATATATTAACTTAAGTCGGCTAATATACTTGAAGCATAAGTTGCCGTGAGTCATAGTCATTGAGTAATTCTAATACCACTAGAATAACACAAGGGCGGTGGACTATAGAATTCTAATTCAAGCCAACTTCAACAAATCTCCACCTTGACTTGAATTGGTCAAGCCTCACGAACTTCTCCTCCATCGCCGCCACCATAGCCCCAAAGGGCTATCACAAGCTGCTAACATTGACCAAGTCCAAGCAATGCTTGAACTTGGCTGTGGTAACCGGCTTCGTCAACATATCAGCTGCATTCTCTGAAGTGTGCACCTTCTCCAGAACAATATCTCCTGTAACAATCAACTCTCTTATCTTGTGGAACCTAACATCGATGTGTTTCGTCCTAGCATGATAAACCTGATTCTTAGCCAAGTAAATGGCACTCTGACTATCACAATGCATCTGAACTCCACCTTGATTCAAACCAAGTTCTTTGACTAGCCCCTTTAACCACAATGCTTCCTTTGCAGCTTCAGCTACAGCCATGTATTCAGCTTCTGTAGTGGACATGGCTACTATGGATTGTAATGTAGATTTCCAACAAATAGGTCCTCCTGATAGTGTAAACACATAACCTGTAGTAGACCTCCTGTCATCCACCTCACCTGCGTAGTCTGCATCCACATATCCTACAACTGAATTAGTCCCTGGCTGTCTTGAAAATAAGATCCCATGTTCCGCTGTGCCTTTCAAGTATCTGAAAATCCACTTAACTGCATTCCAGTGCTCTCTCCCTGGGTTCGCCATGTACCTGCTAACAGTACTCACTGCATGAGCCAAATCCGGCCTGGTGCAAACCATTGCATACATTAAGCACCCCACTGCACTAGCATATGGAACCTTTGACATATTTTCAATTTCTTCCTCATTCTTTGGACACTGACTACCAGATAATCTGAAGTGATTCGCCAATGGTGTGCTCACAGGCTTAGCATCCAACATGCTAAATTTTTCAAGCACCTTCCTGATGTAGTTTTTCTGAGACAACCACAGCTTTCTTGTCTCTCTTGTCCCTGCGAATCTCCATACCCAGAATTTTCTTAGCAGCACCCAAGTCTTTCATTTCAAACTCTTTGTGTAGCAAAGATTTTAACCTGTTAACCTCACACATGCTCTTAGCAGCAATTAACATATCGTCCACATACAGTAGCAGAAAAATATAAGAACCATCTTCAAGTATACGAACATATACGCAGCAATCATATTCACAACGGGTATAACCAATCTGGATCATATACGAATCAAACCTTTTGTACCACTGTCTAGGAGACTGCTTGAGCCCATAAAGTGACTTCTTCAATCTGCAGACAAGATTCTCTGTACCAGGTTGCTTGAACCCCTCTGGTTGTACCATAAAAATCTCTTCCTCCAAATTCCCATGAAGGAAAGCTGTCTTCACATCCAGTTGTTCCAATTCCAGATCCTGATGTGCTACCAAAGCCAATACCGCTCTAATAGATGTATGCCTGACTACAGGTGAAAATACCTCATCGTAGTCAATCCCATGTCTCTGTGAATATCCTTTTGCTACCAATCGTGCCTTGAATCTTTCCCCTTCTTTTTCTGATATTGCTTCCTTCTTCTTGAACACCCACTTGCAACCTATAGGTTTCTTTCCTTTTGGAAGTTCCGTTAACTCCCAAGTTTTATTCTTGCTCAAAGACTCATTCTCCTCCACCATAGCTTCCATCCACTTATCCTTTTCAGAGCTTTCAATTGCTTCCTGAAATGTAGAAGGATCCTCGCTACTGGTAAGTAAAGCATAAATGACAAGATCCTCGAAACCATACCTGACCGGTGGTCTTTTGTTGCGTTTAGGCCTATCTGATCTGGTGCTATCCTGTTCTTGATCATTACTGTGAGGTTCCTCATCTGACTGAGACTCCAATTCATCAAGCTCCACCTGCACCATTGATCTACCAATGTTATTACTGCTTTCCGCTGCTTGAGACTTTTCTTCCTTGAATGCTTTTGTCATTGACTTCTCATCAAACACTACATCCCTACTGATCACCACCTTCTGCGCAACTGGATCCCAAAGCTTGTACCCTTTTACCCCTTTCTTAAAACCAAGAAAGATGCACTTCTTTGATTTTGGATCGAGTTTTGACCTGTCTTCACCTGAGATATGAACATATGCGGGACACCCGAATATTCTCATGAAAGAGTAATCAACTTCTTGTCCTGTCCATACTTCTTCAGCGACTTTCCCATCAAGTGCAACTCTAGGTGATCGATTGATGATATAACAAGCCATATCCACTGCTTCCGCCCAAAAAATTTTAGGAAGCTCAGCATTCAACCTTAAACATCTAGCTGTTTCTGTGATGGTCCTGTTAAGTCTCTCAGCCACCCCATTTTGTTGAGGAGTTTTCCGTACTGTGAAGTGTCTCTTGATACCATGCTCTTCGCAGAACTTCAAGAAATCACCATCCCTGTACTCAGTGCCATTATCAGTCCTAAGGCACTTTATCTTCCTTCCAGTCTGATTTTCCACTTCTGCTTTCCAAATCTTAAATTTAGCAAAAGCCTCGGACTTGTTCTTCAAGAAATAAACCCAAGCTTTTCTGGAATAATCATCAATGAAGCTCATAAAATATTGAGCTCCTCCTTTCGAAGGAGTTCTCACTGGCCCCCAAATATCTGAATGCACGTAGTCCAATATACCCTTTGTCTTGTGTGTGGCAGTTTTAAATCGCACCCTACACTGCTTTCCCATAATACAATATTTGCAGAAATCTAATTTGCATGACTTAATCCCAGTCAACAGATTTCTTTTGTGCAATTCCCTCATACCACGCTCACTCATATGCCCTAGCCGCATATGCCACAAGAGTGTATCATCATCCTCAGACTCAGCTACTGCAGCAACTCCACCTAGAATGGTATTTCCTAGCAATTTATAAACATTGCTACTTATTTTCTGACCTGTCATCACAACCATAGCACCCTTTGAAACTTTCATTATCCCATTCTCAGACTTATAGCTATAGCCTTTTGAGTCTAGGGTTCCTAATGAAATCAAATTCTTTCTCATATCTGGGATATGTCTAACCTCTTCTAATGTTCTCACCACACCATCGGACATCTTAATTTTAATTGTTCCCATTCCAATAATTGTGCATGCAGCATCATTACCCATTCGAACAGAACCACAATTAATTGACCTATAAGTGTCGAACCAGTTCCTGTGGGGAGTCACGTGAAAAGAACATGCGGAATCCAGAAGCCAAGAATTGTTCAAACCGTCAGTGCTTGATGAAACAGAAAGCATGTTGCCATCAGATTCCGAGTCTGCTACTACGTTGACAGATGTAGAGGACTCTTCCTTCCCCTTATTCCATTCTGGACATTCTCGCTTCATATGCCCCTTCTTTTGGCATTTGAAGCACTTTACTGTCTTGCTCTTGGATTTAGATCTTCCCCTAGCAGATTTGTCATCCTTGTCTTTCTTCCTTCCACGATCTTGATAACCCTTTACTACTAGCCCTTCACCAGAACTCTCAGCTGAATCCTTATGTTTCCGTTGGTAATGATCCAACAGAGCTCCTGAAACTTCTTCTAATTCCAGAGTTTCTTTTCCGTAAAGTAGGGTCGTCACCAGGTGTTCGTAGGAAGCCGGGAGGGAGGTTAGGAGCATCATCGCCTTATCTTCATCCTCGAATTTTATATCAATTCGCAACATATCACTAATGATTTGTTTGAAGGTATTGATGTGTTGCCTCAGGTCCGCACCCTCTGTCATCTTAAGCCCATACAACTTTTGCTTTAGATGCAGTTTGTTCGTGAGGGATTTGGACATATATCTTTTCTCTAGATTCAACCAAATCCCTGCAGTTGAGTTCTCCTCCATGACATCGTACATGACTTCGTCTGCTAGTAATAACCGAATTGTACTCACCGCCTTCATGTCTAGTTCTTCCCATTCATCGTCTGTCATCTTCTCTGGTTTCTTTGTCTTCCCGTACAAAGCCTTCACCAAACCTTGCTGCACTAACAGATCCTTCACCCTTCTTTGCCATAGCCCAAAGTTACCAGTCCCGTCGAACTTAACTAGGCCTACCGTCGCAATAGAAGCATTAATTGCCATTGTTTCGACCAACAGCTCTGATACCAATTGTTGTGAAAATTAACTGTTTGCACAAGATTAAAGAAGAGAGAAAGAGATCAAACACACAAATAAAGAACACAAGAATTTACGTGGTTCGGCAATATGCCTACATCCACCGGCGACGACAGGGAGAAAGTTTCACTAAGAAAATAGGGAGATTACAACAGTGGTACCAGGACTCTCTCAAAGAACCCAAACCCCAATTACACCCTAACCTCTCTCTCACCAAGAATAAACCTAGAGAAACCCTTCTCTAATTATTCTATATTGTGGCTGCCTCTCACCATTGATTTGCCGCAATACATAACATATATATATTAACTTAAGTCGGCTAATATACTTGAAGCATAAGTTGCCGTGAGTCATAGTCATTGAGTAATTCTAATACCACTAGAATAACACAAGGGCGGTGGACTATAGAATTCTAATTCAAGCCAACTTCAACAATATTCAAACTAGATTTTCAACTAAAATCCTAGACCCAAAAGACTTACAACTCAATTAATGGAGAAATTTTGAATATGGTATTGCCAATTACAAATGTGGACTTAACAAAAATATTTTGTCTCACTCTTAATATATCTTTTTATGTTTCACTAACTGCCGTATGCAGTGGCAGAGCTCGGATTTGACTTTAGTAGGGGTAAATTTTATAAGTGATTCGTACACACGAGTACTTGACACCAATTTGAACAATAAATTTCATTCATGTGGATATTAAGCAATATTTTAATACAAGAAAATCCACATAACATAGCATATTTGTTAGGACATAGTTTTCCTCCAACCCGGTTTGGAGGAATCCTCCTTCAACTCACTACGTGTCAATTAAATAGACTATTCACGTATATTATTTGAAAAAGTCACATAACTCATTAAAAAAGTCATGCCACTAAAAGTACATGTAGATGGTTTATTTACTTGTCATGTAGTGGGTTGGAAGAAAACTATTTCCTCATCTTATTTATCTGTAGGGGTTTGTTTAAAGATGAATATATCATTTTGTGTGTGTGTGTGTTTTTTATTCTTCTTTTTAATTCAAAATTCCATTATGATTCACATGAAAGATTTTTAGTAGTTAGAAAAAACTTAATGTAACCCCCTGCTTGCTTTGAACTGAAATTTTCCTTCAATGAAAACTATTGGAATTTTTTTAGGCAAACAACACTACAATCAGGCTTGGAATAAATTTGTAAATCAACAAAACCCACACTGCAATCGGCTTACAAGTTATTTGCAAACAAGAAGTCACAAGGAACGAGTGGTCCATTTTTTTTTAGAGGACCCAAGCAAGGAGAGACCCACTGTCACCGGACTGCCAACGCTTGAGATCCAGAAAACCCATAGACTGCCATTGCGCGAAACCCAAAAGACCCATTGAGCCGTGAGAACCATCGCCTGTGAAACAAAAATAAAATAAAAACCTCACATTCTGAAACACTAAAATCTTCGTCTGAACCAAGTTTTTCCATTGTCAAATAAACAGAAAATATCAGGGAAATAGGGTTTCTGATCAGATAGGTTTGAAGGGACTCAGATCGGCGGAGCGATTCGGCTGGGTCCGAGTCAGCGACGAAGCAGATCTAGAGGAAACGGTGGCGTTGACTTCGTCGGAGGGATGAAGGAGAATCCTAGTTCAAAGAATATCAACGGTTACACAGAGAAGATAGAACGTTAACGGAGGGTTAGAGAAATTTTTTTCAGATCTGTAAGATTTGGTGACTTGGAATTTTAATTGAGGTGACGTGTTTTAACTAAACCACCTGGATTACATTTTAGAGATTGCATATTAAAAGATAGACATAGTTTTTTTCCAACCCGGTTTGGAAGAATTCTCTTTCAACCCATTACGTGTCAATTAAATAGATTATCCACATGTATTATTTGAAAAAGTCACATGATTCATTAAAAAGGTCATATGACTAAAAGTATATGTAGATGGTTTATTTATTTGCCACATAATGGGTTGGAGGAAAACAATTTCCTTAAAAGATTAGAGATGATATGCTCCCATCTACGTAATAGGAAAAATGCACATTTATAACGTTTAAGGAAATATCGAATTATTTTCCGACAGAAAACTATGCCAATGTGTTTGACTCTATGTCACTCGTGAAATTACTTGAAATTCCAAATCTTGATAATCACTGTCACTCTCTATTTTAGCCGCGACCCCCTTATGGGTTCAAATCCTCACAATTAACAAAGAAAGTGCATAATTTAGGCATAATTGATCAGGATATGACAATCTAATTACCTATCCATAAATCAAGGACTAAAAGAAAAACTCAACTTATAATAACCGGAATCTGATTATGAAGATAACAGCGTTTATGTTACATATTGATTTAAGGTGGCTGTTTATAACTAGAGAAAATAATACAAACATTACTTTGATATTTTACAATCAGTGATCACTAGCACAATTTTTATTTAAAAAAAAAAAAAAACTTGATTTAATTCTTTGGCAATTCTTGCATCACTTGGTCGAACAAATCTATGCCATCATCATAGTATGAAATATATGGTGATAGTGGAAACTCATCCGGGATGTACGCGTCATCTGCTACAAATGGTTCAGTCCAAAAGTCTCCGAATGTTTCGAATGAAGAAACTAGACTGTCTTCTTCAATCCAATTTAAGCCACATATGGGTGAATGATCACTGACTAAAGAAGAGAATTTAGCAGAAGATACTTCTGGGGACAATGGAGAGCTCTCAAAGATTTGGTAATAGGAAGCACTGGCAGGAACACTTTCTGATTCTTTTTTTTTCTTGGCTTTGCAATTCGAAGCTCTATGTTTCTCCTTGATCACCTCCGATGTTTTTGGATTTTTCATTGCATGCTTCTTTAGGTGCGTGTGCCAATGGTTCTTTATCTCATTGTCTGTTCGTCCAGGTAAATTTTTAGCAATCATAGACCACCTGAATGGAAAATAATTTCATGTTAACTGTAGAAGCTTTATGAAGGAGAGCAAGAAAACAAACGAACAATGGAAACTATTTATCCTGACAAATAAAATACCGATGGAAACTTGGAAGAAAACATAGTATGTTTTATGTTGATTTCATAATGTTAAAATTTTATTGTGAACAAGTTTAAAAAAAGTAACACGTTTAAATACTTGTTTCCAGCTTCATCATGTAATTTGATGATTAAATCCTCTTCTTCTTTGGTGAAGTTTCCACGTTTTACACCTGGCTGGAGGTAGTTCACCCATCGCAGCCTGCAGCTCTTGCCACACCTTGATAAACCTGTCCAAAAATGCAACCAAATTAAGTTAATGTCCCACCACATCACAGTATTCTTACACCATATATACTGTTTTCACTTCTTATCTCTCTCATACATGTATGCTGGCCAAAACCGAATAACTAAAAGTTAGAAATTTTGTTACATGAAAAGAGTGGGAAACAAAATGCCGGAAAAGATGTTTTTCCTTAATATATATATATATTGTAGATGAAAATCCTATAACATGTCCCTTTTTTTTTTTTTGATAAGTATAACATGTCTCTTTTAATCTTCCAATTTAGTTAAATGAAATGCTAAAAAGGCTTGTCAAATCCATAATCAATGAAAATAAAAATTCCCCTAGACAAATGATAGAACCCTACGTAAATTTTAAGTAGTGAAAAAAAAGGAACCAAGACTCATCCATGCTTAAAAATAATATACCAGCGAGCCTGGGAAGTTTGCACCAGTTTGAGTGGCCATATCTCTGAATAAAACATGTTAGCTTATAATCTTCTTCAGAAGTCCATGCACCTTTCTTCAGTCCATTTTTGTCATAGAAGGGACCTCTCACCATATTCTCTCTCTCTATTTCTCTCTTTCTGTACGTGTTCTTGTGGCTCAAAATAATTAACACCTTTAAAGTATATATATATAAAGATACTCTCTATTTTAAGTCCTCTCTATATTATCTATTCACGGTTAAGATTTTATTTTCTTGTACATATTTGTACTTATAAAATTTAATCTGAACCATGAAATGAATCAAACATCTAATAGAGCAGGGACGGAGACAGGGGGCATATGGAGTCCAAGGGCCCTGCTGGCTTTTTAAAATCCCCCCTTCTATATTTTTTATATAAAAAAACAATCTATTTATTTATAAAATTTAAGCAATGTCCCCACTTATATTTTTGTATAATTGTATTACATTGATGTAAAATTGTAAATGATGACTAGCACATCATTTTTTTTTTCTTCCTTTTATTACTCTTATACCATATGTAGTTTATAAGTTAAAGTGTGATATATATTTTAAAAAATAGATAAGTTTATATAAATGATTAATGCATTATGTTTTCCTCTTATCACTCTTATACCATTCATAACTCATTGAATCAGAAAATATTTAAAATATATGTTCATTTATATAGATAAGTAAATATCTTCAAAAGAAACCTTCACTATTTTCCAAAAGCAAAACTTTTTTATTTATTTTTTTATTTTTTTCTAGAGGAAAGAATAGCTACAAATTTTGTAGTTAAGAGTTATAAATCTTTATTACATCTATTACCTATGAACAAAAAGTTTTTATTTTTATTTTTTCCTTTTATTATTGTTACACTTTTCATATATTGATCACTTGTATAAGTTCAAATTGTATAAGTTTAGGCATGTAAAGTCACGTTTCTTATTTCAATCATTAAATTTGATTAAATTTTTATATGTTTCATAATTTTTAAAACTATTTGTATACTCTAATGGTCTAATTTCTTAATTATTTAACAAAAAATATTTATCTAAATTGTTTAAAAAATATTAATCATGATTAGTATGATTTAAAAGATAGTTTACAACTTATAAATTAATTGGATGAGAAAAATTATTTTGAATTATGTAAAGACTAACTAAATATATATGAGAAAATAATATATGTTAAATCAAGTTACTGGCATAAGTTTTGTGTGTGTATAATAGGTTATTTTTTGGAAAAAAAAAATTTTAGTTATATTTATCTCAACCCCTTGGAAAAAAATTCCTAACTATATCCCTTTAGTAGAGAAGATAATTTTCCATTATTCTCAAATTATAACAGTGGAACTATCGCAAAACATTTTATGAGGACAATAAGGCCCTGACCAATTTGCAATGATGATGGCATTACAGGTAAAATAATACGAAAGATTTAGACAAGGAGCTAGACTTCGTTGAAGTGACAACTAGAAAAACGTTTTTAGGGCAATTACTAGGTGAATTCCATCACTCTGTGGTCATCCTTAGGATTACACTATCATTGCTTTTTTATTTTTGAAAAAACAAAATAATGCCTAGTAGCTTTTCTTAGCGTCCATGATGGGAGATAGTAGGTATATTCCACCACTGTTACTATCACTGCTGCATCTACGGCTGCCTTCTTTCTTTCTTTTTTTTAATATAAGCATGGAATGTGAAGTTTTTTTGAAACTGTTAATGTTATAATTAGTCCATTGAGCTTTAAGCTCTAACCTGTGTCTATATTTATTTGTACATCACTCTCTTTCTTTGTATAGCAAATTACTTATGCACCACTCCTTTTCCTTATACATTACTCATATGCCTCCTATATAAAGGAACTCTACTGTATTGCATTACTTACTTCAATATATAGAGAATTATTCATAATTCTAACATGGTATCAGAGCCATTGCTCTAAGTGTTTCGTGAAGTTCTTCATCTTTCCTAGCATTCTTTCACTGCCTCAGCCATCTCCGGTATTGCTCCGCCATCGCTGTTAGAATTCCGGTGTGCCCGCTGCCGTCAAGGGTTGAATCCATCGCCAAAGACTCACTGCCTTCATCGGACTTTTTGCTCCAAGCCTCCGATCGAAACACCTCCACCACCATAGATTTTCTCACGTCGGACTTAGCCGCACAAAAATCACCGCCATCCGTCGTAAGCGCCGCCACGCGCTGCCTGAAGATTCTGCCCGCCGTCACGCCTTGTCACGCGCCACACGCGGCAAGCACCCTACCTCTGCCACGTGTCACCCTGTCACTGTGCCATGTCAGCCCTAGTGCCAATCATCGCCACGTCAGCCCATTGACCGAGCGTTGACCGTTGACTTTTTGTGTTGACTTTTTAGGAGTTGACCGTTGGCTTTTTGCGTTGGCTTTTCAGGGTTAACCGTTGAATTTTTTGCAACTCAAGTGTTTCTCACTCAGTTTTTCATCTTGATTCCATTTTTGCTGTCCGTTTTTGCAGATTTTGTATCTAAATGGCTTAAAATGAGATCTCTCACCCCATTCATGTTACTTTGGATGGTCGAAATAATTTTGTTTGTTCTCAATCTATGTGCAACTTCATTAAAGGACGAAAACTATGGTTTATGTCACTGGTGAGATGAAGAAGCCAGTCAAGGGCTCCTCTGAGGATGAAGATGCTTTCAGGATCCGTCTGATTGAATGGGGTAGAAACAATCATCAGATTCTTACTTGGCTACACAATACCTCCATCCCATCCATTTATAATCTGCTAGGAAATTTTGATGATGCTCGTACTGCCTAGGATATGCTAGCCAAACGATATTCCTCCCCACATGGCACTCGGGAATATCAGCTTTCGATTGAGCAGTATCAGATTAGGCAAGACCCTGGCCAGTCTATCAATGATTTCTTTGCTTGTTTCCAGTTCATATGGGACCAACTTGATCTCGCTAATCCACCATGGGATACTCCTAATGATGCAATGAAGTATGCCACCCGTCGTGATCAAATGCGTCTCTACCAATTTCTTATGGCCTTACATGATGATTATGAGCCTGTCCGTGGTCAGTTGCTTCACTAGATACCCATTCCATCTTTAGACGAAGCATTAAATGAACTTGTTCGTGAGGAGACTCGTCTACAGACCTTACAAGCTCAGAACAAGATCAATGCCTTGGCTACTACATCACCTCTTGCACCCCTTCAGCAGTCCGACTCTGATCAGTCTAGCTCGAATACTCATCGTTCAGATCGGAAATCCAACAAATTTTGCCAATATTGCAAGAAGTATGGCCACACTATTGAGACTTGTTATTGCCGTAATCGAAGCACTGCTGCTGTTACTCATGGTGATACTGATCAAACACCCACTGCTACTGTTGCTCCTGCACATTTTGGAACCACCATCATGCTCACCACAGATCAATTGGAAGACATCATCGCTCAGGCTCTCATCCGGGTTAGTAATGCATCATCTTCCTCTGCTCTTTCTGTCTTGCCTGGTAAGTTCTCCTTATGGCTTCTTGACTCTGCTTACTGCAATCACATGACACTTTACCCATCATTTTTCTCCCACACTAGTTTTTCCCGTCATGCACCTACTATTCACACAGCTAATGGCTCCACTATTCTTGTTCGTAGTATAGGCATCATTTCTACTTCTAAACTCTCTATTTCCAATGTCTTTCATGTGCCTAAACTTTCTTATAATCTACTATCTATGGGTCAATTAGCTGAACTTCGCTATCACATTATCCTTGATTACTTTGGTTGTATTGTGCAGGATCCCAGCACGGGGCAGAAACTTGGGACCGGTAGAATTGGGCGTCTATTTGAGATTTCCAGTCTTCGCCTTCCTGCTACTGGTGTCTCTGCTGCTACCTTATCTTTACCTTCCTTATCACTTTGGCATTCTCGGCTCGGGCATGCATCATCTTCCCGGGTACAACATCTAGTCTCTAAGGGTTTATTAGGTCTAGTGTCTAAAGACAATTTTGATTGTGTTTCATGTTAATTAGGAAAACAACCCGCTTTGCCTTTTCATAATAGTGAGTCCATGTCTACTGGAATTTTTGACTTAATTCATTCTGATGTTTACGGACCTTCCCCTATTAATAGTATTGGTGGATCTCGCTATTTTGTTGTGTTTGTTGATGATTATTCTCGTTATAGTTGAGTTTTTCTTATGCATTCTCGTGATGAATTACTAAACATTTATCGTAACTTTACAAACATGGTTAAAACTCACTTCTCCAAAACAATTAAAGTTTTTCGTTCTGACAATGCACGTGAATTTACCTAACATGCATTTGAACATATTCTATATTCCAATGGAACTGTTCATCAATTCTCATGCCCAGGCACCTCTCAGCAAAACGGAAGAGCTAAAAGAAAACTTCGACACATCCTTGACACTATTCGTGCTTTCCTCCTGTCTTCCAAAGTTCTTGTAACCTTTTGGGGAGAAGCTGTTCTCACTACTGCCCATGCCATCAATCGTATTCTAAGCTCAACCATTTCTAATCAGACTCCTTATGAGCGCCTTTTAGGATCTCCCCCTCACTATCAACATCTCTTATCCTTTGGCTCTACTTGTTTCGTCCTTCTTCAGCCTCATGAACACAACAAACTCAAACTTCATTCTCGCCTTTGTTGCTTCCTTGGTTATAGCGAAACTCAAAAAGGATATCGATGTTATGATCCTATTGCTCATCGCCTTCACATCTCCCACCATGTTGTCTTTTGGGAGCATCCTGTTCACTGAGGTATCTCAATTTCGTCCCTCCTTCTCCCTCTCCTTTCTCTCAGATCTTTTTCCAGAGGTGTCTACTCCTTCTCTAGAGTTGTTTCCTCCCTCTCCAAAAGTGTCTACCTCTATTCCTCAGACTGAGTCATCTAACTGCTCTTCTGGATCATCCTTTGACGTGACGCCTCATTCTTCGCCTGAGTCCCCGGCTCCTGCACCTTCAAAGGATCCTGCACCTGCAACCACACTTCGCCATTCCTCTCGGGTAACATCTCTTCCTTCTTATTTGCGTGATTTCTATTGTTACACTGTCTTTGCTACACTGCACGAGCCTCACTCCTATCGTAAGGCCTTTTTTAACCTTTTATGGCAGGCTGCAATAACTGAGGAACTTGATGCATTATCTAGAAACCGTACTTGGGACCTACTTGATTTGCCTCCTGACAAATCTGTGGTTGGTTGTAAGTAGGTGTTCAAAATCAAAACTCGGTCTGATGAATCCATTGAGCGATACAAAGCTCGTCTTGTTGCCAAAGGTTTCACACAGGAATATGGCATTGATTATGAGGAAACCTTTGCTTTAGTTGCTCGCCTTTCATTTGTCCGTACCTTATTGGCTGTTGCAGCCTCTCATCAGTGGAAGCTATTTCAGATGGATGTCAAAAATGCATTCCTCAATGGGGACTTGAGTGAAGAAGTCTATATGCAACCTTCAACCTTCACCTGGTCTTTCTCATCCACCTAACAAGGTGTACCAACTTCGCCGTGCCCTTTATGGTCTGAAACAGGCACCTCGAGCTTGGTTTGCTAAGTTCAGCTCTACAATTTTTCGACTAGGTTTTTCCATAAGTTATTATGATTCTGCCCTCTTCCTCCGTCGCACCGGCAAAGGTACCATTTTGCTTCTTCTTTATGTTGATGATATGATCATTACCGGTGATGACCTCAATGGGATTCAAGAACTTAAAGATTTCCTAAGTCAGAATTTTGGGATGAAAGACCTTGGTCACCTCAGTTACTTTTTGGGTCTTGAGATTACCTCCTCTTATGCTGGTTTCTACCTCACTCAAGCCAAGTACACCTCTGATCTTCTGTCTTGAGCTGGCCTTATTGATCATAAAATTGTTGATACACAGATCAAACTTAATGCGCGCTTAACTCCTTCATCTGGAGAACTATTGCCTGATCCTACTCTTTATCGGCAATTGGTTGGCAGCCTAATCTATCTCACAGTCACTCGACCAGACATCTCATATGCAGTTCATCTGGTGAGCCAGTTTATGTCTGCTTCACAATCGACTCACAATGCTGCTGTCCTGTGCATCCTTCGATACCTTAAGGGCACTATTTTCCACGATCTCCACTTCTCTACTCAGTCTCCGCTTATTTTGAGAGCCTACTCTGATGCCAATTGGGCAAGGGATCCTACTGATCGCCGATCCACTACTGGTTATTGCTTTCTCCTTGGCTCCTCTTTGATCTCTTGGCGAAGCAAGAAACAGTCTGTTGTGGCTCGCTCTAGTACAGAGGCTGAATATCGTGCCCATACTGATACCACATTTGAACTCCTCTGATTGCGATGGTTACTACAAGATTTAGGTGTCTACTTCTTCTACTACTCCTATCTATTGTGACAATAGGAGTGCTATTCAGATTGCTCGCAATGATGTCTTCCACGAGCGGACCAAACACATTGAGATCGATTGTCATCTTGTCCGGCATCCCCTTCTCCAGGGTTCCCTCCAGTTGATCTCTGTTTCCTTTCACAATCATCTAGCCGACATCTTTACCAAGTCACATCCCACTGGACGTTTCCGTGAACTGGTTTTCAAACTCCAGTTGGTTTCTTATCCTCCACCTTGAGTTTGAGGGGGGCTGTTAATGTTATAATTAGTCCATTAGGCTTTGGGCTCTAGCCCATGTATATATTTACTTGTACATCACTCTTTTTCCTTGTATAGCACATTACTTATGCACCACTCCCTTTCCTTGTACATCACTCATATGCCTCCTATATAAAGGCACTTTACTGTATTGTATTACTTACTTCAATATACAGAGAATTATTCATAATTCTAACAGAAACTATGACGGAATTGTAAGGGGTGAGACAAAATCTAAGAATAAAAAACACAACAAAATGCCGCTTTTCTTAAAGTCCATGTTGAGTCAAGTTTCACTGCACGTTAACAAAGAGAAGCTTGACTATATATATATATATATATACACAGTCTCACTCTCTCTCCACTTTTATTTTTCATTTTGTTAATTAAAGTAGAGTAGGAGAAAGTTACCTCTTTTTCGTCTTGTATGGATGCTTGTTGCAAGTGCATTTGGGGTTTCCAAAGTAAATAGAGCTAGTGGCCACCATTTGGCCTTATATTATATATATATATATATATATATATATATATATATATATATATATACATAGTCTCACTCTCTCTCCACTTTTATTTTTCATTTTGTTAATTAAAGTAGAGTAGGAGAAAGTTACCTCTTTTTCGTCTTGTGTGGATGCTTGTTGCAGGTGCATCTGGGGCTTCCAAAGTAAATAGAGCTAGTGGCCACCTTTTTTTTTTTTTTTTTTTTTTTTTTTTTTTTTTTAAGTTTTGGTTCTTAGTTTGTTCTTGTTATTCCTGTGCAGTGGAAAATTATAGGATCACTTTGGGGGGTTCTCATTTCTGTTTATACTTATAGTAGCTTGGTACAAAACTACAAACACTGCAATGGTGGCCACCGCAGATGCATTTATGACGAAGTTGGTCAAAACATGATATCTGGACAATGGCGGCTCCATGAATTTTTTAATTTTTATTTTTTTCTTCAGATGGTTCATTCAAAAACTTGAATATATCGACTTCACAAAAAAAAAAAAAAAAAAATGGAAATACACTAAGTTTTAATTCATTAGGTTCCTCGAATTAAATTCAAATAAATAAGTGCATTAACCAATGGAACACAAATAATGTTTTTTTTTTTAATGAAATTTAAATGTAATGCAACTATTTGTTTGAATTTAAAGGAGGAACTACCAAAAGCCTTGTAGTTCAAAACTGCTAAACATAAAATGGGCACTTTCCTCAGTGCTCTAGTGCATTGGTAATATCACGAACCAAACATGTGATCTATTTGACACGTATGTATTGTGATTTGTGTTCATATCACGTCTAATGTATTTGGTTTAAATTCCCCCCTCCACAACCTATTGAAAAAAAAAAAAAAAGATTAAGTGAGAAGCCTAAAGTATTGCACTTAAGGAAGTGTACCTAAATTTTATATAATTATTTCAGTGTGTGTAGGAGACTAAAAGATTAGTGTCTCACATACATATAAATAATTTGAACAATTTGAAATAAAAATTCAAATAGAGAGCACAATCTACTAAGATAGATTTTCATCTATTAGGCTATGGGAAAACTTTTGGGGCTCAATTATTACTCCTATAAGATAATTAATAACCCATCATTTTCTTTTGGGTAAATTACACTACCCTCCCTCGAGTTATTAAGGAATGACAATAAACCTCAAACTTGAGCCAAAGTGATTGTCTCACCCTTCAGGTTTTACATAAAAATTCTTAGGTCTTTACATTACTAATTCTAACAGAATATTCCCTTTTTTTAAAGATTGTTTTCTTTAAAAGACTCTCTCTCCTTTGGTAAGAGGTTTGGTAAAAGAAATATTTTAAAAAATGGAATATGTCATTAAGATTAGTAATGAAAAGACTCATGGCAGTTTTATATCAAACCTAAAGGATGTGACTATCATTTCGGCTCAAATTTTTTATTGTCATTTGGCGATACCTCAAGGGAGGTTAGTGTAATTTATCTTTTTATTTTATTGGCTTTTTGTTTTTTTGTTTTTTTTTAAAAGGATAAAGATTTTATTAGTTTATAATTAATATTTTTATTTATTTATAGATATATTGACTAATATTTCGGGTCCTTCTTCCATTTGGGACCCTTAGGCGATGACCTAAATTTCCTATAGGTTGAGTCGCCCCTAGTAGTTGACTTAACTAGTCATAATTGAAAAAAAACGAGAACCATGGAAATACTTGTCACTCACCAAAGAAAGATAATCAAGTGTTGACGGAAATGAACACTAAATAATAATTTTTGAGAGATCTCCTCTTTAAAACATCATTTTTCCGTAATTCATATATATATACATATAGGTTTAAATACCATTTTGGTCCTCAACCTATGGCTTTTGTGTTAAATTGGTCCCTAACCTTTCAACTATGTCAAATTAGTTCTCAACCTTTCAACCTTGTGTCAAAAAGGTCCTTGCCGTTAAATGTTGGATGGAAAATGTTGACGTGGCTAACGGTTTTTATTTTTTAATATTAAAAATGTCTGACGTGACAAGGAGCATATCAACTGTAATTGTTGAGTATGCAATCCGTACAATATTGCCTAATTGTCCCAATAATAAAGTGACAAATCATTTGAAAAGACAAGTGAATGCCAACTCATAAACTGAGGTGTCAAACACCTCATTAGGTCTCCCTTTCCCTTTTAACCAAACAATCCCAAATCTCAATACCTAGTTGCCGGCCTCCACAACTCGACTGGATTCAATGTCATAGCTGCCATGACACTGTTTGGAAACCCACCATGGCCGCCACAAAATGACCCCACTGTTTGGCTTTAACCTCTCCATCATAGAACCATATATATATTCAAGGCCCACTCTAAACCCCAACAAGAAAAACACTCACACACGCACACAAAACTCTAATAGGTTCTCTGCAAATTCTTGGATTTCTCAATCTGTGGACAATTTGCTTGTGTTTGAGATCATCGAAACATGAGCATTTTTTTACCTTGTGTTTGTCTAGTTCAAGGAAAACTTTATAAAAGCACAATATTCTATTTTATTATTTATTTATTTTCTCTTCCAATCAATAAAACTCATCCAACTTGCGAATAGTAAGCCAACGCTTCTTTTTTTTTTTTTTGAAATGCAAGAATATAATTTAGGGTTTACTAGTATAGTTAATTTCATTTGTATTATGAATACTTGGAAATTGAGGGATGTAGACGCGGTATGTGATGCTGATAGCAATATTTTAGATCAAATTCTTTGGAGTATTATGGGTGTTGTAGATGGCTACAAGTTTAATGTAAAAAATCGTGGTTGCCGGTGTCAAACCGGTGAAGGTGTGGTTGTTGGCAGTGGCTGGATGTAGGTGTGTTTGGTTACATAGACAAGAGTAAACTTGTAATTGCTGAGTTGCAATTGTTGAGGTTGCTTTAAATAATCTAGTGAGTATGATGAGTAAATTTTTTTTATTTAAAAAAAAATTTTGAGTCGGTATTTTTTTATTATTAAAATTTGAGTTAGCATGTTACATCAGACATTTTTAATATTAAAAAATAAAAACTGTTAGCCACGTCAGCATTTTCCATCCAACACTTAACGATAAGGACCATTTTGACACGAGGTTGAAAGGTTGAGGACTAATTTGACACAGTTGAAAGGTTAGAGATCAATTTAACACAAAGGTCAAAGGTTGAGGACCAAAACGGTATTTAAACCATATATATATATCAATTCTAATATGAAACCTTTTTTGTATTTTAATTTATCAAATTTGTCCCATTAAAGTTCAAATCGAATTATAAAAAAATAAATAAAAATTATAGCTAACTCTTCTCATGTTAAGTTTCCTTTGGGCCAAATTGGTTTAGGCCACACGTAGCACACACTGGGCTTGAACAAACGGGTCGCTGAGGTGCTCGATCGATATAAGTTCCTCCAATAATTATTCCGACTATTTCCTACTTCAAAACTTCTAAACATAAAAGGTGCACTTTCCACAGTGCTCTAGACAAGTGATCTTTTTTGACACGTACCTATTGTGATTTGAATTTGTATCACGTCTAATGCATTGGATTCAAATTCCCTCCTTTCAACTATTAAATTATCAAAATAAAAATAAAAAAATTAATTGAGGAACCTAAAGTACTGTACTTAAGGAATTGTACCAGAAGTTTACTTGTTTTGTTTTAAGTGTGCGCAGAAGACTTAAAAATTAGAGTTTGTAGAGGCCCATTTTTTCGGTCCACGGTAGACCGAGCCCAACGCCTCAGTGATCCACCAGGGGTCCAAAGCCCAACACCTCAGTGATCCACCTGGGGTCCAAAGTCCAACACCTCAGTGATCCACCAGGGGTACAAAGCCCAACAAGCCCAGTAGTCCACGGTAGATAAAACGTGGAAAGAAAGGGCCAAAAAACCATCAGCCAAGTCCAAAGCCCAAAAGAGGAAGGGAAGCCCAGCCCATCCGATCATCAGACTTAGGCCTTCCAGGACAAGATTCAAAAGTGATTAAAAAAAGAAGAGGGAAAATGGTTGTCTTGGAAAAGCCATTTTTCCCTCCTCTCTTGGCACGGTGCTCAAAGCACTAAAGGGGGATATTTCCAAAGCTGAATCATTATGCTGAAGAACTGGTCTTCTTCATTAACCATCAGACATGGAAAATACTCCAAAGAAAATGATCTGCGGTAGCACTGACCAAGAACAAGAAAAGATGAAGGAAGCTGGTCCTCCACGCTGCCTAGTGGTCCACGACGAATTACCCAGTGGTCCACGACGAATTACCCAGCGGTCTACGGCAAACTCAATCACAAAACGATCTGCGGCGGCGCCAGCTGCAGCAAGATGACGAAGAAGATGAGGAAATGGCCAAAAAGACCAAAAAATCTACCATGGCCGCCCAAATCAACACCAGCTGAAATAAGAAATGATGAAAGGCAAGCTGGTCACTTCCTTTGTCCACTGGTCACGGTGGATTTCGTCACAAAGTAGTTCACGGCAGCACCAGCTGGAACAAAAGTGATAATCAAGGACTAAAAAGACTTGAGAAGTCTGCCATGGCCACCAAGGCTACCACCACTCGAGAGCAGTGACCACCACAGCCCAGCACTCCGGTGGTCCTCGCTCCTCCACATCATGGAACTTAGGAAGCACGGTTTGGAGGTAGGGGAATCAATTTACTCAAGTTTTATTTGATCTGCCGCAACAGAAAATGTATTAATTTGCTGGGAAAAAAATACCGAAAATGGTAAGATCAAATCTAATTAATGCAAAACGTATATGAGTCAAGTCATCTTAATTACTTCAGCCCATTGCCAAGCATTAAATGCTCGTCACTTCCCTCCTCATAAATGGCCTGAAAATCCGCCGTTCGCCACAGATCAAATCAGATCTGCGGCAGACGAAAACCATCAGCTCAATCTCAAAACCACACTTTGTCAAATCTCAGCCCCTTTACTTCTCGGGTAAACAGTGATTCTCATGATTAGGGGGATTACAAATCAGACCCTTAGACATAAACACCACTATAAATAGGGGTGAGAAGAAAGGAGACGGGGTTGGTTGGCTGATCAGAAAACTCTCAGACTGAAATTTATTCTCCATAAGAGCTGACTTCAAAAGCTCAAAGGAGGCAGATAACCAACAACAGTCCACGGGACACTTCCCGTAGGTCCACGGTAGGCTAAAAGTACTTTAGTCTGCCACAACAGAAAACTTACATCAAACACTTAACCCAACTCATAGTACTGACTCGTGTACGTTTTGCACAGTAAATGATTCTCTTCCTACTCCCAAATCTCCTAAGTTCTATGATTATTATGTTTCCATGATTTACTGCTCCTACCTTTTGGCAAGTCACAAAGGAAGTCAAGTGTGTTGTGCCCAGCCTCTTGATCCACGGCACTGATCCTTGATTTCTATTACTTATCATGTATATTGTATTTTTTGTCACTGAATGTGCAAGTTTGTAATATATTTTCTCATGAGTTGTTATCACTATGTTGTGATTGCTGAATGCTCTGGTGAAAGTAGAATCCAAAATTATTAGCTTATTTTGATCTGCGGCGTCAGTTTCATTAGTCCACCGTAACCTCCTACGTGAGTATTACAGCCTGGTGGATTGAAGAATATCAGAGGGAGTGCACCATCAGCCACCAAGTGGTCTACCACACTTGGTGTAGAGTTTTGGGCTTAACATCCCCCACACACAAATTCGGCCCGTGTCCAGCCTTCTCTTGGATTGGTACGTGGTCCATACGGTACTGAAATTTTGAATAATCAAACTGTAATCGAGGTAGCAGTCAAGCTTCACAAAATTCAACTTGTCTTACGCATTTTGGAGCTTTTAGTCTTGATATATTCAAACTAGATTTTCAACTAAAATCCTAGACCCAAAAGACTTACAACTCAATTAATGGAGAAATTTTGAATATGGTATTGCCAATTACAAATGTGGACTTAACAAAAATATTTTGTCCCACTCTTAATATATCGTTTTATGTTTCACTAATTGCCGTACGCAGTGGCAGAGCTCGGATTTGACTTTAGTAGGGGTAAATTTTATAAGTGATTCGTACACACACGAGTACTTGACACCAATTTCAATAATAAATTTCATTCATGTGGATACTAAGCAAAATTTTAATACAAGAAAATCCACATAACATAGCATATTCGTTAGGACATAGTTTTCCTCAAACCTGGTTTGGAGGAATCCTCCTTCAACTCACTACGTGTCAATTAAATAGACTATCCATGTGTATTATTTGAAAAAGTCACATGACCCATTAAAATAATCATGTCACTAAAAGTACATGTAGATGGTTTATTTACTTGGCACGTGGTGGGTTGAAGGAAAACTATTTCCTCTTCATATTGTGTTTATCTGTAAGGGTTTGTTTAAAGATGAATATATCATTTCGTGTGTGTGTTTTCTTCTTCTTTCTAAATCAAAATTCCATTATGATTCACATGAAAGATTTTTAGTAGTTAGAAAAACCTTAATGTAACCCCCTGCTTGCTTTGAACCGGAATTTTCCTTCAATGAAAACTATTGGAATTTTTTTAGGCCAAACAACACTACAATCAGGCTAGGAATAAATTTGTAAATCAACAAAACCCACACTGCAATCGGCTTACAAGTTATTTGCAAACAAGAAGTCACAAGGAACGAGTGGTCCATTTTTTTTAGAGGACCCAAGCAAGGAGAGACCCACTGTCACCGAACTGCCATCGCTTGAGATCCAGAAAACCCATAGACTGCCATTGCGCGAAACCCAAAAGACCCACCAAGCTGTGAGAACCATCGCCTATGAAACAAAAATAAAATAAAAACCTCACATTCTGAAACACTAAAATCTTTGTGTGAACCAAGTTTTTCCATTGTCAAATAAACAGAAAATATCAGGGAAATTGGGTCTCTGATCAGATCGGTTTGAAGGGACTCAGATCGGCGTAGCGATTCGGCTGGGTCAGAGTCAGTGACGAAGCACATCTAGAGGAAACGGTGGCGTTGACTTCGTTGGAAGGATGAAGGAGAATCCTAGTTCAAAGAATATCAATGGTTACACGGAGAAGATAGAACGTTAACGGAGGGTTAGAGAAATTTTTTTCAGATCTATTAGATTTGGTGACTTGGAATTTTAATTGAGGTGACGTGTTTTAACTAAACCACCTGGATTACATTTTAGAGATTGCATATTAAAAGATAGACATAGTTTTCCTCCAACCCGCTTTGGAAGAATTCTCTTTCAACCCATTACGTGTCAATTAAATAGACTATCCACATGTATTATTTAAAAAAGTCACATGATTCATTAAAAAGGTCATATGACTAAAAGTATATGTGGATGATTTATTTACTTGCCACATAATAGGTTGGAGGAAAACTATTTCCTTAAAAGATTAGAGATGATATGCTCCCATCTACGTGATAGGAAAAATGCACATTTATAACGTTTAAGGAAATATCGAATTATTTTCCGACAAAAAACTATGCCAATGTCTTTGCCTCTATGTCACTTGTGAAATTACTTGAAATTCCAAATCTTGATAATCACTCGTCACTCTCTATTTTAGCCGCGACCCCCTTATGGGTTCAAATCCTCACAATTAACAAAGAAAGTGCATAATTTAGGCATAATTGATCAGGATATGACAATCTAATTACCTATCCATAAATCAAGGACTAAAAGAAAAACTCAACTTATAATAACCGGAATCTGATTATGAAGATAACAGCGTTTATGTTACATATTGATTTAAGGTGGCTGTTTATAACTAGAGAAAATAATACAAACATTACTTTGATATTTTACAATCAGTGATCACTAGCACAATTTTTATTTAAAAAAAAAAAAAAAAACGTGATTTAATTTTTTGGTCGAACAAATCTATGCCATCATCATAGTATGAAATATATGGTGATATTGGAAACTCATCCGGGATGTACGTGTCATCTGCTACAAATGGTTCAGTCCAAAAGTCTCCGAATGTTTCGAATGAAGAAACTAGACTGTCTTCTTCAATCCAATTTAAGCCACATATGGGTGAATGATCACTGACTAAAGAAGAGAATTTAGCAGAAGATACTTCTGGGGACAATGGAGAGCTCTCAAAGATTTGGTAATAGGAAGAACTGGCAGGAACACTTTCTGATTCTTTTTTTTTTCTTGGCTTTGCAATTCGAAGCTCTATGTTTCTCCTTGATCACCTCCGATGTTTTTGGATTTTTCATTGCATGCTTCTTTAGGTGCGTGTGCCAATGGTTCTTTATCTCATTGTCTGTTCGTCCAGGTAAATTTTTAGCAATCATAGACCACCTGAATGGAAAATAATTTCATGTTAACTGTAGAAGCTTTATGAAGGAGAGCAAGAAAACAAACGAACAAGGGAAACTATTTATCCTGACAAATAAAATACCGATGGAAACTTGGAAGAAAACATAGTATGTTTTATGTTGATTTCTGTGGATGCTTAAAATTTTTGCTTTGATGGGCCGCGTATCAATCCACAGACGGGCTAGATACGGGCTAGATTTGTGTATGGATAGGGGTGTTGAGCCCAAAACTCTACATCAAGTTCGGTAGACTACTTGATGGCTGATGGTGCTTTCCCTTCTATACCTCTTGATCCACCGAGCCACGATTCTCACGTAGAGAGTTGCGGTGGACGAGTAAAATTAACACCGCAGATCAAAATGAGCAAATAAGCGTAAATTTTACTTCTACCAAGACATTCAGTAACCACAACATACAATGACAATAACACATAAGGAGTGCATTACAAACTTGTCCATGAGCAAAGAGAAGCAATCCCGCAGACTGAGACTTAACATAACAAACTTAACTTCCCCAAAAGTCTACAATGAGTGACAGTGAATATAATACACATAATAAATGATAAAGCTCAGGGGTCAATGCCATAGACCAAGAAACTGAGCACAATATACTTAGCTTCTTCCGTAACTTGCAAAAAAGTAGTAGCAGACCAAAGAAATATAATGAATCATGGAACTTAGGAGATTTGGGAGTAGGAAGAGAATCATCTACTGTGCAAAAATGTACATGAGTCAGTACCATGGATTGTGTTAAATGTTTGATGTGAGTACTTGGTGGGTGGGAGTGAATATTTCTGTTGTGGCAGACTAGAAGTATTTTCTGGCCTACCGTAGACCTACGGGAAGTGTCCTGTAGACTGCTTTTGGCTATCTCTTTTCTCTGAGTTTTTTGGAATTAACTCTAATGGAGGGATTAATTTTTTGTCTGAAACTTCACCTACCAGCCAACCAACCCCTTCTTCCTCTTTCTCACCTCCATTTATAGTGGTGTTCATGCCTAGTGGTTTCATTCATTATCCTCTTCATCATGAGAATCACTGTTTATCCGAGAAATAAAAGGGCTAGATTTGACAAAATTTATTTGGGATTAGGCTGATGGTTTTTTATTTGCCGCAGATTTGACTTGATCTGCGGCGAACGGCGGATCTTTGGGCTCATTTATGAGGAGGGAGGTGATGAGCATTAAATGTTTAGTAATGAGCTGAAGTAATTAGATTGACTTGACTCACATACGTTTTGCATTAATTAAATTTGATATTACCATTTTTGGCATTGTTTCCCAGTAGATCAATACCGTTTATGTTGTAGCAGATCAAATGAAATTTCGGTAGATTAATTCCCCTAACTCCAAACCGTGCTTCCTAAGCTCCATGATGAGGATGAGCAAGGACCACCGGAGTGCTGGGCTGCGATGGTCGTTGCCCTTGGTTGATGTTGGTTTGGGTGGCCATGGCAGACCTCTTGGTCTTTTCCGTTCTTGTCTCATCTTCTCAATCAATTCTTGTTTCAGCTGGTTGTTGCCGCAGATGGTTTTGTGATGGAGTTCGCCTTAGACTAGTGAACAATGTGGAGGACCAGCCACCTTCTTCATCATTTCTTGTTTTCATTGGTGTTGCCACAGACCATTTTTTCTTGGAGACATATTCCATATCTGCTGGTTAATGAAGAAAACCAGCCCTTTACTATAATCATGAAGCTTTAGAAATATGATTTTTATCTTGGAAATATCTCCCTTCAGCGCCTCGAGCTCCGTGCCAAGAGAGGAGGGAAAAAATGAGGTTTCACGTGATAACCATTTTCCCTCTCTTTTTGAATTATTTTGAACTTTTTGATGTTGCTTTGGCAAACATGAGTTTGAGAATTGAATGGGCTGTGCTTCTTTTTTTTTTTTGGGTTTGGGCTTGATTGATGGCTGAAGGCCATTTCTTTTTATATTCTTGTTACTGTAGACCACTAGGCCTGACGGGCTTCGGGCCTTTAGCAAATTTCTGGACTTTTGGATTTTGTCTGCTGTGGACTGAAAAAATAGACCTCTACATTTAGCCCCCCGAGCCCAAACCGCACGTGATGTGTGGTTTGTTGAGTATTCAGGGAAATATATGCACCCATGCACGTCACAGTATTTCTTTTCCCTCTATTTTTTTTTTTGTACGTGGGTTCCTTATTTCATGGGAGTTGTGGCAGATAGGAATGTAAGTTACTGAAACCGATATCCTTCAGATTTGTTCTTCTTCTTCATAGTATTCCTCGGTATTTAAAGCTCTTGAGATTAGAGCTCCAACCACCAGCCCCCAGACATTTATTGCAATCAATATAAATCCCTTGGGTTATCAAGAAAGAGAGAGAAAATCAAAAGGAAAAGCTTTGAGCACCCCTCCGATTTTTCTCTCCTACTCTTTCTCCCTTACTGCACATTTTTTCTTTTTGATTCTCGGCCGTGTTCATGGTCTCCTCTTCCTCTATACCTCCGGTCAGCCCCGCTCCTCAACCTACCACAGGTAAGGGGTCAGGGATTCCGGTGGCGGTGTCGGCGCCGTCCACCGAGGCGGTGGTGGACGCCTCAGCGGTTCGCCCATCTGTTCTAAGGCTTCGTTTTCCCCCTGGTGGACCCATGGTACGAGAGGTCTCCATTATTCCCTCCTAGGTCACTTGATTTCCCCTTTCCTATGAAAGATTGGGATTGGACGGTGACAGGGTCAAAGGCTGCGGTGAACCAAGCCTAGGTTCCGAGCCTTGACGAAATCTCTGAGTTGTTGATCTTGAAGAGGGAGATCCAGCCAATCCCCATTGATTTTGATTTCCCCTGTGCCGCATCTAAGGACTGGTCCCATTGGGTGGACCTGGAAATCCTTGACTCGGACTTCTAAGGCAGTTAACGGGAGGTTGGTGTTCACTGGTCTATTTTGATTTCCAGGAGTTGCAACATGTTCAGGGATACCGAACCACTTCGTGAAATGCTGAGGAGGTGGTGTCCCTTAACCCACACTTTCTTTTTCTCCTGGGGGGAACTCACACCGACTTTGAAAGGCATAGCCAATCACTGGATGCTTCCTGTCCTTAGAGAGCATTCCTTTTCCAGCATAGAGTTATCTGCGGAAGAGGAAGAAATTGCAGCTGCTTTGAGAAGGCAATCATCTACCAGACTCAGCGGTTGGCCCTCACTCTTTATGCACCATAAGGAAGCTCTAGTCCGTCGTGCTGCCTTCGTCTTATATTGTCTTTGTAAGTGCACTTTTGGCAACTCTCTTTATTACTCAATAAATACTGCTTACATTCCTTTGGCTATTAAGATATCCACCGGATATTGCTTCCCCCTTGCCCCTTTGTTCTTGGGCCATTTGTATTCACAATTGGATTTGCTCCATGATTGCGAGGTTGAAGGAGATTCTTGCTATATTTTGCTTGCATCCTTCAATACTACAGTGCTGCAGACCTTCTTTTGGGAGCATTCAGTTAGCTATCTTTTTGTTGCAAAAGATAAAGTGGCTGCTTGGAGCAAATTTTCTGATCTGCCGCAGGAATTCTTAGACCGTTTTCCAGATTTTCGAAATAACCTGCCATTAGTCTACTGCTGGGTTGGCTTAAAGACCCATGATCATGATCTCGTTACCACTTTAGATTATGAGGAGAATGTGTTGTTTAAGCCTTATGGGGATGATTACCCCGGCTTTACTTGCGTTTCTGTTTTCAGTCGGTTCTATCAGCCGACTTCTTTAATTCGTGATTTGAGAGCTGATGATCACCGAAGCTTGGCGTATCTATCTATCGTGAGTCCAGGTTTTCTACCGGTTTTATCTGTCATGTGTGTCTCTTTCATACCTTACTATCCACAAAGAGTGCACAAGCAGTTCGGACTTGACCAAGACATACCTGTCGGTCCACAGGAGACCGCGATTGTGTTCCTGATCTGGCACCTTTTATCAAGAGTCGTGCATTTGCTCGTTGGAAAGATGAGATCAGCCGTATAATGGTCCTGAGTGGACATAGGTTTGGTTTCAACACTTCATCCATGAATGCCTACTGGCAGCGATTAACTCAGTCTATGGTGGAGTTTGTTAGTGTTGGCAGGGGCGATAAGGCTCCCTTATCTGTCCACCATAAGCTGCTAGTTTCCAACCCTTGTCTTGCTCTGCCCTCTCAATCCGCCATATCTTATGTCAATAGTTAAAAGCTTGGATTTGCTGAATGGGATGAGATCAAAGGTGGTTGGATAGCGTACACCATACATCTACCGCAAGGTTGGAGAAGTTCTGTTAATGTTATGGAGGACCGCCTTATTATGCCTTCCAAACGTGGCAAAGGGAGCAAGAGGGACGCTCTCGTGGACCAGGCTGTAGAGAAGGCACCTAAAAAACCAGCCCCTTCCCCTAAGAAAACTCCTCCTAAGAAAACGAAGGCAGGGAAGAAGGGCAAGTCCACCACTTCAGTGTCGGCATCTGAAAAGAAGTCTACCACAGCTCCCAAAGAAAAACCGATTGAGTCTACGGTCGCTCCTTTTAAAGCCAAGAGTGTGGGTGCAAGCCTTTCTACGAAGAAGCCAAGTAAAAAGAGTGTTGCTTCTCGTCCACTGAAGGGTCAGAAAAAAGCTAGTGTCACTTCCTCCCCTCCGGATGAGGAACAACCATCTGCGGCTTCGACTCCTCCACCTTCTAAGAAAAAGAAGTTCACTGCTCCCCTCTTTCCTCTTGGTGCTGCTAGCCGCACAAGGAGTAAAAGTGGTTCTAAGGTAAGAATTTTCTTTTTTTTTTAGTATTCTCTATTGCGTTTTCTTATTCTTTCATCTGCGATAGGCAACACACAGACCTGGTAGACCTAGTGGCGGTGTAGTTATTGTTGAGGTTGCCTTGGCACACTCTCTTCTCTTTTTTTTTTTTTGGTATTCTCTTTGGGATTGAGTTTATACTATCTGACTCTCATTATTTATTTCTTCTCCAGGATTCAAATATGGCTGTCGATGACATTGTTATAAGCTCTTTGGGTAGAGATGATTTACAGACTGCTGTCGTGGATCAGGATAAAGACTTAGGAACAAGTGTGGCAGACAGTCCTGAAGCTGATGCTGAATCCATGGAAGGAGGTCATTCTACTTCTAGTGATTCCTTTTTTGACACTACTCCAGGCTCCATGCCTGAAGGACAAATGATGTCTGCGGGATCCACTGCAGGTGATGATGACATGCCTTGGAGCTGATGATTCGAACATCGGGTCTGCTGACTTGATGATAGATGACTTAGCTATTGTTCCTCATGCTAGCCATTTATTTGAGCATGGGCACGATGGTGACGATGCCGCAGACCCTGACACCGTGCCTTTGTCCATTTCGGTGCCGCAGACAGTCTTGACAAGTAGAATTACAAGTATGCTTCATTCCGCTCCTACTCCTTTGAGTTGTCATAGGTAAGGAATGTACTCATGTATATCTTGCATGTTATGTATCGATCTGCCGCAGGTTCTGATGCTTCCACGGCTTATGTTATGGAGGAGATTTCTCTTTTTGGTGCCACTCCCCGCCTTAGTGCTATTCTGGCTGATGGCTTCATCATATCAGCCAGTCGCCTTTCTGGTGAGGTTCCTTTGGTTGCTGGGTCCCCTATTGTTGATGAAGTTCCTATTCCAAGGAGGTCCACACACAAGGCTTTGTAGAGAGTGAGTCCGCGATGGACTTGGGAATTATTCCGGAGACCGGTAGTAAGGTTAACAGTGCTGCAGACCATGGTGCACAAGCTGAAGGCACCAGTGCTCCTGTGGCAGACATGCCCGTCGATAGTGAACATCTAGATAATATAGGTGAGTTTGAGTTTCCCACCCTTTGCATCCTTTTAGTGATTTTATGCTGTACATCTTTTTTTTTTTTTTTTTTTTTTTTAGACTTAATCATGCCACATTGAGTGTTTTGTAGAATAGGCCATGTTGTTGGGAGATGTCTTGGTAGACTTTATTTTGTCATAGCCCTGTTATTCCATAGATTTGATTGTTATTTCATGAATAATTTTGTTTCCATAGACTTGGTTATTATCTTATGGAAAATTCTGCTCCCGTAGACTTGGTTGTCGTCTCACGGGGAATTCCGTTTCTGTAGATTTGGTTGTCGTCACTTGAAATATTCTCATTTCACAGACTCGGTTACTAGCATGTGAAATGTTTTTGGTTTCATAGACCTGTTTATTCTCATATGAGGTATTCTGACTTCACAAGCTTGATTGTTGTCATGTGAAATATTTTTTGATTTCATAGGCTTGTTTGTTGTCATATGAAATATTCTGACTTCACAGACTTGATTGTTGTCATGTGAAATATTTTTTGATTTCATAGACTTGTTTGTTGTCATATGAAATATTCTGACTTCAGAGACTTGATTGTTGTCATGTGAAATATTTTTGATTTCATAGACTTGTTTGTTGTCATATGAAATATTCTGACTTCATAGACTTGATTGTTGTCATGTGAAATATTTTGTTTGAATTGACCAGGTTTTATGGGACGTTCCCTAGATTTGATTATAACGTACTCCCGTTTGTTGTAACTCCCATAGATTGATTTTCTCCTCCTTTTTCCTTTTGTAGGCACGGGCGAAACCATGCGTCCACCGGAGGAGGATGAGAATATGGGAATCACTGGTGAAGTTACAATTGCCAGTCTACCGCTAAGGCCACCAGCTGGGGTGGGTTTGAGTGTTGAAGTTGGTAGCATATCCGAAGAAGTCGTTGACTTTTTCAAAGAATTTGACAGGAGGACACCCAACCCTCACCTCGAACGGCATTTCTGGGAATTCAACAGGGCTTTAATGCCTTTTGGTGACTTTTGGGTCCCAAGTGATTGTGTTCCCTATCTGTAGCGGCTGACTACAGGGCACGGTAATTTCGTCAGTAACTTCAAGCTCAGTGTCGGATTAGGTGGACCTATGTTGTCTCTTCTTTGTAGCGTTCTGGCTGCCATGAGTAGATCCAACCTTGGGAACGTAACAAAGGCCCAGATTCTTGCATGGAAGGGTGTTATCCAAGACCTTATGGAAGTCAGGGTTTGACTTGGGATTTTTGATTGAGCACCTGCGGTAGACAGCCCAATGTCTCTTTGGCAAGAAGATTGCGGATGAAGTTCAAGCTCTTCAGCTGCAGATTGCCCTTTTGCAAGACTCCCTGGCCGTGCTAACAGCTTATCAAGGAGAGATGACATCTACGGGAGAGATGGCTCTTGGATTTGAGAGCGGCAGATCACTCTTTGACAGCCTTTTTAGTTGACCATTCTAGTTATCGAGTTTTATTGCTTTGTAATGACTATATTCTAGCCTTATCTTTCAAACATTCATACTTATGTTTTGTAATGACCGAGTTTCGGTCGTTTTTTTTTTTGGACACATATGATCTTTTATCTTGTAATGACCAAGTTTTGGTCTTTCTTTTGAACAAATGACCAAGCTTTTTGAATGCTCATGCTCATGCTTTGTTTATGTTAAACTAAGCATGTAAATTTGACCGTGATGTATCTAATCTATCACTTGTGTAGTCTTATATATATATATATATATATTTTTGAGAAAGGGGAGAAGGATATTCTCCTTCCCTTCTTTTTTTTTTTAGCAAGAAACATGTGGAAGTCCCTTGATTTTTAACAAAATATAGATATTGTATGTCATTACTTAATAATAATACATCATAATTCAAATTGTTCCAAGACAAAGGACTCAAAATACTTGGCTAATAAAAGTGTCTTACGAGTAATAAAGCTTCAGCCACTTCCCGTTGATGGGATCTGCCAAAATGGTGCCATCTGCCATGGACAATTTATAGTAGCCACTATCATATGCTTCACGGATTAAGTATGGCTCCTCCTAATTTGGTGCAAATTTGGAAGGTGAAGGGAAACCCCTCCTAACATGGTCTACTGTTCTCAAGACCATTTGACCCTTGGCGAAAATCCTGGTCTACAACGTTTTCTCATAGGCATTGGCAAGCTTTTGATGGTACCGTAGACTGCGGACTTGGGCCAATTCTCTTGCTTCTTCCAGACTTTCCAAGTCTACCACTCTTGCTTCCGCACAAATATCAGCATCAGCTTCTAAGTCCATCCCATGCAAAATCCTTAGGCTAGGCACCAGTAATTCTGTGGGGGAAATAGCATCAGTACCATAGACCAAAGAAAACGGGTTAAAGCCTGTTGCTGTCTTAGTTGATCCACGGTAGGCCCATAATGTGTCTGCCAGATGTGAACTCTAGCCTTTCCCATAGTCAAAAACCATTTTGCTTAAAATAAGCAATAACATGCGATTAGTTGCCTCCGCTTGTCCATTGCCTTGGGGGTAATAAGGCGTGGATCTGCGATGCTTGATCCGATAATGCTCTAAGACTTCCCTAACATTCTTGTTAACAAAAGGGATACCATTATCACTAATGATTTTGTAGGGGATGTCAAACCTTGTGATAATGTGTTCATGGATGAAGTCAGCGATGGCTGCACTAGTTGCCTTGCGCAAGGGAATGGCCTCGACCCACTTTGAAAAGTACTTGGTAGCTACCAAGATCCAAATATATCTATCGGAGGGCGAATTAATTGGGCCAATGAGATCTAGCCCCCAAGTGTGGAAAGGCCATGGTGTTGCCATGTTCTGCAGATTGGTTGGATATGTGTGAATGAGATTAGCTTGAAGTTGGCAAGTATGACAAGACTTTACAAAGTCTGCCGTGTCTTTCTTCATTGTTGGCCAATAATAACCAAGAGTCAACAGCAGCTGGTATAGTCTCTTTTTGCCTTGATGTTCTCTACATTCTCCGGAATGGGCTTCCTTCATCACTGTTTGTGATTCGGCTAGGCTGAGGCATCTTAAGGGGTCACCGTGGAACCCCTTTCGGAATAATATGCCTCCTTCCACAAAATATCGTGTGGCCAATTTCTTGAGTCGAACTGCTGCCTTTCTGGTCTGCGGTAGAATGTTTTCGATAAGATACTCAAGGAAAGGTGTGCGCCAATCATTAGAAACAAATGTTGCATAAACTTGATCAGATTCATGTTAGTGTTGACAAAATGAACACTGCTCCTGTAGAACGGTTGCCTCCTTACTCATATTAGGTCAAAAATAACCCAGACGTTGGAGTCTACGGTAGAAGCTCACTCCATCTCTGAATTCGCAAGATTTCTCGTGGACTTCTGTTAACTTCTTTGCTGCCTCTTGGAGGCTTACACATCTTGCTAAGACACCTCCAGGTAATCTACGGTAAAGATCACCAGCAATCAGCACATAATCCTTGAGTGTTTTCAGGTCTGCCCTACCTTCTGGTGACATGAGTTTAGCCCTTATAGGTATTCTCTAATCCTCAGCATCAAGGTTTTGTTCTTTGAATTTCTCTTTCAGCAGATCAGTGATAGGCATACTTCTCTTATCAATTGTGACATCTACCTTTGGCCCTTCAAATGAAATTTGGGAACCCAAGGTTGCAAGAACATCCGCGTAACGGTTCCTGCACCTCATGGCGTGAGAGATTTCAAAAGTATCAAATTTTTCTTCTAATTTCTGGGCTAAAGCACAGTATAGTGGTAATGATGGTTCCTTAAGGGAGAACTCACCTTTGGTCTGGCAGATTATAAGGTTGGAGTCCCCAATCACCCGCAGATGCTTTATTCCTATTTCGTGAGCAATGGCTAGCCCGATTATGTAGGCTTCATATTCTGAGGCATTGTTGGAACATGGGAAATCCAGCTTGAAAGACTTGGCTATAGTCTCTCTATCTTCTCTAATCAGCACAATACCAACCCCACTTGAGTTAGATGTAGAAGAACCATCAAATTTCAGTGTCCAGGTAGAGTCTACCAGATCTGCCAAAAGTGCTTCTCCTACTCCTCCCGGTACTTCATGTGAGATTGATGAACTATCCTTCCTTGGAAATTGCGCAAGGAGGTCTGCTATGGCTTGGCTCTTAATTGTTGTAGGAGTTTCAGTGATGATCTCATATTGAGACAATTGCAAGAGCCACTGAGCTAGTTTACCGAAGAGGACCGGCCTATGCAGTAGACTCCTAATTGGATGGGACTTAGTCATCAACTGAATTTTATGGGCCAAGAAGTAGTGTCGTAGACGTTGTAAGTACAAACGTAATGGCCTATCAAGGCCAAACATGCTCGTTCAGCCCTCGAATATCTTGTTTCAGCATCTTTAAGTGCACGGCTAACATAGTAGATTGGCTTTTTGGTCCCATCTTCATCTTCTTGGGCCACTAAGCCCCCAATTGCTTCACTATTAGAAGCCAAGTACAAACGTAATGGCCTATCAGGGACTGGAGCACATACGATGGGGAGCTTGGTCATGATTACTTGGATCTTCTCAAATGCTTGTTGGCACGCCATGGACCAAACAAAGGGAACTCCTTTCTTCATTAGAGGAGTGAATACGGCTGTTACTGCTGCCAGACCAGGAATAAACCTCCTGATGTATGATAATCTCCCCAAAAAGCTCTTCAATTCCTTATGAGAAGTTGGTGCCTTCATGGTGGCTATGGCAGACGCCTTAGCTGGATCAACATCAATTCCACGGTTGTGGACTAAGAAACCCAAGAATTTTCCAGCAGACACCCCAAAAGCACACTTGAGGGGATTCATTTTAAGTTTGTAAAGCCGGTATCTATCAAACACTTTTCTTAAGGTTTCAAGATGATTTTCTCTTTTCTTGGACTTCACCACAATGTCATCCACATAATCTTCAATTTCCTTGTGCATCATATCATGAAACATGGCTGTCATGGTTCTTTGGTAGGTAGCACCGGCATTTTTGAGACCGAAAGGCATAACGGTGTAATAAAAATTGCCAATTGATGTACGGAAGACAGTTTTTTCAGCATCTTTGGTGGACATGCGGATTTGATTGTAGCCACTAAATCCTTCCATGAAAGAAAACATGGCATGACCGGCAGCTGAATCAATCAACAAGTTCATGTTCGGAAGAGGAAACTCATCCTTTGGACATGCTTTATTAAGATTTCGAAAATCAACACAACATCTTATCTGCCCATTCTTCTTTTTGACCGGCACAATGTTTGACAGCCACCATGGATGCTGAATCGGTTTAATGAATCCAGCAGCAAGTAACTTTTTCACTTCTTGTGTAATTTGTGCTTCCACTTCCGTATGGAAAGTTCTCATGGGCTGCACCATGGGCCTGGTTCCGGGTTCCACATTCAAGGAATGGGCTACCAATCCCGGGTCTATCCCTGGCATCTCATCATAATCCCAAGCAAACACATCTTTATACTCATGCAGCAGATCAATCAAACATTTTCTTTCTTCGGCAGACAAAGAAATGCTAATTGATATAGGCTTACTAACACCAGGATCATCACTTAAATTAATTACCTCAAGTTCTTCTTTGGCAATCATCTTTGGTTCAGCTGTGGTAGACTTTCCTTCCTTCGCTGTTGTAGACTCTGTTTGATCTACCACAGCTTCTTCAGGATTTTGGGTTACTGCCGTAGACCCTGCTTGATCTACCATTACTTCTTCAGAATTCTCAGTCTACTGTGTTAAGTGACATGAGGGTTGCAGACCACCCCCTTTAGGTGTGGGACCCTCTTGCTGTGGGCAATCAGGCCCCATGCACCTTCATAAACGGTAGACCACACGTCCATTGGGGAGCTGGACACGCACATACTGCGGTGGACTCCCAGGCTTAGCTTCACGCTCCTTCCTTTTCTTTTTTCGTTCAAGTAGCTCCTGTAGATCAACTTCAGGATCATCTTTAATATCTTCTCATGCAGGGAGTGGCGTTCCACATGGTCTCACAATTGACGGTTCTCCCGTGGATGCAAAGTCATCATAAAGAGCTGCTTCCACGAAATGAGCTTCAATTTGATCAAAGGGAGAGGAATTTGCAGCAATACGGATTGGCTTCCCATTGAGTCTTCCCTTGACACACTGATGGTAAGTGGATGACACCAACTTGTGTTTATGTAGCCAAGGTCTACCGAGGAGCACATGATAAAGGGCTTCAGCATTCACAACATAGAATTGCGTGAGTGCCACAATCGGCCCCACCCTCAAGACTAGTTGTACATGCCCCATTGTGTATTCAGTTACTCCTCCAAATCCAGTTACTTCCATGGGAGACCCTTGGATCTTCTGCTGTAACACATTTGCAGCTTGAAGAGTGCTTAATGGAATGAGGTTTAGGCATGAACCAGTGTCCACCAGAGCATGTCTAACTTAAACATCTTTCACTACCGCAGACAGGTAAAGTGGATGTCTATGATCAGGGTATTGAACTTCCATGTCTTCATCTGTGAAAGTTATGGCATTTGTGGTCTCTAAGAAGGCACGGCTGGCATGAGCTTTTGCGGTGAAGCAAGTGGCTCCGGATTTCGCGGCTATTATGATAAGTGCTTCCGTCGCAGCATTTCTAGCTTCAGGTCCAAACCCCAGCTGGTTGAATAGTGACTTGAACTTTGGACTCTTTTGTAAGGTCCTAACAGCTGTTGGTACTAAAGAGGAACTTGCTGCGCTAGACTCTTCCACTTCCATGTCACTCACATTCCCGTGGATCACCACTGACACCACAGCCTTGTTCTTGTCCTTCTTGTAATTAGGAAAAGGTGTCTTGTGGACCTTTTGCTGCTCTTTTGAGAGTTGTAAAGTGCCATCTTGAATTTTGCGGTTGACCTCCCATTTGAGGGTCCGGCAGTCCACCGTAGGATGATGGACGTATCTATGGTAACGGCAATACTTGGGATCTTTCTGTTCTTCTGCAGTAGGTTGTTTGGTGATTTTTGGAAGTTTAATCACTTGATCTTGGACCCATTTATCAAAAATGGCCATCATTTCTTCAGCTGTGAAAGGCAACGGAGGTGGTTCCTCATAGACCTTTTCTGTTGAGTTCTTCCATTTGGTGCCGTTGGCTATGGCTGCGATGGACACAGTAAGAGTCTGCGGTAGACTCTCTTGTCCCTTCCTTTTTCAATTTGGGGTTTAATTGAGATGACGGTTTTTCTAGCTTTTTGGAGTAGTGTGATGTCTAAATTCACCAAATGGGCATGAAATTCAGGCAGTATGTTATCAATGCACACTTCAACTAGTTCCACCTCTTGATATTTCACATGACAATCTAAAGACACATCCCGAAAGTGGTGGATGTACTTTACCAAATCTTCCCCAATCTGCTGCTTGGTGCCATGCAAATTAACGAGGGTAATCTTTTCTTCAACATGGAAATATTTGCTGCAGAAGCTCTCTACCATATCCTCCCAAGTTCTGATAGATCCAGCAGGCAGCACCATGTACTAAGTGTATGCCCTGTCCACCAAGGATTTTGAGAACTCCCGTAGACAGAGGTCACCATGTGCAGCAAAGGGGCCCATGGAGTCTAAGAACTTGCTGATGTGTTCCATGGCACTCCCCTTTCTACCATCAAATAAAGCAAAGGTAGGTGTGTCATACTTCTCTGGGTATGGTTCCTTCAAGAGCTCTATAGGGTAAGGGGGTCTCCTCACAAAGTGTCTAGGCTCCTTGGGGAGCCTTTCTCTCTACTGCTTGAGTAGGTCTGCCACATCAGACATGGTGACAAATGGTGTGTCATTCTTATTGTGAGACTCTCTTTCTTCATGATTGCGGTTGTCATTCTTGTTCTGGTGGTCATCCTTGTTACCATTGACCTCTTTCAGCTGCCTCAAACACTCAGCAAGTTCCACTTGAGTCTGCTGCATTCCCTTGATCATTTCGAACATAAGTGCCATCTGCTGTGGTCCACCCACAAGGGTTTCTCCACCGCCAAGATCATGTCTGCCATCGGGAACTTGTCCACCATCAAGAACTTGCCTGCCACCGAAGAGATTCTCTCCCCCAAGAGTCTGTCCACCACACTGGGCGTGTGTCTCTCCCATGGCATGGCTATGACCCAGGGACTCTACTTCAATATGAGAGTTAGCTACTGAGTTTTGTCTGGTAGACTTCTTAGGTGGCATGGTTGTAGCCCCCTAAGACTGTGGATCAACTTCAAAGAGGGTAAAACAAGGGAAAATTGCAACTCAACTCCCCAGTGGAGTCGCCAAAATGTGGATGCTCAAAATTTCTGCTTTGATGGGTCATGTATCAATCCACGGACAGGCTGGACATGGGCTAGATTTGTGTATGGATGGGGGTGTTGAGCCCAAAACTCTACATCAAGTTCGGTAGACTGCTTGATGGCTGATGGTGCTTTCCCTTCTATACCTCTTGATCCACCGAGCCACGATTCTCACGTAGAGAGTTGCGGTGGACGAGTAAAATCAATACCGCAGATCAGAATGAGCTAATAAGCGTAAATTTTACTTCTACCAAGACATTCAGTAATCACAACATACAATGACAATAACACATAAGGAATGCATTACAAACTTGTCCACGAGCAAAGAGAAGCAATCCCCCAGACTGAGACTCAACATAACAAACTTAACTTCACCAAAAGTCTACAATGAGTGATAGTGAATATAATACACATAATAAATGATAAAGCTCAGTGGTCAATGTCGTAGACGAAGAAATTGAGCATAATATACTTAGCTTCTTCCGTAACTTGCAAAAAAGTAGTAGCAGACCAAAGAAATATAATGAATCATGGAACTTAGGAGATTTTGGAGTAGGAAGAGAATCATCTACTGTGCAAAAATGTACATGAGTCAGTACTATGGATTGGGTTAAGTGTTTGATGTGAGTACTTGGCGGGTGGAGTGAATATTTCTGTTGTGGCAGACTAGAAGTATTTTCTGGCCTACCGTAGACCTACGGGAAGTGTCCCGTAGACTGCTTTTGGCTATCTCTTTTCTCTGAGCTTTTTGGAATTAACTCTAATGGAGGGATTAATTTTTTGCCTGAAACTTCACCTACCAGCCAACTAACCCCTTCTTCCTCTTTCTCACCTCCATTTATAGTGGTGTTCATGCCTAATGGTTTCATTCATTATCCTCTTCATCATGAGAATCACTGTTTATCCGAGAAATAAAGGGGCGGGATTTGACAAAATTTATTTGGGATTAGGCTTATGGTTTTTTATCTGCCGCAGATTTGACTTGATCTGCGGCGGACGGCGGATCTTTGGGCTCATTTATGAGGAGGGAGGTGATGAGCATTAAATGTTTGGTAATGGACTGAAGTAATTAGATTGACTTGACTCACATACGTTTTGCATTAATTAAATTTGATCTTACCATTTTTGGCATTGTTTCCCAGCAGATCAATGTCTTTTATGTTGTGGCAGATCAAATGAAATTTCGGTAGATTAATTCCCCTACCTCCAAACCGTACTTCCTAAGCTCCATGATGAGGATGAGTAAGGACCACCGAAGTGCTGGGCTGCGGTGGCCGTTGCCCTTGGTTAATGCTGGTTTGGGTGGCCATGGCAGACCTCTTGGTCTTTTCCGTTCTTGTCTCATCTTCTCAATCAATTCTTAAATCAATTCTTGTTTCAGCTGGTTGTTGCCGCAGATGGTTTTGTGATGGAGTACGCCGTAGACTAGTGGACAATGTGGAGGACCAGCCACCTTCTTCATCATTTCTTGTTTTCATTGGTGTTACCGCATACCATTTTTTCCTGGAGACATATTCCATATCTGCTGGTTAATGAAGAAAACCAGCCCTTTACTATAATCATGAAGCTTTGGAAGTCTGATTTTTATCTTGGAAATATCTCCCTTCAGTGCCTCGAGCTCCGCGCTAAGAGAGGAGGGAAAAAATAAGGTTTCACGCGATAACCATTTTCCCTCTCTTTTTGAATTATTTTGAACTTTCTAATGTTGCTTTGGCAGACATGAGTTTGGGAATTGAATGGGCTGGGCTTTTTTTTTTTTTTGGGTTTGGGCTTGATTGATGGCTGAAGGCCATTTCTTTTTATATTCTTGTTACTGTAGACCACTAGGCTTGACAGGCTTCGGGCCTTTAGTAAATTTCTGGACTTTTGGATTTGGTCTGCTGTGGACCGAAAAAATGGGCCTTTACAATTTCATAATGTTAAAATTTTATTGTGAACAAGTTTAAAAAAAGTAACACGTTTTAATACTTGTTTCCAGCTTCATCATGTAATTTGATGATTAAATCCTCTTCTTCTTTGGTGAAGTTTCCACGTTTTACACCTGGCTGGAGGTAGTTCACCCATCGCAGTCTGCAGCTCTTGCCACACCTTGATAAACCTGTCCAAAAATGCAACCAAATTAAGTTAATGTCCCACCACATCACAGTATTGTTACACCATATATACTGTTTTCACTTCTTATCTCTCTCATACATGTATGCTGGCCAAAACCGAATAACTAAAAGTTAGAAATTTTGTTACATGAAAAGAGTGGGAAACAAAATGCCGGAAAAGATGTTTTTCCTTAATATATATATATATTGTAGATGAAAATCCTATAACATGTCCCTTTTTTTTTTTTTGATAAGTATAACATGTCTCTTTTAATCTTCCAATTTAGTTAAATGAAATGCTAAAAAGGCTTGTCAAATCCATAATCAATGAAAATAAAAATTCCCCTAGACAAATGATAGAACCCTACGTAAATTTTAAGTAGTGAAAAAAAAGGAACCAAGACTCATCCATGCTTAAAAATAATATACCAGCGAGCCTGGGAAGTTTGCACCAGTTTGAGTGGCCATATCTCTGAATAAAACATGTTAGCTTATAATCTTCTTCAGAAGTCCATGCACCTTTCTTCAGTCCATTTTTGTCATAGAAGGGACCTCTCACCATATTCTCTCTCTCTCTCTCACTCACTCTATTTCTCTCTTTCTGTACGTGTTCTTGTGGCTCAAAATAATTAACACCTTTAAAGTATATATATATAAAGATACTCTCTATTTTAAGTCCTCTCTATATTATCTATTCACGGTTAAGATTTTATTTTCTTGTACATATTTGTACTTATAAAATTTAATCTGAACCATGAAATGAATCAAACATCTAATAGAGCAGGGACGGAGACAGGGGGCATATGGAGTCCAAGGGCCCTGCTGGCTTTTTAAAATCCCCCCTTCTATATTTTTTATATAAAAAAACAATCTATTTATTTATAAAATTTAAGCAATGTCCCCACTTATATTTTTGTATAATTGTATTACATTGATGTAAAATTGTAAATGATGACTAGCACATCATTTTTTTTTTCTTCCTTTTATTACTCTTATACCATATGTAGTTTATAAGTTAAAGTGTGATATATATTTTAAAAAATAGATAAGTTTATATAAATGATTAATGCATTATGTTTTCCTCTTATCACTCTTATACCATTCATAACTCATTGAATCAGAAAATATTTAAAATATATGTTCATTTATATAGATAAGTAAATATCTTCAAAAGAAACCTTCACTATTTTCCAAAAGCAAAACATTTTTATTTATTTTTTTATTTTTTTCTAGAGGAAAGAATAGCTACAAATTTCGTAGTTAAGAGTTATAAATCTTTATTACATCTATTACCTATGAACAAAAAGTTTTTATTTTTATTTTTTCCTTTTATTATTGTTACACTTTTCATATATTGATCACTTGTATAAGTTCAAATTGTATAAGTTTAGGCATGTAAAGTCACGTTTCTTATTTCAATCATTAAATTTGATTAAATTTTTATATGTTTCATAATTTTTAAAACTATTTGTATACTCTAATGGTCTAATTTCTTAATTATTTAACAAAAAATATTTATCTAAATTGTTTAAAAAATATTAATCATGATTAGTATGATTTAAAAGATAGTTTACAACTTATAAATTAATTGGATGAGAAAAATTATTTTGAATTATGTAAAGACTAACTAAATATATATGAGAAAATAATATATGTTAAATCAAGTTACTGACATAAGTTTTGTGTGTGTATAATAGGTTATTTTTTGGAAAAAAAAATTTTAGTTATATTTATCTCAACCCCTTGGAAAAAAATTCCTAACTATATCCCTTTAGTAGAGAAGATAATTTTCCATTATTCTCAAATTATAACAGTGGAACTATCGCAAAACATTTTATGAGGACAATAAGGCCCTGACCAATTTGCAATGATGATGGCATTACAGGTAAAATAATACGAAAGATTTGGACAAGGAGCTAGACTTCGTTGAAGTGACAACTAGAAAAACGTTTTTAGGGCAATTACTAGGTGAATTCCATCACTCTGTGGTCATCCTTAGGATTACACTATCATTGCTTTTTTATTTTTGAAAAAACAAAATAATGCCTAGTAGCTTTTCTTAGCGTCCATGATGGGAGATAGTAGGTATATTCCACCACTGTTACTATCACTGCTGCATCTACGGCTGCCTTCTTTCTTTCTTTTTTTTAATATAAGCATGGAATGTGAAGTTTTTTTGAAACTGTTAATGTTATAATTAGTCCATTGAGCTTTAAGCTCTAACCTGTGTCTATATTTATTTGTACATCACTCTCTTTCTTTGTATAGCAAATTACTTATGCACCACTCCTTTTCCTTATACATTACTCATATGCCTCCTATATAAAGGAACTCTACTGTATTGCATTACTTACTTCAATATATAGAGAATTATTCATAATTCTAACATGGTATCAGAGCCATTGCTCTAAGTGTTTCGTGAAGTTCTTCGTCTTTCCTAGCATTCTTTCGCTGCCTCAGCCATCTCCGGTATTGCTCCGCCATCGCTGTTAGAATTCCGGTGTGCCCGCTGCCGTCAAGGGTTGAATCCATCGCCAAAGACTCACTGCCTTCATCGGACTTTTTGCTCCAAGCCTCCGATCGAAACACCTCCACCACCATAGATTTTCTCACGTCGGACTTAGCCGCACAAAAATCACCGCCATCCGTCGTAAGCGCCGCCACACGCTGCCTGAAGATTCTACCCGCCGTCACGCCTTATCACACGCCACACGCGGCAAGCACCCTACCTTTGCCACGTGTCACCCTGTCACTGTGCCATGTCAGCCCTAGTGCCAATCAGCGCCATATCATCGCCACGTCAGCCCATTGACCGAGCGTTGACCGTTGACTTTTTGTGTTGACTTTTTAGGAGTTGACCGTTGACTTTTTGCGTTGGCTTTTCAGGGTTAACTGTTGACTTTTTTGCAACTCAAGTGTTTCTCACTCAGTTTTTCATCTTGATTCCATTTTTGCTGTCCGTTTTTGCATATTTTGTATCTAAATGACTTAAAATGAGATCTCTCACCCCATTCATGTTACTTTGGATGGTCAAAATAATTTTGTTTGTTCTCAATCTATGTGCAACTTCATTAAAGGACGAAAACTATGGTTTATGTCACTGGTGAGATGAAGAAACCAGTCAAGGGCTCCTCTGAGGATGAAGATGCTTTCAGGATCCGTCTGATTGAATGGGGTAGAAACAATCATCAGATTCTTACTTGGCTACACAATACCTCCATCCCATCCATTTATAATCTGCTAGGAAATTTTGATGATGCTCGTACTGCCTAGGATATGCTCGCCAAACGATATTCCTCCCCACATGGCACTCGAAAATATCAGCTTTCGATTGAGCAGTATCAGATTAGGCAAGACCCTGGCCAGTCTATCAATGATTTCTTTGCTTGTTTCCAGTTCATATGGGACCAACTTGATCTCGCTAATCCACCATGGGATACTCCTAATGATGCAATGAAGTATGCCACCCGTCGTGATCAAATGCGTCTCTACCAATTTCTTATGGCCTTACATGATGATTATGAGCCTGTCCGTGGTCAGTTGCTTCACTAGATACCCATTCCATCTTTAGACGAAGCATTAAATGAACTTGTTCGTGAGGAGACTCGTCTACAGACCTTACAAGCTCAGAACAAGATCAATGCCTTGGCTACTACATCACCTCTTGCACCCCTTCAGCAGTCCGACTCTGATCAGTCTAGCTCGAATACTCGTCGTTCAGATCGGAAATCCAACAAATTTTGCCAATATTGCAAGAAGTATGGCCACACTATTGAGACTTGTTATTGCCGTAATCGAAGCACTGCTGCTGTTACTCATGGTGATACTGATCAAACACCCACTGCTACTGTTGCTCCTGCACATTTTGGAACCACCATCACGCTCACCACATATCAATTGGAAGACATCATCGCTCAGGCTCTCATCCAGGTTAGTAATGCATCCTCTTCCTCTGCTCTTTCTGTCTTGCCTGGTAAGTTCTCCTTATGGCTTCTTGACTCTGCTTACTGCAATCACATGACACTTTACCCATCCTTTTTCTCCCACACTAGTTTTGCCCGTCATGCACCTACTATTCACACAGCTAATGGCTCCACTATGCTTGTTCGTAGTATAGGCACCATTTCTACTTCTAAACTCTCTATTTCCAATGTCTTTCATGTGCCTAAACTTTCTTATAATCTACTATCTGTGGGTCAATTAGCTGAACTTGGCTATCACATTATCCTTGATTACTTTGGTTGTATTGTGCAGGATCCCAGCACGGGGCAGAAACTTGGGACCGGTAGAATTGGGTGTCTATTTGAGATTTCCAGTCTTCGCCTTCCTGCTACTGGTGTCTCTGCTGCTACCTCATCTTTACCTTCCTTATCACTTTGGCATTCTCAGCTCGGGCATGCATCATCTTCCTGGGTACAACATCTAGTCTCTAAGGGTTTATTAGGTCTAGTGTCTAAAGACAATTTTGATTGTGTTTCATGTTAATTAGGAAAACAACCCGCTTTGCCTTTTCATAATAGTGAGTCCATGTCTACTGGAATTTTTGACTTAATTCATTCTGATGTTTACGGACCTTCCCCTATTAATAGTATTGGTGGATCTCGCTATTTTGTTGTGTTTGTTGATGATTATTCTCGTTATAGTTGAGTTTTTCTTATGCATTCTCGTGATGAATTACTAAACATTTATCGTAACTTTACAAACATGGTTAAAACTCACTTCTCCAAAACAATTAAAGTTTTTCGTTCTGACAATGCACGTGAATTTACCTAACATGCATTTGAACATATTCTATATTCCAATGGAACTGTTCATCAATTCTCATGCCCAGGCACCTCTCAGCAAAACGGAAGAGCTAAAAGAAAACTTCGACACATCCTTGACACTATTCGTGCTTTCCTCCTGTCTTCCAAAGTTCCTGTACCTTTTGGGGAGAAGCTGTTCTCACTACTGCCCATGCCATCAATCGTATTCCAAGCTCAACCATTTCTAATCAGACTCCTTATGAGCGCCTTTTTGGATCTCCCCCTCACTATCAACATCTCCGATCCTTTGGCTCTGCTTGTTTCGTCCTTCTTCAGCCTCATGAACACAACAAACTCAAGCCTCGTTCTCGCTTTTGTTGCTTCCTTGGTTATGGCGAAACTCAAAAAGGATATCGATGTTATGATCCTATTGCTCATCGCCTTCACATCTCCCACCATGTTGTCTTTTGGGAACATCCTGTTCACTGAGGTATCTCAATTTCGTCCCTCCTTCTCCCTCTCCTTTCTCTCAGATCTTTTTCCAGAGGTGTCTACTCCTTCTCTAAAGTTGTTTCCTCCCTCTCCAGAAGTGTCTACCTCTATTCCTCAGACTGAGTCATCTAACTGCTCTTCTGGATCATCCTTTGACGTGACGCCTCATTCTTCGCCTGAGTCCCCGGCTCCTGCACCTTCAAAGGATCCTGCACCTGCAACCACACTTCGCCATTCCTCTCGGGTAACATCTCTTCCCTCTCATTTGCGTGATTTCTATTGTTACACTGTCTTTGCTACACTGCACGAGCCTCACTCCTATCGTGAGGCCTTTTCTAACCCTTTATGGCAGGCTGCAATAACTGAGGAACTTGATGCATTATCTAGAAACCGTACTTGGGACCTGGTTGATTTGCCTCCTGACAAATCTGTGGTTGGTTGTAAGTGGTGTTCAAAATCAAAACTCGGTCTGATGAATCCATTGAGCGATACAAAGCTCGTCTTGTTGCCAAAGGTTTCACACAGGAATATGGCATTGATTATGAGGAAACCTTTGCTTTAGTTGCTCGCCTTTCATTTGTCCGTACCTTATTGGCTGTTGCAGCCTCTCATCAGTGGAAGCTATTTCAGATGGATGTCAAAAATGCATTCCTCAATGGGGACTTGAGTGAAGAAGTCTATATGCAACCTTCAACCTTCACCTGGTCTTTCTCATCCACCTAACAAGGCGTACCAACTTCGTCGTGCCCTTTATGGTCTGAAACAGGCACCTCGAGCTTGGTTTGCTAAGTTCAGCTCTACAATTTTTCGACTAGGTTTTTCCATAAGTTATTATGATTCTGCCCTCTTCCTCCGTCGCACCGGCAAAGGTACCATTTTGCTTCTTCTTTATGTTGATGATATGATCATTACCGGTGATGACCTCAATGGGATTCAAGAACTTAAAGATTTCCTAAGTCAGAATTTTGGGATGAAAGACCTTGGTCACCTCAGTTACTTTTTGGGTCTTGAGATTACCTCCTCTTATGTTGGTTTCTACCTCACTCAAGCCAAGTACACCTCTGATCTTCTGTCTTGAGCTGGCCTTATTGATCATAAATTGTTGATACACAGATCAAACTTAATGCGCGCTTAACTCCTTCATCTGGAGAACTATTGCCTGATCCTACTCTTTATCGGCAATTGGTTGGCAGCCTAATCTATCTCACAGTCACTCGACCAGACATCTCATATGCAGTTCATCTGGTGAGCCAGTTTATGTCTGCTTCACATCGACTCACAATGCTGCTGTCCTGTGCATCCTTCGATACCTTAAGGGCACTATTTTCCACGATCTCCACTTCTCTACTCAGTCTCCGCTTATTTTGAGAGCCTACTCTGATGCCAATTGGGCAAGGGATCCTACTGATCGCCGATCCACTACTGGTTATTGCTTTCTCCTTGGCTCCTCTTTGATCTCTTGGCGAAGCAAGAAACAGTCTGTTGTGGCTCGCTCTAGTACAGAGGCTGAATATCGTGCCCATACTGATACCACATTTGAACTCCTCTGATTGCGATGGTTACTACAAGATTTAGGTGTCTACTTCTTCTACTACTCCTATCTATTGTGACAATAGGAGTGCTATTCAGATTGCTCGCAATGATGTCTTCCACGAGCGGACCAAACACATTGAGATCGATTGTCATCTTGTCCGGCATCCCCTTCTCCAGGGTTCCCTCCAGTTGATCTCTGTTTCCTTTCACAATCATCTAGCCGACATCTTTACCAAGTCACATCCCACTGGACGTTTCCGTGAACTGTTTTCAAACTCCAGTTGGTTTCTTATCCTCCACCTTGAGTTTGAGGGGGGCTGTTAATGTTATAATTAGTCCATTAGGCTTTGGGCTCTAGCCCATGTATATATTTACTTGTACATCACTCTTTTTCCTTGTATAGCACATTACTTATGCACCACTCCCTTTCCTTGTACATCACTCATATGCCTCCTATATAAAGGCACTTTACTGTATTGTATTACTTACTTCAATATACAGAGAATTATTCATAATTCTAACAGAAACTATGACGGAATTGTAAGGGGTGAGACAAAATCTAAGAATAAAAAACACAACAAAATGCCGCTTTTCTTAGAGTCCATGTTGAGTCAAGTTTCACTGCACGTTAACAAAGAGAAGCTTGACTATATATATATATATATATACACAGTCTCACTCTCTCTCCACTTTTATTTTTCATTTTGTTAATTAAAGTAGAGTAGGAGAAAGTTACCTCTTTTTCGTCTTGTGTGGATGCTTGTTGCAAGTGCATTTGGGGTTTCCAAAGTAAATAGAGCTAGTGGCCACCATTTGGCCTTATATATATATATACATAGTCTCACTCTCTCTCCACTTTTATTTTTCATTTTGTTAATTAAAGTAGAGTAGGAGAAAGTTACCTCTTTTTCGTCTTGTGTGGATGCTTGTTGCAGGTGCATTGGGGCTTCCAAAGTAAATAGAGCTAGTGGCCACCTTTTTTTTTTTTTTTTTTTTTTTTTTTTTTTTTAAGTTTGGTTCTTAGTTTGTTCTTGTTATTCCTGTGCAGTGGAAAATTATAGGATCACTTTGGGGGGTTCTCATTTCTGTTTATACTTATAGTAGCTTGGTACAAAACTACAAACACTGCAATGGTGGCCACCGCAGATGCATTTATGACGAAGTTGGTCAAAACATGATATCTGGACAATGGCGGCTCCATGAATTTTTTAATTTTTATTTTTTTCTTCAGATGGTTCATTCAAAAACTTGAATATATCGACTTCACAAAAAAAAAAAAAAATGGAAATACACTAAGTTTTAATTCATTAGGTTCCTCGATTAAATTCAAATAAATAAGTGCATTAACCAATGGAACACAAATAATGTTTTTTTTTTTAATGAAATTTAAATGTAATGCAACTATTTGTTTGAATTTAAAGGAGGAACTGCCAAAAGCCTTGTAGTTCAAAACTGCTAAACATAAAATGGGCACTTTCCTCAGTGCTCTAGTGCATTGGTAATATCACGAACCAAACATGTGATCTATTTGACACGTATGTATTGTGATTTGTGTTCATATCACGTCTAATGTATTTGGTTTAAATCCCCCCTCCACAACCTATTGAAAAAAAAAAAAAGATTAAGTGAGAAGCCTAAAGTATTGCACTTAAGGAAGTGTACCTAAATTTTATATAATTATTTCAGTGTGTGTAGGAGACTAAAAGATTAGTGTCTCACATA
>OU015762.1:39329671-39345107 GCA_907173295.1 Fagus sylvatica
GGCAATAACACGAGAATAACCGTTGAGGAGTCATCGGCCAAGTGGGAACAAGAGCTGAAGGCAATGAGGATACAAATGGGTGAGATGAAGGACGAATTTAAAGGACGGACAACCAAGAATCTTGATGATCTTGTCCATACAACTGACTCGCCCTTCACAAAATCGGTAATCTCTTTTCCTCTACCATCTAAATTCAGAATGCCTTCCTTAGACACTTTTGACGGGTCAAAAGATCCCCTCGATCATCTGGAATCTTTCAAGACCGTGATGTGTCTTCAAGGGGTCCCAGACGAAATCATGTGTCGTGCTTTCCCCACCACCCTTAAGGGACCCGCTAGAGTATGGTTTAAAAAGATAACACCTGACTCGGTAGGATCCTTCGCTCAACTTAGTCGTTTGTTTTTCAACCATTTCATTGGTGCACAACGATACGGAAGACCTACCACGCACCTCCTGAATATTAAGCAGAAAGAAGGGGAAACTTTGAGATCCTACCTCACCCGGTTTAATAAGGAAACGTTATTAGTTGACGGAGCAGACGACAAGGTGGTGTTGACTGCCTTCATCTCCGGTCTTCAGGCAGGAGATTTTCTGTTCTCGGTCTATAAAGATCCTCCAAGCACCATGACAGAGATGATGTATGAGGCTCAGCGGCATATGAATGGGGAAGAAGCCCTTCTGGCTCGAGACCAAACCGTAGGAAAGAAGAGGAAGTGGGAACATCCCGACCGCCCTGCGGAGCCCCATGATACGAGGCCCAAAGCTCAGCGGAATAGAAACAGGAAACACGAGGATAGGAATGGAAGGGGATTCAATGAGAGATTCAACCACTTCACTCCCCTGAATGCTCCTGTAGACCATATTTTCATGCAAATAAGAAATGATCCGGCTTTGAAGTGGCCGGGGAAGTTGTTAACAGACCCCGACAAAAGGCCGAGGGACAAGTATTGCCGTTTTCATAGGGACCACGGCCATAACACAGAGGATTGTTACGACTTGAAGAGGCAGATCGAGGAACTGATCAAGCAGGGAAAGTTACAGAGATTCGTTGAAAAGGGGCAGAGAGAAGGCCGTCCTCAAGGGCCCCGTCAACAACGACCTCCAGTGGAAGTCCTTCCACGACCCCCCCCACTGGGAGAAATTCACGTGATAACCGGAGGAGTGGCGGCTGGAGGGACCTCGCATTCCTCACGAAAAGCTTATGCGCGCCAAATGCGCAATGTGTTGGTAACACAGAAGCTGGACAAAAAACCGAGGCTGGAAGACCTTCCCATTATTTTTGCAGAGGAAGATGCCCGCAAGGTCTTCCACCCTCATGACGATGCTTTGGTCGTCACTTTGGAGATTGCAGGCTACTCCACAAGACGGGTCCTGATTGACAATGGTAGCTCGGCGGATATTATCTACTTGACGGCCTTCCAGCAAATGAGAATTGATAAGGCCCAGCTGCGACCCATCGAGACCCCATTGGTTGGTTTCGCAGGAACCAGCGTCTATCCACTTGGTATAATCACCCTTCAACTCGTAGCAGGTACCTATCCGAAGCAAGTCACCAAGAAGGTCGACTTCTTAGTAGTAGATTGCCCTTCTGCCTATAACGTGATAATCGGACGCCCTACTCTGAATCGCCTCCGAGCTGTCACTTCGACGTACCACCTCTTGGTCCGTTTTCCAACAGAAAATGGGATAGGAGAGATGAGGGGAGATCAAGCAATGGCCAGAGAATGTTATCTAACCTCCACAAGCACAGAGCCGGTCCATCAAGCACTGATTGTGGAGGAACGGCAAAACATTGCTGAACCAACCGAAGCGCTAGAAGAGATCACACTAGTAGAAGGCCTTCCTAACGAAAAGAAGACAACACGGATAGGCACCTCCATAAAGGGAGAAGTACGAGATTCCATAATACGGTTTTTAAGGGAAAATGCCGATATTTTTGCCTGGAGCCATGCTGACATGCCAGGCATCAGCACCAAGGTAGTAGCCCATCAGCTAAATGTCAACCCCTCCTTCCAGCCCGTCAAGCAGAAGAGGCGGGTCTTCGCCCCTGAGAGAAACGCAGCTGTAACGGAAGAGGTAGATAAGCTGCTACGGGCTGGTTTCATAAGGGAAGTTTACTACCCGGAATGGCTTGCCAACGTTGTGATGGTCAAAAAAGCCACTGGAAAATGGCGAATGTGTGTCGATTTCACAGATCTCAACAAGGCTTGCCCCAAGGATAGTTATCCCCTCCCAAGAATAGATCAACTAGTGGATTCTACTGCTGGACATAAATTACTTAGCTTCATGGATGCCTTCTCGGGCTACAATCAAATTCCAAATGGCAGAGGAAGACCAAGAGAAGACGGCCTTCATCACTAGTAGGGGGCTTTTCTGCTACAAGGTAATGCCCTTTGGCCTTAAAAATGCTGGAGCTACCTACCAGAGGTTGGTAAACAAGATGTTCCACGACCAGATCGGAAGAAACGTGGAAGTATATGTAGATGACATGCTAGTAAAAGAGCAAGAAGGATGACGACCATCTTGCTGATTTAAAAGAGACCTTCCAGGCGCTAAGAAGGTATAGCATGAAGCTAAATCCTGCCAAGTGTGTCTTCGGAGTCTCTTCCGGTAAGTTCCTCGGTTTCATGGTATCTCAACGTGGGATAGAAGCCAACCCGGACAAAATCAAGGCCATCTTGGAAATGTCTCCTCCGAAGACCGTCAAAGAAGTTCAAAGCTTAACGGGGAAGGCAGCCGCCCTAAACAGATTCGTTTCAAGATCCACGGACAAGTGCCTCCCTTTCTTCAAAATTTTAAGGAAGGCCTTCAAGTGGACGGAAGAGTGTCAACAAGCTTTTGAAGAACTAAAGGCCTATTTGACTTCCCCACCTTTACTTAGCCCTGCCCAGACGGGGGAAGCGTTGTATCTGTACTTGGCCATATCTGCTTCAGCGGTCAGTTCTGCTCTAATCCGCGAAGAGGAACACGTTCAGAAGGCCGTCTACTACACCAGTAGGGCCTTAAGGGGCGCCGAAGAAAGATACACCAACATGGAAAAATTGGCTTTTGCCCTACTGATTGCATCCAGAAAACTTAGGCCATATTTCCAAGCCCACTCAATCATAGTCATGACCGACTATCCAATCAGGAAGGCCATGAACAAGCCAGATGCGGCTGGAAGACTAGTACAGTGGTCCATAGAAATGGGTGAATTTCGATATAGACTACAGGCCACGCACGGCAATAAAGGCCCAAGCTTTAGCCGATTTCATTGCAGAATTCACACACCCGTTGGAGGAAGGTGAGAAACCAGAAGAAGGTGAACCCTGGACGGTGAACATAGATGGATCATCCACCAAAGAAATGAGTGGGGCAGGAGTCATCCTAGTTTCCCCTGAAGGAGATAAATTTGAATACGCCCTTCAGCTTCGTTTCCATGCCACGAACAACGAAGCGGAATATGAAGCCCTTCTAGCCGGGCTAAGGTTATCCAAGGGCATGGGAATCAAGGCATTAACCGTCAAAAGTGACTCTCAGTTAATTGTGGGGCAAGTGAAGGGCGAATATGAAGCTAAAGAGGACAGAATGAAAAAATACTTGACGACCGTCAAGACGCTGTTGGCTCATTTCGAAAAAGGTAGAACTGCTCCAAATCCCAAGGGAAGACAATGTCGCCGCCGATCGTCTAGCTAGATTGGCATCATCAGGAATTGAGATAGATGGCCTCATTGAGATCCAAGGAAGACCTTCCACGGAAGAGGAAATAGTGAACTCCATTGCCAACAATACGACATGGATGTCGCCCATAACCCGTTATCTCAGGGAAGGGACACTCCCGGCAGATAGGAACAGAAGCGCACAAGCTCAGAATAAGGGCTTCTCATTTCCGGTTGCTGGGGGGCATCCTTTACAAGATGGGTTTTTCGCGACCCTACCTTAGATGTTTGTCACCTGAAGAGGCCAATTATGCTATCAGGGAAGTCCATGAAGGGATTTGCGGGAACCATTCGGGGGCAAGGTCGTTGGCACATAAACTCACAAGGGCAGGCTACTATTGGCCGTCTCTCCTACATGACGCCGCCCAGTATGTGAAGACTTGTGATAAGTGCCAACGTTTCGCCAACATTCCAAGGGTACCACCGGAGGAAACCACGCCCATAACCTCACCTTGGCCCTTCGCACAATGGGGGCTAGACATTATGGGGCCATTTCCGGTAGGGACGAAGCAAGCAAAATTCCTAGTGGTTGCAATTGATTACTTTACCAAATGGGTGGAGGCAGAACCCTTGGCAATAATTTCAGAAAAGAATGTCAAGAGTTTTGTCTGGAAGGCCGTCATCTGTCGATTCGGAATTCCGCGTGTCCTGATTTCCGACAACGGGAAGCAATTTGATAACGGACCCTTCAGGGAGATGTGCAATCAACTAAACATAAAGAACCACTATTCCTCCCCTAGACACCCACAAGCTAATGGTCAAGTCGAGGTTACAAACCGGACCTTGCTCAAGCAGATCAAGACCCGGCTTGAAGGGGCAAAGGGCATGTGGGTGGAAGAACTCCCAAGTATACTGTGGGCATACCGAACCACAGTGAGAACCCCTACAAGAGAAACCCCCTTCAAACTCACATTCGGCACAGAGGCTGTGATCCCAGTCGAAATCGGGCTAACCACCTTCCGGACGACCTTCCACAGAGAAGAAGAGAACGAAGGACAGCTTCGCCTGAACCTTGACCTTCTGGATGAAGCGAGAGGAAAAGCAGCGCAAAGGATTGCACTTTACCAGGGAAGAATGGCTAGGTATTATAACACCAGGGTAAAGCTCCGACGCTTTGAAGTCGGCGACTGGGTCTTAAGGAAGGTCAGCCAAGCAACTAAAGACCCATCACAGGGAAAGCTAGGCCCCAACTGGGAAGGCCCTTACAAGGTCACCCAGTATTACCGAAGGGGCACCTATCACCTAGAGGACCGTCATGGAAAGAAGCTACCTCATCCTTGGAATGCTGAACACCTCAAGAAGTACTACCCTTGAGGTACGTACATTAGTCACCTTCCTTATGGTTAAGAAGTTTGTATACTCAAACAATGTCTTCTATCTATGAATTAAAGACCTTCCTCATTTAAATATATGTTCAAGTACATTTGCTATTGCCCGAATATTGTCGATCGTTACATTGAAGGGCGTCAACACAACCAGTATGCAAATGTTAGACACCCATGAGGTGCACAAGTTAGACACCCACGAGGTGCAAATGTTAGACACCCACGAGGTGCACGTGAACAAGAAGACCTTCAAGAAAGCCCTTCTGTTTCTTATTAAGTTAGACACCCACGAGGTGCAAATGTTAGACACCCACGAGGTGCACGTAAACAAGAAGACCTTCAAGAAAGCTCTTCTGTTTCTTATTAAGTTAGACACCCACGAGGTGCAAATGTTAGACACCCACGAGGTGCACGTAAACAAGAAGACCTTCAAGAAAGCTCTTCTGTTTCTTATTAGTTAGACACCCACGAGGTGCAAATGTTAGACACCCACGAGGTGCACGTAAACAAGAAGACCTTCAAGAAAGCTCTTCTGTTTCTTATTAGTTAGACACCCACGAGGTGCAAATGTTAGACACCCACGAGGTGCACGTAAACAAGAAGACCTTCAAGGAAGCTCTTCTGTTTCTTATTAAGTTAGACACCCAAGGGGTGCGTATATAGAAGAAGACCTTCAAAGAAGCTCTTCTGTTTCTTATTAAGTTAGACACCCAAGGGGTGCGTATATAGAAGAAGACCTTCAAGGAAGCTCTTCTGTTTCTTATTAAGTTAGACACCCAAGGGGTGCGTATATAGAAGAAGACCTTCAAAGAAAGCTCTTCTGTTTCTTATTAAGTTAGACACCCAAGGGGTGCGTATATAGAAGAAGACCTTCAAGGAAGCTCTTCTGTTTCTTATTAAGTTAGACACCCAAGGGGTGCGTATATAGAAGAAGACCTTCAAAGAAGCTCTTCTGTTTCTTATTAAGTTAGACACCCAAGGGGTGCGTATATAGAAGAAGACCTTCAAGGAAGCTCTTCTGTTTCTTATTAAGTTAGACACCCAAGGGGTGCGTATATAGAAGAAGGCCTTCAAGAGAGCCTTCCTGTTCCGCATCAAGTTAAGGCACCCACGGGATATATCTATCAAAGGGGACCGTCAAGAACGTTCTCCCACGTATTGATTAAGTTGCTCCTATGCAAGAACGAGTGCTTTGATTTACAAGAATGAAAGGAAATACATTAATTACTTCAAAAGAAATGACAGAAGAAAACTGGTTAAGGACATAATTTCATTGAAAATATGGACCACACCCCTTCCACAAGGGGTAAACATGGCCCTAGCCAAAAGAGTATGATAAGTATGGGTCACACCCCTTCCACAAGGGGTAAACATGACCCTAACCGACAGATTGTGTTAAGTACCTGGTCACACCCCTTCCAGTAGGAGTAAACATGACCTTGTTTAGAACATTGTTTGTTTCTTCAAAAGAAAAGCCTCCTAGTTGGACTATACATGGAGAAGATAAAACTAAGGCGCCTCTTTATCAGTTGAAGGGACAGTGGCCCCCTCATCCAGGGAAGCAGCTGGCTCTCCCGCAGAAGCCTGAGGCCAGACCGCCACTCTGGTCGCTACTAGGAAGAGCAGAAGGGACATCCGGCGGAATGGCTACCTGTTCCTTAGATTGGATGTCATCCCCTTCCTCTTCCTCCTCACTATCCCCTTCCGCAACAGTGGTTTCTTCGTCATCAATAATCTTCACTGTGGTCCAGTCATGGGCATCCCCGAAGGCTAGAGCAACCCTCTTCCTGAAATGCTCGAAACCTGCAACATAGTAGCGGCGAGTGTCATCCTCGAACTCCTCAGAAGCTTTAAACTCGTTGACGGCCGTCTCCCGAGCATTTAAGACCTGTTGCTGAAGGCCCACGGTCTTCCGCACTAACTCGTCGCGCTCCTTCTCCAAAGCGGATAGACGGCCGTCCTTAGCTTTGAGGTCGGTTTCCAGCTTCTTCATTTGGCTCTTCAGAACTCCCCTTTCAGCATTAAGGGTTTCCATAGCCTCTTGATTGGCAGAGGATTGAGCATTGGCCTTCTCAAGATCTGCCTTAAGCTTCGCTGACTCACGTGCTGACATACGAACCCGGTTGCCCAAGACGAACACTTGTCCTGCAGCCTGAACTGGAAAAAGAAGGTCAGAAGAGAAGAAAATATGAGGAAGGTACATTATGAGAACAAAAGGAAAGGAAGACAACCTTCAAGGAATCCTGAATTGACAAACGTAGAAGATCCAAATCCTCTACATGATCATACACCTCCAAATCGACCTGCTCGTACATCTCCTTCACCTTGTCCATGGCCCTGGATGAGCTACTATAGATGGTTGGCTGAATCTCGTCAGCACTCACCTCCTTCCCCTTCAATGCCCTAACAGGAGAAGAAGGGATCTCATGGTACACATGGACCTTCTCTGCAGCCCTACCTTTTGCAGCAGGAAGAGGTTTTTCTTGACGACCTCCTTTCTTAGAGCTGGTGCCCTTCTCCATGGGCACCTTCTTCTCAGACTTGGCTCTCTTGGAAAAAAGAGCACTCGCGTCAGGAAGGTCATCCACCTTCTGCGCCGCCTCCCTCAGACGCTTACGCTCAGCTCTGGTAGTCATACCTGAAACAAGAAAAGGTATCAAGTAAAGACCGCACAAACCTTCATCTAAAAACTCAAACAAAAACGGGTCACCCACTTCGGTTATACGCCTGGATGGCCTTCAGAACCTCAGCGCTGGGTTCAGGACCCAAAGACCACTGTGCTAAAGTTATGGGAGATACAAGATCAAACAACTCCACTGCCCTTCCCTTCTGAAAGTCAGTGACCAGTGAAAGACGTTGTTCTAAACGCCTAGACAGGGAAGGACGGTGAAAAGCTGAAAAAAGGACAAAGTTCACTAAGTAAATCCCCAGAAGACCGTCAAGTGTAAATAAAAAAAAAGAGTGACAAAAAGGGAAAAGGAGGTAAGTGCACCATTGGCGTGGGGAATCCCCCAGGATCGACGAAGGCCGTAAAGCTTGCCTGCTTCCTCCCCCGGGGTAAACTCGAAATGACTACCACACAGGAAGAAGAACTTCGGCTTCCAGCTCCTATTGGAATTTGGGAGCTCCAAAATAAGCTTCGGCGACCCCCTATGGCGCATGAAGCCCCAAACCCCCGGCGTGGAAGGCATGTAAGTCAACTTGTACAAAAAGAAAAACTCGTCCACAGACAAATCATACTCCCCTTCACTGGCCATCTTCCACAAAACCTGAAGGCCTGTCAGGATTCGCCAGCCGTTTGGATTTAACTGGCTAGGGGATATACCGAGCCGATGAAGGACCTCTCTCTCGAAGGGCCTAAAGGGCAACCTTAAACCACCAGTTAGGCTATCCTCGTAGAGGGCAATGTCTTCCCCATTGGAGGAACACGCCCATTCGCCATCGTCAGGCAGTCTAAGCACTATGTTCTCAGGGATTTGATACCGGCCCCTTATTCTCACCACATCCTTATCTACTAATTTAGAAGGGACCCCTTCGGCTATGAAGGGTTTATTCAGGTTTCGGACTGAAACGGGAACACGAGGCTCCTGGGACACGGAGTCTGATGAAGACGACTCGGCGGTCTCGGAAGACCGTCCCTGACTTCCAGGATCCTCAGATCCGGACATTGGCGTCAATGAATGCCCCCCACCAGAGGATGACGACTCCGAAGAGTCACCCACGCCTAGAGCCATAAAGACTCGGGATAGGGGTCCTAAAGGCAATGCAGCACTCAAACCTCGCCGCAAGAACCTACCGAAATAAAAAAGAAAGGGTAAAGGCAAGGCCTTTTGTTCCCCAAAACACTCGAAACACAACCACGGTACCACAAAAGAACAAATGGGAAAGAAGGAAGAGTCGGCTTACCGATGAAAAAGCTGTGGCCGTGAACGAGGGTCTCTGAGAACGATCACCGGAGCACGAACTTCCCCGAAGTAGCAAAACCCCAACCCAGTCGAAAAGTGAAAAATGCAGAGAGCCAAAAATTTTTTGAAAAAAGACGAAGACACTGGCATAAATGGGACAGTTACGGCATTAAGGGCGGTTGTACCTTGGAGCGTGTACCCCTCCCCCAAGCGACACGTGTCCCAGCCAGATGGAAAACCGTCGTGTCCCATTATGGCCACGAAGCTCAAAAAAAAGCAAAAGAGGAATGGGCGAAATTACTGGTCTAACCCCGACTCTTGATATTCCGAAGGCCGTCTGGGCAAAACGACCACGGAATAGGGGGGCAACTGAAGGGGATATTTGCTAATTTCTCCCAAGTAGAAGACGAAGGCCTTCTGCCACGAAGAAGACCTTCCTCTCTTTCATCTGATCCGCGCCCCTTCTACCGTTCACAACAGCCTAGTCACCAGGCTCAGATCCATCCTTATCTCCTACGGGAAACAAGTGAGACACCTCACCAAATCCACACCTCACCTAGAACAGGTGTCTTCCGAGAATCCAGGGGATGAAGCCCTCGCAGCGTCGCCCAGCACCTTGCACGAGCCAGCCACTGCTTGCCAGATGAAGGGCCAGAAACTCCCCAGGTGTCCCAAGATCGGACGACCTCCGGAAGGCCACGTGGAAGACTGAAAGACATAAAGAGCCATCCTCCATCCGTACCCAGGTACACACACAGTAGACTAAACAATACAAAATATTGCTCTGCATTAAACCGGAAGGATTTCCGACTGACAAAGGCATCGGAGCCTCCTAGGCCGGCCCCAAACCGGTGCCCCTCCGATCCTCATATTTTCTTCTTGCAGGTCGTCTACTCCGCTGCTCGTCTTGACTGCCGTCCACTGATTCCAAGGTTACATCAGCTTATAATCTTCTTCAGAAGTCCATGCACCTTTCTTCAGTCCATTTTTGTCATAGAAGGGACCTCTCACCATATTCTCTCTCTCTCTCTCACTCACTCTATTTCTCTCTTTCTGAACGTGTTCTTGTGGCTCAAAATAATTAACACCTTTAAAGTATATATATATATATATATAAAGATACTCTCTATTTTAAGTCCTCTCTATATTATCTATTCACGGTTAAGATTTTATTTTCTTGTACATATTTGTACTTATAAAATTTAATCTGAACCATGAAATGAATCAAACATCTAATAGAGCAGGGACGGAGACAGGGGGCATATGGAGTCCAAGGGCCCTGCTGGCTTTTTAAAATCCCCCCTTCTATATTTTTTATATAAAAAAACAATCTATTTATTTATAAAATTTAAGCAATGTCCCCACTTATATTTTTGTATAATTGTATTACATTGATGTAAAATTGTAAATGATGACTAGCACATCATTTTTTTTTTCTTCCTTTTATTACTCTTATACCATATGTAGTTTATAAGTTAAAGTGTGATATATATTTTAAAAAATAGATAAGTTTATATAAATGATTAATGCATTATGTTTTCCTCTTATCACTCTTATACCATTCATAACTCATTGAATCAGAAAATATTTAAAATATATGTTCATTTATATAGATAAGTAAATATCTTCAAAAGAAACCTTCACTATTTTCCAAAAGCAAAACATTTTTATTTATTTTTTTATTTTTTTCTAGAGGAAAGAATAGCTACAAATTTCGTAGTTAAGAGTTATAAATCTTTATTACATCTATTACCTATGAACAAAAAGTTTTTATTTTTATTTTTTCCTTTTATTATTGTTACACTTTTCATATATTGATCACTTGTATAAGTTCAAATTGTATAAGTTTAGGCATGTAAAGTCACGTTTCTTATTTCAATCATTAAATTTGATTAAATTTTTATATGTTTCATAATTTTTAAAACTATTTGTATACTCTAATGGTCTAATTTCTTAATTATTTAACAAAAAATATTTATCTAAATTGTTTAAAAAATATTAATCATGATTAGTATGATTTAAAAGATAGTTTACAACTTATAAATTAATTGGATGAGAAAAATTATTTTGAATTATGTAAAGACTAACTAAATATATATGAGAAAATAATATATGTTAAATCAAGTTACTGGACATAAGTTTTGTGTGTGTATAATAGGTTATTTTTTGGAAAAAAAAAATTTTAGTTATATTTATCTCAACCCCTTGGAAAAAAATTCCTAACTATATCCCTTTAGTAGAGAAGATAATTTTCCATTATTCTCAAATTATAACAGTGGAACTATCGCAAAACATTTTATGAGGACAATAAGGCCCTGACCAATTTGCAATGATGATGGCATTACAGGTAAAATAATACGAAAGATTTAGACAAGGAGCTAGACTTCGTTGAAGTGACAACTAGAAAAACGTTTTTAGGGCAATTACTAGGTGAATTCCATCACTCTGTGGTCATCCTTAGGATTACACTATCATTGCTTTTTTATTTTTGAAAAAACAAAATAATGCCTAGTAGCTTTTCTTAGCGTCCATGATGGGAGATAGTAGGTATATTCCACCACTGTTACTATCACTGCTGCATCTACGGCTGCCTTCTTTCTTTCTTTTTTTGAATATAAGCATGGAATGTGAAGTTGTTTTTTTGAAACTGTTAATGTTATAATTAGTCCATTGAGCTTTAAGCTCTAACCTATGTCTATATTTATTTGTACATCACTCTCTTTCTTTGTATAGCAAATTACTTATGCACCACTCATTTTCCTTATACATTACTCATATGCCTCCTATATAAAGGAACTCTACTGTATTGCATTACTTACTTCAATATATAGAGAATTATTCATAATTCTAACATGGTATCAGAGCCATTGCTCTAAGTGTTTCGTGAAGTTCTTCATCTTTCCTAGCATTCTTTCACTGCCTCAGCCATCTCCGGTATTGCTCCGCCATCGCTGTTAGAATTCCGGTGTGCCCGCTGCCGTCAAGGGTTGAATCCATCGCCAAAGACTCACTGCCTTCATCGGACTTTTTGCTCCAAGCCTCCGATCGAAACACCTCCACCACCATAGATTTTCTCACGTCGGACTTAGCCGCACAAAAATCACCGCCATCCGTCGTAAGCGCCGCCACGCGCTGCCTGAAGATTCTGCCCGCCGTCACGCCTTGTCACGCGCCACACGCGGCAAGCACCCTACCTCTGCCACGTGTCACCCTGTCACTGTGCCATGTCAGCCCTAGTGCCAATCATCGCCACGTCAGCCCATTGACCGAGCGTTGACCGTTGACTTTTTGTGTTGACTTTTTAGGAGTTGACCGTTGGCTTTTTGCGTTGGCTTTTCAGGGTTAACCGTTGAATTTTTTGCAACTCAAGTGTTTCTCACTCAGTTTTTCATCTTGATTCCATTTTTGCTGTCCGTTTTTGCAGATTTTGTATCTAAATGGCTTAAAATGAGATCTCTCACCCCATTCATGTTACTTTGGATGGTCGAAATAATTTTGTTTGTTCTCAATCTATGTGCAACTTCATTAAAGGACGAAAACTATGGTTTATGTCACTGGTGAGATGAAGAAGCCAGTCAAGGGCTCCTCTGAGGATGAAGATGCTTTCAGGATCCGTCTGATTGAATGGGGTAGAAACAATCATCAGATTCTTACTTGGCTACACAATACCTCCATCCCATCCATTTATAATCTGCTAGGAAATTTTGATGATGCTCGTACTGCCTAGGATATGCTAGCCAAACGATATTCCTCCCCACATGGCACTCGGGAATATCAGCTTTCGATTGAGCAGTATCAGATTAGGCAAGACCCTGGCCAGTCTATCAATGATTTCTTTGCTTGTTTCCAGTTCATATGGGATCAACTTGATCTCGCTAATCCACCATGGGATACTCCTAATGATGCAATGAAGTATGCCACCCGTCGTGATCAAATGCGTCTCTACCAATTTCTTATGGCCTTACATGATGATTATGAGCCTGTCCGTGGTCAGTTGCTTCACTAGATACCTATTCCATCTTTAGACGAAGCATTAAATGAACTTGTTCGTGAGGAGACTCGTCTACAGACCTTACAAGCTCAGAACAAGATCAATGCCTTGGCTACTACATCACCTCTTGCACCCCTTCAGCAGTCCGACTCTGATCAGTCTAGCTCGAATACTCATCGTTCAGATCGGAAATCCAACAAATTTTGCCAATATTGCAAGAAGTATGGCCACACTATTGAGACTTGTTATTGCCGTAATCGAAGCACTGCTGCTGTTACTCATGGTGATACTGATCAAACACCCACTGCTACTGTTGCTCCTGCACATTTTGGAACCACCATCATGCTCACCACAGATCAATTGGAAGACATCATCGCTCAGGCTCTCATCCGGGTTAGTAATGCATCATCTTCCTCTGCTCTTTCTGTCTTGCCTGGTAAGTTCTCCTTATGGCTTCTTGACTCTGCTTACTGCAATCACATGACACTTTACCCATCATTTTTCTCCCACACTAGTTTTTCCCGTCATGCACCTACTATTCACACAGCTAATGGCTCCACTATTCTTGTTCGTAGTATAGGCATCATTTCTACTTCTAAACTCTCTATTTCCAATGTCTTTCATGTGCCTAAACTTTCTTATAATCTACTATCTATGGGTCAATTAGCTGAACTTCGCTATCACATTATCCTTGATTACTTTGGTTGTATTGTGCAGGATCCCAGCACGGGGCAGAAACTTGGGACCGGTAGAATTGGGCGTCTATTTGAGATTTCCAGTCTTCGCCTTCCTGCTACTGGTGTCTCTGCTGCTACCTTATCTTTACCTTCCTTATCACTTTGGCATTCTCGGCTCGGGCATGCATCATCTTCCCGGGTACAACATCTAGTCTCTAAGGGTTTATTAGGTCTAGTGTCTAAAGACAATTTTGATTGTGTTTCATGTTAATTAGGAAAACAACCCGCTTTGCCTTTTCATAATAGTGAGTCCATGTCTACTGGAATTTTTGACTTAATTCATTCTGATGTTTACGGACCTTCCCCTATTAATAGTATTGGTGGATCTCGCTATTTTGTTGTGTTTGTTGATGATTATTCTCGTTATAGTTGAGTTTTTCTTATGCATTCTCGTGATGAATTACTAAACATTTATCGTAACTTTACAAACATGGTTAAAACTCACTTCTCCAAAACAATTAAAGTTTTTCGTTCTGACAATGCACGTGAATTTACCTAACATGCATTTGAACATATTCTATATTCCAATGGAACTGTTCATCAATTCTCATGCCCAGGCACCTCTCAGCAAAACGGAAGAGCTAAAAGAAAACTTCGACACATCCTTGACACTATTCGTGCTTTCCTCCTGTCTTCCAAAGTTCTTGTAACCTTTTGGGGAGAAGCTGTTCTCACTACTGCCCATGCCATCAATCGTATTCTAAGCTCAACCATTTCTAATCAGACTCCTTATGAGCGCCTTTTAGGATCTCCCCCTCACTATCAACATCTCTTATCCTTTGGCTCTACTTGTTTCGTCCTTCTTCAGCCTCATGAACACAACAAACTCAAACTTCATTCTCGCCTTTGTTGCTTCCTTGGTTATAGCGAAACTCAAAAAGGATATCGATGTTATGATCCTATTGCTCATCGCCTTCACATCTCCCACCATGTTGTCTTTTGGGAGCATCCTGTTCACTGAGGTATCTCAATTTCGTCCCTCCTTCTCCCTCTCCTTTCTCTCAGATCTTTTTCCAGAGGTGTCTACTCCTTCTCTAGAGTTGTTTCCTCCCTCTCCAAAAGTGTCTACCTCTATTCCTCAGACTGAGTCATCTAACTGCTCTTCTGGATCATCCTTTGACGTGACGCCTCATTCTTCGCCTGAGTCCCCGGCTCCTGCACCTTCAAAGGATCCTGCACCTGCAACCACACTTCGCCATTCCTCTCGGGTAACATCTCTTCCTTCTTATTTGCGTGATTTCTATTGTTACACTGTCTTTGCTACACTGCACGAGCCTCACTCCTATCGTAAGGCCTTTTTTAACCTTTTATGGCAGGCTGCAATAACTGAGGAACTTGATGCATTATCTAGAAACCGTACTTGGGACCTACTTGATTTGCCTCCTGACAAATCTGTGGTTGGTTGTAAGTAGGTGTTCAAAATCAAAACTCGGTCTGATGAATCCATTGAGCGATACAAAGCTCGTCTTGTTGCCAAAGGTTTCACACAGGAATATGGCATTGATTATGAGGAAACCTTTGCTTTAGTTGCTCGCCTTTCATTTGTCCGTACCTTATTGGCTGTTGCAGCCTCTCATCAGTGGAAGCTATTTCAGATGGATGTCAAAAATGCATTCCTCAATGGGGACTTGAGTGAAGAAGTCTATATGCAACCTTCAACCTTCACCTGGTCTTTCTCATCCACCTAACAAGGTGTACCAACTTCGCCGTGCCCTTTATGGTCTGAAACAGGCACCTCGAGCTTGGTTTGCTAAGTTCAGCTCTACAATTTTTCGACTAG
>OU015762.1:39345207-39366572 GCA_907173295.1 Fagus sylvatica
CGGGGGTTTGGGGCTTCATGCGCCATAGGGGGTCGCCGAAGCTTATTTTGGAGCTCCCAAATTCCAATAGGAGCTGGAAGCCGAAGTTCTTCTTCCTGTGTGGTAGTCATTTTGAGTTTACCCCGGGGGAGGAAGCAGGCAAGCTTTACGGCCTTCGTCGATCCTGGGGGATTCCCCACGCCAATGGTGCACTTACCTCCTTTTCCCTTTTTGTCACTCTTTTTTTTTATTTACACTTGACGGTCTTCTGGGGATTTACTTAGTGAACTTTGTCCTTTTTTCAGCTTTTCACCGTCCTTCCCTGTCTAGGCGTTTAGAACAACGTCTTTCACTGGTCACTGACTTTCAGAAGGGAAGGGCAGTGGAGTTGTTTGATCTTGTATCTCCCATAACTTTAGCACAGTGGTCTTTGGGTCCTGAACCCAGCGCTGAGGTTCTGAAGGCCATCCAGGCGTATAACCGAAGTGGGTGACCCGTTTTTGTTTGAGTTTTTAGATGAAGGTTTGTGCGGTCTTTACTTGATACCTTTTCTTGTTTCAGGTATGACTACCAGAGCTGAGCGTAAGCGTCTGAGGGAGGCGGCGCAGAAGGTGGATGACCTTCCTGACGCGAGTGCTCTTTTTTCCAAGAGGGCCAAGTCTGAGAAGAAGGTGCCCATGGAGAAGGGCACCAGCTCTAAGAAAGGAGGTCGTCAAGAAAAACCTCTTCCTGCTGCAAAAGGTAGGGCTGCAGAGAAGGTCCATGTGTACCATGAGATCCCTTCTTCTCCTGTTAGGGCATTGAAGGGGAAGGAGGTGAGTGCTGACGAGATTCAGCCAACCATCTATAGTAGCTCATCCAGGGCCATGGACAAGGTGAAGGAGATGTACGAGCAGGTCGATTTGGAGGTGTATGATCATGTAGAGGATTTGGATCTTCTACGTTTGTCAATTCAGGATTCCTTGAAGGTTGTCTTCCTTTCCTTTTGTTCTCAAATGTACCTTCCTCATATTTTCTTCTCTTCTGACCTTCTTTTTCCAGTTCAGGCTGCAGGACAAGTGTTCGTCTTGGGCAACCGGGTTCGTATGTCAGCACGTGAGTCAGCGAAGCTTAAGGCAGATCTTGAGAAGGCCAATGCTCAATCCTCTGCCAATCAAGAGGCTATGGAAACCCTTAATGCTGAAAGGGGAGTTCTGAAGAGCCAAATGAAGAAGCTGGAAACCGACCTCAAAGCTAAGGACGGCCGTCTATCCGCTTTGGAGAAGGAGCGCGACGAGCTAGTGCGGAAGACCGTGGGCCTTCAGCAACAGGTCTTAAATGCTCGGGAGACGGCCGTCAACGAGTTTAAAGCTTCTGAGGAGTTCGAGGATGACACTCGCCGCTACTATGTTGCAGGTTTCGAGCATTTCAGGAAGAGGGTTGCTCTAGCCTTCGGGGATGCCCATGACTGGACCACAGTGAAGATTATTGATGACGAAGAAACCACTGTTGCGGAAGGGGATAGTGAGGAGGAAGAGGAAGGGGATGACATCCAATCTAAGGAACAGGTAGCCATTCCGCCGGATGTCCCTTCTGCTCTTCCTAGTAGCGACCAGAGTGGCGGTCTGGCCTCAGGCTCTGCGGGAGAGCCAGCTGCTTCCCTGGATGAGGGGGCCACTGTCCCTTCAACTGATAAAGAGGCGCCTTAGTTTTATCTTCTCCATGTATAGTCCAACTAGGAGGCTTTTCTTTTGAAGAAACAAACAATGTTCTAAACAAGGTCATGTTTACTCCTACTGGAAGGGGTGTGACCAGTACTTAACACAATCTGTCGGTTAGGGTCATGTTTACCCCTTGTGGAAGGGGTGTGACCCATACTTATCATACTCTTTTGGCTAGGGCCATGTTTACCCCTTGTGGAAGGGGTGTGGTCCATATTTTCAATGAAATTATGTCCTTAACCAGTTTTCTTCTGTCATTTCTTTTGAAGTAATTAATGTATTTCCTTTCATTCTTGTAAATCAAAGCACTCGTTCTTGCATAGGAGCAACTTAATCAATACGTGGGAGAACGTTCTTGACGGTCCCCTTTGATAGATATATCCCGTGGGTGCCTTAACTTGATGCGGAACAGGAAGGCTCTCTTGAAGGCCTTCTTCTATATAATAAGAAACGCACCCCTTGGGTGTCTAACTTAATAAGAAACAGAAGAGCTTCCTTGAAGGTCTTCTTCTATATACGCACCCCTTGGGTGTCTAACTTAATAAGAAACAGAAGAGCTTCTTTGAAGGTCTTCTTCTATATACGCACCCCTTGGGTGTCTAACTTAATAAGAAACAGAAGAGCTTCCTTGAAGGTCTTCTTCTATATACGCACCCCTTGGGTGTCTAACTTAATAAGAAACAGAAGAGCTTCTTTGAAGGTCTTCTTCTATATACGCACCCCTTGGGTGTCTAACTTAATAAGAAACAGAAGAGCTTCCTTGAAGGTCTTCTTCTATATACGCACCCCTTGGGTGTCTAACTTAATAAGAAACAGAAGAGCTTCCTTGAAGGTCTTCTTCTATATACGCACCCCTTGGGTGTCTAACTTAATAAGAAACAGAAGAGCTTCCTTGAAGGTCTTCTTGTTTACGTGCACCTCGTGGGTGTCTAACATTTGCACCTCGTGGGTGTCTAACGTAATAAGAAACAGAAGAGCTTTCTTGAAGGTCTTCTTGTTTACGTGCACCTCGTGGGTGTCTAACATTTGCACCTCGTGGGTGTCTAACGTAATAAGAAACAGAAGGGCTTTCTTGAAGGTCTTCTTGTTCACGTGCACCTCGTGGGTGTCTAACATTTGCACCTCGTGGGTGTCTAACGTAATAAGAAACAGAAGGGCTTTCTTGAAGGTCTTCTTGTTTTACGTGCACCTCGTGGGTGTCTAACATTTGCACCTCGTGGGTGTCTAACGTAATAAGAAACAGAAGGGCTTTCTTGAAGGTCTTCTTGTTCACGTGCACCTCGTGGGTGTCTAACATTTGCACCTCGTGGGTGTCTAACTTGTGCACCTCATGGGTGTCTAACATTTGCATACTGGTTGTGTTGACGCCCTTCAATGTAACGATCGACAATATTCGGGCAATAGCAAATGTACTTGAACATATATTTAAATGAGGAAGGTCTTTAATTCATAGATAGAAGACATTGTTTGAGTATACAAACTTCTTAACCATAAGGGAGGTGACTAATGTACGTACCTCAAGGGTAGTACTTCTTGAGGTGTTCAGCATTCCAAGGATGAGGTAGCTTCTTTCCATGACGGTCCTCTAGGTGATAGGTGCCCCTTCGGTAATACTGGGTGACCTTGTAAGGGCCTTCCCAGTTGGGGCCTAGCTTTCCCTGTGATGGGTCTTTAGTTGCTTGGCTGACCTTCCTTAAGACCCAGTCGCCGACTTCAAAGCGTCGGAGCTTTACCCTGGTGTTATAATACCTAGCCATTCTTCCCTGGTAAAGTGCAATCCTTTGAGCTGCTTTTCCTCTCACTTCATCCAGAAGGTCAAGGTTCAGGCGAAGCTGTCCTTCGTTCTCTTCTTCTCTGTGGAAGGTCGTCCGGAAGGTGGTTAGCCCGATTTCGACTGGGATCACAGCCTCTGTGCCGAATGTGAGTTTGAAGGGGGTTTCTCTTGTAGGGGTTCTCACTGTGGTTCGGTATGCCCACAGTATACTTGGGAGTTCTTCCACCCACATGCCCTTTGCCCCTTCGAGCCGGGTCTTGATCTGCTTGAGCAAGGTCCGGTTTGTAACCTCGACTTGACCATTAGCTTGTGGGTGTCTAGGGGAGGAATAGTGGTTCTTTATGTTTAGTTGATTGCACATCTCCCTGAAGGGTCCGTTATCAAATTGCTTCCCGTTGTCGGAAATCAGGACACGCGGAATTCCGAATCGACAGATGACGGCCTTCCAGACAAAACTCTTGACATTCTTTTCTGAAATTATTGCCAAGGGTTCTGCCTCCACCCATTTGGTAAAGTAATCAATTGCAACCACTAGGAATTTTGCTTGCTTCGTCCCTACCGGAAATGGCCCCATAATGTCTAGCCCCCATTGTGCGAAGGGCCAAGGTGAGGTTATGGGCGTGGTTTCCTCCGGTGGTACCCTTGGAATGTTGGCGAAACGTTGGCACTTATCACAAGTCTTCACATACTGGGCGGCGTCATGTAGGAGAGACGGCCAATAGTAGCCTGCCCTTGTGAGTTTATGTGCCAACGACCTTGCCCCCGAATGGTTCCCGCAAATCCCTTCATGGACTTCCCTAATAGCATAATTGGCCTCTTCAGGTGACAAGCATCTAAGGTAGGGTCTCGAAAAACCCATCTTGTAAAGGATGCCCCCCAGCAACCGGAAATGAGAAGCCCTTATTCTGAGCTTGTGCGCTTCTGTTCTATCTGCCGGGAGTGTCCCTTCCCTGAGATAACGGGTTATGGGCGACATCCATGTCGTATTGTTGGCAATGGAGTTCACTATTTCCTCTTCCGTGGAAGGTCTTCCTTGGATCTCAATGAGGCCATCTATCTCAATTCCTGACGATGCCAATCTAGCTAGACGATCGGCGGCGACATTGTCTTCCCTTGGGATTTGGAGCAGTTCTACCTTTTCGAAATGAGCCAACAGCGTCTTGACGGTCGTCAAGTATTTTTTCATTCTGTCCTCTTTAGCTTCATATTCGCCCTTCACTTGCCCCACTATTAACTGAGAGTCACTTTTGACGGTTAATGCCTTGATTCCCATGCCCTTGGATAACCTTAGCCCGGCTAGAAGGGCTTCATATTCCGCTTCGTTGTTCGTGGCATGGAAACGAAGCTGAAGGGCGTATTCAAATTTATCTCCTTCAGGGGAAACTAGGATGACTCCTGCCCCACTCATTTCTTTGGTGGATGATCCATCTATGTTCACCGTCCAGGGTTCACCTTCTTCTGGTTTCTCACCTTCCTCCAACGGGTGTGTGAATTCTGCAATGAAATCGGCTAAAGCTTGGGCCTTTATTGCCGTGCGTGGCCTGTAGTCTATATCGAATTCACCCATTTCTATGGACCACTGTACTAGTCTTCCAGCCGCATCTGGCTTGTTCATGGCCTTCCTGATTGGATAGTCGGTCATGACTATGATTGAGTGGGCTTGGAAATATGGCCTAAGTTTTCTGGATGCAATCAGTAGGGCAAAAGCCAATTTTTCCATGTTGGTGTATCTTTCTTCGGCGCCCCTTAAGGCCCTACTGGTGTAGTAGACGGCCTTCTGAACGTGTTCCTCTTCGCGGATTAGAGCAGAACTGACCGCTGAGGCAGATATGGCCAAGTACAGATACAACGCTTCCCCCGTCTGGGCAGGGCTAAGTAAAGGTGGGGAAGTCAAATAGGCTTTTAGTTCTTCAAAAGCTTGTTGACACTCTTCCGTCCACTTGAAGGCCTTCCTTAAAATTTTGAAGAAAGGGAGGCACTTGTCCGTGGATCTTGAAACGAATCTGTTTAGGGCGGCTGCCTTCCCCGTTAAGCTTTGAACTTCTTTGACGGTCTTCGGAGGAGACATTTCCAAGATGGCCTTGATTTTGTCCGGATTGGCTTCTATCCCACGTTGAGATACCATGAAGCCGAGGAACTTACCGGAAGAGACTCCGAAGACACACTTGGCAGGATTTAGCTTCATGCTATACCTTCTTAGCGCCTGGAAGGTCTCTTTTAAATCAGCAAGATGGTCGTCATCCTTCTTGCTCTTTACTAGCATGTCATCTACATATACTTCCACGTTTCTTCCGATCTGGTCGTGGAACATCTTGTTTACCAACCTCTGGTAGGTAGCTCCAGCATTTTTAAGGCCAAAGGGCATTACCTTGTAGCAGAAAAGCCCCCTACTAGTGATGAAGGCCGTCTTCTCTTGGTCTTCCTCTGCCATTTGGATTTGATTGTAGCCCGAGAAGGCATCCATGAAGCTAAGTAATTTATGTCCAGCCGTAGAATCCACTAGTTGATCTATTCTTGGGAGGGGATAACTATCCTTGGGGCAAGCCTTGTTGAGATCTGTGAAATCGACACACATTCGCCATTTTCCAGTGGCTTTTTTGACCATCACAACGTTGGCAAGCCATTCCGGGTAGTAAACTTCCCTTATGAAACCAGCCCGTAGCAGCTTGTCTACCTCTTCCGTTACAGCTGCGTTTCTCTCAGGGGCGAAGACCCGCCTCTTCTGCTTGACGGGCTGGAAGGAGGGGTTGACATTCAGCTGATGGGCTACTACCTTGGTGCTGATGCCTGGCATGTCAGCATGGCTCCAGGCAAAAACATCGGCATTTTCCCTTAAAAACCGTATTATGGAATCTCGTACTTCTCCCTTTATGGAGGTGCCTATCCGTGTTGTCTTCTTTTCGTTAGGAAGGCCTTCTACTAGTGTGATCTCTTCTAGCGCTTCGGTTGGTTCAGCAATGTTTTGCCGTTCCTCCACAATCAGTGCTTGATGGACCGGCTCTGTGCTTGTGGAGGTTAGATAACATTCTCTGGCCATTGCTTGATCTCCCCTCATCTCTCCTATCCCATTTTCTGTTGGAAAACGGACCAAGAGGTGGTACGTCGAAGTGACAGCTCGGAGGCGATTCAGAGTAGGGCGTCCGATTATCACGTTATAGGCAGAAGGGCAATCTACTACTAAGAAGTCGACCTTCTTGGTGACTTGCTTCGGATAGGTACCTGCTACGAGTTGAAGGGTGATTATACCAAGTGGATAGACGCTGGTTCCTGCGAAACCAACCAATGGGGTCTCGATGGGTCGCAGCTGGGCCTTATCAATTCTCATTTGCTGGAAGGCCGTCAAGTAGATAATATCCGCCGAGCTACCATTATCAATCAGGACCCGTCTTGTGGAGTAGCCTGCAATCTCCAAAGTGACGACCAAAGCATCGTCATGAGGGTGGAAGACCTTGCGGGCATCTTCCTCTGCAAAAATAATGGGAAGGTCTTCTAGCCTCGGTTTTTTGTCCAGCTTCTGTGTTACCAACACATTGCGCATTTGGCGCGCATAAGCTTTTCGTGAGGAATGCGAGGTCCCTCCAGCCGCCACTCCTCCGGTTATCACGTGAATTTCTCCCAGTGGGGGGGGTCGTGGAAGGACTTCCACTGGAGGACGTTGTTGACGGGGCCCTTGAGGACGGCCTTCTCTCTGCCCCTTTTCAACGAATCTCTGTAACTTTCCCTGCTTGATCAGTTCCTCGATCTGCCTCTTCAAGTCGTAACAATCCTCTGTGTTATGGCCGTGGTCCCTATGAAAACGGCAATACTTGTCCCTCGGCCTTTTGTCGGGGTCTGTTAACAACTTCCCCGGCCACTTCAAAGCCGGATCATTTCTTATTTGCATGAAAATATGGTCTACAGGAGCATTCAGGGGAGTGAAGTGGTTGAATCTCTCATTGAATCCCCTTCCATTCCTATCCTCGTGTTTCCTGTTTCTATTCCGCTGAGCTTTGGGCCTCGTATCATGGGGCTCCGCAGGGCGGTCGGGATGTTCCCACTTCCTCTTCTTTCCTACGGTTTGGTCTCGAGCCAGAAGGGCTTCTTCCCCATTCATATGCCGCTGAGCCTCATACATCATCTCTGTCATGGTGCTTGGAGGATCTTTATAGACCGAGAACAGAAAATCTCCTGCCTGAAGACCGGAGATGAAGGCAGTCAACACCACCTTTGTCGTCTGCTCCGTCAACTAATAACGTTTCCTTATTAAACCGGGTGAGGTAGGATCTCAAAGTTTCCCCTTCTTTCTGCTTAATATTCAGGAGGTGCGTGGTAGGTCTTCCGTATCGTTGTGCACCAATGAAATGGTTGAAAAACAAACGACTAAGTTGAGCGAAGGATCCTACCGAGTCAGGTGTTATCTTTTTAAACCATACTCTAGCGGGTCCCTTAAGGGTGGTGGGGAAAGCACGACACATGATTTCGTCTGGGACCCCTTGAAGACACATCACGGTCTTGAAAGATTCCAGATGATCGAGGGGATCTTTTGACCCGTCAAAAGTGTCTAAGGAAGGCATTCTGAATTTAGATGGTAGAGGAAAAGAGATTACCGATTTTGTGAAGGGCGAGTCAGTTGTATGGACAAGATCATCAAGATTCTTGGTTGTCCGTCCTTTAAATTCGTCCTTCATCTCACCCATTTGTATCCTCATTGCCTTCAGCTCTTGTTCCCACTTGGCCGATGACTCCTCAACGGTTATTCTCGTGTTATTGCCCTTCGTCTCACCCTCCTGCTCTTGGCGTTGCTCGTGTTGTTGCTCCTGTTGTTGTTCTTGTTGTTGTTCTTGTTGTTGTTCTTGTCGAGACTCAGCATCCCCCCTTTCCTTACTCTTTCCCTTGTCCCTTGTCTTCTGCTTCTCAGCCTCTTGTTGCAAGAGCTTCTGGTTAAGGACCTGGTTCTGTCGAGTGAGTTCCTGAAGGTTTGCAGTGAGATCTCGTACTTGTTTCTCCATCGCAGCCACCTCGGGAGATTGGCTACTGGAGGGGAGCGTTTAGGCGTGTACTTCCATCGATCGCGTCCTGACCATGCAGTCCTTTTATATCGGTGCGGTGAAAGGCGAGTATATGCGTTTTCCCACAGACGGCGCCAACTGATGTAACCTTGGAATCAGTGGACGGCAGTCAAGACGAGCAGCGGAGTAGACGACCTGCAAGAAGAAAATATGAGGATCGGAGGGGCACCGGTTTGGGGCCGGCCTAGGAGGCTCCGATGCCTTTGTCAGTCGGAAATCCTTCCGGTTTAATGCAGAGCAATATTTTGTATTGTTTAGTCTACTGTGTGTGTACCTGGGTACGGATGGAGGATGGCTCTTTATGTCTTTCGGTCTTCCACGTGGCCTTCCGGAGGTCGTCCGATCTTGGGACACCTGGGGAGTTTCTGGCCCTTCATCTGGCAAGCAGTGGCTGGCTCGTGCAAGGTGCTGGGCGACGCTGCGAGGGCTTCATCCCCTGGATTCTCGGAAGACACCTGTTCTAGGTGAGGTGTGGATTTGGTGAGGTGTCTCATTTGTTTCCCGTAGGAGATAAGGATGGATCTGAGCCTGGTGACTAGGCTGTTGTGAACGGTAGAAGGGGCGCGGATCAGATGAAAGAGAGGAAGGTCTTCTTCGTGGCAGAAGGCCTTCGTCTTCTACTTGGGAGAAATTAGCAAATATCCCCTTGGACTCCATATGCCCCCTGTCTCCGTCCCTGCTCTATTAGATGTTTGATTCATTTCATGGTTCAGATTAAATTTTATAAGTACAAATATGTACAAGAAAATAAAATCTTAACCGTGAATAGATAATATAGAGAGGACTTAAAATAGAGAGTATCTTTATATATATATACTTTAAAGGTGTTAATTATTTTGAGCCACAAGAACACGTACAGAAAGAGAGAAATAGAGTGAGTGAGAGAGAGAGAGAGAATATGGTGAGAGGTCCCTTCTATGACAAAAATGGACTGAAGAAAGGTGCATGGACTTCTGAAGAAGATTATAAGCTAACATGTTTTATTCAGAGATATGGCCACTCAAACTGGTGCAAACTTCCCAGGCTCGCTGGTATATTATTTTTAAGCATGGATGAGTCTTGGTTCCTTTTTTTTCACTACTTAAAATTTACGTAGGGTTCTATCATTTGTCTAGGGGAATTTTTATTTTCATTGATTATGGATTTGACAAGCCTTTTTAGCATTTCATTTAACTAAATTGGAAGATTAAAAGAGACATGTTATACTTATCAAAAAAAAAAAAGGGACATGTTATAGGATTTTCATCTACAATATATATATATATATATATATTAAGGAAAAACATCTTTTCCGGCATTTTGTTTCCCACTCTTTTCATGTAACAAAATTTCTAACTTTTAGTTATTCGGTTTTGGCCAGCATACATGTATGAGAGAGATAAGAAGTGAAAACAGTATATATGGTGTAACAATACTGTGATGTGGTGGGACATTAACTTAATTTGGTTGCATTTTTGGACAGGTTTATCAAGGTGTGGCAAGAGCTGCAGGCTGCGATGGGTGAACTACCTCCAGCCAGGTGTAAAACGTGGAAACTTCACCAAAGAAGAAGAGGATTTAATCATCAAATTACATGATGAAGCTGGAAACAAGTATTAAAACGTGTTACTTTTTTTAAACTTGTTCACAATAAAATTTTAACATTATGAAATTGTAAAGGCCCATTTTTTCGGTCCACAGCAGACCAAATCCAAAAGTCCAGAAATTTGCTAAAGGCCCGAAGCCTGTCAAGCCTAGTGGTCTACGGTAACAAGAATATAAAAAGAAATGGCCTTCAGCCATCAATCAAGCCCAAACCCAAAAAAAAAAAGAAGCCCAGCCCATTCAATTCCCAAACTCATGTCTGCCAAAGCAACATTAGAAAGTTCAAAATAATTCAAAAAGAGAGGGAAAATGGTTATCACGTGAAACCTTATTTTTTCCCTCCTCTCTTAGCGCGGAGCTCGAGGCACTGAAGGGAGATATTTCCAAGATAAAAATCAGACTTCCAAAGCTTCATGATTATAGTAAAGGGCTGGTTTTCTTCATTAACCAGCAGATATGGAATATGTCTCCAGGAAAAAATGGTATGCGGTAACACCAATGAAAACAAGAAATGATGAAGAAGGTGGCTGGTCCTCCACATTGTCCACTAGTCTACGGCGAACTCCATCACAAAACCATCTGCGGCAACAACCAGCTGAAACAAGAATTGATTTAAGAATTGATTGAGAAGATGAGACAAGAACGGAAAAGACCAAGAGGTCTGCCATGGCCACCCAAACCAGCATTAACCAAGGGCAACGGCCACCGCAGCCCAGCACTTCGGTGGTCCTTACTCATCCTCATCATGGAGCTTAGGAAGTACGGTTTGGAGGTAGGGGAATTAATCTACCGAAATTTCATTTGATCTACCACAACATAAAAGACATTGATCTGCTGGGAAACAATGCCAAAAATGGTAAGATCAAATTTAATTAATGCAAAACGTATGTGAGTCAATTCAATCTAATTACTTCAGTCCATTACCAAACATTTAATGCTCATCACCTCCCTCCTCATAAATGAGCCCAAAGATCCGCCGTCCGCCGCAGATCAAGTCAAATCTGCGGCAGATAAAAAACCATAAGCCTAATCCCAAATAAATTTTGTCAAATCCCGCCCCTTTATTTCTCGGATAAACAGTGATTCTCATAATGAAGAGGATAATGAATGAAACCATTAGGCATGAACACCACTATAAATGGAGGTGAGAAAGAGGAAGAAGGGGTTAGTTGGCTGGTAGGTGAAGTTTCAGGCAAAAAATTAATCCCTCCATTAGAGTTAATTCCAAAAAGCTCAGAGAAAAGAGATAGCCAAAAGCAGTCTAAAAAAGAGTCGGGACACTTCCCGTAGGTCTACGGTAGGCCAGAAAATACTTCTAGTCTGCCACAACAGAAATATTCACTCCACCCGCCAAGTACTCACATCAAACACTTAACCCAATCCATAGTACTGACTCATGTACGTTTTTGCACAGTAGATGATTCTCAAACACTTCCCAATATAGTACTGACCATGTACGTTTTTGCAAGTAGATGATTCTCTTCCTACTCCCCAAATCTCCTAAGTTCCATGATTCATTATATTTCTTTGGTCTGCTACTACTTTTTTGCAAGTTACGGAAGAAGCTAAGTATATTATGCTCAATTTCTTCGTCTACGACATTGACCACTGAGCTTTATCATTTATTATGCGTATTATATTCACTATCACTCATTGTAGACTTTTGGTGAAGTTAAGTTTGTTATGTTGAGTCTCAGTCTGGGGGATTGCTTCTCTTTGCTCGTGGACAAGTTTGTAATGCATTCCTTATGTGTTATTGTCATTGTATGTTGTGATTACTGAATGTCTTGGTAGAAGTAAAATTTATGCTTATTAGCTCATTCTGATCTGCGGTGTTGATTTTACTCGTCCACCGCAACTTTCTACGTGAGAATCGTGGCTCGGTGGATCAAGAGGTATAGAAGGGAAAGCACCATCAGCCATCAAGCAGTCTACCGAACTTGATGTAGAGTTTTGGGCTCAACACCCCCATCCATACACAAATCTAGCCCATGTCCAGCCTGTCCGTGGATTGATACGTGGCCCATCAAAGCAGAAATTTTGAGCATCCACATTTTGGGGACTCCACTGGGGAGTTGAGTTGCAATTTTCCCTTGTTTTACCCTCTTTGAAGTTGATCCACAGTCTTAGGGGGCTACAACCATGCCACCTAAGAAGTCTACCAGACAAAACTCAGTAGCTAACTCTCATGTTGAAGTAGAGTCCCTGGGTCATAGCCATGCCATAGGAGAGACACACGCCCAGTGTGGTGAACAGACTCTTGGGGGAGAGAATCTCTTCGGTGGCAGACAAGTTCCTGGTGGTGGACAAGTTCCCGATGGCAGACATGATCTTGGCGGTGGAGAAACCCTTATGGGTGGACCACAGCAGATGGCACTTATGTTCGAAATGATCAAGGGAATGCAGCAGACTCAAGTGGAACTTGCTGAGTGTTTGAGGCAGCTGAAAGAGGTCAATGGTAACAAGGAGGACCACCAGAACAAGAATGACAACCGCAATCATGAAGAAAGGGAGTCTCACAATAAGAATGACACACCATTTGTCACCATGTCTGATGTGGCAGACCTACTCAAGCAGGAGAGAGAAAGGCTCCCCAAGGAGCCTAGACACTTTGTGAGGAGACCTCCTTACCCTATAGAGCTCTTGAAGGAACCATACCTAGAGAAGTATGACACACCTACCTTTGCTTTATTTGATGGTAGAAAGGGGAGTGCCATGGAACACATCAGCAAGGTCTTAGACTCCATGGGCCCCTTTGCTACACATGGTGACCTCTGTCTACGGGAGTTCTCAAAATCCTTGGTGGACAGGGCATACACTTAGTACACGGTGCTGCCTGCTGGATCTATCAGAACTTGGGAGGATATGGTAGAGAGCTTCTGCAGCAAATATTTCCATGTTGAAGAAAAGATTACCCTCGTTAATTTGCATGGCACCAAGCAGCAGATTGGGGAAGATTTGGTAAAGTACATCCACCGCTTTCGGGATGTGTCTTTAGATTGTCATGTGAAATATCAAGAGGAGGAACTAGTTGAAGTGTGCATTGATAACATACTGCCTGAATTTCATGCCCATTTGGTGAATTTAGACATCACATGGTTTGCTCCTCTACTCCAAAAAGCTAGAAAAACCGTCATCTCAATTAAAGCCCAAATTGAAAAAGGAAGGGACAAGAAAAGTCTACCGTAGACTCTTACTGTGTCCATCGCAGCCATAGCCAACAGCACCAAATGGAAGAACTCAACAGAAAAGGTCTATGAGGAACCACCTCCGTTGCCTTTCACAGCTGAAGAAATGATGGCCATTTTTGATAAATGGGTCCAAGATCAAGTGATTAAACTTCCAAAAATCACCAAACAACCTATTGCAGAAGAACAGAAAGATCCCAAGTATTGCCGTTACCATAGATACGTCCATCATCCTACGGTGGACTGCCGGACCCTCAGATGGGAGGTCAACCGCAAAATTCAAGATGACACTTTACAACTCTCAAAAGAGCAGCAAAAGGTCCACAAGACACCTTTTCCTAATTACAAGAAGGACAAGAACAAGGCTGTGGTGTCAGTGGTGATCCACGGGAATGTGAGTGACATGGAAGTGGAAGAGTTTGGCGCAGCAAGTTCCTCTTTAGTACCAACAGCTGTTAGGACCCTACAAAAGAGTCCAAAGTTCAAGTCACTATTCAACCAGCTGGGGTTTGGACCTGAAGCTAGAAATGCTGCGACGGAAGCACTTATCATAATAGCCGCGAAATCCGAAGCCACTTGCTTCACCGCAGAAGCTCATGCCAGCCGTGCCTTCTTAGAGACCACAAATGCCATAACTTTCACAGATGAAGACATGGAAGTTCAATACCCTGATCATAGACATCCACTTTACCTGTCTGCGGTAGTGAAAGATGTTTAAGTTAGACGTGCTCTGGTGGACATTGGTTCATGCCTAAACCTCATTCCATTAAGCACTCTTCAAGCTGCAAATGTGTTACAGCAGAAGATCCAAGGGTCTCCCATGGAAGTAACTGGATTTGGAGGAGTAACTGAATACATAATGGGGCATGTACAACTAGTCTTGAGGGTGGGGCCGATTGTGGCACTCACGCGATTCTATGTTGTGAATGCTGAAGCCCTTTATCATGTGCTCCTCGGTAGACCTTGGCTACATAAACACAAGTTGGTGTCATCCACTTACCATCAGTGTGTCAAGGGAAGACTCAATGGGAAGCCAATCCGTATTGCTGCAAATTCCTCTCCCTTTGATCAAATTGAAGCTCATTTCGTGGAAGCAGCTCTTTATGATGACTTTGCATCCACGGGAGAACCGTCAATTGTGAGACCATGTGGAACGCCACTCCCTGCATGAGAAGATATTAAAGATGATCCTGAAGTTGATCTACAGGAGCTACTTGAACGAAAAAAGAAAAGGAAGGAGCGTGAAGCTAAGCCTGGGAGTCCACCGCAGTATGTGCGTGTCCAGCTCCCTAATGGACGTGTGGTCTACCGTTTATGAAGGTGCGTGGGGCCTGATTGCCCACAGCAAGAGGGTCCCACACCTAAAGGGGGTGGTCTGCAACCCTCATGTCACTTAACACAGTAGACTGAGAATTCTGAAGAAGTAATGGTAGATCAAGCAGGGTCTACGGCAGTAACCCAAAATCCTGAAGAAGCTGTGGTAGATCAAACAGAGTCTACGACAGCGAAGGAAGGAAAGTCTACCACAGCTGAACCAAAGATGATTGCCAAAGAAGAACTTGAGGTAATTAATTTAAGTGATGATCCTGGTGTTAGTAAGCCTATATCAATTAGCATGTCTTTGTCTGCCGAAGAAAGAAAATGTTTGATTGATCTGCTGCATGAGTATAAAGATGTTTTTGCTTGGGATTATGATGAGATGCCAGGCATAGACCCGGGATTGGTAGCCCATTCCTTGAATGTGGAACCCGGAACCAGGCCCATGGTGCAGCCCATGAGAACTTTCCATACGGAAGTGGAAGCACAAATTACACAAGAAGTGAAAAAGTTACTTGCTGCTGGATTCATTAAACCGATTCAGCATCCACGGTGGCTGTCAAACATTGTGCCGGTCAAAAAGAAGAATGGGCAGATAAGATGTTGTGTTGATTTTCGAAATCTTAATAAATCATGTCCAAAGGATGAGTTTCCTCTTCCGAACATGAACTTGTTGATTGATTCAGCTGCCGGTCATGCCATGTTTTCTTTCATGGAAGGATTTAGTGGCTACAATCAAATCCGCATGTCCACCAAAGATGCTGAAAAAACTGTCTTCCGTACATCAATTGGCAATTTTTATTACACCGTTATGCCTTTCGGTCTCAAAAATGCCGGTGCTACCTACCAAAGAACCATGACAGCCATGTTTCATGATATGATGCACAAGGAAATTGAAGATTATGTGGATGACATTGTGGTGAAGTCCAAGAAAAGAGAAAATCATCTTGAAACCTTAAGAAAAGTGTTTGATAGATACCGGCTTTACAAACTTAAAATGAATCCCCTCAAGTGTGCTTTTGGGGTGTCTGCTGGAAAATTCTTGGGTTTCTTAGTCCACAACCGTGGAATTGATGTTGATCCAGCTAAGGCGTCTGCCATAGCCACCATGAAGGCACCAACTTCTCATAAGGAATTGAAGAGCTTTTTGGGGAGATTATCATACATCAGGAGGTTTATTCCTGGTCTGGCAGCAGTAACAGCCGTATTCACTCCTCTAATGAAGAAAGGAGTTCCCTTTGTTTGGTCCATGGCGTGCCAGCAAGCATTTGAAAAGATCCAAGTAATCATGACCAAGCTCCCCATCGTATGTGCTCCAGTCCCTGATAGACCATTACGTTTGTACTTGGCTTCTAATAGTGAAGCAATTGGGGGCTTAGTGGCCCAAGAAGATGAAGATGGGACCAAAAAGCCAATCTACTATGTTAGCCGTGCACTTAGAGATGCTGAAACAAGATATTCGAGGGCTGAACGAGCATGTTTGGCCTTGATATATGCCTTACAGCGTCTACGGCACTACTTCTTGGCCCATAAAATTCAGTTGATGACTAAGTCCCATCCAATTAGGAGTCTACTGCATAGGCCGGTCCTCTCCGGTAAACTAGCTTAGTGGCTCTTGCAATTGTCTCAATATGAGATCATCACTGAAACTCCTACAACAATTAAGAGCCAAGCCATAGCAGACCTCCTTGCGCAATTTCCAAGAAAGGATAGTTCATCAATCTCACATGAAGTACCGGGAGGAGTAGGAGAAGCACTTTTGGCAGATCTGGTAGACTCTACCTGGACACTGAAATTTGATGGTTCTTCTACATCTAACTTAAGTGGGGTTGGTATTGTGCTGATTAGAGAAGATAGAGAGACTATAGCCAAGTCTTTCAAGCTGGATTTCCCATGTTCCAACAATGCCTCAGAATATGAAGCCTACATAATTGGGCTAGCCATTGCTCACGAAATAGGAATAAAGCATCTGCGGGTGATTGGGGACTCCAACCTTATAATCTGCCAGACCAAAGATGAGTTCTCCCTTAAGGAACCATCATTAGCACTATACTGTGCTTTAGCCCAGAAATTAGAAGAAAAGTTTGATACTTTTTAAATCTCTCACGCCATGAGGTGCAGGAACCGTTACGTGGATGCTCTTGCAACCTTGGGTTCCCAAATTTCATTTGAAGGGCCAAAGGTAGATGTCACAATTGATAAGAGAAGTATGCCTATCATTGATCTGCTGAAAGAGAAATTCAAAGAACAAAACCTTGATGCTGAGGATTAGAGAATACCTATAAGGGCCAAACTCATGTCACCAGAAGGTAGGGCGGACCTGAAAACACTCAAGGATTATGTGCTGATTGCTGGTGATCTTTACCGTAGATTACCTGGAGGTGTCTTAGCAAGATGTGTAAGCCTCCAAGAGGCAGCAAAGAAGTTAACAGAAGTCCACGAGAAATCTTGCGAATTCAGAGATGGAGTGAGCTTCTACCATAGACTCCAACGTCTGGGTTATTTTTGACCTAATATGAGTAAGGAGGCAACCGTTCTACAGGAGCAGTGTTCATTTTGTCAACACCAACATGAATTTGATCAAGTTTATGCAACATTTGTTTCTAATGATTGGCACACACCTTTCCTTGAGTATCTTATCGAAAACATTCTACCGCAGACCAGAAAGGCAGCAGTTCGACTCAAGAAATTGGCCACACGATATTTTGTGGAAGGAGGCATATTATTCCGAAAGGGGTTCCACGGTGACCCCTTAAGATGCCTCAGCCTAGCCGAATCACAAACAGTGATGAAGGAAGCCCATTCCGGAGAGTGTAGAGAACATCAAGGCAAAAAGAGACTATACCAGCTGCTGTTGACTCTTGGTTATTATTGGCCAACAATGAAGAAAGACACGACAGACTTTGTAAAGTCTTGTCATACTTGCCAACTTCAAGCTAATCTCATTCACACATATCCAACCAATCTGCAGAACATGGCAACACCATGGCCTTTCCACACTTGGGGGCTAGATCTCATTGGCCCAATTAATTCGCCCTCCGATAGATATATTAGGATCTTAGTAGCTACCAAGTACTTTTCAAAGTGGGTCGAGGCCATTCCCTTGCGCAAGGCAACTAGTGCAGCCATCGCTAACTTCATCCGTGAACACATTATCACAAGGTTTGACATCCCCTACAAAATCATTAGTGATAATGGTATCCCTTTTGTTAACAAGAATGTTAGGGAAGTCTTAGAGCATTATCAGATCAAGCATCGCAGATCCACGCCTTATTACCCCCAAGGCAATGGACAAGCGGAGGCAACTAATTGCATGTTATTGCTTATTTTGAGCAAAATGGTTTTTGACTATGGGAAAGGCTAGAGTTCACATCTGGAAGACACATTATGGGCCTACCGTGGATCAACTAAGACAGCAACAGGCTTTAACCCGTTTTCTTTGGTCTATGGTACTGATGCTATTTCCCCCACAGAATTACTGGTGCCTAGCCTAAGGATTTTGCATGGGATGGACTTAGAAGCTGATGCTGATATTTGTGCGGAAGCAAGAGTGGTAGACTTGGAAAGTCTGGAAGAAGCAAGAGAATTGGCCCAAGTCCGCAGTCTACGGTACCATCAAAAGCTTGCCAATGCCTATGAGAAAACGTTGTAGACCAGGATTTTCGCCAAGGGTCAAATGGTCTTGAGAACAGTAGACCATGTTAGGAGGGGTCTCCCTTCACCTTCCAAATTTGCACCAAATTAGGAAGAGCCATACTTAATCCGTGAAGCATATGATAGTGGCTACTATAAATTGTCCATGGCAGATGGCACCATTTTGGCAGATCCCATCAACGGGAAGTGGCTGAAGCTTTATTACTCGTAAGACACTTTTATTAGCCAAGTATTTTGAGTCATTTGTCTTGGAACAATTTGAATTATGATGTATTATTATAAAGTAATGACATACAATATCTATATTTTGTTAAAAATCAAGGGACTTCCACATGTTTCTTGCTAAAAAAAAGAAGAAGGGAAGGAGAATATCCTTCTCCCCTTTCTCAAAAATATATATATATATATATATAAGACTACACAAGTGATAGATTAGATACATCACGGTCAAATTTACATGCTTAGTTTAACATAAACAAAGCATGAGCATGAGCATTCAAAAAGCTTGGTCATTTGTTCAAAAGAAAGACCAAAACTTGGTCATTACAAGATAAAAGATCATGTGTCCAAAAAAAAAAATGACCGAAACTCGGTCATTACAAAACATAAGTATGAATGTTTGAAAGATAAGGCTAGAATATAGTCATTACAAAGCAATAAAACTCGATAACTAGAATGGTCAACTAAAAAGGCTGTCAAAGAGTGATCTGTCGCTCTCAAATCCAAGAGCCATCTCTCCCGTAGATGTCATCTCTCCTTGATAAGCTGTTAGCACGGCCAGGGAGTCTTGCAAAAGGGCAATCTGCAGCTGAAGAGCTTGAACTTCATCCGCAATCTTCTTGCCAAAGAGACATTGGGCTGTCTACCGCAGGTGCTCAATCAAAAATCCCAAGTCAAACCCGACTTCCATAAGGTCTTGGATAACACCCTTCCATGCAAGAATCTGGGCCTTTGTTACGTTCCCAAGGTTGGATCTACTCATGGCAGCCAGAACGCTACAAAGAAGAGACAACATAGGTCCACCTAATCCGACACTGAGCTTGAAGTTACTGACGAAATTACCGTGCCCTGTAGTCAGCCGCTACAGATAGGGAACACAATCACTTGGGACCCAAAAGTCACCAAAAGGCATTAAAGCCCTGTTGAATTCCCAGAAATGCCGTTCGAGGTGAGGGTTGGGTGTCCTCCTGTCAAATTCTTTGAAAAAGTCAACGACTTCTTCGGATATGCTACCAACTTCAACACTCAAACCCACCCCAGCTGGTGGCCTTAGCGGTAGACTGGCAATTGTAACTTCACCAGTGATTCCCATATTCTCATCCTCCTCCGGTGGACGCATGGTTTCGCCCGTGCCTACAAAAGGAAAAAGGAGGAGAAAATCAATCTATGGGAGTTACAACAAACGGGAGTACGTTATAATCAAATCTAGGGAACGTCCCATAAAACCTGGTCAATTCAAACAAAATATTTCACATGACAACAATCAAGTCTATGAAGTCAGAATATTTCATATGACAACAAACAAGTCTATGAAATCAAAAATATTTCACATGACAACAATCAAGTCTCTGAAGTCAGAATATTTCATATGACAACAAACAAGTCTATGAAATCAAAAAATATTTCACATGACAACAATCAAGTCTGTGAAGTCAGAATATTTCATATGACAACAAACAAGCCTATGAAATCAAAAAATATTTCACATGACAACAATCAAGCTTGTGAAGTCAGAATACCTCATATGAGAATAAACAGGTCTATGAAACCAAAAACATTTCACATGCTAGTAACCGAGTCTGTGAAATGAGAATATTTCAAGTGACGACAACCAAATCTACAGAAACGGAATTCCCCGTGAGACGACAACCAAGTCTACGGGAGCAGAATTTTCCATAAGATAATAACCAAGTCTATGGAAACAAAATTATTCATGAAATAACAATCAAATCTATGGAATAACAGGGCTATGACAAAATAAAGTCTACCAAGACATCTCCCAACAACATGGCCTATTCTACAAAACACTCAATGTGGCATGATTAAGTCTAAAAAAAAAAAAAAAGATGTACAGCATAAAATCACTAAAAGGATGCAAAGGGTGGGAAACTCAAACTCACCTATATTATCTAGATGTTCACTATCGACGGGCATGTCTGCCACAGGAGCACTGGTGCCTTCAGCTTGTGCACCATGGTCTGCAGCACTGTTAACCTTACTACCGGTCTCCGGAATAATTCCCAAGTCCATCGCGGACTCACTCTCTACAAAGCCTTGTGTGTGGACCTCCTTGGAATAGGAACTTCATCAACAATAGGGGACCCAGCAACCAAAGGAACCTCACCAGAAAGGCGACTGGCTGATATGATGAAGCCATCAGCCAGAATAGCACTAAGGCGGGGAGTGGCACCAAAAAGAGAAATCTCCCTCCATAACATAAGCCGTGGAAGCATCAGAACCTGCGGCAGATCGATACATAACATGCAAGATATACATGAGTACATTCCTTACCTATGACAACTCAAAGGAGTAGGAGCGGAATGAAGCATACTTGTAATTCTACTTGTCAAGACTGTCTGCGGCACCGAAATGGACAAAGGCACGGTGTCAGGGTCTGCGGCATCGTCACCATCGTGCCCATGCTCAAATAAATGGCTAGCATGAGGAACAATAGCTAAGTCATCTATCATCAAGTCAGCAGACCCGATGTTCGAATCATCAGCTCCAAGGCATGTCATCATCACCTGCAGTGGATCCCGCAGACATCATTTGTCCTTCAGGCATGGAGCCTGGAGTAGTGTCAAAAAAGGAATCACTAGAAGTAGAATGACCTCCTTCCATGGATTCAGCATCAGCTTCAGGACTGTCTGCCACACTTGTTCCTAAGTCTTTATCCTGATCCACGACAGCAGTCTGTAAATCATCTCTACCCAAAGAGCTTATAACAATGTCATCGACAGCCATATTTGAATCCTGGAGAAGAAATAAATAATGAGAGTTAGATAGTATAAACTCAATCCCAAAGAGAATACCAAAAAAAAAAAAGAGAAGAGAGTGTGCCAAGGCAACCTCAACAATAACTACACCGCCACTAGGTCTACCAGGTCTGTGTGTTGCCTAT
>OU015762.1:39366672-39407369 GCA_907173295.1 Fagus sylvatica
AGGACAATAAGGCCCTGACCAATTTGCAATGATGATGGCATTACAGGTAAAATAATACGAAAGATTTAGACAAGGAGCTAGACTTCGTTGAAGTGACAACTAGAAAAACGTTTTTAGGGCAATTACTAGGTGAATTCCATCACTCTGTGGTCATCCTTAGGATTACACTATCATTGCTTTTTTATTTTTGAAAAAACAAAATAATGCCTAGTAGCTTTTCTTAGCGTCCATGATGGGAGATAGTAGGTATATTCCACCACTGTTACTATCACTGCTGCATCTACGGCTGCCTTCTTTCTTTCTTTTTTTTAATATAAGCATGGAATGTGAAGTTTTTTTGAAACTGTTAATGTTATAATTAGTCCATTGAGCTTTAAGCTCTAACCTGTGTCTATATTTATTTGTACATCACTCTCTTTCTTTGTATAGCAAATTACTTATGCACCACTCCTTTTCCTTATACATTACTCATATGCCTCCTATATAAAGGAACTCTACTGTATTGCATTACTTACTTCAATATATAGAGAATTATTCATAATTCTAACATGGTATCAGAGCCATTGCTCTAAGTGTTTCGTGAAGTTCTTCATCTTTCCTAGCATTCTTTCACTGCCTCAGCCATCTCCGGTATTGCTCCGCCATCGCTGTTAGAATTCCGGTGTGCCCGCTGCCGTCAAGGGTTGAATCCATCGCCAAAGACTCACTGCCTTCATCGGACTTTTTGCTCCAAGCCTCCGATCGAAACACCTCCACCACCATAGATTTTCTCACGTCGGACTTAGCCGCACAAAAATCACCGCCATCCGTCGTAAGCGCCGCCACGCGCTGCCTGAAGATTCTGCCCGCCGTCACGCCTTGTCACGCGCCACACGCGGCAAGCACCCTACCTCTGCCACGTGTCACCCTGTCACTGTGCCATGTCAGCCCTAGTGCCAATCATCGCCACGTCAGCCCATTGACCGAGCGTTGACCGTTGACTTTTTGTGTTGACTTTTTAGGAGTTGACCGTTGGCTTTTTGCGTTGGCTTTTCAGGGTTAACCGTTGAATTTTTTGCAACTCAAGTGTTTCTCACTCAGTTTTTCATCTTGATTCCATTTTTGCTGTCCGTTTTTGCAGATTTTGTATCTAAATGGCTTAAAATGAGATCTCTCACCCCATTCATGTTACTTTGGATGGTCGAAATAATTTTGTTTGTTCTCAATCTATGTGCAACTTCATTAAAGGACGAAAACTATGGTTTATGTCACTGGTGAGATGAAGAAGCCAGTCAAGGGCTCCTCTGAGGATGAAGATGCTTTCAGGATCCGTCTGATTGAATGGGGTAGAAACAATCATCAGATTCTTACTTGGCTACACAATACCTCCATCCCATCCATTTATAATCTGCTAGGAAATTTTGATGATGCTCGTACTGCCTAGGATATGCTAGCCAAACGATATTCCTCCCCACATGGCACTCGGGAATATCAGCTTTCGATTGAGCAGTATCAGATTAGGCAAGACCCTGGCCAGTCTATCAATGATTTCTTTGCTTGTTTCCAGTTCATATGGGACCAACTTGATCTCGCTAATCCACCATGGGATACTCCTAATGATGCAATGAAGTATGCCACCCGTCGTGATCAAATGCGTCTCTACCAATTTCTTATGGCCTTACATGATGATTATGAGCCTGTCCGTGGTCAGTTGCTTCACTAGATACCCTATTCCATCTTTAGACGAAGCATTAAATGAACTTGTTCGTGAGGAGACTCGTCTACAGACCTTACAAGCTCAGAACAAGATCAATGCCTTGGCTACTACATCACCTCTTGCACCCCTTCAGCAGTCCGACTCTGATCAGTCTAGCTCGAATACTCATCGTTCAGATCGGAAATCCAACAAATTTTGCCAATATTGCAAGAAGTATGGCCACACTATTGAGACTTGTTATTGCCGTAATCGAAGCACTGCTGCTGTTACTCATGGTGATACTGATCAAACACCCACTGCTACTGTTGCTCCTGCACATTTTGGAACCACCATCATGCTCACCACAGATCAATTGGAAGACATCATCGCTCAGGCTCTCATCCGGGTTAGTAATGCATCATCTTCCTCTGCTCTTTCTGTCTTGCCTGGTAAGTTCTCCTTATGGCTTCTTGACTCTGCTTACTGCAATCACATGACACTTTACCCATCATTTTTCTCCCACACTAGTTTTTCCCGTCATGCACCTACTATTCACACAGCTAATGGCTCCACTATTCTTGTTCGTAGTATAGGCATCATTTCTACTTCTAAACTCTCTATTTCCAATGTCTTTCATGTGCCTAAACTTTCTTATAATCTACTATCTATGGGTCAATTAGCTGAACTTCGCTATCACATTATCCTTGATTACTTTGGTTGTATTGTGCAGGATCCCAGCACGGGGCAGAAACTTGGGACCGGTAGAATTGGGCGTCTATTTGAGATTTCCAGTCTTCGCCTTCCTGCTACTGGTGTCTCTGCTGCTACCTTATCTTTACCTTCCTTATCACTTTGGCATTCTCGGCTCGGGCATGCATCATCTTCCCGGGTACAACATCTAGTCTCTAAGGGTTTATTAGGTCTAGTGTCTAAAGACAATTTTGATTGTGTTTCATGTTAATTAGGAAAACAACCCGCTTTGCCTTTTCATAATAGTGAGTCCATGTCTACTGGAATTTTTGACTTAATTCATTCTGATGTTTACGGACCTTCCCCTATTAATAGTATTGGTGGATCTCGCTATTTTGTTGTGTTTGTTGATGATTATTCTCGTTATAGTTGAGTTTTTCTTATGCATTCTCGTGATGAATTACTAAACATTTATCGTAACTTTACAAACATGGTTAAAACTCACTTCTCCAAAACAATTAAAGTTTTTCGTTCTGACAATGCACGTGAATTTACCTAACATGCATTTGAACATATTCTATATTCCAATGGAACTGTTCATCAATTCTCATGCCCAGGCACCTCTCAGCAAAACGGAAGAGCTAAAAGAAAACTTCGACACATCCTTGACACTATTCGTGCTTTCCTCCTGTCTTCCAAAGTTCTTGTAACCTTTTGGGGAGAAGCTGTTCTCACTACTGCCCATGCCATCAATCGTATTCTAAGCTCAACCATTTCTAATCAGACTCCTTATGAGCGCCTTTTAGGATCTCCCCCTCACTATCAACATCTCTTATCCTTTGGCTCTACTTGTTTCGTCCTTCTTCAGCCTCATGAACACAACAAACTCAAACTTCATTCTCGCCTTTGTTGCTTCCTTGGTTATAGCGAAACTCAAAAAGGATATCGATGTTATGATCCTATTGCTCATCGCCTTCACATCTCCCACCATGTTGTCTTTTGGGAGCATCCTGTTCACTGAGGTATCTCAATTTCGTCCCTCCTTCTCCCTCTCCTTTCTCTCAGATCTTTTTCCAGAGGTGTCTACTCCTTCTCTAGAGTTGTTTCCTCCCTCTCCAAAAGTGTCTACCTCTATTCCTCAGACTGAGTCATCTAACTGCTCTTCTGGATCATCCTTTGACGTGACGCCTCATTCTTCGCCTGAGTCCCCGGCTCCTGCACCTTCAAAGGATCCTGCACCTGCAACCACACTTCGCCATTCCTCTCGGGTAACATCTCTTCCTTCTTATTTGCGTGATTTCTATTGTTACACTGTCTTTGCTACACTGCACGAGCCTCACTCCTATCGTAAGGCCTTTTTTAACCTTTTATGGCAGGCTGCAATAACTGAGGAACTTGATGCATTATCTAGAAACCGTACTTGGGACCTACTTGATTTGCCTCCTGACAAATCTGTGGTTGGTTGTAAGTAGGTGTTCAAAATCAAAACTCGGTCTGATGAATCCATTGAGCGATACAAAGCTCGTCTTGTTGCCAAAGGTTTCACACAGGAATATGGCATTGATTATGAGGAAACCTTTGCTTTAGTTGCTCGCCTTTCATTTGTCCGTACCTTATTGGCTGTTGCAGCCTCTCATCAGTGGAAGCTATTTCAGATGGATGTCAAAAATGCATTCCTCAATGGGGACTTGAGTGAAGAAGTCTATATGCAACCTTCAACCTTCACCTGGTCTTTCTCATCCACCTAACAAGGTGTACCAACTTCGCCGTGCCCTTTATGGTCTGAAACAGGCACCTCGAGCTTGGTTTGCTAAGTTCAGCTCTACAATTTTTCGACTAGGTTTTTCCATAAGTTATTATGATTCTGCCCTCTTCCTCCGTCGCACCGGCAAAGGTACCATTTTGCTTCTTCTTTATGTTGATGATATGATCATTACCGGTGATGACCTCAATGGGATTCAAGAACTTAAAGATTTCCTAAGTCAGAATTTTGGGATGAAAGACCTTGGTCACCTCAGTTACTTTTTGGGTCTTGAGATTACCTCCTCTTATGCTGGTTTCTACCTCACTCAAGCCAAGTACACCTCTGATCTTCTGTCTTGAGCTGGCCTTATTGATCATAAAATTGTTGATACACAGATCAAACTTAATGCGCGCTTAACTCCTTCATCTGGAGAACTATTGCCTGATCCTACTCTTTATCGGCAATTGGTTGGCAGCCTAATCTATCTCACAGTCACTCGACCAGACATCTCATATGCAGTTCATCTGGTGAGCCAGTTTATGTCTGCTTCACAATCGACTCACAATGCTGCTGTCCTGTGCATCCTTCGATACCTTAAGGGCACTATTTTCCACGATCTCCACTTCTCTACTCAGTCTCCGCTTATTTTGAGAGCCTACTCTGATGCCAATTGGGCAAGGGATCCTACTGATCGCCGATCCACTACTGGTTATTGCTTTCTCCTTGGCTCCTCTTTGATCTCTTGGCGAAGCAAGAAACAGTCTGTTGTGGCTCGCTCTAGTACAGAGGCTGAATATCGTGCCCATACTGATACCACATTTGAACTCCTCTGATTGCGATGGTTACTACAAGATTTAGGTGTCTACTTCTTCTACTACTCCTATCTATTGTGACAATAGGAGTGCTATTCAGATTGCTCGCAATGATGTCTTCCACGAGCGGACCAAACACATTGAGATCGATTGTCATCTTGTCCGGCATCCCCTTCTCCAGGGTTCCCTCCAGTTGATCTCTGTTTCCTTTCACAATCATCTAGCCGACATCTTTACCAAGTCACATCCCACTGGACGTTTCCTGTGAACTGGTTTTCAAACTCCAGTTGGTTTCTTATCCTCCACCTTGAGTTTGAGGGGGGCTGTTAATGTTATAATTAGTCCATTAGGCTTTGGGCTCTAGCCCATGTATATATTTACTTGTACATCACTCTTTTTCCTTGTATAGCACATTACTTATGCACCACTCCCTTTCCTTGTACATCACTCATATGCCTCCTATATAAAGGCACTTTACTGTATTGTATTACTTACTTCAATATACAGAGAATTATTCATAATTCTAACAGAAACTATGACGGAATTGTAAGGGGTGAGACAAAATCTAAGAATAAAAAACACAACAAAATGCCGCTTTTCTTAAAGTCCATGTTGAGTCAAGTTTCACTGCACGTTAACAAAGAGAAGCTTGACTATATATATATATATATATACACAGTCTCACTCTCTCTCCACTTTTATTTTTCATTTTGTTAATTAAAGTAGAGTAGGAGAAAGTTACCTCTTTTTCGTCTTGTGTGGATGCTTGTTGCAAGTGCATTTGGGGTTTCCAAAGTAAATAGAGCTAGTGGCCACCATTTGGCCTTATATATATATATATATACATAGTCTCACTCTCTCTCCACTTTTATTTTTCATTTTGTTAATTAAAGTAGAGTAGGAGAAAGTTACCTCTTTTTCGTCTTGTGTGGATGCTTGTTGCAGGTGCATCTGGGGCTTCCAAAGTAAATAGAGCTAGTGGCCACCTTTTTTTTTTCTTTTTTTTTTTTTTTTTTTTTTTTTTTTTTGGTTCTTAGTTTGTTCTTGTTATTCCTGTGCAGTGGAAAATTATAGGATCACTTTGGGGGGTTCTCATTTCTGTTTATACTTATAGTAGCTTGGTACAAAACTACAAACACTGCAATGGTGGCCACCGCAGATGCATTTATGACGAAGTTGGTCAAAACATGATATCTGGACAATGGCGGCTCCATGAATTTTTTAATTTTTATTTTTTTCTTCAGATGGTTCATTCAAAAACTTGAATATATCGACTTCACAAAAAAAAAAAAAAATGGAAATACACTAAGTTTTAATTCATTAGGTTCCTCGATTAAATTCAAATAAATAAGTGCATTAACCAATGGAACACAAATAATGTTTTTTTTTTTAATGAAATTTAAATGTAATGCAACTATTTGTTTGAATTTAAAGGAGGAACTACCAAAAGCCTTGTAGTTCAAAACTGCTAAACATAAAATGGGCACTTTCCTCAGTGCTCTAGTGCATTGGTAATATCACGAACCAAACATGTGATCTATTTGACACGTATGTATTGTGATTTGTGTTCATATCACGTCTAATGTATTTGGTTTAAATTCCCCCCTCCACAACCTATTGAAAAAAAAAAAAAGATTAAGTGAGAAGCCTAAAGTATTGCACTTAAGGAAGTGTACCTAAATTTTATATAATTATTTCAGTGTGTGTAGGAGACTAAAAGATTAGTGTCTCACATACATATAAATAATTTGAACAATTTGAAATAAAAATTCAAATAGAGAGCACAATCTACTAAGATAGATTTTCATCTATTAGGCTATGGGAAAACTTTTGGGGCTCAATTATTACTCCTATAAGATAATTAATAACCCATCATTTTCTTTTGGGTAAATTACACTACCCTCCCTCGAGTTATTAAGGAATGACAATAAACCTCAAACTTGAGCCAAAGTGATTGTCTCACCCTTCAGGTTTTACATAAAAATTCTTAGGTCTTTACATTACTAATTCTAACAGAATATTCCCTTTTTTTAAAGATTGTTTTCTTTAAAAGACTCTCTCTCCTTTGGTAAGAGGTTTGGTAAAAGAAATATTTTAAAAAATGGAATATGTCATTAAGATTAGTAATGAAAAGACTCATGGCAGTTTTATATCAAACCTAAAGGATGTGACTATCATTTCGGCTCAAATTTTTTATTGTCATTTGGCGATACCTCAAGGGAGGTTAGTGTAATTTATCTTTTTATTTTATTGGCTTTTTGTTTTTTTGTTTTTTTTTAAAAGGATAAAGATTTTATTAGTTTATAATTAATATTTTTATTTATTTATAGATATATTGACTAATATTTCGGGTCCTTCTTCCATTTGGGACCCTTAGGCGATGACCTAAATTTCCTATAGGTTGAGTCGCCCCTAGTAGTTGACTTAACTAGTCATAATTGAAAAAAAACGAGAACCATGGAAATACTTGTCACTCACCAAAGAAAGATAATCAAGTGTTGACGGAAATGAACACTAAATAATAATTTTTGAGAGATCTCCTCTTTAAAACATCATTTTTCCGTAATTCATATATATATACATATAGGTTTAAATACCATTTTGGTCCTCAACCTATGGCTTTTGTGTTAAATTGGTCCCTAACCTTTCAACTATGTCAAATTAGTTCTCAACCTTTCAACCTTGTGTCAAAAAGGTCCTTGCCGTTAAATGTTGGATGGAAAATGTTGACGTGGCTAACGGTTTTTATTTTTTAATATTAAAAATGTCTGACATGACAAGGAGCATATCAACTGTAATTGTTGAGTATGCAATCCGTACAATATTGCCTAATTGTCCCAATAATAAAGTGACAAATCATTTAAAAAGACAAGTGAATGCCAACTCATAAACTGAGGTGTCAAACACCTCATTAGGTCTCCCTTTCCCTTTTAACCAAACAATCCCAAATCTCAATACCTAGTTGCCGGCCTCCACAACTCGACTGGATTCAATGTCATAGCTGCCATGACACTGTTTGGAAACCCGCCATGGCCGCCACAAAATGACCCCACTGTTTGGCTTTAACCTCTCCATCACAGAACCATATATATATTCAAGGCCCACTCTAAACCCCAACAAGAAAAACACTCACACACGCACACAAAACTCTTATAGGTTCTCTGCAAATTCTTGGATTTCTCAATCTGTGGACAATTTGCTTGTGTTTGAGATCATCGAAACATGAGCATATATTTACCTTGTGTTTGTCTAGTTCAAGGAAAACTTTATAAAAGCACAATATTCTATTTTATTATTTATTTATTTTCTCTTCCAATCAATAAAATTCATCCAACTTGCGAATAGTAAGCCAACGCTTTTTTTTTTTTTTTTGAAACGCAAGAATATAATTTAGGGTTTACTAGTATAGTTAATTTCATTTGTATTATGAATACTTGGAAATTGAGGGATGTAGACGCGGTATGTGATGCTGATAGCAATATTTTAGATCAAATTCTTTGGAGTATTATGGGTGTTGTAGATGGCTACAAGTTTAATGTAAAAAATCGTGGTTGCCGGTGTCAAACCGGTGAAGGTGTGGTTGTTGGCAGTGGCTGGATGTAGGTGTGTTTGGTTACATAGACAAGAGTAAACTTGTAATTGCTGAGTTGCAATTGTTGAGGTTGCTTTAAATAATCTAGTGAGTATGATGAGTAAATTTTTTTTATTTAAAAAAAAATTTTGAGTCGGTATTTTTTTATTATTAAAATTTGAGTTAGCATGTTACATCAGACATTTTTAATATTAAAAAATAAAAACTGTTAGCCACGTCAGCATTTTCCATCCAACACTTAACGATAAGGACCATTTTGACACGAGGTTGAAAGGTTGAGGACTAATTTGACACAGTTGAAAGGTTAGAGATCAATTTAACACAAAGGTCAAAGGTTGAGGACCAAAACGGTATTTAAACCATATATATATATCAATTCTAATATGAAACCTTTTTTGTATTTTAATTTATCAAATTTGTCCCATTAAAGTTCAAATCGAATTATAAAAAAATAAATAAAAATTATAGCTAACTCTTCTCATGTTAAGTTTCCTTTGGGCCAAATTGGTTTAGGCCACACGTAGCACACACTGGGCTTGAACAAACGGGTCGCTGAGGTGCTCGATCGATATAAGTTCCTCCAATAATTATTCCGACTATTTCCTACTTCAAAACTTCTAAACATAAAAGGTGCACTTTCCACAGTGCTCTAGACAAGTGATCTTTTTTGACACGTACCTATTGTGATTTGAATTTGTATCACGTCTAATGCATTGGATTCAAATTCCCTCCTTTCAACTATTAAATTATCAAAATAAAAATAAAAAAATTAATTGAGGAACCTAAAGTACTGTACTTAAGGAATTGTACCAAAAGTTTACTTGTTTTGTTTTAAGTGTGCGCAGAAGACATAAAAATTAGAGTTTGTAAAGGCCCATTTTTTCGGTCCACGGTAGACCGAGCCCAACACCTCAGTGATCCACCAGGGGTCCAAAGCCCAACACCTCAGTGATCCACCAGGGGTCCAAAGTCCAACACCTCAGTGATCCACCAGGGGTACAAAGCCCAACAAGCCCAGTAGTCCACGGTAGATAAAATGTGGAAAGAAAGGGCCAAAAAACCATCAACCAAGTCCAAAGCCCAAAAGAGGAAGGGAAGCCCAGCCCATCCGATCATCAGACTTAGGCCTGCCAGGACAAGATTCAAAAGTGATTCAAAAAAGAAGAGGGAAAATGGTTGTCTTGGAAAAGCCATTTTTCCCTCCTCTCTTGGCACGGTGCTCAAAGCACTAAAGGGGGATATTTCCAAAGCTGAATCATTATGCTGAAGAACTGGTCTTCTTCATTAACCATCAGACATGGAAAATACTCCAAAGAAAATGATCTGCGGTAGCACTGACCAAGAACAAGAAAAGATGAAGGAAGCTGGTCCTCCACACTGCCCAGTGGTCCACGACGAATTACCCAGTGGTCCACAACGAATTACCCAGCGGTCTACGGCAAACTCAATCACAAAATGATCTGCGGCGGCGCCAGCTACAGCAAGATGACGAAGAAGATGAGGCAATGGCCAAAAAGACCAAGAAATCTACCATGGCCGCCCAAATCAACACCAGCTGAAATAAGAAATGATGAAAGGCAAGCTGGTCACTTCCTTTGTCCACTGGTCACGGTCGATTTCGTCACAAAGTAGTCCACGGCAGCACCAGCTGGAACAAAAGTGATAATCAAGGACTAAAAAGACTTGAGAAGTCTGCCATGGCCACCAAGGCTACCACCACTCGAGAGCAGTGACCACCACAGCCCAGCACTCCGGTGGTCCTTGCTCCTCCACATCATGGAACTTAGGAAGCACGGTTTGGAGGTAGGGGAATCAATTTACTCAAGTTTTATTTGATCTGCCGCAACAGAAAATGTATTAATTTGCTGGGAAAAAAATACCGAAAATGGTAAGATCAAATCTAATTAATGCAAAACGTATATGAGTCAAGTCATCTTAATTACTTCAGCCCATTGCCAAGCATTAAATGCTCGTCACTTCCCTCCTCATAAATGGCCTGAAAATCCGCCGTTCGCCGCAGATCAAATCAGATCTGCGGCAGACGAAAACCATCAGCTCAATCTCAAAACCACACTTTGTCAAATCTCAGCCCCTTTACTTCTCGGGTAAACAGTGATTCTCATGATTAGGGGGATAACAAATCAGACCCTTAGACATAAACACCACTATAAATAGGGGTGAGAAGAAAGGAGACGGGGTTGGTTGGCTGATCAGAAAACTCTCAGACTGAAATTTATTCTCCATAAGAGCTGACTTCAAAAGCTCAAAGGAGGCAGATAACCAACAACAGTCCACGGGACACTTCCCGTAGGTCCACGGTAGGCTAAAAGTACTTTTAGTCTGCCACAACAGAAAACTTACATCAAACACTTAACCCAACTCATAGTACTGACTCGTGTACGTTTTGCACAGTAAATGATTCTCTTCCTACTCCCAAATCTCCTAAGTTCTATGATTATTATGTTTCCATGATTTACTGCTCCTACCTTTTGGCAAGTCACAAAGGAAGTCAAGTGTGTTGTGCCCAGCCTCTTGATCCACGGCACTGATCCTTGATTTCTATTACTTATCATGTATATTGTATTTTTTGTCACTGAATGTGCAAGTTTGTAATATATTTTCTCATGAGTTGTTATCACTATGTTGTGATTGCTGAATGCTCTGGTGAAAGTAGAATCCAAAATTATTAGCTTATTTTGATCTGCGGCGTCAGTTTCATTAGTCCACCGTAACCTCCTACGTGAGTATTACAGCCTGGTGGATTGAAGAATATCAGAGGGAGTGCACCATCAGCCACCAAGTGGTCTACCACACTTGGTGTAGAGTTTTGGGCTCAACATCCCCCACACACAAATTCGGCCCGTGTCCAGCCTTCTCTTGGATTGGTACGTGGTCCATACGGTACTGAAATTTTTAGCATCCACATTTTGGCGACTCCACTGGGGAGTTGAGCTGCAATCTTCCCTCGTTTCATCATTTTGAAGCTGATCCACAGTACTTGGGGGCTACAACCATGCCGCCTAAAAAGTCTACCAGACAAAATTCAGTAGCCAATTCTCATGTTGAAGTAGAATCTCAAGGCCACAGTCATGCCATGGGAGAGATACACGCCCAGGGTGGTGGACAGACACTCGAGGGAGAAAATCCTTTGGCTGGTGGACAAGCTCTTGGTGGCAGACAAGTCCTTGGTGGTAGAGAAATCCCTGTTGGTGGACCACAGCAAATGACATTGATGTTCGAAATGATCAAAGGAATGCAGCAGAACCAAGTGGAACTTGCTGAATCCTTGAGACAGCTAAGAGAAGCCAACGGTAACAAGGAGGACCACCAAAACAAGAATGACAACCGCAACCATGAGGAAAGGGAGTCTCACAACAAAAATGACACACCGTTTGTCACCATGTCTGATGTGGCAGACTTACTTAAACAAGAAAAAGAAAGGCCCCCGAAGGAGCCAAGACACTTTGTGAGGAGACCCCCTTATCCCATTGAACTCTTGAAAGAGCCATACCCGGAGAAATATGACACACCCGTCTTTGCATTATTTGACGGAAGAAAAGGAGTGCCATGGAACATATCAGTAAGTTTCTGGATTCCATGGGACCCCTTGCTGCATATGGTGATCTCTGTCTGCGGGAGTTCTCAAAATCCCTAGTGGATAGAGCATATACTTGGTACACAGTGCTGCCTACTGGATCCATCAGAACATGGGAAGACATGGTGGAAAGCTTCTGCAGCAAATATTTCCATGTTGAAGAGAAGATCACTCTTGTCAACTTGCACAGCACCAAGCAGCAGACCGGGGAAGATCTGGTGAAGTATATCCATCGCTTTCGTGATGTGTCTTTAGATTGTCATGTCAAGTACCAAGAAGGGGAGCTAGTTGAAGTGTGCATTGACAACATGCTCCCCGAGTTTCGTGCTCATTTGGAGAATTTGGATATCTCACGGTTTGCCCCGCTGCTCCAAAAGGCCAGAAAAACGGCCCTCTCTGTCAAACCACAAGTTGAGAGAAGTAGAGATAAAAAGATCTACCACAGACTCTCACTGTGTCCACCGCAACCCTACCTAGTGGTACCAAACGAAAGAATCCAACAGAAAAGGCCTACGAGGAGCCACCTCTGCTGCCTTTTACAGCCGAAGAAATGATGGCCATTTTTGATAAATGGGTTCAAGATCAAGTGATCAAGCTTCCAAAGATCAGCAAGCAACCCACTGCAGAAGAACAGAAAGATCCCAAGTATTGCCGCTACCATAGATACGTAAATCACCCCACGGTGGACTGCCGAACCCTCAGATGGGAGGTCAACTGTAAATTCCAAAATGATACCTTGCAACTCTCAGAAGAACAACAGAAGGTCCACCAGACACCTTTTCCTAACTATAACAAGGGTAAAGGTAAAGCTGTAGTGTCAGTAGTGATCCACGAGAACGTGAGTGATATGGAGGCAGAGGAGTCTGCCGCAGCAAGTTCCTCTCTGGTACCAGCAGCTGTTAGGACTCTACAAAAGAGTCCAAAGTTCAAGTCATTATTCAACCAGCTGGGATTCAGACCTAAGGCAAGAAACGCAGCAACAGAAGCACTTATCACAATAGCGGCAGAATCAGGAGCCACTTGCTTTACGGCAGAAGCTCATGCCAGCCGTGCTTTCTTGGAAACCACAAATGCCATAACCTTCACGGATGAAGACATGGAGGTTCAATACCCGGACCATAGACGCCCACTTTACCTGTCTGCGGTAGTGAAAGATGTTCAGGTTAAGCGTGCTCTGGTGGATACTGGTTCATGCCTAAACCTCATTCCTTTAAGCACTCTCCAAGCTGCAAATGTGCCACAGCAGAAGATCCAAGGCTCTCCCATGGGGTGACCGGATTTGGATGAGTGACGGAGTATACAATGGGGCATGTACAACTTGTCTTGAAAGTGGGGCCGATTGTGGCACTCACACGATTCCATGTGGTGAACGCGGAAACTCCTTATCATATGCTCCTCAGTAGACCTTAGCTGCACAAACAACAATTGGTGTTATCCACCTACCATCAATATGTCAAGGGGAGACTCAATGGCAAACCAATCCGCATAGCTGCAAATTCTTGCCCCTTCGATCAGACTGAAGCTCATTTCGTTGAAGCGGCTCTTTATGATGATTTGGCATCCACGGGAGAACCATCCATTGTGAAACCATGTGGAACACCACTCCCTACATGGGAAGATGTCAAAGATGATCTTGAAATTGATCTACGGGAGCTGCTTGAACGAAAGAAGAAAAGGAAGGAGCGTGAAGTTGAACATGGGAGTCCACCACAATGCGTGCGTGTCCAACTCCCCGATGGACGCATTGTCTATCGCTTATGAAGGTGCGTGGGGCCTGATTGCCCACAGCAAGAGGGTCCCACACCTGAAGAGGGTGGTCTACAGCCCTCATGCCATTTGATACAACAGACTGAAAATTCTGGAAAATTTGTGGTGGATCAACTACAATCCACAACAATGAGCTCTGAAGAAGTTACGGTAGACCATGCACAGTCTACGGTAATGAATCCCCAAGAAGTTGCGGTGGACCAGACAGAGTCCGTGGCAATTAACTCTGAAAGACCTGCGGTGGATCAGACAGAGTCCATGGCAATGAATTCCAAAGAAGTTGCGGAGGATCAAACAGAGTCTACCGCAATGAGTCCTGGAAGATCTACGGTGGACCATGCACGGTCTACGGTGATGAATTCTGAAGAAGAAGCTATGGTAGACCAGACAAAGTCTACGACAATGAGAAAAGAGAAGTCCACCGCAGCTGAATCAAACATGACTTCCAAAGAAGAGCTTGAGGTAATTAATTTAAGTAATGATCCTGATATTAGTAAGCCTATATCAATTAGCAAGTCTTTGTCTGCCAAAGAAAGAAAATGCTTGATTGATCTGTTGCATGAGTATAAAGATGTGTTTGCTTGGGATTATCATGAGATGCCGGGGATAGACCCGGGGTTAGTGGCTCATTCTTTGAATGTGGAGCCCGGTACCAGACCTGTGGTGCAGCCCATGAGAACCTTCCACACGGAAGTAGAAGCACAAATCACACAAGAAGTGAAGAAGTTACTTGCTGCTGGATTTATCAAGCCAATTACAGCATCCACGGTGGCTGTCAAATATTCGTACCGGTCAAGAAGAAGAACGGGCAGATCAGATGTTGTGTTGATTTTCGGAATCTTAACAAAGCATGTCCAAAGGATGAGTTTCCTCTTCCAAACATGGACTTGTTGATAGATTCAGCCGCCGGTCATGCCATGTTTTCCTTCATGGACGGGTTTAGTGGCTACAATCAAATCCGCATGTCCACCAAAGATGCTGAAAAGACTGCCTTCCGCACACCAATTGGCAATTTTTATTACACCGTCATGCCCTTCGGTCTCAAAAATGCCGGTGCTACCTACCAAAGGACTATGACAGCCATGTTCCACGATATGATGCACAAAGAAATTGAAGATTACGTGGATGACATAGTGGTGAAGTCCAAGAAAAGGGAAGATCATCTTGGAATCTTGAGGAAGGTGTTTGACAGATGCCGACTTTACAAACTCAAGATGAACCCCCTTAAATGTGCCTTTGGGGTGTCTGCTGGAAAGTTTCTGGGCTTCTTGGTCCACAACCGTGGAATTGATGTTGATCCAGCCAAGGCATCTGCCATAGCAACCATGAAGGCACCAACCTCTCACAAGGAATTGAAGAGCTTTTTAGGGAGATTGTCCTACATTAGGAGATTCATCCCTGGTTTGGCAGCAGTGATAGCCGCATTCACACCCTTGATGAAGAAAGGAGTTTCCTTCGTTTGGTCCACGGCGTGCCAGCAAGCGTTTGAGAAGATCCAAGTAATCATGACTAAGCTCCCCACTGTATGTGCTCCAGTCCCTGGTAGACCATTACGATTGTACTTGGCTTCCAATAATGAAGCAATTGGGGGCTTAGTGGCCACAAGAAGATGAAGATGGGACCTGAAAAGCCAATCTACTATGTCAGCCGTGCACTTAGAGATGCTAAGACAAGATACTCGGGGGCTGAACGGGCATGTTTAGCCTTAATATATGCATCACAGCGTCTACGGCACTACTTCTTGGCCCACAAAATTCAGTTGATGACTAAGTCCCATCCAATTAGAAGTCTACTGCATAGACCGATCCTATCTGGCAGATTAGCTCAGTGGCTCTTGCAATTGTCTCAATACGAGATAATCACTGAAACGCCTACAGCAATCAAGAGCCAAGCCATAGCAAACCTCCTTGCACAATTCCCGGGAGAAGATAGCTCATCAATCTCGCATGAAGTACCGGGGGGAATGGGAGAAGCTCTGTTGGCTGATCTGGTGGACTCAACATGGATGCTGAAGTTCGATGGTTCTTCAACATCTAACTCAAGTGGGGCTGGAATTGTTCTGATAAGAGAAGATGGGGAGACTATAGCTAAGTCTTTCAAACTTGACTTCTCATGCTCCAACAACGCCTCAGAATATGAAGCCTACATCACCGAGCTGGGCATTGCCCATGAAATGGGAATAAAGCATCTACGGGTGATTGGAGACTCCAACCTTATAATCTGCCAGACCAAGGGTGAGTTCTCCCTCAAGGAACCACCATTAGCGCTGTACCGTGCCTTAGCCCAGAAATTAGAGGAAAAGTTTGACACTTTTGAAATCTCTCATGCCATGAGGTGCGAAAACCGGTACGCCGACGCTCTTGCAACCTTGGGTTCCCAAGTCTCATTTGAAGGGTCAAAGGTAGATGTCACAATTGATAAGAGGAGTATGCCTATCACTGATCTGCTGAGAGAGAAATTCAAGGAACAAGACCTTGATGCTGAAGACTGGCGGACGCCCATAAAAGCCAAGCTTATGTCACCCGAAGGTGTGGCAGACTTGAAAGTGCTCAAAGATTATGTGCTGATTGCTGGTGATCTCTACCGTAGACTGCCTGGAGGAGTCTTAGCAAGATGTGTGAACCTCCAAGAAGCAGCAAAGAAATTGATAGAAGTCCACGAGAAGTGCTGCGAATTCAGAGATAGGGTAAGTCTCTATCGTAGACTCCAGCGCCTGGGTTATTTCTGGCCCAGCATGAGTAAGGAGGCAGCCAGCCTACAGGAACAGTGCTCATTCTGTCAACATCAGCATGAGTCCGATCAGATTTATGTAACATTTATTTCTAGTGATTGGCGCACCCCTTTTCTCGAATACCTCATTGAGAATATTCTACCGCAGACCAGCCAAGCAGCAATTAGACTCAAGAAGTTAGCCACAAGGTGTTTTGTGGAAGGAGGCATATTGTTCCGAAAGGGGTTCCACGGCGAACCCTTAAGATGCCTCAGTCTGGCAGAATCTCAAACCGTGATGAAAGAAACCCATTCCGGAGAGTGTGGAGAACACCAAGGCAAGAAAAGATTATATCAGCTGCTGTTGACTCTTGGCTATTATTGGCCAACCATGAAGAAAGATACGGCAGACTTCGTGAAATCTTGTCACACTTGCCAACTGCAAGCTAATCTCATTCACACACATCCAACTAGTCTATAGAACATGGCAACACCATGGCCTTTTCACACTTGGGGGCTAGACCTCATTGGACCAATCAATCCATCTTCTGGTGGATACATCTGGATCTTAGTGGCCACCGAGTACTTTTCAAAGTGGGTTGAAGCCATTCCCCTTCGCAAGGCAACTGGTGCAGCCGTGGCTAATTTCATCCGCGAACACATTATCACAAGGTTTGGCATCCCTCACAAAATCATTAGTGATAATGGTACCCCTTTTGTTAATAAGAATGTTAGAGAAGTCTTGGAGCATTATCGAATCAAGCACCGTAGATCTATGCCTTATTATCCTCAAGGCAATGGACAAGCGAAGGCAACTAATCGCATGGTGTTGCGCATTTTGAGTAAAATGGTTTTTGACTACGGAAAAGGCTGGAGTTCTCATCTGGCAGACACGTTATGGGCCTACCGTGGATCAACCAAAATAGCAACAGGCTTCACTCCATTCTCCCTAGTCTACGGCACTGATGCTATTTCCCCCACAGAATTATTAGTGCCTAGCCCAAGGATTTTGCATAGGATGGATCTGGAAGCTGATGCTGATATTTGCGCTGAAGCAAGAGTGGCAGACTTGGAAGGTTTGGAAGAAGTAAGAGAGTTGGCCCAAGTCCGTAGTCTACGGTACCACCAAAAGCTTGTTAATGCTTATGAGAAAACGCTCAAGACCAGAATTTTTGCTAAGGGTCAAATGGTGCTGAGAATGGTGGATCACGTGAGAAGAGGTCTCCCCTCGCCGTTCAAATTTGCACCAAATTGGGAGGGGCCATACTTGATCCGTGAAGCATATGATAGTGGCTACTATAAACTATCCACCGCAGATGGCACGACCCTAGTGGATCCCATCAACGGAAAATGGCTGAAGCGTTATTACTCATAAGATTGCACTTCTATTAGCCAAGTATTTCGAATCTTTTGTCTTGGAACAATTTGAACCATGTTGTATTATTAAAGAATCATGACATGCAATGCCCATATTTTGCTATGAAATCAAAGAATTTCCACATACTTCTTACAAAAAAAAAAAGAAGGAAGAACCCTCCTCTCACCTCAAGATTTTTTACAAAACAAGCAATAGATCAGATATACCATGATTATATCCACAAATTTAGCTTGGCACAAATAAAGTATCAACATGAGCATTCAAAGAGACCAAAACTTGGTCATTTGTCCAAAAGAAAGCGACCAAAACTTGGTCATTTGTCCAAAAGAAAGACCAAAACTTGGCCATACAAAACATAAATACAAATGTCTGAAAATGAGACTAGAATATGGTCACCACAAAAAGATAAACACGGAAAACTACAAAGGTCAGTCGAGGAGGCTATCAAGGAATGATCCACCGCGATCAGCCCTAAGAACCATCCTTCCCGTGGACACCATCACATCCTGATAAGCAGTCAGCTCAACCAAGGAGTCTTGTAGAAGGACAATCTGGTGCTGGAGTGCTTTTATCTCATCTGCAATCCTTTTGCCAAAGAAATACTGGGCCGTCTGCTGCAGACGCTTAATCAAGAATCCCAAGTCAAATCCCACTTCCATAAGATCTTGGATGACGCTCCTCCATGCAAGAATCTAGGTTTTGGTCACGTCCTCAAGGCTAGACTCGTCCATGGCAGCCAACACGCTGCCAAGGAGGGATAACATGGGTCCACTAAGGCTAGTGTTGAGCTTGAAGTCTGCAGTAAAATCGCTGCGTCCCACAGACAACCTCAATAAATAAGGCGAGCAATCGTTTGGAACCTAGAAATTTCTAAAGGGCACCAAAGGCCCATTGAAACGCCAAAAGAACTGCTCGGGGTGAGGATTGGGCACCTTCTTATCAAACTCCTTCAAAAAGTCAGCAACTTCATTAGACAAACTACCAACACCAACGCTTGAACCGGCTTCAACAGTGGGTCTTGGCGGTGGACTAACAGCCGTGATCTCACCAGTGATTCCCACTTCACTAGCATCTTCCGACATATGTACGGTATCATCCATGCCTACAAAAGGAAGAAGCACAAAAAAATCAAATCAATCAATGGGATCACACCAAACAAACACATGATGCGATTAAGTCTGTGGGACATCTCTCACGACTTAATCAAATCTAGAAAAATCTTCCATAGGACAACAACCAAGTCCATGGGAGCATAAACTCTCCATAGGGCAACAACCAAGTCCATGGGAACAGAAACAACCATAAAACAACAATCAAGTCTATGGCAAAAGATATACATATCCATAAGACAACAATCAAGTTTATGGTAACAAAAAAAAACTTCTCATAGGATGACAACCAAGTCCATGGGGACAAAAACTTTCCATAGGACGACAACCGAGTCCATGGGGACAAAAACTTTCCATAGGACGACAACCAAGTCCATGGGGACAGAAATTTTCCACAGGACGACAACCAAGTCCATGGGGGTAGAATTTTCCATAAGGCAGCAATCAGGCCTATGGAAACATTTTTTTTCCACCAAGACGATAACCAAGTCTATGGAAGCAGAAATCTTCCATCAGACAATAATCAAGTCTATGGGAATAAAATATTTCATAAGACAACACCCAAGTCTATGAAGTCAAGATATTTCATAAGACAACACCCAAGTCTATGAAGTCAAAATATTTCATAAGACAACACCCAAGTCTATGAAGTCAAAATATTTCAAGTGACAACAACCAAGTCCATGGAACAAAAATTTTCATAAGACGACAACCAAGTCTATGAAAAAAAAAAAAAAATAGAATTTTTCAAAAAACGACAATCAAGTCTACGGGAACAGAAATTCCCGTATGAAATGGAACTTTTTTCCATACATAGCACTCAACTACTAAAAGAAGAGAGAAGAGGTTAGAAATTCAAACTCACCTATATTCTCTAAGTGATCGCTTCCAGCAAGCGTGTCTGCCGCAGAAACACCAGCATCCTCAATTGGAGCATCATGATCTGCGGTATTAACTCCTAGGTCCACCACGGACTCACTTTCTATAAGGCCTTGTGCATGGGTTTCCTCAGGTATAAGGGCACCACCAACAACTGAAGGGGTCTCGCCAGCAATACGACTAGCCGATATGACAAAGCCGCCAGACGGAATAGCTCTAAGGCTAGGAGTAGCGCCAAAAAGAGAAATCCCTCCCATAATGTAAGCCATGGAGGCATCAGAACCTGCGGCAGATCAATGCGCAACACACGTAGTATACATGAGTATACTCCTCATTTACACAACTCAAAGAAATAAGGACGAGATAAAGCATACCTGTGCTGGTCAAAACCGTCTACGGCACTGAAAAAGAGATAGGGTCAATATCAGCGTCCATGGTGCTGTCATCATCACATACATGGCTAGCATGGGGAATGATAGCTAAGTCACACTCCATCGGGTCAGCAGGTCCCATACTTGAATCATCAGCTCCAGGCATATCATCATCATCTGCGGTGGACCCCGCAGACATTATTTGTTCTTCAGGCACAAAACCTGGAATACTATCAAAGAAGGAGTCACTGGAAAAAGAATGATCATCTCCTGTGGACTCAGCACCAACTTCAGAACTGTCTGCCGCACTCTTCCTTAAATCTTCATCCTGGTCCACGGCAGCAGTCTGTGGAGCATCCTCCCTCAAAGGATTTGCAATAACATCATCATCAGCCGCATCTGAATCCTGGAGAAGAAACAAATGATAAAAGTCAGAAAGCATGAACACAACTTCAAAGAAAACACAAAGAAAAGAGGAAGAGGCAACCTCAACATCAACCACACCACCACCAGATCTACCAGATCCATGTGTCACCTGTTGCAGACCAAAATATGAGAAAACACAAGAAAAGGTGGGGCGAAGGCTAAAAAAAAAAAAAAAAAAAAAGGGGAGAGGGAGAGTAACAAAAACTCACCTTGGAACCACTCTTACTCCTTGTATGACCAGCAGCACCAAGAGGAAAGAGGGGAGCAACAAACTTCTTTTTCTTGGAAGGCAAAGGAGTCGATACCGGAGATGGTTGTTCCTCATCCGGAGAGGAAGAAGAGACGCTGGTCTTCTTCTGACCCTTCGATGGATGCAAAGCGACACTCTTCTTGCCTGACTTCTTAGGAGGACTTGCACTCACGCTCTTGAGTTTAGAAGGAGCCACGGTGGACTCAGTTGGTTCTTCCACAGGAGCTGTGGTGGACTCCTTCGCAGCAGATGGCACCAAGGGGGTGGACTTGCCTTCCTTCCTAGCCTTTGTCTTCTTAGAAGGAGCCACGGTGGACTTAGTTGGTTCTTCCACAAGAGCTGTGGTGGACTCCTTCGCAGCAGATTGCACTAAGGGGGTGGACCTACTTTCCTTACCAGCCTTTGTCTTCTTCTTAGGAGGAACAACGGCAGACTCAATTGGCTCTTCCACGAGAGCTGTGGTAGACTCCCTTGCAGTAGACGGCACTAAAAGGGGGGATTTACCTTTCTTCCCAGCCTTTGTCTTCTTGGAAGGAGCTTTCTTAGAAGAAGGAACGGAAGGAGTTGGCTTCTTGGATGTCTTCTCAATGGCCTAATCCACGGGAGCTTCCCTTTTGCTCCCTTTGCCGCGCTTCGAAGGCATTATGAGCCGGTCCTCCACAACATTAACAGAATCCCTCCAACCCTCTGGCAGATGTATGGTGTAGGCGATCAAACCTCCTCTGACTCCATCCAATTCAGCGAATCCAAACTTCTGACTATTAGCATAAGATATGGCGGACTGGGAAGGAGGAGGAGTGAGATAAGGGTTAGAAACCAATGGCTTGCAGTGGACAGACATAGGAGTTTTGTCACTCCTACCAGCAATCACAAATTCCACCATAGATTGAGTGAATCGTTGCCAATAAGCACCCATGGACGGAGTATTGAGGCCGAGCCTGTGTCCACCAGAGATCAGTACATGGGTGGTCTCACCTCCCCAACGAGCAAATGCACGACTCTTGAGGAAGGCTGTCAAATCAACAACACAAGTTGCGGTCTCTTGTGGACCTACGGGTATACCCTGATCAAGCCCAAACTGTCTCTGCACTCGCTGTGGACAATAAGGGATAAAGGAAACCCCTGTGGCAGACAAGATTGGCAGAAAACCCAGGTTCACAGTGGACAAGTATGACAAACTCCGATAATCATCAACCTTCAAATCACGAATCAAAGGAGACGGCTGGTAGAACTTTCTGAAAATGGAGGCACAAGTAAAACTGGGGTAATCATCCCCATACGGTCTGAACAGCACATTCTCCTCATAATCCAGAGTGTCTACCAGATCACAATCACGGGTCTTTAGACCCACCCAGCGGTAGACCAAGGGTAACTTATCCCTAAAGTCTGGGAAGCGGTCTAAGAACTCCCGCGGTAGATCAGAAAACCTACCCCAAGCGGCTGACTTCTCTCTCGCAGCAAAAAGGTAACTAATAGAATGTTCCCAAAAGAACGTCTGCAACGCCGAAGTATTGAAAGCAGCAGACAAAATGTAACAAAAATCACCCTCGACCTCGCAATCATGGAGCAAGTGCAGTTGCGAGTACAAGTGACCCAAAAACAATGGTGCGAGGGGAAAACAGTGTCCAGTGGATATTCTAATAGCTATTGGAATAAAAGTAGTATTTACTGAATAGCAAGGAAAATTACCAAGGTGCACTTGCAAAGCCAATATAGCACAAAAGCAGCCCGGCGGATTGGAGCCCCCTTGAGTTGGGTAAAGTGTGAAAGCCAACCACTCAGTCTGGTGGACGATTGCTTCCTCAGAGCTGCTGCAATCTCCTCCTCCTCCGCAGACAGTTTGATATTGGAGAACGAATGCTCACCAAGGATGGGGAGCATCCAATGGTTGGCTACATCTTCCAGAATTGGCGTGAGCTCCCCCCAAGAGAAAAGGAAGGTGTGCGTTGAAGGGCACCATCTCCTCAACAACTCACGGAGTGACTCAGTATCTCTAAACATATTGCAGCTCCTGAAGATCAAGATGGACCAATGGATACCAGCATCCACCAGACTATCCCAGAAATCAGAATCAAGGATTTCCCGGTCCACCCAATGGGACCAATCCTTGGAGGCGGCACAGAGGAAATAGAAGTTGATGGGGGCTGCCTGGAGGTCTCCCTTTTGAATCAGCAACTCAGAGACTTCATCAAGATTTGGGACCCAAGCTTGATCCACCGTAGGCTCCAGCCCTGACACTGTCCAATCCCAATCCTCCATAGGGAAAGAAAAATCCACAGACCTAGGAGGAAACAAAGGGGAACTCGAATACCAGGGGTCAATCAAAAGGGAAAGCGAACCCTTCCCTAAGGTCCTTGGCCTCACCAAAAACGGAGGAGGGAGCTGCCGGCGTGGATTCGCCTGGAACGGGCGGAGGAGCCACTGGGGCGTCCACCATTGCCTCGGTGGATGCCGCTGGTACCACCGATGGGGTCTCCAACCCCTCACCTGTATCGGGTTGAAGGGGAGGGCGGACCGGAATCGTGGAGGAGGAAGAAGCCATTGACTGCGGCAAAGAACCAACAAAAGGAAGAAAATTTTTTTTTTTACAACACAGAGAACGGGGGAGAAGAAGAAGATTGGGGGAGAGAGTCTTTTCTTCTTTCTAAAACTCATTTTCCCTCCTCTTGAAAACACAAAATGATATATAAGAGGGCTACAATAAATGCTCAGGGGGCTGGTGGTTGGGACTGCAATTCACGAAATCCTAAGAGGATTTAATGATGGCTCTGATGAGAAATGCTAGGGAGAGAGGAAGTTAAAGAGAATATCAGTTCTAATAACTGACATTCCCATCTGCCACAACTCCCATGAAATGAGGAACCCACGTACAAAAGAAAAAGAGTGGGAAAAGAAATACTACAACGTGCATGGGTGCATATGTTCCACTGAATACTCACCCAAACCACACATCACGTGTGATTCGGGCTCGGGGGGCTAAATGTAGAGGCCCATTTTTTCGGTCCACGGTAGACCGAGCCCAACACCTCAGTGATCCACCAGGGGTCCAAAGCCCAACACCTCAGTGATCCACCAGGGGTCCAAAGTCCAACACCTCAGTGATCCACTAGGGGTACAAAGCCCAACAAGCCCAGTAGTCCACGGTAGATAAAACGTGGAAAGAAAGGGCCAAAAAACCATCAGCCAAGTCCAAAGCCCAAAAGAGGAAGGGAAGCCCAGCCCATCCGATCATCAGACTTAGGTCTGCCAGGACAAGATTCAAAAGTGATTCAAAAAAGAAGAGGGAAAATGGTTGTCTTGGAAAAGCCATTTTTCCCTCCTCTCTTGGCACGGTGCTCAAAGCACTGAAGGAGGATATTTCCAAAGCTGAATCATTATGCTGAAGAACTGGTCTTCTTCATTAACCATCAGACATGGAAAATACTACAAAAAAAATGATCTGCAGTAGCACTGACCAAGAACAAGAAAAGATGAAGGAAGCTGGTCCTCCACGCTGCCCAATGGTCCACGGCGAATTACCCAGTGGTCCACGACGAATTACCCAGCGGTCTACGGCAAACTCAATCACAAAACGATCTGTGGCAGCGCCAGCTGCAGCAAGATGACGAAGAAGATGAGGCAATGGCCGAAAAGACCAAGAAATCTACCATGGCCGCCCAAATCAACACCAGCTGAAATAAGAAATGATGAAAGGCAAGCTGGTCACTTCCTTTGTCCACTGGTCACGGTGGATTTCGTCACAAAGTAGTCCACGGTAGCACCAACTGGAACAAAAGTAATAATCAAGGACTGAAAAGACTTGAGAAGTCTGCCATGGCCACCAAGGCTACCACCACTCGAGAGCAGTGACCACCACAGCCCAGCACTCCGGTGGTCCTCGCTCCTCCACATCATGGAACTTAGGAAGCACGGTTTGGAGGTAGGGAAATCAATTTACTCAAGTTTTATTTGATCTGCTGCAACAAAAAAGGTATTGATCTGCTGGGAAAAAAATACTGAAAATGGTAAGATCAAATCTAATTAATGCAAAACGTATATGAGTCAAGTCATCTTAATTACTTCAGCCCATTGCCAAGCATTAAATGCTCGTCACTTCCCTCCTCATAAATGGCCTGAAAATCCACCATTCGCCGCAGATCAAATCAGATCTGCGGTAGACGAAAACCATCAGCTCAATCTCAAAACCACACTTTGTCAAATCTCATCCCCTTTACTTCTCGGGTAAACAGTGATTCTCATGATTAGGGGGATAACAAATCAGACTCTTAGACATAAACACCACTATAAATAGGGGTGAGAAGAAGGGAGACGGGGTTGGTTGGCTGATCAGAAAACTCTCAGACTGAAATTTATTCTCCATAAGAGCTGACTTCAAAAGCTCAAAGGAGGCAGATAACCAACAACAGTCCATGGGACACTTCCCGTAGGTCCACGGTAGGCTAAAAGTACTTTTAGTCTGCCACAACAAAAAACTTACATCAAACACTTAACCCAACTCATAGTACTGACTCGTGTACGTTTTGCACAGTAAATGATTCTCTTCCTACTCCCAAATCTCCTAAGTTCTATGATTATTATGTTTCCATGATTTACTGCTCCTACCTTTTGGCAAGTCACAAAGGAAGTCAAGTGTGTTGTGCCCAGCCTCTTGATCCACGGCACTGATCCTTGATTTCTATTACTTATCATGTATATTGTATTTTCTGTCATTGAATGTGCAAGTTTGTAATATATTTTCTCATGAGTTGTTATCACTATGTTGTGATTGCTGAATGCTCTGGTGAAAGTAGAATCCAAAATTATTAGCTTATTTTGATCTGCAGCGTCGGTTTCAGTAGTCCACCGTAACCTCCTACGTGAGTATTGCAGCCTGGTGGATTGAAGAATATCAGAGGGAGTGCACCATCAGCCACCAAGTGGTCTACCACACTTGGTGTAGAGTTTTGGACTCAACATCCCCCACACACAAATTCGGCCCGTGTCCAGCCTTCTCGTGGATTGGTACGCAGTCCATACGGTGCTGAAATTTTTAGCATCCACAAAGTTTCACATATATATAAAATATATGAAGTAATCTAAACAGTTTGGATAATAAAGAGTCAAATAGAGAGCATAATCTACTAAGATAGATTTTCTATTGGGTCATTAGCTAAATTTTGGGGCTTAATTATTACTCATACAAGATAATTAATAACCTAGATTTTATTCTATTAGATATTTATTTTTCATTTTTTTTAAAGAAAAAGATATTATTAGTTTATCATTGAGCTTTATATAAAAAAAGATTTAAAAGATTTTTTTTTTAATTTTATTTTATTGACTAATATTTGAGGGCCTTAAGTGATGACCTAAATTGCCTATAGGGTTGAACTGGCCATGGTAGTTGACTTAAATGAGCACCATTGAAATACATGTCACTCACCAAAGAAAGATGATGGCATGTTGACAGAGATGAACACTACATAATACTTTTCGAGAGATCTCCTCTAATTCATGTTAATTGATCAGTTATGATGAAAACATCATTTTTCCTTAATTTCATCTATGTCATTTTTTATCATATATCAATTATAATATGAAATGTTTTGTGTATTTAAATTATTCAAATTTGGCCTATTATAGTTGAATTCGAATTATTATTATTATTGTTGTTGTTGTTGTTGTTAATAACCCAGATTTTATTCTATTAGATATTTATTTTTCATTTTTTTTAAAGAAAAAGATATTATCAGTTTATCATTAAGCTTTTTTAAAAAAATATATATTTTTAAAGATTTTTTTTTTTTAATTTTTTTATTGACTAATATTTGGGGGCCTTAAGTGATGACCTAAATTGCCTATAGGGTTGAACTGGCCCTAGTAGTTGACTTAACCAGTCATAATCATAATTGAAAAAAAAAATGAGCACCATGGAAACATATGTCACTCACCAAAGAAAGATGATGGCATGTTGACAAAGATGAACACTACATAATACTTTTCGAGAGATCTCCTCTAACTCATGTTAATTGATTAGTTACCCTCACATTTATGGATCTCTCTCTAACTTTCTCATTCAATCGTAATTTGTATTTGTGTCTGTTCATCAAGTAACGATCTTGTTCTCTTTAATTATTTTCCAGTCGATGTTATTCGGTACTTGTCAAATCATCAAATTCTGTTAAAATTAATGGAAATGTCTTATAGAACAAATCACGGGAGAAGTATTTTTTTTTTTGGCTTGCTAAGCATCAGAAAATAAAGTATAGAATAGTTCTATGTGGTATAGGACATGGATGGATATGTAATCTTTTAAAAAAAAAAAATTCAAAAAAAGAAGGGTTGAGAGGTAGAATAGTAAATGTCAAAAGGTAACTTTTTTGTAAGTATGAACTAATCTTCCATCGAGTTGGGCTAAGCTCAACACATACGTATCACTTTTGGGGAACCTTGGGTTTTCCGGTGGAGGGGGGCTTGAAAAGGGATTCTGGAGGGATTTGGGTGAGAGGTTTTCACATGTCATAAGTTATATATTTAGCATTCATGCTGAATTAAGAGCTTCTTCTAATAGTGGGGGTGGGGGCTTGGCTTCAGGGGAGGGGGAATTTATCGAGGGACCTATGTGTTTTGTTGTAGGGGCGAGGGAGGTTTTGTCTTATAAGGTGGTTGCGGCTAATATAGAGAGTGATGACTGATGAGAGATTATTGAGATCAGAGCAACTTAGATACCGTTAGTCCGTTACAGGACTGGTGTGATGTTTTGTAAAGTGTATATGTTTTGTGATTAAATGTGTGTTCTTTGTTGTAAATGCATGTTAATAGTTATAAGGGGAAATTGCACTTTCCCCCCTTTAACTATTGAGTCTATCTCAATTCCCCCTTTTATCCATAAAACTGAGCAATGTCCCCCTTTATGTATTGAAAATATGCAAATAACCCCCATTGCCTAATCTTATGTTAAATTCCAACAAAAATGTTTCAATACATATTAAAGGGGGACATAACCCCCATTGCATATGTTTTCAATATGCAAATAGATGGGGCACATAACCCCTTTATGTATTAAAATTAGGCATATTTTTAATACATAAGGGGGGAAATTGCTCGATTTTATAGATAAATGGAAAAATTGAAATGACTCAATAGTTAAAGGGGGGAAATGCAATTTACCCTAGTTATAAAATCAAAATGTGTGAATTCTGGTAATATGGATGATATATGTGGTAAAGTCAAATTTACCAATAATGACACAATATTTACCACAAATGACACACAATGTACCAAACAACACACGTAACAATTTTTTACCATAGTGACGGGACGGTCCTTCATGGGATTAAGAATTTCCGTTATTGAGATTTGGAATTTCAAGTAATTTCACAAGTGACAATCAAGCGCTTTCTGTCCGAAAATTATTAGGTATTCGTGAAACATAATAAATTTGTATTTTTTCTTTCACATTAATAGTAGATCTCACTAATTCGCATTTAATGTATTCTCAGAGTATTAAATAATTACACATTTTTTTGTATTTTCAAATCCTTTTCATACCTCTCTAATTATTAATCAAAAATTTAAATTATGCATAAAAATTCTATTTATTGAACCTTTTATATTTAAAAACAGTTACATATATACTCAGTTAAAATATAATATCTTTTATTTAAAAAAAAAATTCATTTTTGTACAATATATAACTCATTGACTTTACGAGATAATTAAAAGATATATTTCTAAAAATATATAAGTAAATCTATTTACCAAAAACTTTTCTCTTTTTCAATTTTTTTTTCTTTCATTTAGAGAATTAGTGGTATAAAAATGCATTGATTTTTTTTTTTTCATTAGAAGAAAAAATTATATGATTTTTTTTTTTTTTAAAATTTTGGGACATGTTCTTCTTTATCGATCCAAAAAAAAAATTGTCTTTGCTGCTATATTTCTTATATTGCATTGTATAGGTTAAAGATATTTAAAAGTGACATTTATTATTTAATTTATCTAAAATTAATTTATTTTTATACATTTTATTTTTTCTAAAACAATTGTTACAAATATAATTATGATCATGATTAATATAATGTATTTTCAATAATTTCTATTCAAGTACATAGATTACAAAAGACATTTTTTGCAATTTATATTTTTAATCTTTCAATTCCATTTTTAATCTCTTTTAATCAAATTTAACAGTTTTTCTCAAGAAACAATTTTCAGGATCGGAGCTGGTATTCTCAATCAAGAGGCCGCATCCCATCACAATCAAATTCAGTCTAGGACACTCATTCAAGAGGTTGCATCCCAAAAGGTACAATCCTTTCTTTTTTAATTTAATGCAGCAACTTGAATTGTGTAGAATGCATGATTAGGTTTTAATTTTAATTGCTTGATTAATTTATAATGCACAATTGCTAGATTGCATTATTTTCAGTTTCTGTTTTGTGAATGATGCAAATCTGATTTTTCTAACATGTTGTACTAAAATTACAACAACTTTAAATTTTCTTTTTCATGTGAGATGTGTGCTTAAATGATTTTAATTGCTTGATGATTAATCACTGTTTAATCCAATCCCCTAGCCCCTGAATTCTAATCTTAGGGGAAGATTAGATTAGTTTATGTATTATATTTACTTTTGTTTCTAGATTGTGTTTAGGACCTAAAGCCTTGTAATTTTATTTTTTCTTAGATTGTATCTAAAGAAAAATATTGTAATTTATTTATTTTCCAAACCATTGTATTATTTATTCAATCAATAAAATATGTACTTTTTTATTTTTATTTCTATTATTTTTATAAAAATTAGGTGGCGACTCCATTGTAAATTACCCTAAAGATTATGATGGAAAACAGTATAAGTAACCATTTTTTAGAATCATGTTTAGACCTTTATGGTTAAGGGTCGTGGTTCTCACAAAGGGGCTTGATTATTTATAAAATTTTTCACCTATTGCTAAGTTCACTACAGTAAGGACTTTACTGGCTATATAGCTTATATCAAAGGATGGGCCTTAACTCAACTTGATGTTAACAATGCCTTTCTCCATAGTGATCTCCATGAAGAGGTTTAGATAGATTTACCTCCTGGTTTTGTTAGCAAGGGGGAGAATCAGGTATGCAAGTTGAACAAGTCCCTTTATGGCCTAAAGTAAGCCTCTAGGCAATGGTTTGCCAAGTTCTCTTCGACCATACTCAAACATGGATTTCTTCAATCCAAATCAGATTATTCTCTCTTTACCAGAACCAAGGGATCTTCTTACATTGCTCTTCTAGTCTATGTAGATGATATACTCCTAGCTAGCAATGATTTTGATTATGTTACTGCACTACAGGATTCTATGCATGCTGAGTTTAAATTGAAGAATCTTGGCAACTTGAAGTACTTTCTTGAATTAGAGGTTGCAAGAAGCTCTAAAGGAATATCTTTGTGCCAAAGAAAATACACTTTTGAGATAATTTTTTATTGTGGCTTTCTGGGAACAAAACCAAAGAAAACACCTATGGGACAAAACCTGAAGCTTAGTGCAACAAAAGGTACTATATATGCTTGAAGATCCTTCTCAATACAGAAGATTGGTAGGAAGATTGTTGTATCTAGCTGTTACTAGGCTTGACATTTGTTATAGTGTTCAGAAATTGAGCCAGTACATGTCTAAGCCTACTGATACTCATTTAAATGCTGCATATAGAGCGCTAAAATATCTAAACGGAACTCCTGGCCAATGTTGATTCTTTCCCTTTCAAAATAATATGCAATTAAAGGCTTTCTCAGACTCAGATTAGGTTGGCTGCCCTGATAAAATGAGATCTGTGATAGGTTATTCTGTTTTCCTTGGTGAATCACTGATTTCTTGGAAATCCAAGAAACAACATACTGTTTCTAGATCCTTAGTAGAAGCTAAGTATAAAGCCATGGCTGCCAGTGTTAGTGAGCTGATGTGGTTAACTCGGTCCATTGTTGCAGGATTTTCAAGTAGAGCATTCTAAGGAAGCTCTTATATTATGTGATATTTGGGCTGCAATTCATATAGTAGCTAATCCATTTTACCATGAGAAGACAAAACATATTGAGCTGGACTGTCATTTAGTAAGAGAGAAGATAAAAGATGGTTTAGTAAGAACTCTTCATGTCTCTTCCCAAAATTAGATAGCAGACCTCATGACCAAGCCTCTAGGCTTCCCTCAATTCAATTCTTTGGTTAACAAGATTGGAGCAATTAATATATATGCTCCATCCTGAGGGGGGGTGTTGAGATTGGTGGATGAAGAAGACAAGTACTGAAATGACGATGCAACTGCAACCATGAAGATTGACATAGAATACCAATACGACTTGCAGCTCAATGCAGTATTGTATTAAAGTTTTGTATGTTGACAGTCGTTTAGTCAATGTGTAAAATAGGAACTTAATTGTAAATAACCTTTTCTATTAGTGTTGAATCTTGCCTTGTAAGTTAGTTAGAATCTTGTCGTGTAAGCTCATATGCTTGAGCCGTATAAAACAGAGCATGTACAAATTCTTAATCTTAATGCAAAAATTTACCCAATTACTTCTAGGGTTTTCCTTCTGAAACTTTCTCTTCCTTTCTCTATTGTTGCTTGCACTTTTCATAGCAGTAGGCGTTGATCTTCTTTTCTACTCATCTACACACATGTCGATCATCGTTCATTAAATTTCAAACATGTCCCTCACTTTGGAAATTGTCCATCTCTTTTTTTTTTTTCACCCAACACTTCAATTTACCAAATTATTAAAAAAAAAATTTTTTTTTTTTTTTTTTTTTTTTGCACACAATTCATCTGTGCATCATCATTGTTCACAAGGTCTGTATATGCTTTCTAGACTTTTAAAGCCCCTCCCTCTAAAAGAAGAGAAATGCCACTATACTACAAAACATTTATCTATAAACTGTAGTAATTCGTCTATCCAATGTATATGTATAACCACTAAGCCTTAAAAAAGTAATGCTACGCTGAATATAATAGGGATGAGAATTGGGAATTTGGGGCTATATATATATATATATATATATATATATGGGTTAATTATTATTTTGGTCATCAACTTATGGTCTTTGTGTCAACATGATCCTTAATGTTTCAAATGTATTAATTTGATCATTTACCTTTTATTTTTGTATCATTTTGGTCCTTGCCGTTAAGTAATGAATGAAAAATTCTAACGTGTCTAACAGTTTTATTAAAATAATGATAAATATTGATGTGGCAATTGGCATAAAAAAAAAATCTCTAGTCCAATTTCAGAAAAATCCAAACTTCAAAGCTTCTTATTTTTCTCTTAAACATTTTCTGAGCATCCAAACATAGTCACGTCGCTGCATCCACACATTTTTTGACCCCCTTTCAATTTTCTCACAAAGTCCCAAACCCAACATGGACGGCACAAGTTCACGACTTCAAATTAATTGATTATTTTTTTTCTTTATGCAAAATAGATGGTGATAAATGCAATGAACTTATCGGTCCTCCCTTAGTCCTTACCCCAATTATTGTTGGCATAATGAAAAATTTAAAAGTTAAAACAGCTGTGGTTGTACCGTAAATTGAGTTGTTCAGGCTTTTCTGAGTTTGACTTTTCGGTCATGCCATCATTGGATAAACTGGAGTGGTCCTGTTATGTCCAGCCATAGTTGTCGTTATCGAACTTGAATAGGGAGATTTCTATAGCTGTGTGCTTTTCCTAATAAAGTGGAGTAATCCTGTGTATTGGAAAAGGCAGTGTGCGGTGTGAGATAAAAGGAGAAGAAAAAAAAATTCTTTTCTTTGGTCTGAAGAAACATTATAGAGAATTTGGAGTTCTCCTGGTGAGACTTTTTAAGAATCCGATCACGAGAGAGTTGTATTCTCGTTCTGCTACATTTCAAGGGTGTCATTTAATTTACCAATGAAATTTTAAAATTCTTGTTTTTCCATGTCAAAAAAACTATTTCTAAATTAAATTATGGTTTTCACGTTTTTTTCATGTCAAAAATTTTTTTTTTTAATTAAATTTTCGTTTTCAAGTTTTTCTAAATCAAATTCTCATTTTCTAGTTTTTCCATGCATGTCAAAAACACATTTCTAAATTCTGGTTTTCGGGGTTCTTCATTTCAACTTTTTTTTTCCCTAAATTTATGTTGAGAGTTCGAAAAAATAAATCTTCATCTCTCCCTCTTTTTTGAGACCTATGGGACAGTTTGTGTTTCCGTAGTGGTTTTCCCATTAAAGAGGTTTTGCATTGATCTTCTACTTCGTAACCCAAATCACTGTGTCAATATCTTTATTGCTTTGGTGGTCTTGGTTATTATTTATCAGTGATGTATATGTGATATGTCAAAATTTAGGATTGGGTGGGATCGTGATCCTACCAATCCCACAATTTAGATCTGAATCTTAACACGATCTTACTAATTAAAAATTTTATTTAATAATCCTAGATAGATCTTAACATTCTATATATTTTAACAACCATGTTTGAGCTGATTATACATGATCTATACTATATTATAAATGAGCTGCCATACACTGCTTCATAATGCCCTGACAAACCTACCTTCAAATATAAAACTCTGAACCACACGTTTTTCACTCATTGAGAATTCAAGGGTACGAGTCACTCCTTTGACACACAATACAACATATGAAATATAGATGCATGCATTAGACAAAGAATATTTAAAGTTTGCTAAATAAATTCGTGTCTATATTGTTCAGTTCAAGTGCATGAGAAATGCTTCAACCGATCCGTACATGTATGCTTTGAGTTTACTAATTAGGACTCCATTAAATGTCTCATTGTTCATGTAAATAGTCTTATTGTCTCATTATTCATGTACAGAAAAGCCACAAGCCTCTCTTTTCTCTATGTTAAGGTACTTGCATTTGAAATAGCTACCGTTAAGGAATACTATTTAGAATCTTACATTGTTTAGAAGTGTTTAATTATTATTACTGTTGTCCTATAAATAGGACCTCACATCATATTGTAAAACACACTGAGAATATAACAAAGGTGTAGCCTATTAGACTATATCTTGTGGACGTAGACCATAGGCCGAACCACGTGAAACCCTAACCTCTATTCTCTCAATTTCTTCTCCATCTTTTATATTTCTCTTCACTGCATCTTTTAGATTATTGTCAAATTATAGTTTTCCACAGTTACATCATTAATTCCATGTGATCAGTCCAAAAAAACGTTAATCAATTAAAAATAACCTATATTTAACCCTTGTATTGTGGTCGTGAATCAATGAAAGTGCATAACTAAGACATAATTCATGATATGACAATCTAATTACCTATCCATAAATCAGGGACTAAAAGAAAAACTCAACTTATAGTAAGTGGACTATGATTACGAAGGTAACAACATTTTATTTCCTTCAATCATTAGGAACAAGCCCAAAAGGTATATTACATATCCATAATAAATACTTCCTGCAGTATTATAGTAGCAAGAGTAAAATTTGCCTGCATGATCACTACTTTTACATACTGATTTTAAGGTGGCCGTTTATAACTAGAGAAAATTTTACGAACAGTACATTGATATTTACAATCAATCACTAGCACGATCGTTATTTACAAAAAAAGACTATACAGTGCAGAAACTTGATTTAATTCTTTGGCAATTCCTGTATCACTTGGTCGAACAAATCTATGCAATCATCAATGTGAAATATATGGTGATATTGGAAACTCATCTGGGATATACATGTCATCTGGGATATTGAAAAAACAAGATAATGCCTAAGAGCTTTTCTTGGCGTCAATATTGGGAGATACCTGGAAAACATGGGGTGAATATACTTGGTATATTCCACCACTATTATCTGTGGCTGCTGCATCTATGGCTGTCTTTTTTTTGTTGAATATAAGCATGGAATGTAAAATTGTTCTTTGAAACCTTGACCGAATTGTAAGGAGAAAGACAAAATCTAAGAATAAAAAACACAACAAAATGCGCTTTTCTTAGAGTCCCTATTCAGTCAAGTTTCAATGCATGTTAGCAAAGAGAAGGTTGACTATATATACACCCGTGGTCTCGCTCTATCTCCACTTTTATTTTCATTGTGATTATATTGATGGAGCAATATTGTAAGAATATTGTGATGATTTCTCAGTGGTTACAGTAGAATGATATAACCTTTATATAAGCTACGGAATGAATGAGACATATTCACACATAAATCAAGGAAATCTGTTTCCTTGATTTAGGCTTAAATATACTGTAGGTCCTTAAAGTTTACTCATTGAGCGCTATTGGTTCTTGAAGTTTGAAATAAGTGTTATTGGTCCCTGAAATTTCATAAATGAGCGCTATTGGTCCTTCCATCCAATTCTGTTAACTTGTTTGTCCCGTGGCTAACGGAATGATGATGAGTCACAATAAATTTTAATTAAAATTGACACCTAAGCAAAAAAATCCAAAACTGACCCGACCCACTCATAACTCATACACCCAACCCATTTCAGTAATCCCAAAACCTTTTGGGTCCCATAAACCAAATCCAATTCCGGCACTCCGTTCCTCCATTTCCGATGCCACAATAGCTTATGTCAACTATTACTGGCGACAGTCTGTGTTCCCTGATTCCGACGCCACCCACGTCGTGCGCAATCTTGGGTTTGCTGGGTTTGATTTTTCAAGCCCATGAGTGGCTCGTCTCATAGGTAAACCCGGTCAGAATTCCAACCATCAACCATGGAGTTCATACAACAACGACCCAATCTTTAATATATCCACGCGTCCAGCGTTAACAAAAACTCTACACCAACTTCTTCAATGGGTAGTGGTCCACAAAACACTCTTTTTCTATTTTTGAAATGGTTAATTTTGTTGATTTCTGTTACATTCTTTCAAATTTTGAGATGTATTTGGGTGGAAAGGGTGGAGCTTCATCAAAATGATAGGTCATCATCCACTATAAATTGTGTTTTGATTATGGGTATTGAAATATTGTAATGGAAATCGTATATGCTATTACTTAATATTTTTTGTCGTTGCTCAGCTATATACCTTTGATTTTGATCATGATTTCTACCTTTACTTTGAATTTTGTTGCTCAACGCCAAAAATGGTTCTCAAATTGTCGTGTGACAAAGGTGCCGAAAATGGAGAAATTGAGGTGTCACCTGAGGGGTTGAGCTTGCGCCAGTACTGGAAGACTTTGGGGGTGCCGTCGGGGGTTAAAGAGGGTTAGGGCGTATCCGTCTGCTATTTAGGGATTATTGAAGTGAATTGGCTATACGGGTCGGAATAGATACGGTGAGCCTAATTGGGTATTTCATTTATTTGTAAATTTTAATTAAAAAATAACATGCCACATCACTTAAATTATAATGCATCATCTTTTCGTTAGACACATAAGCACGTAACTAACGGAATTGGATGGAATGACTAATAGCGCTGATGTATGAAACTTTGGGGACCAATAGTGCTCAGTTTAAACTTCAGGGACTAAAAGTGCTCAATGAGTAAACTTTAAAAACCAACAATGTATTTTGACCCTTGATTTATGACCTTAATTGATCATGTTCATTAAATCACATATGAATCCCTTGATTTATTATTTTGATTCATGTTCATTAAATCACATATGAATCCCTTGATTCATGCTATTATCTTTAACAATTTTGTTAACAAAAAGTAGAGTAGGAGAAATTTACCTCTCTTTCTTCTTGTGTAGATGCTTGTTGCAAGTGCATTAGGAACGGGGTATAGTTTCCAAAGTAAATAGAGTGGAGGAGGTAGAATTAGTGAAGACTGGACTTTTCCTTGTATAAAATTAAGGGTTTGGGCCCAAGAGGTAAGATGCCCGGATTGGGCCTTAATGGTATGGTCGGTCAGAATTTTTCCTCCTATTACAACCATAGCCCAATAAGTTTGGGCCACGATAACGTGAGAGATGAGTCAGAGATGAATGGGGCCCATTCGTATGTTTAAATTAATATATTACCTTGTACGAATGACCAAAGAGAAAACTCTACAGTTGGTCCCACATTGGAAAGTGTGGAATGTATATAAAAGGGTTTGTGTAATATAAGTGAAAAAGACAAATAATAGAGGGAATCTTTTTTGGAATTATCATTAAGTGTCTTTCTACTATTAAGAAATTAACTGTAGAGTGTTTTTGTCCCCTTACATAGAGCTTGTGGCCATTTTACGTTTTTTGTTTTTGGGTGCGATTTTGTTATTGGTTTAAATGCTTTGACATTATATAGATATTTGGCCAAGCTTAATCTAGAAGACCGTAAGTCGGGTAAAATGGGGTGCCTAACACATTCCAATTTTATAACCAAGCCCTCAAGCCTAGATTGATGGTTTGTATGTTAAGTGCTTAACAAACAAAAGATGTGTTTTTAGATTGTAGTTAGGATATTCATTTCAATTTAATTATTCTAGACATGTAACTAGGAAAGTCTCTCTGTGTATTTCTCTTTTCACAATTTTCTTTTGTAATTATACAAACTCAAAATGAAATAAAGATGATGTACGTTTTCTTAGAATTTCTTATTTTGTCTAATAATTAAAATAAGTGGCGACTCTGTGATGAATACATAGGAGGATCGGACGAAGAATCAAACTGAAGAGAAAGAGTCACCCATTCGGTGACTTTTGTGGTCGCCCTCACTAAACAAACTTGAATTTGAACTACGATTAACATGTAAATCAACCTCTAATCTAAAGCGTTGGTCCATTGTTGGTTGGGCCATTGAGGGTCATTTGAACTTTATCTTCGCAAAAATGTTAAAAAATTAAAAAATTACTTTTTGATTGACGATTGAGCTGAAAAGTTGCTTTTACAACTTTCAATCTCGTTCATACAAAAAAAGTATTGTCGGTGAGTATTGCACCCAATCTAGACCCCTAAAATAACTCAACTTGGGACACAACATCCTGTCCGACCGATACCCAAGTATTGTCCTGTACAAATTTCACTATCTCAAACAAGAAATGTATTGGGGAGGGGATGAAATTTTTGCCCCCGGTAATGAGGCAGCAAGACTGGGACAGGATTTACTCACCCATCCCAATTATATTTTTTAAAATACCCTTATAAAAATAAGTAAGTTAAAAAATTATTAAATATATTATTTGCTAAAGATTTTTCTTACGCAACGGGGCACTCATGATGCGCATGTCTCGTCTTCATCCCGAAATTCAACCTCCACTTACTTTAATTTTCTAAATCTAGATGGGTCTTTACAACTATATGCGTGGTCTCTATTTTGAGTATTGTCTTACAAATTTAGATGTCTTCTTTCCAACTTTATGCGTTGTCTCCATTTTCTTAAATTGTCTAAATATCTCTTTTCAACTATATGCGTGTTTGAATTATTTATTGGCTATTGATTCACACTTCAACCTCATTTTTCTTGCTTTTTCTACTTTGGAGACAGCTTTCCTTAAATTGAATTTTCATTGGTTACTGTTTAAGACTTCAACCTCCTTTTTCTTTTTCTTGCCTTTTCAACTTTGGAAACATCTTTTCCTTAAATTGAATTTTCTTTCAAGCATAGTAAAGATCTTACGAGTTATTCTCTATCTTATGTGCGCAGCCCCAATTTGAGGAGTGATGTTAAAGATATTATAATTTTACTTATATAAACTTTATAAATTGATGTCATCAATCACAAAAAAATAAAAAATAAAACCAAAATTTATTTATTAAAATGTTGAAGCGATAACAATTAAATTCATTGTTACGTCAATTTATAATTTTTTGTGTTATAAAATTTATAATAACTGTAGTATTTTAACAAGAGAAGCAGCCAAATGGCCAAATTGTGAAGCATGAGTTTGATACACAAGGCAATTTGTTAGTTGACTATAATAGCATGTTTCATGTGGGGTTCAGCTCTTGGCTCAATGGTTAGCACCTTTGGTGCTAACCACGTGGGCAGGGGTTCGAATCCCACCAACCGCCTTCTGAGGAGGTGATTTAATGGAAGGAAACTCTCATGACCCATCACACCTGCGAGTCCTGGAGTTGTGGATTCGGGTAGTGGTACGCCCCATTATTGCCCAGATGTACCCCACGCCATGTCAAAATCAGGTTTAAGTGAGTCGGGACAATAAACGCACCTGCGAGTCCCTTTTTTTATTTTTTTTTATCAAAATAATAATAATAATAGCATGTTTCATGCATTGGAAAAATCAAAGACTCGTGGGCCCTTTAATTTAAACAACAATTAGTAGATAATAATCACTTAAAAATACCTGGTCTTGTAAGTCAATGAGTACTTCGATTTTGGAGAACATTCTGTACTCGAAGCTCATAACATTAGGGGCCATAACTGACAACTAAACCTCTACGGGTCTCCATTTCTAATGTTGATACATCTCTCTTACGGAAACAAGGTCATGCGTAATTGCATCATATTGTGGGAAAAAAAAAATTAGAAAATGAGTATCATAAATATATCGGGAGGTAGGAATAAAAGTCTTTTGGTTTTTGTGTTTACTTGCTGGTGTTTTTAATTTGATTAAAATATAATGTCAAAAAGGGTATTTTAGGAATTTGACTAAAATATAATGTCATTCCACCACGTCATTATACTGTACCAAACTATGGGATACAAATTCAAGATTCTATTCATGTGTTATTACCAAACTGATGAATAGTAATACTTATTCTATTACAACTTATTCTATTCCTTGTAATACTAATTCCTATTACAGTGTAATAACTATTACAGTGTACTAAACGTACCCTTAGGGTCTGTTTGGATAGGAGGAACGAAAAATGGGTGGAAAGAAAATACAAGGGGAAAGAAAAGTGGGAAAAAAACTAAAATGATGAAAAATAAATACAAATTTCATTGTTTGGTTAAAAAGAAAAATGAAAAGATGAAAAAAGTGAAAGGAAGGGGGCCAAAGAAGCCTTTTGACTTCAATGCCCCTTACATACAACAATTCTTCCCACTTTTCTCTCCATTTTGGAGAGAAAAATTTTGTGGGTTTGGGAGGAAAAGTATCGAGCCCCACATAGTTTTATTTTCCCACATTTTGAATAAACAAGTATTTTCTTTCTAATTTCTTCCTCCCTATTTTTTTATTTTCACCCAAACAAACATTGCACACGAGTCTTGAGACCAATTTGAAATAATAAAAATTTCATTTTGAACTAAGAGATATTTTAATACAAGAAAACTATAGAAAATAAAGAATCCTTATATTGTGTTTATCTCTACGGATTTGTATACACATGAATAAGTCTTTTTTTTTTTTTTTTTTTACACTCAAAATTCCACTTCACATGAAAATATATTTAGTAGCTATACAAACCTCAAGTTCAACTCATATGAATTATGATATTTTAGTTAATATATACTCATTAAATTATCAAATTGTAACAATTTTAAAACCATATTGTGAACATATATGCAATTGAAATTTTAGAGTTTAACTTGAAAACAATAATAAAATTGGGAGTTTATTATATAATTATCTTTATATTTTATTACTTATACACAAATTTTTTCTGGAGAATAGATTATTACATTAAGAATTTGAGCTTCTTTTACTATTTTTATCACTTTAAAGGTAATAATTTCTTTTTTCACTTTTCATTAAAAAATCTTGCTTATTTATTTATTTCTATTTTCCTTTTTAACATTTAATTGTTTTAATTTTATAGGTTTTGAACCTTTAAAAGAAACTTCTAAAATATATAAAATAAATAATAGTCCATTAGTTATTATATAAATGAAAA
>OU015762.1:39407469-39436671 GCA_907173295.1 Fagus sylvatica
GGCCCATTGAAACGCCAAAAGAACTGCTCGGGGTGAGGATTGGGCACCTTCTTATCAAACTCCTTCAAAAAGTCAGCAACTTCATTAGACAAACTACCAACACCAACGCTTGAACCGGCTTCAACAGTGGGTCTTGGCGGTGGACTAACAGCCGTGATCTCACCAGTGATTCCCACTTCACTAGCATCTTCCGACATATGTACGGTATCATCCATGCCTACAAAAGGAAGAAGCACAAAAAAATCAAATCAATCAATGGGATCACACCAAACAAACACATGATGCGATTAAGTCTGTGGGACATCTCTCACGACTTAATCAAATCTAGAAAAATCTTCCATAGGACAACAACCAAGTCCATGGGAGCATAAACTCTCCATAGGGCAACAACCAAGTCCATGGGAACAGAAACAACCATAAAACAACAATCAAGTCTATGGCAAAAGATATACATATCCATAAGACAACAATCAAGTTTATGGTAACAAAAAAAAACTTCTCATAGGATGACAACCAAGTCCATGGGGACAAAAACTTTCCATAGGACGACAACCGAGTCCATGGGGACAAAAACTTTCCATAGGACGACAACCAAGTCCATAGGGACAGAAATTTTCCACAGGACAACAACCAAGTCCATGGGGGTAGAATTTTCCATAAGGCAGCAATCAGGCCTATGGAAACATTTTTTTTCCACCAAGACGATAACCAAGTCTATGGAAGCAGAAATCTTCCATCAGACAATAATCAAGTCTATGGGAATAAAATATTTCATAAGACAACACCCAAGTCTATGAAGTCAAGATATTTCATAAGACAACACCCAAGTCTATGAAGTCAAAATATTTCATAAGACAACACCCAAGTCTATGAAGTCAAAATATTTCAAGTGACAACAACCAAGTCCATGGAACAAAAATTTTCATAAGACGACAACCAAGTCTATAAAAAAAATAGAATTTTTCAAAAAACATGACAATCAAGTCTATGGGAACAGAAATTCCCGTATGAAATGGAACTTTTTTCCATACATAGCACTCAACTACTAAAAGAAGAGAGAAGAGGTTAGAAATTCAAACTCACCTATATTCTCTAAGTGATCGCTTCCAGCAAGCGTGTCTGGCCGCAGAAACACCAGCATCCTCAATTGGAGCATCATGATCTACGGTATTAACTCCTAGATCCACCACGGACTCACTTTCTATAAGGCCTTGTGCATGGGTTTCCTCAGGTATAAGGGCACCACCAACAACTGAAGGGGTCTCGCCAGCAATACGACTAGCCGATATGACAAAGCCGCCAGACGGAATAGCTCTAAGGCTAGGAGTAGCGCCAAAAAGAGAAATCCCTCCCATAATGTAAGCCATGGAGGCATCAGAACCTGCGGCAGATCAATGCGCAACACACGTAGTATACATGAGTATACTCCTCATTTACACAACTCAAAGAAATAAGGACGAGATAAAGCATACCTGTGCTGGTCAAAACCGTCTGCGGCACTGAAAAAGAGATAGGGTCAATATCAGCGTCCATGGTGCTGTCATCATCACATACATGGCCAGCATGGGGAATGATAGCTAAGTCACCCTCCATTGGGTCAGCAGGTCCCATACTTGAATCATCAGCTCCAGGCATATCATCATCATCTGCAGTGGACCCCGTAGGCATTATTTGTTCTTCAGGCACAGAACCTGGAATACTATCAAAGAAGGAGTCACTGGAAAAAGAATGATCATCTCCTGTGGACTCAGCACCAACTTCAGAACTGTCTGCCGCACTCTTCCTTAAATCTTCATCCTGGTCCACGGCAGCAGTCTGTGGAGCATCCTCCCTCAAAGGATTTGCAATAACATCATCATCAGCCGCATCTGAATCCTGGAGAAGAAACAAATGATAAAAGTCAGAAAGCATGAACACAACTTCAAAGAAAACACAAAGAAAAGAGGAAGAGGCAACCTCAACATCAACCACACCACCACCAGATCTACCAGATCCATGTGTCACCTGTTGCAGACCAAAACATGAGAAAACACAAGAAAAGGTGGGGCGAAGGCTAAAAAAAAAAAGGGGGAGAGGGAGAGTAACAAAAACTCACCTTGGAACCACTCTTACTCCTTGTATGACCAGCAGCACCAAGAGGAAAGAGGGGAGCAACAAACTTCTTTTTCTTGGAAGGAAAAGGAGTCGATACCGGAGATGGTTGTTCCTCATCCGGAGAGGAAGAAGAGACGCTGGTCTTCTTCTGACCCTTCGATGGACGCAAAGCGACACTCTTCTTGCCTGACTTCTTAGGAGGACTTGCACTCACGCTCTTGAGTTTAGAAGGAGCCACGGTGGACTCAGTTGGTTCTTCCACAGGAGCTGTGGTGGACTCCTTCGCAGCAGATGGCACCAAGGGGGTGGACTTGCCTTCCTTCCTAGCCTTTGTCTTCTTAGAAGGAGCCACGATGGACTTAGTTGGTTCTTCCACAAGAGCTGTGGTGGACTCCTTCGCAGCAGATTGCACTAAGGGGGTGGACCTACTTTCCTTACCAGCCTTTGTCTTCTTCTTAGGAGGAACAACGGCAGACTCAATTGGCTCTTCCACGAGAGCTGTGGTAGACTCCCTTGCAGTAGACGGCACTAAAAGGGGGGATTTACCTTTCTTCCCAGCCTTTGTCTTCTTGGAAGGAGCTTTCTTAGAAGAAGGAACGAAAGGAGTTGGCTTCTTAGATGTCTTCTCAATGGCCTGATCCACGGGAGCTTCCCTTTTGCTTCCTTTGCCGCGCTTCGAAGGCATTTTGAGCCGGTCCTCCACAACATTAACAGAATCCCTCCAACCCTCTGGCAGATGTATGGTGTAGGTGATCAAACCTCCTCTGACTCCATCCAATTTAGCGAATCCAAACTTCTGACTATTGGCATAAGATATGGCGGACTGGGAAGGAGGAGTGAGATAAGGGTTAGAAACCAATGGCTTGCGGTGGACAGACATAGGAGTTTTGTCACTCCTACCAGCAATCACAAATTCCACCATAGATTGAGTGAATCGTTGCCAATAAGCACCCATGGACGGAGTATTGAGGCCGAGCCTGTGTCCACCAGAGATCAGTACATAGGTGGTCTCACCTCCCCAACGAGCAAATGCACGACTCTTGAGGAAGGCTGTCAAATCAGCAACACAAGTTGCGGTCTCTTGTGGACCTACGGGTATACCCTGATCAAGCCCAAACTGTCTCTGCACTCGCTGTGGACAATAAGGGATAAAGGAAACCCCTGTGGCAGACAAGATTGGCAGAAAACCCAGGTTCACAGTGGACAAGTATGACAAACTCCGATAATCATCAACCTTCAAATCACGAATCAAAGGAGACGGCTGGTAGAACTTTCTGAAAATGGAGGCACAAGTAAAACTGGGGTAATCATCCCCATACGGTCTGAACAACACATTCTCCTAATAATCCAGAGCATCTACCAGATCACAATCACGGGTCTTTAGACCCACCCAGCAGTAGACCAAGGGTAACTTATCCCTAAAGTCTGGGAAGCGGTCTAAGAACTCCCGCGGTAGATCAGAAAACCTACCCCAAGCAGCTGACTTCTCTCTCGCAGCAAAAAGGTAACTGATAGAATGTTCCCAAAAGAACGTCTGCAACGCCGAAGTATTGAAAGCAGCAGACAAAATGTAACAAAAATCACCCTCGACCTCGCAATCATGGAGCAAGTCCAGTTGCGAGTACAAGTGACCCAAAAACAAGGGTGCGAGGGGAAAACAGTGTCCAGTGGATATTCTAATAGCTATTGGAATAAAAGTAGTATTTACTGAATAGCAAGGAAAATTACCAAAAGTGCACTTGCAAAGCCAGTATAGCACAAAAGCAGCCCGGCGGATTGGAGCCCCCTTGAGTTGGGTAAAGTGTGAAAGCCAACCACTCAGTCTGGTGGACGATTGCTTCCTCAGAGCTGCTGCAATCTCCTCCTCCTCCGCAGACAGTTTGATATTGGAGAACGAATGCTCACCAAGGATGGGGAGCATCCAATGGTTGGCTACATCTTCCAGAATTGGCGTGAGCTCCCCCCAAGAGAAAAGGAAGGTGTGCATTGAAGGGCACCATCTCCTCAACAACTCACGGAGTGACTCAGTATCTCTAAACATATTGCAGCTCCTGGAGATCAAGATGGACCAATGGATACCAGCATCCACCAGACTATCCCAGAAATCAGAATCAAGGATTTCCCGGTCCACCCAATGGGACCAATCCTTGGAGGCGGCACAGAGGAAATCGAAGTTGATGGGGGCTGCCTAGAGGTCTCCCTTTTGAATCAGCAACTCAGAGACTTCATCAAGATTTGGGACCCAAGCTTGATCCACCGTAGGCTCCAGCCCTGACACTGTCCAATCCCAATCCTCCATAGGGAAAGAAAAATCCACAGACCTAGGAGGAAACAAAGGGGAACTCGAATACCAGGGGTCAATCAAAAGGGAAAGCGAACCCTTCCCTAAGGTCCTTGGCCTCACCAGAAACGAAGGAGGGAGCTGCCGGCGTGGATTCGCCTGGAACGGGCGGAGGAGCCACTGGGGCGTCCACCATTGCCTCGGTGGATGCCGCTGGTACCACCGATGGGGTCTCCAACCCCTCACCTGTATCGGGTTGAAGGGGAGGGCGGACCGGAATCGTGGAGGAGGAAGAAGCCATTGACTGCGGCAAAGAACCAACAAAAGAAAGAAAATTTTTTTTTTACAACACAGAGAACGGGGGAGAAGAAGGAGATTGGGGAAGAGAGTCTTTTCTTCTTTCTAAAACTCCTTTTCCCTTCTCTTGAAAACACAAAATGATATATAAGAGGGCTACAATAAATGCTCAGGGGGCTGGTGGTTGGGACTGCAATTCACGAAATCCTAAGAGGATTTAATGATGGCTCTGATGAGAAATGCTAGGGAGAGAGGAAGTTAAAGAGAATATCAGTTCTAATAACTGACATTCCCATCTGCCACAACTCCCATGAAATGAGGAATCCACGTACAAAAGAAAAAGAGTGGGAAAAGAAATACTACAACGTGCATGGGTGCATATGTTCCACTGAATACTCACCCAAACCACACATCACGTGTGATTCGGGCTCTGAGGGCTAAATGTAGAGGCCCATTTTTTCGGTCCACGGTAGACTGAGCCCAACACCTCAGTGATCCACCAGGGGTCCAAAGCCCAACACCTCAGTGATCCACCAGGGGTCCAAAGTCCAACACCTCAGTGATCCACTAGGGGTACAAAGCCCAACAAGCCCAGTAGTCCACGGTAGATAAAACGTGGAAAGAAAGGGTCAAAAAACCATCAGCCAAGTCCAAAGCCCAAAAGAGGAAGGGAAGCCCAGCCCATCCGATCATCAGACTTAGGTCTGCCAGGACAAGATTCAAAAGTGATTCAAAAAAGAAGAGGGAAAATGGTTGTCTTGGAAAAGCCATTTTTCCCTCCTCTCTTGGCACGGTGCTCAAAGCACTGAAGGAGGATATTTCCAAAGCTGAATCATTATGCTGAAGAACTGGTCTTCTTCATTAACCATCAGACATGGAAAATACTACAAAGAAAATGATCTGCAGTAGCACTGACCAAGAACAAGAAAAGATGAAGGAAGCTGGTCCTCCACGCTGCCCAATGGTCTACGGCGAATTACCCAGTGGTCCACGACGAATTACCCAGCGGTCTACGGCAAACTCAATCACAAAACGATCTGTGGCAGCGCCAGCTGCAGCAAGATGACGAAGAAGATGAGGCAATGGCCGAAAAGACCAAGAAATCTACCATGGCCGCCCAAATCAACACCAGCTGAAATAAGAAATGATGAAAGGCAAGCTGGTCACTTCCTTTGTCCACTCGTCACGGTGGATTTCGTCACAAAGTAGTCCACGGTAGCACCAGCTGGAACAAAAGTGATAATCAAGGACTGAAAAGACTTGAGAAGTCTGTCATGGCCACCAAGGCTACCACCACTCGAGAGCAGTGACCACCACAGCCCAGCACTCCGGTGGTCCTCGCTCCTCCACATCATGGAACTTAGGAAGCACGGTTTGGAGGTAGGGAAATCAATTTACTCAAGTTTTATTTGATCTGCCGCAACAAAAAAGGTATTGATCTACTGGGAAAAAAATACCGAAAATGGTAAGATCAAATCTAATTAATGCAAAACGTATATGAGTCAAGTCATCTTAATTACTTCAGCCCATTGCCAAGCATTAAATGCTCGTCACTTCCCTCCTCATAAATGGCCTGAAAATCCACCATTCGCCGCAGATCAAATCAGATCTGCAGTAGACGAAAACCATAAGCTCAATCTCAAAACCACACTTTGTCAAATCTCATTCCCTTTACTTCTCGGGTAAACAGTGATTCTCATGATTAGGGGGATAACAAATCAGACTCTTAGACATAAACACCACTATAAATAGGGGTGAGAAGAAGGGAGACGGGGTTGGTTGGCTGATCAGAAAACTCTCAGACTGAAATTTATTCTCCATAAGAGCTGACTTCAAAAGCTCAAAGGAGGCAGATAACCAACAACAGTCCATGGGACACTTCCCGTAGGTCCAGGGTAGGCTAAAAGTACTTTTAGTCTGCCACAACAGAAAACTTACATCAAACACTTAACCCAACTCATAGTACTGACTCGTGTACGTTTTGCACAGTAAATGATTCTCTTCCTACTCCCAAATCTCCTAAGTTCTATGATTATTATGTTTCCATGATTTACTGCTCCTACCTTTTGGCAAGTCACAAAGGAAGTCAAGTGTGTTGTGCCCAGCCTCTTGATCCATGGCACTGATCCTTGATTTCTATTACTTATCATGTATATTGTATTTTCTGTCATTGAATGTGCAAGTTTGTAATATATTTTCTCATGAGTTGTTATCACTATGTTGTGATTGCTGAATGCTCTGGTGAAAGTAGAATCCAAAATTATTAGCTTATTTTGATCTGCAGCGTCGGTTTCAGTAGTCCACCGTAACCTCCTACGTGAGTATTGCAGCCTGGTGGATTGAAGAATATCAGAGGGAGTGCACCATCAGCCACCAAGTGGTCTACCACACTTGGTGTAGAGTTTTGGACTCAACATCCCCCACACACAAATTCGGCCCGTGTCCAGCCTTCTCGTGGATTGGTACGCAGTCCATACGGTGCTGAAATTTTTAGCATCCACAAAGTTTCACATATATATAAAATATATGAAGTAATCTAAACAGTTTGGATAATAAAGAGTCAAATAGAGAGCATAATCTACTAAGATAGATTTTCTATTGGGTCATTAGCTAAATTTTGGGGCTTAATTATTACTCATACAAGATAATTAATAACCTAGATTTTATTCTATTAGATATTTATTTTTCATTTTTTTTAAAGAAAAAGATATTATTAGTTTATCATTGAGCTTTATATAAAAAAAGATTTAAAAGATTTTTTTTTTAATTTTATTTTATTGACTAATATTTGAGGGCCTTAAGTGATGACCTAAATTGCCTATAGGGTTGAACTGGCCATGGTAGTTGACTTAAATGAGCACCATTGAAATACATGTCACTCACCAAAGAAAGATGATGGCATGTTGACAGAGATGAACACTACATAATACTTTTCGAGAGATCTCCTCTAATTCATGTTAATTGATCAGTTATGATGAAAACATCATTTTTCCTTAATTTCATCTATGTCATTTTTTATCATATATCAATTATAATATGAAATGTTTTGTGTATTTAAATTATTCAAATTTGGCCTATTATAGTTGAATTCGAATTATTATTATTATTGTTGTTGTTGTTGTTGTTAATAACCCAGATTTTATTCTATTAGATATTTATTTTTCATTTTTTTTAAAGAAAAAGATATTATCAGTTTATCATTAAGCTTTTTTAAAAAACATATATTTTAAAGATTTTTTTTTTTTAATTTTTTTATTGACTAATATTTGGGGGCCTTAAGTGATGACCTAAATTGCCTATAGGGTTGAACTGGCCCTAGTAGTTGACTTAACCAGTCATAATCATAATTGAAAAAAAAAATGAGCACCATGGAAACATATGTCACTCACCAAAGAAAGATGATGGCATGTTGACAAAGATGAACACTACATAATACTTTTCGAGAGATCTCCTCTAACTCATGTTAATTGATTAGTTACCCTCACATTTATGGATCTCTCTCTAACTTTCTCATTCAATCGTAATTTGTATTTGTGTCTGTTCATCAAGTAACGATCTTGTTCTCTTTAATTATTTTCCAGTCGATGTTATTCGGTACTTGTCAAATCATCAAATTCTGTTAAAATTAATGGAAATGTCTTATAGAACAAATCACGGGAGAAGTATTTTTTTTTTTGGCTTGCTAAGCATCAGAAAATAAAGTATAGAATAGTTCTATGTGGTATAGGACATGGATGGATATGTAATCTTTTAAAAAAAAAAAATTCAAAAAAAGAAGGGTTGAGAGGTAGAATAGTAAATGTCAAAAGGTAACTTTTTTGTAAGTATGAACTAATCTTCCATCGAGTTGGGCTAAGCTCAACACATACGTATCACTTTTGGGGAACCTTGGGTTTTCCGGTGGAGGGGGGCTTGAAAAGGGATTCTGGAGGGATTTGGGTGAGAGGTTTTCACATGTCATAAGTTATATATTTAGCATTCATGCTGAATTAAGAGCTTCTTCTAATAGTGGGGGTGGGGGCTTGGCTTCAGGGGAGGGGGAATTTATCGAGGGACCTATGTGTTTTGTTGTAGGGGCGAGGGAGGTTTTGTCTTATAAGGTGGTTGCGGCTAATATAGAGAGTGATGACTGATGAGAGATTATTGAGATCAGAGCAACTTAGATACCGTTAGTCCGTTACAGGACTGGTGTGATGTTTTGTAAAGTGTATATGATTAAATGTGTGTTCTTTGTGTTCTTTGTTGTAAATGTGTGTTCTTTGTTGTAAATGCATGTTAATAGTTATAAGGGGAAATTGCACTTTCCCCCCTTTAACTATTGAGTCTATCTCAATTCCCCCTTTTATCCATAAAACTGAGCAATGTCCCCCTTTATGTATTGAAAATATGCAAATAACCCCCATTGCCTAATCTTATGTTAAATTCCAACAAAAATGTTTCAATACATATTAAAGGGGGACATAACCCCCATTGCATATGTTTTCAATATGCAAATAGATGGGGCACATAACCCCTTTATGTATTAAAATTAGGCATATTTTTAATACATAAGGGGGGAAATTGCTCGATTTTATAGATAAATGGAAAAATTGAAATGACTCAATAGTTAAAGGGGGGAAATGCAATTTACCCTAGTTATAAAATCAAAATGTGTGAATTCTGGTAATATGGATGATATATGTGGTAAAGTCAAATTTACCAATAATGACACAATATTTACCACAAATGACACACAATGTACCAAACAACACACGTAACAATTTTTTACCATAGTGACGGGACGGTCCTTCATGGGATTAAGAATTTCCGTTATTGAGATTTGGAATTTCAAGTAATTTCACAAGTGACAATCAAGCGCTTTCTGTCCGAAAATTATTAGGTATTCGTGAAACATAATAAATTTGTATTTTTTCTTTCACATTAATAGTAGATCTCACTAATTCGCATTTAATGTATTCTCAGAGTATTAAATAATTACACATTTTTTTTATTTTCAAATCCTTTTCATACCTCTCTAATTATTAATCAAAAATTTAAATTATGCATAAAAATTCTATTTATTGAACCTTTTATATTTAAAAACAGTTACATATATACTCAGTTAAAATATAATATCTTTTATTTAAAAAAAAAATTCATTTTTGTACAATATATAACTCATTGACTTTACGAGATAATTAAAAGATATATTTCTAAAAATATATAAGTAAATCTATTTACCAAAAACTTTTCTCTTTTTCAATTTTTTTTTCTTTCATTTAGAGAATTAGTGGTATAAAAATGCATTGATTTTTTTTTTTTCATTAGAAGAAAAAATTATATGATTTTTTTTGTTAAAATTTTGGGACATGTTCTTCTTTATCGATCCAAAAAAAAAATTGTCTTTGCTATATTTCTTATATTGCATTGTATAGGTTAAAGATATTTAAAAGTGACATTTATTATTTAATTTATCTAAAATTAATTTATTTTTATACATTTTATTTTTTCTAAAACAATTGTTACAAATATAATTATGATCATGATTAATATAATGTATTTTTAATAATTTCTATTCAAGTACATAGATTACAAAAGACATTTTTTGTAATTTATATTTTTAATCTTTCAATTCCATTTTTAATTTCTTTTAATCAAATTTAACGGTTTTTCTCAAGAAACAATTTTCAGGACCGGAGCTGGTATTCTCAATCAAGAGGTCGCATCCCATCACAATCAAATTCAGTCTGGGACACTCATTCAAGAGGTTGCATCCCAAAAGGTACAATCATTTCTTTTTTAATTTAATGCAGCAACTTGAATTGTGTAGAATGCATGATTAGGTTTTAATTTTAATTGCTTGATTAATTTTATAATGCACAATTGCTAGATTGCCTTATTTTCAGTTTCTGTTTTGTGAATGATGCAAATCTGATTTTTCTAACATGTTGTACTAAAATTACAACAACTTTAAATTTTCTTTTTCATGTGAGATGTGTGCTTAAATGATTTTAATTGCTTGATGATTAATCACTGTTTAATCCAATCCCCTAGCCCCTGAATTCTAATCTTAGGGGAAGATTAGATTAGTTTATGTATTATATTTACTTTTGTTTCTAGATTGTGTTTAGGACCTAAAGCCTTGTAATTTTATTATTTTTTCTTAGATTGTATCTAAAGAAAAATATTGTAATTTATTTATTTTCCAAACCATTGTATTATTTATTCAATCAATAAAATATGTACTTTTTTTTCTTATTTCTTTATTTTTATAAAAATTAGGTGGCGACTCCATTGTAAATTACCCTAAAGATTATGATGGAAAACAGTATAAGTAACCATTTTTTAGAATCATGTTTACACCTTTATGGTTAAGGGTCGTGGTTCTCACAAAGGGGCTTGATTATTTATAAAATTTTTCACCTAGCCTGTTGCTAAGTTCACTACAGTAAGGACTTTACTGGCTATATAGCTTATATCAAAGGATGGGCCTTAACTCAACTTGATGTTAACAATGCCTTTCTCCATAGTGATCTCCATGAAGAGGTTTAGATAGATTTACCTCCTGGTTTTGTTAGCAAGGGGGAGAATCAGGTATGCAAGTTGAACAAGTCCCTTTATGGCCTAAAGTAAGCTTCTAGGCAATGGTTTGCCAAGTTCTCTTCGACCATACTCAAACATGGATTTCTTCAATCCAAATCAGATTATTCTCTCTTTACCAGAACCAAGGGATCTTCTTACATTGCTCTTCTAGTCTATGTAGATGATATACTCCTAGCTAGCAATGATTTTGATTATGTTACTGCACTACAGGATTCTATGCATGCTGAGTTTAAATTGAAGAATCTTGGCAACTTGAAGTACTTTCTTGAATTAGAGGTTGCAAGAAGCTCTAAAGGAATATCTTTGTGCCAAAGAAAATACACTTTTGAGATAATTTTTTATTGTGGCTTTCTGGGAACAAAACCAAAGAAAACACCTATGGGACAAAACCTGAAGCTTAGTGCAACAAAAGGTACTATATATGCTTGAAGATCCTTCTCAATACAGAAGATTGGTAGGAAGATTGTTGTATCTAGCTGTTACTAGGCCTTGACATTTGTTATAGTGTTCAGAAATTGAGCCAGTACATGTCTAAGCCTACTGATACTCATTTAAATGCTGCATATAGAGCGCTAAAATATCTAAACGGAACTCCTGGCCAATGTTGATTCTTTCCCTTTCAAAATAATATGCAATTAAAGGCTTTCTCAGACTCAGATTAGGTTGGCTGCCCTGATAAAATGAGATATCTGTGATAGGTTATTCTGTTTTCCTTGGTGAATCACTGATTTCTTGGAAATCCAAGAAACAACATACTGTTTCTAGATCCTTAGTAGAAGCTAAGTATAAAGCCATGGCTGCCAGTGTTAGTGAGCTGATGTGGTTAACTCGGTCCATTGTTGCAGGATTTTCAAGTAGAGCATTCTAAGGAAGCTCTTATATTATGTGATATTTGGGCTGCAATTCATATAGTAGCTAATCCATTTTACCATGAGAAGACAAAACATATTGAGCTGGACTGTCATTTAGTAAGAGAGAAGATAAAAGATGGTTTAGTAAGAACTCTTCATGTCTCTTCCCAAAATTAGATAGCAGACCTCATGACCAAGCCTCTAGGCTTCCCTCAATTCAATTCTTTGGTTAACAAGATTGGAGCAATTAATATATATGCTCCATCCTGAGGGGGGGTGTTGAGATTGGTGGATGAAGAAGACAAGTACTGAAATGACGATGCAACTGCAACCATGAAGATTGACATAGAATACCAATACGACTTGCAGCTCAATGCAGTATTGTATTAAAGTTTTGTATGTTGGCAGTCGTTTAGTCAATGTGTAAAATAGGAACTTAATTGTAAATAACCTTTTCTATTAGTGTTGAATCTTGCCTTGTAAGTTAGTTAGAATCTTGTCGTGTAAGCTCATATGCTTGAGCCGTATAAAACAGAGCATGTACAAATTCTTAATCTTAATGCAAAAATTTACCCAATTACTTTTAGGGTTTTCCTTCTGAAACTTTCTCTTCCTTTCTCTATTGTTGCTTGCACTTTTCATAGCCGTAGGCGTTGATCTTCTTTTCTACTCATCTACACACATGTCGATCATCGTTCATTAAATTTCAAACATGTCCCTCACTTTGGAAATTGTCCATCTCTTTTTTTTTTTTCACCCAACACTTCAATTTAAATTATTAAAAAAAAAAATTTTTTTTTTTTTTTTTTTTTTTTTTTGCACACAATTCATCTGTGCATCATCATTGTTCACAAGGTCTGTATATGCTTTCTAGACTTTTAAACCCCTCCCTCTAAAAGAAGAGAAATGCCACTATACTACAAAACATTTATCTATAAACTGTAGTAATTCGTCTATCCAATGTATATGTATAACCACTAAGCCTTAAAAAAGTAATGCTACGCTGAATATAATAGGGATGAGAATTGGGAATTTGGGGCTATATATATATATATATATATATATATGGGTTAATTATTATTTTGGTCATCAACTTATGGTCTTTGTGTCAACATGATCCTTAATGTTTCAAATGTATTAATTTGATCATTTACCTTTTATTTTTGTATCATTTTGGTCCTTGCCGTTAAGTAATGAATGAAAAATTCTAACGTGTCTAACAGTTTTATTAAAATAATGATAAATATTGATGTGGCAATTGGCATAAAAAAAAAATCTCTAGTCCAATTTCAGAAAAATCCAAACTTCAAAGCTTCTTATTTTTCTCTTAAACATTTTCTGAGCATCCAAACATAGTCACGTCGCTGCATCCACACATTTTTTGACCCCCTTTCAATTTTCTCACAAAGTCCCAAACCCAACATGGACGGCACAAGTTCACGACTTCAAATTAATTGATTATTTTTTTTCTTTATGCAAAATAGATGGTGATAAATGCAATGAACTTATCGGTCCTCCCTTAGTCCTTACCCCAATTATTGTTGGCATAATGAAAAATTTAAAAGTTAAAACAGCTGTGGTTGTACCGTAAATTGAGTTGTTCAGGCTTTTCTGAGTTTGACTTTTCGGTCATGCCATCATTGGATAAACTGGAGTGGTCCTGTTATGTCCAGCCATAGTTGTCGTTATCGAACTTGAATAGGGAGATTTCTATAGCTGTGTGCTTTTCCTAATAAAGTGGAGTAATCCTGTGTATTGGAAAAGGCAGTGTGCGGTGTGAGATAAAAGGAGAAGAAAAAAAAATTCTTTTCTTTGGTCTGAAGAAACATTATAGAGAATTTGGAGTTCTCCTGGTGAGACTTTTTAAGAATCCGATCACGAGAGAGTTGTATTCTCGTTCTGCTACATTTCAAGGGTGTCATTTAATTTACCAATGAAGTTTTAAAATTCTTGTTTTTCCATGTCAAAAAACCTATTTCTAAATTAAATTATGGTTTTCACGTTTTTTTCATGTCAAATTTTTTTTTTTTTAAATTAAATTTTCGTTTTCAAGTTTTTCTAAATCAAATTCTCATTTTCTAGTTGTTCCATGCATGTCAAAAACACATTTCTAAATTCTGGTTTTCGGGGTTCTTCATTTCAACTTTTTTTTCCCTAAATTTATGTTGAGAGTTCGAAAAAATAAATCTTCATCTCTCCCTCTTATTTGAGACCTATGGGACAGTTTGTGTTTCCGTAGTGGTTTTCCCATTAAAGAGGTTTTGCATTGATCTTCTACTTCGTAACCCAAATCACTGTGTCAATATCTTTATTGCTTTGGTGGTCTTGGTTATTATTTATCAGTGATGTATATGTGATATGTCAAAATTTAGGATTGGGTGGGATCGTGATCCTACCAATCCCACAATTTAGATCTGAATCTTGTGAGGGGTGTTTTTGTAATAATGCCACGTGGCGTGCCGAGGGCGATCACAACATGGACTTTGATATTGAGAACGGGGTAGTCGAACCCAAAACTCAACCGAGAGCCCAAAGTCTGGCCCAAGGGCTAGTGGGACACTTCTCAAGAATATTCAGAAGCTAAAATCACTAAAGCCCAAAATAATATGAACAAAGATCAAGGGAAGTTCAATCGAAACGTCATTACCGATAAGAAATCCAAGGAACAGTCTTGGGCCGAGCCTCTCGCTGTTTCTCAGTTGAATCGGACTTAAAACGACGTAGCTTCGATCTCCTCAGCTTTAAACACGGGTTTTCTGTGCTGCTGATGACATCTGCCAGAAGAGCTTTAGACAGTAACAAATTCTGTTGAAGCCAAAAAAGAAGGTTGACTTGTTGGGAGAGAGTCACCTCCGATGAGACATGCATGAGGGTCAGGGGAGAACGTGTTTAGGCCTTTTTTGTGGAGCTAAATTAATAGTAGAGAACCATGGTGGTCCTTATAAGGCATTTCAGGAAATTCTGCCCAGACATCTGCCAGGAGAGCTTTCCGGGAATAAGTGAGATTTTAATGATAAATCCTAATCCTTTCGGATGGGGGCTGTATTTCTGGGTTTTAATTGGTATTTCTAAGTTGAAAATGATTTCAGAAACATCCTCTTTCAGAGGTTCTCCCTCGGAGAATCTCGGAAGTGAACTAGTTGGCTTTTTTAGAGAAAGCCTTTTTTTCTTGAGTGTATTGTTCTTGTTTTGGTTTTCTGGTTTTTGGATCTGTTGGATCTGTTGCATTAAGAATGCAATCAGTCCTATTTATGGGAATGATTAAGGTGGCTTAAACTCATGGGAAAACCGAGATTATGGTTTTCCTTTAAGCCCCTTGACTTTCAAAAATTAACCCTCTATGACATGTTTTTGTCAAAAAGAGTATTGCATAAGTAAAAATGATTATAACCTTTCCCTAATGTCAGGATAAGACTCTCTTCTCCTCTGAAATAGCTTGTCAGAGGTACTCATTGCTTTTTGTTGATGGGTTTTCATGTATGGTTGGGTCTATGCATGTCTCTTGTGACTTGGCATCCATAAACTCATCATTGTGCCTCCCAGCAGACCTAATGACAGCAGTTCATGGCTACCTAAATCTCGGAACTGACTCCCCTCCACCAAACCACACTCCTCAAGTTAGATCAACATAAGGAGAGTAGCTTCCTCACGGGTCTGGGCCATGGGAGCTACTCCCTGAGTCCTTTTGGGACTGGAATGGGCATGGCTATGGGTTTTCCATCATATTTCTTCATTTCCCATGCATTTTGGTTGCTGCCAGTAGTGTTTGAGCTGTTATGCAGAAATCTGCTGCGTGAACAGTACCAGAAATCATGGCTTCCGGTGAAGTGGAGAGCTGGGATGAGCTGTAGAGTCTTGAACAATTTGAAAAATGGTGGAGTAGTTGCTCTTGTCACGTTAGAGAGGATGGCTTGCTGCTGCCTTCCTCTTTTTTAGTAAAATAGGACACAGTATGGGTTCTGCCAGCAGCAGACATGCAGTCTTTCCTTTGTCAACTTGAGTTCAGACCTCATGGGACCCACGGATTGGCTGTCTTCAGCTATTTTGGGTGCTGGGCTGACTAATGCTTGGGCTCCAGCTGTCTTCCTCATGAATCCAATGGTGTTTAAACCCAACAATCATATTATAGGCATACTTTTGGTTCATGGGTTTTATGTGGTTTTCCTTTGGGCTTGTGAACAGTGCCGAGACACTTATAATAGGCTCAACTAGTTCATTAAGTACTGTATAGGGTATTCTTAATGGATTGAGCTATGTATTTCGGGTTGTGGGCTCTTTAGAATAGTGCCAAAGCACTTTAAAATAGGCCCAAGTAACTTATTGGAGTTTGTTTAGGGTGTTTTAATGGGCTGGGCTTATTGGGCTGATTTATTAAATAATCAATTAAGCCCAAGTATTTTATTGGGGGTCCATTCAAATTGTTAGTTAAAAAATGGGCATGTACATTTAGCCCCCCGAGCCCGTGACTTACCCATGGTGAGTCACGTGCGAGCCAAAATAACCGTCTAGTTTTCTTCTTGGCGGGTATTTTTCAAAAAAGGTGGTGGTTTATTTCTTGTGAGAGTAGTGGAGGAGTGGGAAGGCTATACCTGGTAGCAGCTCCTATTGTCAAGGTCAGCCTGAATTAATGGCCATCATTCCCTACTTTAAAGACTCAACCACCGGGTTAGTTTCCCCACAACTCAGCCACTATTTGCTTTCTCATAACCAAAGGACATATTCAGAAAGAACAAACCCCAGCTTCTCTTCTTCCTCCTCCTTCTCTTTTTCTTCTTTTTCTCTTCCTTGTTCACCATCAATGGCTTCTTCTTCAAGGAGATCGGTGAGGAGACGTAGAGAGACCCTTTCCGGTGAGGGAGACCCTCCTATTACCGGTGAGGCATGTGCGAGCAAGACAATTGTTTCATTTTGCGGATCATGAAATTTGACTTGCTTTGTTGATGAGAATGTGGCCATAGCTGCCTCTGATTCTTGACCATTGAATTGGTCATCTTGCATTCTATGGAGATCCTTTGTTGCCTTTTGAATTTAAAGAAGACAACTTAGGTCTGCAGGAATTCTTTTTTGCTTGATTCTGCCACAAATACAGTTGCCTCTTGTTTCTGCCATATGCATTTTCCATCTGCTGCTGATACTACTGACAGCAGGCTTATTGGTGCTTTGTGTTGCCATAACTTTGGCAACATATATGCATTACGTATTTGATATAGTGCAAGCATTTCTGCAAAAATAACAATGTTAGTACCACATACAAGTGAGAGAATGAGCAAAACCTGTTTTGGTATTCGGCAGACTTTGGAAAATCCATAGAGCATCTGCTAAGTGAGAGCTCCCATTTCTGCCATAGTTGAATACTATCTTGCATGGGCATTTTAGTGTATAGCTTTCGCTTGCCCATTGCCTTACGGCTAGAAAGGCGTGGTGCGACAATACTTGATTAGGTAATGTACTAGTACTTCTCGGATATTGTTATTCACAAATGGAATGACATTGTCATTGATAATCTTGTAGAGTATGCCAAATTGTGTGATGATATGCTCACGAATGAAGTTTACCACAACAATACTCATGAGGAATCATAGGCGGTTAGTGCTTCTTTGTTCGCAATGAGTTTTCCCTTTTTGTGGCAAGGATGTTATTGAATTCTTGAAGAATATGACCCAAGTGCTTGGGCATTTAAGAATGCCTTCACGGATCTTTGAAATGTAAGAGATGGGCTTGAAGACACAATCTTATCTTGTGCATTGATGCTAGCATGAGCCATGTGGCTGAGTTGGCGAAATGGTCTAGAGAAAATACCAACATTATGTCTGTGGTATAGTTTCTGCAGCAGATTCCTTTATTTGCGTTTGAGTTGTCTCGATGAAATTCAACAATATTGGATTTCATTCCATGGCGAAGATAGGCTTTCGACTAAATGTTAGTCTTGGCCGTATTTGCATGGCTTTGCTCCTTTCATATTGAGGAAGTAAAGAGACGAGCACACTTGATGAATTGCCCGCTATATCCTTGAGATAAGAGAAATGATGTTTCTTTCAAAGAGCAGCTTAGTTCAGCCGTGTGTATAATTCGTTCAGTGGTAGATTCCATTTGTTCAACGACAACCTAAGAAGGCATGTGCGTTGACGGATCTCCAAATGATAGAAGCTCATACATGCTTTCTTTATTTTGGGTAAACTAAGAGTCAAATGACATGCTCTTGGCTTGTAATTGAAATAATCTTCTTATGGTAGCTTGGCCTCTTAAATTGCAAGTAAACACTACAGTGGTACTCAATTTTCTGCCGTAAGGGCTGCTTCATTGTTGAATGTACGACATATGTCTTGAAACTTTAAAGCCAATGGGAAAGCTCTACTATGAAATTAACTCATCTTATTGTAGATTGAGAAATCCATGTATAACTTTATTCCCCATCAATGCTCATAAAGTCAATAAGGGATGTGTTGATGATGAAGTAAGTCAGGAATGAAATTTTTGCTGCTGACTCAATTTCTGCTATGGTGGCAGACTTTTCAGCAACAAGTAGCAGTAAACAAATCTTGATGATGGTTTTGTTCAGCAATAACAAACATTGATAGCAGGATAGTCAATCAACATTTGGCTTAATGAGAAAGCCAAAGAAAGCAATGAAAGATTGCATCCAATAGTAGTTATGTCGCGCTAAGGCTTAACTTGAGTCCACAAGCAATATGAATGCATAGGAGCAATTATCCGTAAGTATGTGGAATGCAATCAACCTCAAAATTGTAGCATAACAAGTCGTGGGGCATGAAAACCATAAAATGACTTGATGTAAAGGTGAAGATAGTCCACAACTTACATGGAATGAAGAATCTCGAACATGTAAGGAGTACGGTATATGAAGTACAACACTTTAGTGATGCACAGGAATTTGATACTCCAAAATTTTGATAGTTTTGCTTCCGGCCGAATAAAAGAAGGCTGGTAACCGAATCTACAGTAACATTGTTTATCGATTTCTGCGGTAAGGCTCAGCAGTAATCTTCTGATTTAATGGAAGACTTTCTGTTTCGACAGTAATCCCCGCAGCTAAGTTGAATGTAGTATGGACATGAGAAAAAAAAAATAATTGGCTAGCCCTCATGTATGAGAATGCCGTGAAGTAGTCATACTTTGGAGGCTTGTAGGATGTGTGGATCAAGTTGACTTGTACTTGGAAAATATGACATGCTTTGATGAATTCTGCTGTGACCTTCCTCATGGCTTGCCGTGCTAATAAGGTGGACTTTGGTTTCGAAAGTCTGCTGCTTCTCTACTTAAATTGGATTAAAGCATTCCAGCCACTGAAGTCTGCTGTAGAGACATGTTCTTCCTCCAATATCGCGAGTGTGCTCACATATTTTCAGCAACTTATTTTCTGCCCGTTGAATAATTATACACCTTGCTAAGGCTCCCCTAGGTGGTCCACATAATGGTTCTTCAATTCTTTGTGCATGGTCGATCTCAAAAGTGTTGAATTTGTCTTCTAGCTTTTGAATCAAAGTTCTAATTGGCACTAGCGATGGTTCTTCAAGTGAGAAAGGAGTAAAACCTGTTGCTGTCTTGGGTGAACTCCGGTATGCCCAGAGGACATCTGCCAGATGGGCTTTCCAGTTGTTCCCATAATCAAATACCATTTTGCTCAGAATTCGCAGCAACATTCTGTTTGTGGCTTCAGCTTGCCCATTACCTTGAGGATAATAAGGTGTAGAACGTCGATGCTTGACTCGGTAATGTTCTAGCACTTCCCGTACATCTTTGTTTATGAATGGAGTACCATTATCGGTGATGAGCTTATATGGTATGCCAAAACGAGTGATTATGTGTTCTCGAATGAAGTTTGCAACTGCAGCACCTGTTGCTCTTCGGAGAGGGATGGCTTCCACCCATTTTGTAAAATACTCGGTGGCTACAAGAATCCAAATATAACCACCGGAGGCCGGATTGATAGGGCCAATGAGATCAAGCCCCCAAGTATGAAATGGCCAAGGTGTAGCCATATTTTGGAGACTAGTTGGGTGAGTGTGGATCAAATTGGCTTGGACTTGGCAAGTATGGCATGTTTTCACAAAATCTGCCGCATCCTTCTTCATTGTAGGCCAATAATAACCAAGTGTAAGCAAACATTGATAGAGCCTCTTTTTTCCTTGATGCTCCCCACATTCTCCCGCATGAGTTTCTTTCATGACCATTTGGGATTCCGAGAGGCTAAGGCATCTAAGTGGCTCTCCATGAAAGCCTTTTCGAAAGAGAGTTCCTCCTTCCACAAAATACCTCAAGGCCAGTCTTTTAAGGCGATAAACATCCTTGGGGTTTGATGGCAAAATTCCTTCAAGCAAGTATTCTAAAAATGGTGTGCGCTAATCAGTAGAGACAAAAGTGGCACATACCTCTTCATTGCTGTAATGGAACTGGCAAGTTGGGCATTGGCTCTGTATTTCAGCTGCTTCTGCACTCATGTTTGGCCAAAAATATCCCAGCCGCTGAAGTCTGCGGTAAAGGCTGATAGCCCCTCCATCTCCACAAGTTTTCTCATGGACTTCAGGCAGCTTTTCCTTTGCCTCTTCAATGCTAATGCAGCGTGCCAAAACCCCTCCAGGCAGTCTTCTATAAAGATCCCCGGATATCAAGGTGTAATCCTTAATTTCTCTTAAGTCTGCCATAACAGCAGGAGAAATGAGCTTGGCTTTGATTGGTGCTCGCCAGTCTTCTTGATCTAGAGGCAGCTCTTCAAACTTTTCTCTCAATGATTCAGTAATAGGCCTCGCCTTCTTGCAGATGGTGACATCAATTTCTTCACCTTCGAAGGCTATTTGAGATCCCAAAGTGGCTAAAGCATCCGCATATCGGTTCTCATTCCTTTGGGCATGTTCTATTTCAAAGGTGTTGAATTTTGCTTCTAATTTCTGTGCCAAGGCTCTGTAAGGTGCCAAAGATGGTTCTTTGAGTGAGAATTCCCCTCGGGCTTGACAGTCCACAAGGTTAGAATCACCAATGACTCGCAAATGCTTGATTCCCATTTCATATGCTATTGCTAATCCGGCTAAGTAAGCCTCATACTCAGCTGCATTGTTAGAACATGGAAAATCAAATTTGAAAGATTTTGTTACAGCTTCTCCATCATCCTTATAAAGAACAATACCGGCTCCTGCTGATGTAGTAGTTGATGAGCCATCAAATTTCAAGGTCCAAACAGAATCTGCCAAGCCTGCCAGGAATACTTCATTGATTTCCCCGGGTACTTCATCTAAAATAGATGAGTTATCTTCCCCAGGAAACTGAGCCAATAGATCAGCAATGACTTGACTTCTAATAGCAGTTGGTGTTTCAGCGATGATCTCATATTGTGACAGTTGCAGAAGCCACTGTGCTAGTCTGCCAGATAGAACAGGTCGTTGCAGCAGACTTCTGATAGGGTGAGATTTTGTCATTAATTGGACCTTATGAGCTAAGAAATAGTGTCAGAGCCTTTGTGAAGCATAATTAGAGCTAAGCAAGACCGTTCAGCCCCGAGTATCGGCTTTCGGCATCCTTAAGAGTACGGCTAACATAATAAACGGGTTGTTCAGCCCCATCACCATCTTCTTGAGCTATCAAGGCCCCGATTGCTTGTTTTGTTCGAATCTAGATAAAGCTGAAAAAGCTTTCTAAATATTGATGCACGTGTGGAAATGATTTGTGGTATCGGCATTTGGTGGACCAACAAAAGATACCCAATTCTTCAAGAGTAGAGAATAAATAGAAGTCATAGATGTTGGGCTAGGTACTAACCTCTTTATGTAGGATATCCTTACCAAGAGACTTCTCAATACTTTGCTTATTGTCATGTATGATCTCTTTGAATGAATGGTAATTACTTCACTTGTTGTGGACCACATGTAGAGTAAGTGAGATAAGTGACACCCCTATTGTGATGGAGGTGTGTGTCTATGCTCATTTTGAGGTAAACTTTGGTTGCGGCTGCTTGAACAATTTCCTTTCATAATTTAGGAAGAGGTAGCGGCATAGGTTGTTGAAGAGATTGTAGCAGAAGCTGCCAACAGAAACTTGTATTATAATTGCAGCATAAATTATTGGTAGGGCTACTACAGCACTTGCTTGTGTTGAAACTTCAACAGAAATTTCTGATGATATGATAGCAGAAGCCGCTCAAGATGTTGCTGTAGACACTTCCAATAATGTTGCAAGAGGAACCGCCAACAAAATTGCAGCAGGATTTGCTAATGTTACGTCAAGAGTTGTTGATTAAGTTGTAGAGATCATACTGTTGCGGTAGTAAAAACCAATGCAGTTACAACAGAAACTGCTTATGGTGTTGCAGCAGAAGCTACTAATAATGTTGAATTCAATGTGAGTGAAACTTTTGATGATAGTAACTCCCATAAGGCTTTCTTCCCTCATTCGGAATATTTTTTGCTGTAAGAGCTGTTAGGAGTGTGTTTCCTTACTTGTTTCAAGATAAATCCATATGGAGGAAGAGATGTTTGGAGACACAAAAGACTCCTATTGACATCTGTAGAAAAGCAGTTGGCTGGCCAATGAATCAACGTCAATGAAGCTTGCATTGCGGAAAAGACTCCGGTTCTTGAAATTGCTCCTGACACAGATATGGCTTCAATTGGAGCTGAAATGTCTGCCACAGAGGAATTTTCTGCTATGGACTAGACTCTCATCATAAAAGAAATTCATGCCCAAGATTCGGGCCTAAATGCTTCCGTGGAAGAATGTTGAGAGCATAGGCAGATGTTTGTGATAGCTATGATGTTGTTTTGGCAGATAGCCTAGAGATCAAAAATACCCAAGCCAAAATTCCTGATCTAGAGGTGACAAACCCTGCAGCAAATGATATAAGCCCAAACAACAAAAACAGGTAAACTAGTTTCCCGTTAGTTTCTTGTTGCCTTTGCTGCACATATCCAATATTGATTGCATAAAAATCAATAATATGGTATTTTGGTTATGCTTTTGTAATAAAACAAGCATTTGAAAATCAATAAGATTCATGTGTTGCGTTTTCTTAGAAAACTAATGAGCTTCATATGATATATTTTTCATGAAGAGTCAATAAGATAAATAGAATAACTTATCTCAAGATGTGTAGGCTTAGCTTTTATTTGTTTGCTTGTCATTGTAGTATGACTCGTTGGAGCATTTGTTTAGTGTGAGTCCAGCAGGTATAGGTGAGAATTCCCAAAACTTGTTTCCTGCCATATAATGAAATAGCACACTTTTATTTTACGCAGACTTGGCAGGAATTCAACCTATCTGCCAAGTTGTGGCACCATGTTGTTCAGCCTCAGCAAATATGGGTTATGCCCATTTGTTATTTGCTATTTTGGCACCAAGAATTTGTGGCTAGCCAAGAATGTTCGAGCCTAGCAAACATGTTGATGCCCATTTGTCGTTTACTATTTGTGGCATCAAGAATGAACCCAATAGAAGTATGATAGCTCATTGTCTTAAAGTGACAGGAAGTAGCTCTTTTGGAGCTGCTGCAGAAGAAATTGAAGATGAAGATGCTGAGATTGATGCAGTAGAAACTGTCTCTGAAGCAGAAACTGTTGCAGCAGAAGTTAACTCTGCTGATGAGAGCACTACTTCAGGTGCTTTTTCTGGGGGAGAGGGTATGGTGGCAGAGGCCAGTACTGAAGAAGATGTAGTGTCCATGGATGAATTGGAAGCTGCAGAAGCTTCTTTTGATGATGTTCCCCTTGCATCTGCCAGTAAGGCTCAGCTCTATTGAGAGGATTGTTGATGGACATACAACTGTTGGAGTTGTTACCAGTGCTATGAGAGCTGTTGAGACCACACCAATTCCATAACCAGCAGTGGTGGGACTGCACAAGGCGGTCTTTCTGGGAGTGGCAGCCATGTAGACCCTTCTTTACTTGATTCAAGTCCTTCCACCCGCCAATATGTTCGGAGAGCTCGAAGGGGAAGCTTAGTGTCTACAGATTCTGAGAGGACTGCTTCAGTCACAGTAAGGGTACCAACACCCTCAAAGTCCCCTTCGTAAATTTGGTGGTACAGCTCCTACACCTATAATCATAACTGCTGCTGTGTCTGCTGCAGCAACTGTTTAGGAAAGTGAGACTGCACCAGCAGCTGTTGGAGAAGTTCCTGGCAGTGAAGAGGTTTCTGTACACATCCCTGAGGTCCCAGAAGGTAATATTTTTGTTGAGAGCATCTCAATTGATGAGAATCTTGTGATTGATGTTGATTTTAATGCAGATATGGACTCATGTTGAACCTGCAGAAGTTGCTGCCAGTGAAGAACCAGTTCAGGCAGATGTCACTCCTGACAGTGGTGTTCCAATTATAGAAGAGGAATTGGCCCAGGGACCCTGTAGATGATGTGGACATGGCAGATACCCATGATAGCTATGATGAAGTCTGGGCTGATGCAGAAGATAATATGGCTGGTGCTCAGGCAGCAGATATGGAGGTCACCTGCTCCTGTAGCAGCTCAGACAAGCCCAACCAAAACAGGTATTGGCTTCTAAATAGTATTTTGCCATTGCTGTTGCTTGATGGTAGAGATTTCTTGAAACATATAGGCAAAACTTGACTATTCGCTTGTTATACATAGAACTCATATGTGCATATTTCTTGTTTGTTGATCATGGATGTACTTAGACATGAGTTGATGCTCATTTATTGCCTATGACCATAAAACCAAATCTTGGATAGATATAATAGATATGGGTTGATTCCCATTTGCTGTCTTTTGTTGTTGTTGCTTGCTGTGTGAGTCTGGCAGACATGGGTTGATGCCCATTTATTGTTTGCCATTTGGTAGTTTCAAATTTGTTGTTGTGGAAGCATGAGCCCAGTAGAGATAGAGTGACTTACTACCCGTCATTTGCTGTTTTCACAACTTCTTTTAATTAGGTGAGCCTAGTAGACATGGGTTGATTCCCATTTATCGTCCACCACATTGTGGTCACACCCTTTCATGATTTTGTGAGCCCAGCACCAGCGGGTTTTGTAAGTTTCCTCCCATCTTTTGCCCACTGTTTTGTGGCTGCATACCCCCAATAAAATGAGTTTGGTGGACATGGGTTGATTCCCATTTGTTGTCCCCCATTGTGTATGGACATGGGTTGATTCCCATTTGTTGTCCTCCATCCGGTGAACCCGGGTTAATGCCCGGTTGTTGTTCTCCATTTGGTATAAAATGCGAGCTCAATGGACATGGGTTGATTCCCATTTGTCGTCCCCCTTCCGATGAACCTGGGTTAATGCCCAGTTGTTGTTCACCATCCAGGCCTAATTGGCTGAGCTCAGTGGACATGGGTTGATGCCCATTTGTCGTCCTCCCTTTGGTGAACCTGGGTTAATGCCCAGTTGTTGTTCGCCATCGGGTCCATTAGGTAAACCGGTGGACATGGGTTAATGCCCATTTGTCGTCCTCCGTTGGGTGAACCTGGGTTAATGCCCAGTTGTTGTTCCCCGTTGGGTGAACCTGAGTTAATGCTCAGTTGTTGTTCCCCCGAATGACTTAGCCAAGCTATCTTGAGAACAAATTGCAGTTAGCATAGCTTTTTAGTAAAGGAGTATTAATAAACATTTTACTTACTTGTTTACTTTCTTCGCTTTGACTTTTGCATAATTATGCTTGCTTAACTGAATCTTTCCTCTTTTTCTCATTTCTCTGCAGCTGGAAGCGGCAATGAGACTGTTGCAGAGGAAGAAAGAAGACTTCAGACTGCAGCAGTGGAGTCTGCCATTAGAGGTCAGCCAGGGTTGTTGTCTGCTGCCAGGTCTGCCACACAGGGATCATCTGTACTTGCTGAGATGGATGCCTTTTTCCGAGAGTTTGACCGTATGTTGGTCAGTTCTCGTCATGCTGAATATTTTTGGATCTTCGATGATGTAAAAGTTGAATTCCATGGCTTTCGGGTGCCACAAGGAGGAGTCCGGTTCTTAGAAGCCTTGTGGAAGAAATATGGCAGCTGCTCAGCATACCTTAAGCTTGGTGTGTACATAAAAGGCTCCATGCTGACTCTCCTCTGCTGTATGCTTGGCACATGTGGAAAATTATAGACATAATGCCATTTTTGAAGCTCGGATCTTTGGAAAAAATGTTGCACAATAGCTTGTAAATGCGTGCTTCTATGTTGACTTTATGTTTGAACACTTTACAAGATTTACTTGAAACTTATTTAGTGAAAAGAAAAGAATTGTTGCTGGAGTTACAGCAGCTGCTTACGGTGTCGTAGCAGAAGCTGCTGATGATGTTGTAGTAAAAGTTGCCGATGAAGTTATAGCAGAAATTGTTGAAAATGCCTCCAATATGCAAGAAGTTCCGGCTGTAAATGATGTCATTGTCTTAGGGATAATTCCTAAGCAAGACTCCCAAAACAGAAGAGGTTCATGTTGTAGATGAGATTCTCGTCATACATGAAACCCGTGTCAAAGATCAAGTCGTGGATGCTTCCATAGCAATCATAAGGACATAGCTGAAGTCCACAATGACTTCTTGATATAAGCATAGAGATGTGACTGATGTTGCTGATTTTTTGAGGAGATAGCCCCCAAGATAGGGACTATGATCCGGAAGGTGATGATCTTGCCTTTGTCATTAGGAAGTGCTTTCTCGACTCCCCAGTGGTGCTCTTCCCTTTCTTGTTTGAGCAGGTCTGCTATGTCAGACATTGTCACAAAGGTAGCCTCCTTTTGGTGTGATCCTGAGTCTTCATGAGGTTTTTCCTGGTCTCCTCCTTCGTTTTGAGGAGGAGTCTTTGTACCAGCATCCTTTTCTTTGAGCTGTTTGATAGCTTCTGCCAGCTCACTCTGGTTCTGCTGCAAGCTCTGTATCAGTTCCAGCAGCAGGTTTGTTGGTGGTGCCTCTGGGTTTGGATCACTTGGAGGTGGTGGTGGCGGGTTTTGTCCCTGTACATTGACTGCAGATTCAGCTTGGGAGTGTTCCATGTGGGCTGAAACTTCCCTTTGCTTTCTTCTCTGTCGGGGTTTAGGAGGCATGGCTCTTGAGCTCTATCTTTCTTCTTGGAAGTGTTAATCTCGACTCCCCAGTGGAGTCGCCAGAAATGTGAGGGGTGTTTTTGTAACAATGCCACGTGGCGTGCCGAGGGCGATCACGACATGGACTTTGATATAGAGAAAGGGGTAGTCGAACCCAAAACTCAACCGAGGGCCCAAAGTTTGGCCCAAGGGCTAGTGGGACACTTCTCAAGAATATTCAAAGCTAAAGTCACTAAAGCCCAAAAATAATATGAACAAAGATTAAAGGGAAATTTCAACCCAAAGTGTCATTACCGATAAGAAATCCAAAGAACAGTCTTGGGCCGAGCCTCTCGCTGTTTCTCAGTTGAATCGAACTTGAAACGACGTAACTTTGATCATCATCAACTTTAAACATGGGTTTTCTGTGCTGCTGATGACATCTGCCAGAAGAGCTTTAGAACAGTAATAAGTTTCTGTTGAAACCTAAAAGAAGGTTGACTTGTTAGGAGAGAGTCAGCCTCCGATGAGACATGCATGAGGGTCAGGGGAAGAATGTGTTTAGGCCTTTTGTGGAGCTAAATTAATGGTAGAGAACCATTGTGGTCCTTATAAGGCATTTCAGGAAATTCTGCCCAGACATCTGCCAGGAGAGCTTTCTGGGAATAAAGTGAGATTTTAATGATAAATCCTAATCCTTTCGGATGGGGGCTGTATTTCTGGGTTTTAATTGGTATTTCTAAGTTGAAAATGATTTCAGAAACATCCTCTTTCAGAGGTTCTCCCTTGGAGAATCTAAGAGAAGAGAAATCCTTTCTCTTGGGCTTTTAATTGGGTTTTAATTGTGGTAATTTCTTGAGTTGTTGGTTCTTGTTCTTGGTCTGGCTGAAGCTAATGGGTCTGATGGATCTGATGCCTTAAGAATGCAATCAGTCCTTTATATAGAATGATTAGCATGGCTTAATCTCATGGGAAAACCGAGATTATGGTTTTCTTAAGCCTATTAGTTTTTAGTATTAATCCTCTATGACATGTTTTGTCAAAGAGAGTATAGCATAAGTAAAAATGATTATAACCTTTCCCTAATGTCAGGATAAGGCTCTCTTCTCCTCTGAAATAGCTTGTCAGAGGTACTCATTGCTTTTTGTTGATGGGTTTTTCATGTATGGTTGGGTCTATGCATGTCTCTTGTGACTTGGCATCCATAAACTCATCATTGTGCCTCCCAGCAGACCTAATGACAGCAGTTCATGGCTACCTAAATCTCGGAACTGACTCCCCTCCACCAAACCACACTCCTCAAGTTAGATCAACATAAGGAGAGTAGCTTCCTCACGGGTCTGGGCCGTGGGAGCTACTCCCTGAGTCCTTTTGGGACTGGAATGGGCATGGTTATGGGTTTTCCATCATATTTCTTCATTTCCCATGCATTTTGGTTGCTGCCAGTAGTGTTTGAGCTGTTATGCAGAAATCTGCTGCGTGAACAGTACCAGAAATCATGGCTTCCGGTGAAGTGGAGAGCTGGGATGAGCTGTAGAGTCTTGAACAATTTGAAAAATGGTGGAGTAAGTTGCTCTTGTCACGTTAGAGAGGATGGCTTGCTGCTGCCTTCCTCTTTTTTAGTAAAATAGGACATAGTATGGGTTCTGCCAGCAGCAGACATGCAGTCTTTCCTTTGTCAGCTTGAGTTCAGACCTCATGGGACCCACGGATTGGCTGTCTTCAGCTATTTTGGGTGCTGGGCTGACTAATGCTTGGGCTCCAGCTGTCTTCCTCATGAATCCAATGGTGTTTAAACCCAACAATCATATTATAGGCATACTTTTGGTTCATGGGTTTTATGTGGTTTTCCTTTGGGCTTGTGAACAGTGCCGAGACACTTATAATAGGCTCAACTAGTTCATTAAGTACTGTATAGGGTATTCTTAATGGATTGAGCTATGTATTTCGGGTTGTGGGCTCTTTAGAATAGTGCCAAAGCACTTTAAAATAGGCCCAAGTAACTTATTGGAGTTTGTTTAGGGTGTTTTAATGGGCTGGGCTTATTGGGCTGATTTATTAAATAATCAATTAAGCCCAAGTATTTTATTGGGGGTCCATTCAAATTGTTAGTTAAAAAATGGGCATGTACAA
>OU015762.1:39436771-39466234 GCA_907173295.1 Fagus sylvatica
ATTTGTGCCTTTTGCAAGCATCGTGGTCACACTATTGATCAATGTAACATGCGTGCCCGCATTCTTCAGCGCTCTGCAGCCTTGACTACCTCTGAGTCTGTACCATCATCCGATGTTGCACCTTTTGATCCTGTCTCATTGACTACACCTACTTACAGCATAGCAGATCTGCAAGCTCTCTTCAATCAGGTTCAAGTTCCGTCTTCCAGTGCATCCAATCCTGCTCTTTCTGTGACACCAGGTATCTCTTCTGAATGGTTTTTAGATTCTGCCTGCTGCAATCACATGACAGACAATCCTCACCTCACAAGTGCCCACACTCCTCCTGTCTTACCTACTATTACCACTGCTGATGGCTCTGCCATGACTGTTAGTCATGTTGGCTCCATCTCTACCCCCAACTTATCTGTCTCTGATGTCTTCTGTGTTCCTAAACTGCATCTTAATCTTTTATCTGTTGGTCAACTAACCGAACTTGGTTTAAACCTGTTCTTTTCTTCTCGTGGTTGTCTTGTGCAGGATTCTCGGACGGGGCAGATCGTTGGGACCGCGCGTAAGGTTGGACGGTTGTTTGAGCTTACTTCCCTTCACTTTCCATCTTCATCAGTCTCCGCACCTGTTATTGCTGCCTCTGCCTCCATCGAGTTGTGGCACTCTCGTTTAGGTCATGTTTCCCTTCCTCGTATTCAAACCTTAGTATCTAGGGGTCTATTAGGTTCAGTTTCTTCTAGTCCATTTGATTGTATGCCATGTCAGCTCGGCAAACAACCTGCCTTACCTTTTAATAATAGTGAGTCTATTGCTTCTGCAACTTTTGATCTTATTCATTCAGATGTATGGGGGCCCTCTCCTGTTCCCACAGTGGGGGGGTCAAGATATTTTGTTATTTTTGTTGATGATTTTTCTCGTTACACTTGGATTTATTTAATGAAAAATCGTTCTGAAGTTCTTACCATATATCGTGATTTTGCTAAAATGGTTCAGACTCAGTATTCTAAAGCTATTAAGGTATTTCGCTCTGACAATGCACGAGAATATAGACAAACTGATTTTTCTACTATTCTTAAACACTATGGAACCATTTTTCATACTTCGTGTGCTGGCACCTCACAACAAAATGGACGAGCTGAACGAAAACTCCGTCACATCCTAGATACTGTTAGGGCTCTCACCAATGCCGCCTCCACTCCTGTCTCATTCTGGGGTGAAGCTGCTCTCACTGCAGTATACACCATCAACCGCTGTCCTTCACCTGTCGTTCAAAACACAACACCATATGAACGGTTATTTGGCACAGCTCCAAACTATAGTCTACTCAAGGTTTTTGGTTGTGTCTGTTTTGTTCTTCTTCAACCACATGAGCGCACCAAACTTCAACCCCGCTCTCAACTATGTTGTTTTCTTGGCTATGGCCTTGAAGAAAAGGGGTACCGGTGTTATGATCCAGTCGCCAAACGTCTTCGAGTCTCTCGACATGTGGTATTCTGGGAACATAAGATGTTCTATTCCTTACCTTCATTTTCTGCAGGTAATGATGATTCTCAGGCTGATCCTCTACCAAATCTCTTCCCTGAGATTCCTTCCCCTTCTGCTGAGTCAGTTAATCCCATCTCCGACGAGTCTCCCTCTGCTGCTTCCCTCCTCTGATGTGTCTCCTACAACCGATCCTACCTTCAACGAGTCTCCTCTCTCTGCCCCTGCTGCGAATCCTGTCAGCACTACTGCACCTGAGCCTCGTCGCTCTCATCGGGTAAGTACTCTTCCCTCTCATCTTCGTGACTTTCACTGCTTTTCTGCCTTTGCCACCTTACATGAACCTCACACCTTTCGTGAGGCTTCCTCTGACCCTTTATGGCAGCAAGCTATGAAAGAAGAATTGGATGCATTGCTTAAGACAGGTACTTGGGATCTGGTTGATTTGCCAGCTGGTAAATCTGCTATTGGTTGTAAGTGGGTGTACAAAATCAAGACACGATCAGATGGTACTGTTGATCGCTACAAGGCTCGTCTCGTTGCCAAGGGATTCACTCAGGAGTATGGTATTGACTATGAGGAGACATTTGCCCCTGTGGCTCGCCTCTCCTCTGTTCGTACACTTATCGCAGTTTCTGCTTCCCGACATTGGCCACTTTTTCAGATGGATGTGAAGAATGCTTTTCTTAATGGAGAACTAACTGAGGAAGTCTACATGCAGCTCCCTCCTGGTTTCTCCCAACCTCCAGGCTTTTCTCACAAAGTGTGTCGCTTACGTCGGGCACTATATGGTCTAAAGCAAGCTCCACGAGCTTGGTTTGCCAAGTTCAGCTCCACCATTTCTCAGCATGGTTTTTCAGCTAGTTCATATGATTCAGCTCTGTTCTTCCGACGCTCAGATCATGGTATTACCCTTCTCTTGTTGTATGTAGATGACATGATCATTACTGGTGATGATGTGCAGGGCATCCAGGATCTTAAGCGCTTCCTTGGTCAGCACTTTGAGATGAAGGATCTGGGTCCCCTCAGTTATTTTCTTGGTCTTGAAGTCTCTTCATCCTCTGATGGTTACTATCTCACTCAAGCCAAGTACACATCTGATCTTATCTCTCGAGCTGGAATCACGGACAGCAAGATAGCTGACACACCCATCGAATACAACAATCGCCTGAATACTCATGATGGAGAACCACTTCCTGATGCTACCCTTTACAGACAGCTAGTTGGGAGTCTTGTTTACCTCACTGTGACTCGACCGGACATCTCCTATGCTGTTCACATTGTTAGCCAGTTCATGGCTGCACCACGGTCTCTCCATTATGCTGCTGTACTTCGGATTCTTCGGTATTTGAAAGGCACCTTGTTTCATGGTCTTCACTTCTCATCTCAGTCGTCGCTCACTCTTCAAGCTTATTCTGATGCCGACTGGGCAGGGGACCCGACTGACCGTCGTTCCACTACAGGGTATTGTTTTCTTCTTGGTGACTCCCTCATCTCTTGGCGAAGCAAGAAACAATCTGTTGTTGCTTTCTTACTGAGGCAGAATATCGAGCCTTGCTGACACCACGGCTGAGCTCCTTTGGTTACGTTGGCTCCTCCAGGACTTAGGCATTGATTGTTCTACTGCAATTCCAATCCATTGTGACAATCAAAGTGCCATCCAAATTGCCCACAATGACGTCTTCCATGAGCGTACCAAGCATATTGAGATCGACTGTCACTTTGTTCGTCATCACTTATTACAGGGTACTTTGCAGCTCCGTTCAGTGTCTTCTCAGGATCAGTTAGCTGACATCTTCACCAAACCTATGCCTCAGGCCGTTTCGTGATCTTATTTCCAAACTCAAGTTGGTGTCTCTTCACCCAACATGAGTTTGAGGGGGGATGTTAGAATATAAGTCCAATGGGTCTTAGGCCCATTACATTGTCTTGTATAGCACTCTTCTTACTTGTGCATTACTCTTATTCTGCCTATATAAAGGCTCTCTTGTACTATTTATTATTAATACAATACATAGACTTTCAGTCTTTAACAATAAGCATGGAATGTAAAGTTGTTCTTTGAAACCTTGACCGAATTGTAAGGAGAAAGACAAAATCTAAGAATAAAAAACACAACAAATGCGCTTTTCTTAGAGTCCCTGTTGAGTCAAGTTTCAATGCATGTTAGCAAAGAGAAGCTTTGACTATATATACACGCGCGGTCTCATTCTATCTCCACTTTTATTTTCATTTTGTTAATTATTTTTGTGGAAATTTATAAACTAATAATAATCTAAAGGAAATAATAATTAAGAGAAATATAAAAGAGAGAGAAGATATTGAAGGGCTACATTGTGATTATATTGATAGAGCAATATTGTAAGAATATTGTGATGATTTCTCAGTGGTTACAATAGAATGATATGACCTTTACATAAACTACAGAATGAATGAGACATATTCACGCATAAATCAAGGAAATATGTTTTCTTGATTTATGACCTTAATTGATCATGCTCATTAAATCACATATAAATCCCTATATTTATTACCTTGATTCATGCTCACTAAGGGCTCGTTTGGCCTCGCGATATTGCGGGACAAACGAGCGTTTTTCAATTCGCCTCACGATTTCAAAGCGTTTGGGTAAGCGTTATTTGAAAAATTGCGATCTTAAAAACGCAGAATTTCACGTTTTGAAACCGTAGGCCTGAGGTGCTTTATCCAAATCGCACAATTTTAACCCAAAATCACGTTCCACACCACAGTTTTTTTTACTTTCACAATACCTGAATTACCCTCAAAATTTTGCTTATCTATCTCCTCTGTTCTCTTCATGCCACTGCTCCTTCGTTGTGCATCCTTGTTGTTCTTTACTACGTTGTGGCTTGTAGAGAATGGTTGTGGTGATGGATGCGTTGAAGATGAGAAAGAAGAAGAGTGGGTTGGGTTGGGTTGTTGCGGCAGTTCTTAGATCTGGGTTAATAATACTATGACTCTCACAGATACTTGATAATTGAATATGAGTTTGATAATTTTTCTGGAAGAGTGGGAGAAGTTTCTGTTCAATGAAAATAAGAAAAAGAAGAAAAGTAGAGTGAGGTGGGGGAGTGGGGAAGGTTCTGGATGATGGGACCGAATAGAAAAGAAAAAATCAAGTGGTGAGGAGTACACGTAGTGTAGTGGAGGTAAGAGAAAAAAAAATATATATATATATAATTGGCAATATTATTAAAGAAGAGAAACTAAGGGAGCATGGGGGAGAACGCATGGTACTATGGAGCTCAAATCATTCCATGATGCTGTTGATTTTGCAAGTGACTTGGGGTTATTTTCAGTAGTTTTTGAACATGAATTCTCCTGGTTGCATCGAGAACTCATGAACGATGTTCCTTCAAACTCAGCGTGGGGCCATGTTGTTGAAGATGTGAGACTTTTACTGAATGGATTTAATTCATGGAAAAGTAGTTACTGTATCCCACTAGTTAACAAACCTGCACAGGCTCTAGCTAGGCATGCACGAAATTGTGACGAAACAGTGATTTGGATGGAGGATTTTCCTTCTATCATTGAATCCCTCTTATATAGGGACATTCATACTGTGTAATTATCTTTTATATAGGGACATTCATACTGTGTAATTATCTTTTGCCTTTGTGCTTAATAAAATTGCCATCTTTTATTCAAAAAAAAAAAAAAGGGAGCAGCGGGGAGAACCCAAACCCCAGTCCCTGTTACAAACCTCAGCAACACACTGAGGACCATTTAACAAATCAAAAGATCCCCGCACACTGAGGACTATTTTCTTATGTATTGGTTGGAATTTTTTGGGTTTAAGATATTAATTCATATGGATATTATTTTTTGATGAAACATATGGATATTATTGGTTGTGAACATTTTTAATGCATTTTTTTAATTTATTTAATGTATTGATGTGTATGACTTTATAACTAACTTCATTATAATTTTATTGTAACACTTTGAAATTTTGACTGCATTTTTTTTTATAAAAAAAAATGGTAAGGTAACCTTAACAGTATAGTTAAGTCATTTTTAGTCATTTGTACAAAAAATAGCAGTTTTAAACTAAAATTATCCAAACGCTCAATTAACAGAAACCGCACTTTTTCACAATTTTACCAAACGCTTAAATGTGATTTTCAAAATAGTGATTCCAAAATGCTCATTTTGAAATTGCTATTTTTAAAAACGCTCTTTTTCAAACAGCTCTCCCAAACGAACCCTAAATCACATATGAATCCCTTGATTCATGCTATAATCTTTAACAATTTTGTTAACAAAAAGTAGAGTAGGAGAAAGTTACCTCTCTTTCTTCTTGTGTAGATGCTTGTTGCAGGTGCATTAGGAACGAGGTACAGTTTCCAAAGTAAATAAAGTGGAGGAGGTAGAATTAGTGAAGACTGGATTTTTCCTCGTACAAAATTAAGGGTTCGGGCCCAAGAGGTAAGATGCCCGGATTGGGCCTTAATGGTATGGTCGGTCAGAATTTTTCCTCCTATTACAACCATATCCCAGTAAGTTTGGGCCACGATAACGTGAGAGATGAGTCAGAGATGAAGGGGGTCATTCGTATATTTAAATTAATATATTACTGTGTACGAATAACCAAAGAGAAAACTCTATAGTTGGTCCTACATTGGAAAGTGTGGAATGTATATAAAAAGGTTTGTGTAATATAAGCGAAAAAGACAAATAATAGAGGGGATCTATTTTGGGATTATCATGAAGTGTCTTTCTACTATTAAGAAATTAGTTATAGAGTGTTTTTGTCCCCTTACATAGAGCTTGTGGCCATTTTACGTTTTTCTTTTGTTTTTGGGTGCGATTTTGTTATTGGTTTAAATGCTTTGACATTATATGGATATTTGGCCAAGCTTAATCTAGAAGACCGTAAGTCAAGTAAAATGGGGTGCCTAATACATTCCAATTTTATAACCAAGCCCTCAAGCCTAGATTGATGGTTTGTATGTTAAGTGCTTAACAAACAAAAGATGTGTTTTTAGATTGTAACTAGGATATTCATTTCAATTTAATTGTTCTAGACATGTAACTAGGAAAGTCTCTATGTGTATTTATCTTTTCACAATTTTCTTTTGTAATTGTACAAATTCAAAATGAAATAAAGATGATGTACGTTTTCTTAGAATTTCTTATTTTGCCTAATAATTAAAATAAGTGGCGACTCTATGATTAATACATAGGAGGATCGGACGAAGAATCAAACTGAAGAAAAAGACTCACCCATTCTGTGACTTTTGTGGTCACCCTCACTGAACAAACTTGAATTTGAACTACGATTAACATGTAAATCAACCTCTAATCTAAAGCGTTGGTCCATTATCGGTTGGGTCACATTTTGAGGGTCATTTGAACTTTACCTTCGCAAAAATGTTAAAAAATTAAAAAATTACTTTTTGATTGACGATTGAGCTAAAAAGTTGCTTTTACAACTTTCGAAAAAAGTATTGTTGGTAAGTATTGCACCCAATCTAGACCCCTAAAATAACTCAAACTTGGGACACAACATCCTGTCCGACCATTACCCAAGTATTGTCCTGTACAGATTTCACTATCTCAAACAAGAAATGTATTGGGGAGGGATGAAATTTTTGCCCCCGGTAACGAGGCAGCAAGATAGGGACAGGATTTACCCACCCATCCGAATTATATTTTTTAAAATACCCTTATAAAAATAAGTAAGTTCAAAATTATTAAATATATTATTTGCTAAAGATTTTTTTTGAGTTATTGACTATTGTTTTTTGTATTATAGTTTTTTCTATATTTTTGGACTTTTATTAAATTGTTAATATATTATTTTCTAAATTAAGTGTGGCACGATGAGACAATGTAGGTGAGACCTCGCTAGGACACACGTTAACTCTTACGCAATGGGGCACTCATGATGCGCATGTCTCGTCTTTATCCCTAAATTCAACCTCCACTTACTTTAATTTTCTAAATCTAGATGGGTCTTTACAACTATATGCGTGGTCTCTATTTTGAGTATTGTCTTACAAATTTAGATGTCTTCTTTCCAACTTTATGCGTTGTCTCCATTTTCTTAAATTGTCTAAATATCTCTTTTCAACTATATGCGTGTTTGAATTATTTATTGGCTATTGATTCACACTTCAACCTCATTTTTCTTGCTTTTTCTACTTTGGAGACAGCTTTTCCTTAAATTGAATTTTCATTGGTTATTGTTTAAGACTTCAACCTCCTTTTTCTTTTTCTTGCCTTTTCAACTTTGGAAACATCTTTTCCTTAAATTGAATTTTCTTTCAAGTAAAGTAAAGATCTTACGAGTTATTCTCTATCTTATGTGCGCAGCCCCAATTTGAGAAGTGATGTTAAAGATATTATAATTTTACTTATATAAACTTTATAAATTGATGTCATCAATCACAAAAAATAAAAAATAAAACCAAAATTTATTTATTAAAATGTTGAAGCGATAACAATTAAATTCATTGTTACGTCAATTTATAATTTTTTGTATTATAAAATTTATAATAACTGTAGTATTTTAACAACAAGAGAAGCAGCCAAATGCCCAAATTGTGAAGCATGAGTTTGATACACAAGGGCAATTTGTTAGTTGACTATAATAGCATGTTTCATGCATTGGAAAAATCAAAGACTCGTGGGACCTTTAATTTAAACAACAATTAGTAGATAATAATCACTTAAAAATATCTGGTCCTGTAAGTCAATGAGGACTTCGATTTTGGAGAACATTCTGTACTCGAAGCTCATAACATTAGGGGCCATAACTGACAACTAAACCCCTACGGGCCTCGATTTCTAATGATGATACATCTCTCTTACGGAAACAAGGTCATGCGTAATTGCATCATATTAGTAAAAAAAAAAAAATGAGTATCACAAATATATCCGGAGGTAGGAGTAAAAGTTTTTTGGTTTTTATGTTTACTAGTTGGTGTTTTTAATTTGTATAGTACTGGTTATTTTTTTTCTATATAACTATCATTGTTAATCTGTAAAGTATTATTCATGGAAAAAATAACTAGTTATATAATTTTTTTTTGCTTTTGGTTTTTATGTTTAAAGCATATACTAGTATTGTTTTTATTATTAAATTTGTACTATATTGGTATTTTTCAGTTTATACATAATAGAATACTAAACAAGACTCACAAAAAGTGTAAATATATAATGCATTTCAAAAAGGGTATTTTAGGAATTTGACTAAAATATAATGTCATTCCATCACGTTATTATACTATACCAAATTATAGAATACAGATTCAAGATTCTATTTATGTGTTGTTACCAAACTGATGAATAGTAATACTTATTCCATTACAGCTTATTCTATTCCTTGTAATATTAATTTATATTACAATGTAATAATCATTACAGTGTATCAAATGTACCCTTAGGGTTTGTTTGGATAGGAGGAACGAAAAATGGGTGGAAAGAAAATACAAGGGGAAAGAAAAGTGGGAAAAAAACTGAAATGATGAAAAATAAATACAAATTTCATTCGTTTGGTTTAAAAGAAAAATGAAAAGATGAAAAAAGTGAAAGGAAGGGGGCCAAAGAAGCCTTTTGACTTCAATGCCCCTTACATACAACAATTCTTCCCACTTTTCAGAAAAATTTTGTGGGTTTGGGAGGAAAAGTATCGGGCCCCACATAGTTTTATTTTCCCTACATTTTGAACTAAACAAGTATTTTCTTTCTAATTTCTTCCTCCCTATTTTCTTTCCATTTTCACCCAAACAAACATGTGCACACGAGTACTTGAGACCAATTTGAAATAATAAAAATTTCATTCATGTGAATACTAAGAGATATTTTAATACAAGAAAATCTATAGAAAATAACAGAATCCTTATATTGTGTTTATCTCTACTGGTCTGTATACACATGAATAAGTCTTTTTTTTTTTTTTTTTTTTTTACACTCAAAATTCCACTTCACATGAAAATATATTTAGTAGCTATACAAACCTCAAGTTCAACTCATATGAATTATGATATTTTAGTTAATATATACTCATTAAATTATCAAATTGTAACAATTTTAAAACCATATTGTGAACATATATGCAATTGAAATTTTAGAGTTTAACTTGAAAACAATAATAAAATTGGGAGTTTATTATATAATTATCTTTATATTTTATTACTTATACACAAATTTTTTCTGGAGAATAGATTATTACATTAAGAATTTGAGCTTCTTTTACTATTTTTATCACTTTAAAGGTAATAATTTCTTTTTTCACTTTTCATTAAAAAATCTTGCTTATTTATTTATTTCTATTTTCCTTTTTAACATTTAATTGTTTTAATTTTATAGGTTTTGAACCTTTAAAAGAAACTTCTAAAATATATAAAATAAATAATAGTCCATTAGTTATTATATAAATGAAAAAACGAATACTTAAAACAAATCTATGAAAAAAAAAATAATAATAAAAAATAATGGGGAAAAATTCAAATTCTAAGATGGGGGAACTTGGCGAGGGAGGGGAGGGGTGAGAATTGATTGACAAACATATAAGTTTAGAAGTGATTATTCAGTAGTCCAAGACTACAAATAAATGCATAGTCCATCTTTCACATAAATAGTGGGTCCCACCATATGAATGGTGATTCCGACTAATTAAATTCATGGTAGGATCCACCACTCTGTGAGAGGAAGAGCTACGCATTTATTTATAGTTCGAGACTATGAATAATTTTCCTAAGTTTAGTAATTTTTGGTAGTCAGTATGTCATGTATGGCTCCGTCTATGGCAGTATGTCATGTGGAACACTAACAGTGTAACATAGGATTGGCATACTTTGTTACAAAGGTAGACCACAGAAATTGCCCCTACATTTTTTAGAAAAAAATTATATTTGTTAGAGTTTTTAAGGTAACCTTACCATTAATAATTGAGTCACAATATATATTTTTTTTTTCATTAAATCGACATTTTTTTTATTAAAGAAATTAAAGATTACACATTAAAGTGTAACAATTGTTTTAGAAAACATAAAAGGTATACAAATCAATTAATTTTAAATATAATAAATGTCACTTTTATATATCTTAAGTCTTAGCATATACAATGTAATATAAGAGATATAATAAATAATAAAACTATTTTTTTAATGGATCAATAAACGAGAACATGTCCCAAATTTTTAACATAAAAATCACATCACATCATCTTTTCTTCTAATGAAAAAAAAAAAAAAAAATCCAAGCATTTTTATATCCCTAACTCTCTAAATGAAAATAAATAAATAAAATTGAAAAATAAAAATAGTTTTTTCTAATTAAATTTAATTATATATTTTTTAGACATATATGTTTTAAATTTTCAAAAAGTTAATGAGTTATATATAGTAGAAAATTAATATTAAAAAGTAAGAGACATTAATAAAATTGAGTATGTATATATTTATTAAATGCAAAAAGGTTAATAAATAGAATTTATACATAATTTAACATTTTTTATTAATAAAATAGAGAGGTTTGTTACAAATTTCAAAATAGAGAAAGTTTAGGGATATAATATTTGTATCACAACTCTAAAGTGACAAATTGATAGTGGTGAAAAAATGGTGAGTATATATGAAAGTGATGGTTTACTACTTAATTACCATTTTTTATTTCAGAATTATGACAAAAGTTATGACACAGAAATTATGTTTGACTAAGCCTGTGTTTGGATCCTCTATTTTGGGAATACATTCTAGAGAATGCATTCCTACTAGAATGCATTTTCGAGAATGCATTTTCTATAATGCATTTTGCTGAAAATAGTGCGTTTGGTAAAATATTGAAATTATTTATAAGAAGTGATTATGTTGAAAGGAATTGTGTTTGATTGGTATTTTAAAGAATGCATTCTTCCTATTAAATAATATATTATTAGTATACATTATGTAATTAACATTTTTTTTTTTTAAATATCTCAATACAAGGCTAAAAATACATTTACTACTAATACAAAATTAACAATGTAATAAAGAAATAAAGTATTACGTTGTGATTTAAATTAATGTCTACTAATAAAAAAAAATAGGTCATGATTTGTGCACATCTCCTTGCACACATTTTTATAAAATTTGAACAATGTAATAAAAAAATATAGAGAAATGTGTATTGTGTGTGTAATAGAGATATACACAAACCATTTATGATAAAAAAAAAAATATCATAGACATCTTCTAAATAAATTTTCACAATTCTATACTTTGTACCAAACAAAGTGAACATACAAATAAAACCAATTTAGTTTTTTTCCCTTTCAAATTTTTTTTTCTTCTTTCTTTTCCACTCCCCCTTTTTTCCCACCATACACATAAACCCCACTCCCCATGTCTTTTTTCCTTTTTATTTCCTTTTTTCTTTTCCCCACCACTCATGTACTCCCTGCCTTTATTTTTTCTTCTCCCCCACCACACACATACATCCCCCCTCACCTATCTCATTTTTTTTTTCTCTCATTTCCTCCTCACAGTTCACACCCCTCCCCCATTTCTTTTTTTCTTTTTTTTTTCTTTTTTTTTTCTCTTTTATATAACATCCAAACATTACAAACATTACAAATAAAAGAAAAAACATAATGTGACATAAAATCCAAACATTACAAATAAAGTGCTGAAAAAGCACATCATAACAAGTTTACATCAAACAAAGAAAAAAAAAACATTACAAACGATCATTCCAAATCATCCCTGGTTTTTTGATATAAAATGAGAATACTTTTTCAAAGATAAAAGAAAGAAATAGAAAAAAAATAGGGAACACATCAAAAAAAGAGAAAAAGTAGGGAATAAGAGAGAGGAAAGGAAAATAAAAGAAAGAAAGATAAAAATTAAGAAGGGAAAAAAGAGTTGTTCGAGTAAAAACTGTTATAATTAGATCCTATTGACTTTAGCAAAAATTAAAAGTAGAAGGTAGAATCAGAATCCAAAATATTTTGAATTCTGACTTCTACTCTAAAAATGAGAATTTGCAAAATGCATTTTACATTTTTCAAAATCTCAACCAAACATCTTAGATTTTTTGCAGAATGCATTCTATGCATAAAAATCCGTGAAATCACTTTTAAGTAGAGGATCCAAACACAGGCTAAGACTCTTATAATTCAACTTACATTTCAAACTATTTCTAACGGATATATCTAGAATTCAAATAATTTCTCTTCTAACTATTGAATTATATATTGAAAAGTTACAGAAATTATATATCCCTTGCCTTCATAAATTTCCTTTTCAGCCGGCACCGCCTGTATCCGTTGCCCCTAAGCAACTCCAGGAGTAGTTTAAAACTACTCTCTATTTCTATTTGTAGAGTACAAAGTTGATTTAAAGGGTCCAGCAGTCCTCTATATCAACTTTGTATCTCTAAATTTTTTAAAAAGTGTACAGTACCTTTTCACAAATGAAAAGTTACTGTACACTTTGTATCTGTTTTGTATCCGATTAAAAAATGATTTTCTCAACGTGGGACCACCGAGTATAAATCCCCTTATTTTTTCCTTTCCTTTCATTTCACTCGATTTTTTCTCTCTCTTCAACTCTGTGCTCTCTCTTCTCTCTGTGCGTGCTCTCTCTTCTCTTTCGGTTTTCTGTTGAAGCACGAAACGGGGGGCTTGGGTTTGCGGTTGGAAAGTGGTGGTTGACGGCAAGACTGGTTGATTCGGTGGCTTGGGCTTGCCGATCTCGGCGTGGTGGTGGTTGATTCGGTGGCTAGGCTTGCCGATCTCGGCTTGGGTTTGCCGATCTCGGCGTGGTGGTGGTTGATTCGGTGGCTGGGCTTGCCGATCTCGGCTTGGGTTTGTCGATCTCGGCGTGGTGGTGGTTGATTCGGTGGCTGGGCTTGCCGATCTTAGCTTAGGTTTGCCGATCTCGGCGTGGTGAGGTATATCATCACTTCAGGTTGATTTTGTGTCTGTTTGTATGTTGATTTTGTATACTGGTGTTGAGGTTGGTTTCGAGTTGATCTAGGTTTGTTCATCGAGATCTGGGTTGATTCACGATGGTGGTGGTGGTGGCGGCGGCGGCGGTGGGTGAGAAGGATTTGGGTTATGATTGTTGGTTTATACGGGTAATTGTTGGCGGTAAATAATGGTAAATAATAATAAAGATTGAATAAAAAATATAATATTTAAATAGGATAAAAGAATAAAAAATGTATATTTAAATAGAGTAGAGAGTAAATAGAGAATACTGTTAGAGAGTTTGTTTGAACAAATAAATAGAGAGTTACTGAATAGTACAAATATAAAGATAAAATAGAGATAAGTTTAAAGAACTGCTGGAGTTGTTCTAAAAGGCTCTAACCAAAGACGCGGGTCCCTTTCCCCACTTCCCTGAAGCCAAACGCAGGGAACCATCCCATAAAGTCTTGAACATTCAGAAGATTCTCTTTGGGGCCCGCATCTAAAATTAACATTCATGACTTGGAAAAATCACATAAAGTGGATGACTTAGAAAAACATGGGCGGGGCTACATTGAAATGACACTAAAATTCAAAATAAATAAATAAAATTATATAGATATATACATCAAAAAAATTTATAAAAAAATATGCAAGTCAAATTACTAAAATCATGTGTAATGATCTTTTATTTATATATATATATATATATATATATATATATATATATATATATTATTTTATACTTCCAACATATTTTATTTCTCAAATTTTGTCTCTTAATCACTTTCAAGTCTCAACTCACTTTTTATATTCTCTTCGTAACTTCTCTCTCTCATTACGAGTCTAAGACTTTGGCATGTGGGTGAAGTTTACTCTCTTAGTGTCATACATCACTGATTTATATTCAAGTCTTCAAATAAGGTGTTCTTTATTATTATTTTTTGGATATATAATTTATTCATTTGTACGTATTTTCCACGTTATTGGGATTTCTAATTTTAATTTTCAGTTCAAAATTGTTATTTTTGTAGCTATTATTATGGTACAATTTGAAAAAAATTGCTGGTATACATGGTCCAATTTGAAGAAAATTTCTATTTCTAATCTTATCGAAAATGGTAATTTGGGTATATGGTTATTATTTTTAGTGTTTAATAAAGCTGTGGACCTAATATACTTGTATGAATTCTATACACTATTGAAATCTTTTTTTTTTTCTTTTTTTTTTTTTTTTTTTCTTTTTTTTTTTTACATTAGATATAATTTATAAATTTAAATTAATTTTCATTTAAATATTATATATATGTTAGTCTGTTTGCTTGTGAAGCTATTATCGATTCTATCGGTCACAACTGTAACTATGGAAATAACTTTTTCTATAATGAAATTCATAAAGAAATGATTGCGTAACCTAATGGGTGATCAATGGATGGATAATTGTTTGGTTACATATATTGAAAAAGATATATTTGATGTAAAAGTAACGAGGTTATCATGAAAAGTTTCAAAACCACGTTTCAAAAGATATATATAATATTATATATCAATATATATATATATATACCACAGCTTTCTTGAAATTGTACCATAATAAAAACCACAAAATAACAGTTTCGAATTGAAAATTATAAATAGAAATCTTAATTAGAAACTCTAATTACAAAGAAAATACAAATGAATAAATTATATATAAAGAGAGTTGAGACTTGATAGTGAAAAATAGACAATATATGAGAAATGTAATGTGCTGAAAATATTAAATAAAAGACATTTAATCATCACATTTAGTAATATTGACCATACTTTTATTTTTTATCTTTTAGTGGGTCAACTTCCAAAAATAAGATATGGCATAAATATATACAATGTCTTATTCAACTTTTTGCATTTGAACTTGGAATGACCAGTCGGTCTAAAGCCTAGACTGCTTTACAGTTGTACTTGCACCTGCATGTACGTTGATCGCCTGCGGTAAAAGTCCACCTTTTTACTAGGAAAATTAAGACCTACTTTCTTCACTTATTAAAAGTTCAAGAATTATGAGTATTGGTGTATCACAATCCTTTCACATTGAAACTTGATCAATAGAGGAATTTCGACATCCATTATTTCTTTAGCTCACATCATGTTTACCACGAGTCACTTACGTACTGGTCTCAGAAGTTAAGCCTATGTTTGGTCTAGTTTAAAAAACTTATGGTAATAGGAAATGATGAATTTAATCATTTAACTAATTTTCTAACATTAGAGTATTCCCTCTTAATAAATAGGACCTAATACATGAGATCTTTAATTTTTTAAATGGAAGCTATAATGAAAGCATGTCAGTTAACCACCTACTTTGATACAAAATAAGTTATCGATTGTCTCTAAAACTTAAGATGATAAGAAATTGTGAATTTAATCACTTAACCAATATTCTAACAAACAGTTCAATGATACATTCAATTAAATATGCCTTATATTTAACCCTTTGTTTTTGGTTGCTGCATCGCTTAAAGCTTGCATGAAGCATCACATTTTCATCCACTAAAAAAGCCATTTGTGTCCAACATGAATTAAAGAAAGTGCGTACTCTTTCTCATGTTTCATAGCCTCAGGTTTTTTAAGCAGAATTCATGATTTGATAATCTAATTACCTATTCATAAACTTGCAGGTACCGAAAGAATAACTCAACTTAAAAGAACTGGAATCTAATTAGGAAGATAACAGCACTTGTTTCCTCTAATCATTAGGAAGTTGAGCTTAACAAGCCCAAAAGGTACATATGCAAAACAAATACATTCCTGCATTATAGCAGCAACAGTAACATTTGCCTGCATGATCACTTTTTCATATCGATATTAAGGTGGCTGTTTGTAACTAGAGATAATAATACAAACATTACTTTGATATTTTACAATTAATCACTAGCACAATTGTTAATTATAAAAAAAGGACTATACAGTGCAGAAACTTGCATTAATTCTTTGGCAATTCCTGCATCACTTGGTCGAACAAGTCTATGCCATCATCATAGTATGAAACATATGGTGATATTGGAAACTCATATGGGATATACATATCATCTGCTACAAATGGTTCACTCCAAAAGTCTCCGCATGTTTCAAATGAAGAAGCAAGACGTCTGTCTTCTTCAATCCAATTTATGCCAGTGACAGGTGAATGATCACTGCCTAAAGAAGAGAATTTGGGAGAAGATACTTCTGGGGACAACGGAGAGCTCTCTAAGATTTGGTGAGAGGAAGCACTGGCATGAACACTTTCAATTTCTGATTCTCTTTTTCGCTTGCCTTTGCGTTTCAAAGCTTCACTAAATTTCTCCTTCACCTCAGATGTTTTTGGATTTTGTTTTATATGCTTCTTTAGGTGCGTGTGCCAATGGTTCTTTATCTCATTGTCAGTTCGTCCAGGTAAATTTCTAGCAATCATAGACCATCTGAAAGGAAAAATTTTCACGTTAACTGTAGAAGCTTTATGAAGGAGAGAAAGAAAAAACAAACGAACAATGGAAACTATATATCCTGACACATAAAATACCAATGAAAACTTGGAAGAAAACATACTATTGTTTAATGTTGATTTCATAATGTAAAAAATTCATTTTGAAGAAGTTTCAGAAAAGTAAAATGTTTTTATACTTGTTTCCAACTTCTTCATGCAATTTTTTGATTAAACCCTCTTCTTCTTTGGTGAAGTTTCCACGTTTTACACCTGGCTGGAGGTAGTTCACCCATCGCAGCCTGCAGCTCTTGCCACACCTTGATAAACCTGTTCAAAAATGCTACCAAAGTTAATTTCCCACTACATCATAGTATTGTTACACCATACTATTTTCACTTCTTGTCTCTCTCATACATTTATGCTTGCCAAAACCAAATAACTAAAAGTTAGATTACAGAATTAAAGTAAGAAAGACATACATAATGATTCTTCTTTGTATACGCATGAAGAGAAATTTTGTTACATGAAAGAGTGAGAACCAAAATGCAGGAAAATAATGTTTTTCCTTAATATATATATTTTTTTGTTGTAGATGAAAATCCTATAACGTGTCTCTTTTGATCTTCCAATTTAGTCAAATGAGATCCTAAAAAGGCTTGTCAAATTCATATTCAACGAAAACCAATTGACTCATCCATGCTTAAAAATGATATACTTTTATACCAGCGAGCCTGGGAAGTTTGCACCAGTTTGAGTAGCCATAACTCTGAATAAAACAAGTTAGCTTATAATCTTCTTCAGAAGTCCATGCACCTTTCTTCAGTCCATTTTTGTCATAGAAGGGACCTCTCACCATGTTCTCTCTCTCTCTCAAACTCACTCTCTTTCTCTAGGTGGTCTTGTGGCTCAAAATAATTAACACCATAGTATATATGTATGCTAGCTAGCTATTCGAGAATAGAATCCTCTTTTTTTGAAGTCCTTTTTATATTGTCTATTCACAGTTAAAGATTTTATTTTCTTGTAAATCTTTATATTTGTAAAAATTTATTTTATATCATGAAATGGACCAATTTCCAATGTAGAAGATCATTTTTTACTTTTCCCAGGTTATAATAGTGGATCAAACTATCGCAAAACATTTTATGAGGACAATAGGGCCCTAATGAATTTGCAATGATGATGGCATTAAAGACAAAATAATACGAAATAATTGGACAAGGAGCTAGACTTCGTTAAAGTGACACAAGACCTGGAAAAACATTTTTTGGGCAATTACTAGGTGATTTCCATTACTCTGTGGTCATCCTTAGGATTACACCATCATTGCCTTTTATTTTTGAAAAAACAAGATAATGCCTAAGAGCTTTTCTTGGCGTCAATATTGGGAGATACCTGGAAAACATGGGGTGAATATACTTGGTATATTCCACCACTATTATTTGTGACTGCTGCATCTATGGCTGTCTTATTTTTGTTGAATATAAGCATGGAATGTAAAGTTAAAGTTGTTCTTTGAACCTTGACGGAATTGTAAGGAGAAAGACAAAATCTAAGAATAAAAAATGTTAGAATATAAGCCCAATGGGTCTTAGGCCCAATACATTGTCTTGTATAGCACTCTTTTTACTTGTGCATTACTCTTACTTCTGCCTATATAAAGGCCCTCTCTTGTACTATATTACTTAGTTAATACAATACACAGACTTTCAGTCTTTAACATGGTATCAGAGCAAAGGCTCTAATATTGTGCAGTTCTAGTCCTTCCAGGCGTTCTTCCGCTGCCTCAGCTGTCTCTGGCACTGCCCAGCCGCCACCATCAGAAATTCGGTTGCCTACGCTGCCAAGAAGCTGATTCATCGCCGAACAGACTTACTGCCACCCTCGGTTCTCTCGCTACAGGACTCCGATCACGACACCTCTGCAGCCGTTGGAAAGATCTCGAGAAGCTCGACCCAACCGCGCAAGAATCAACCCCATACGACGTCGAAGGCGCCGCCACACGCCGCTCAAAGTTCCGGCGCCGTCAAGACCCTTCTTCACTGCCACATCAGCCCTAGGTGACACGTCAGCCCTAGTGCCACGTCAGCAAGTGCCACGTCAGCCCTAGTTGACCGTTGACTGTTGACTTTTTCTGGAGTTGACTTTTTGCAACCCAGGTGCTTCCTATCTAGTTTTTCGCGCTGATTTCATTTTTGTGGTTTGTTTTTGCAATTGAGGTTTCATTATGACTCAAAGTGAAATTTCTAAGCCTATTCATAGGTGATCCAATCAGAAGAATTATCATCTTATTTGTACCTTTTGCAAGCATCGCATCGTGGTCACACTATTGATCAATGTAACATGCGTGCCCGGCATTCTTCAGCGCTCTGTAGCCTTGACTGCCTCTGAGTCTGTACCATCAGCCGATGCTGCATCTTTTGATCCTGTCTCATTGACTACACCTACTTACAGCATAGCAGATCTGCAAGCTCTCTTCAAGTCAGGTTCAAGTTCCGTCTTCCAGTGCATCCAATCCTGCTCTTTCTGTGACACCAGGTATCTCTTCTGAATGGTTTCTTAGATTCTGCCTGCTGCAATCACATGACAGACAATCCTCACCTCACAAGTGCCCACACTCCTCCTGTCTTACCTACTATTACCACTGCTGATGGCTCTGCCATGACTGTTAGTCATGTTGGCTCCATCTCTACCCCCAACTTATCTGTCTCTGATGTCTTCTGTGTTCCTAAACTGCATCTTAATCTTTTATCTGTTGGTCAACTAACCGAACTTGGTTTAAACCTGTTCTTTTCTTCTCGTGGTTGTCTTGTGCAGGATTCTCGGACGGGGCAGATCGTTGGGACCGCGCGTAAGGTTGGACGGTTGTTTGAGCTTACTTCCCTTCACTTTCCATCTTCATCAGTCTCCGCACCTGTTATTGCTGCCTTCTGCCTCCATCGAGTTGTGGCACTCTCGTTTAGGTCATGTTTCCCTTCCTCGTATTCAAACCTTAGTATCTAGGGGTCTATTAGGTTCAGTTTCTTCTAGTCCATTTGATTGTATGCCATGTCAGCTCGGCAAACAACCTGCCTTACCTTTTAATAATAGTGAGTCTATTGCTTCTGCAACTTTTGATCTTATTCATTCAGATGTATGGGGGCCCTCTCCTGTTCCCACAGTGGGGGGGTCAAGATATTTTGTTATTTTTGTTCGATGATTTTTCTCGTTACACTTGGATTTATTTAATGAAAAATCGTTCTGAAGTTCTTACCATATATCGTGATTTTGCTAAAATGGTTCAGACTCAGTATTCTAAAGCTATTAAGGTATTTCGCTCTGACAATGCACGAGAATATAGACAAACTGATTTTTCTACTATTCTTAAACACTATGGAACCATTTTTCATACTTCGTGTGCTGGCACCTCACAACAAAATGGACGAGCTGAACGAAAACTCCGTCACATCCTAGATACTGTTAGGGCTCTCACCAATGCCGCCTCCACTCCTGTCTCATTCTGGGGTGAAGCTGCTCTCACTGCAGTATACACCATCAACCGCTGTCCTTCACCTGTCGTTCAAAACACAACACCATATGAACGGTTATTTGGCACAGCTCCAAACTATAGTCTACTCAAGGTTTTTGGTTGTGTCTGTTTTGTTCTTCTTCAACCACATGAGCGCACCAAACTTCAACCCCGCTCTCAACTATGTTGTTTTCTTGGCTATGGCCTTGAAGAAAAGGGGTACCGGTGTTATGATCCAGTCGCCAAAGCGTCTTCGAGTCTCTCGACATGTGGTATTCTGGGAACATAAGATGTTCTATTCCTTACCTTCATTTTCTGCAGGTAATGATGATTCTCAGGCTGATCCTCTACCAAATCTCTTCCCTGAGATTCCTTCCCCTTCTGCTGAGTCAGTTAATCCCATCTCCGACGAGTCTCCCTCTGCTGATCCCTCCTTCTGATGTGTCTCCTACAAGCCGATCCTACCTTCAACGAGTCTCCTCTCTCTGCCCCTGCTGCGAATCCTGTCAGCACTACTGCACCTGAGCCTCGTCGCTCTCATCGGGTAAGTACTCTTCCCTCTCATCTTCGTGACTTTCACTGCTTTTCTGCCTTTGCCACCTTACATGAACCTCACACCTTTCGTGAGGCTTCCTCTGACCCTTTATGGCAGCAAGCTATGAAAGAAGAATTGGATGCATTGCTTAAGACAGGTACTTGGGATCTGGTTGATTTGCCAGCTGGTAAATCTGCTATTGGTTGTAAGTGGGTGTACAAAGATCAAGACACGATCAGATGGTACTGTTGATCGCTACAAGGCTCGTCTCGTTGCCAAGGGATTCACTCAGGAGTATGGTATTGACTATGAGGAGACATTTGCCCCTGTGGCTCGCCTCTCCTCTGTTCGTACACTTATCGCAGTTTCTGCTTCCCGACATTGGCCACTTTTTCAGATGGATGTGAAGAATGCCTTTCTTAATGGAGAACTAACTGAGGAAGTCTACATGCAGCTCCCTCCTGGTTTCTCCCAACCTCCAGGCTTTTCTCACAAAGTGTGTCGCTTACGTCGGGCACTATATGGTCTAAAGCAAGCTCCACGAGCTTGGTTTGCCAAGTTCAGCTCCACCATTTCTCAGCATGGTTTTTCAGCTAGTTCATATGATTCAGCTCTGTTCTTCCGACGCTCAGATCATGGTATTACCCTTCTCTTGTTGTATGTAGATGACATGATTATTACTGGTGATGATGTGCAGGGCATCCAGGATCTTAAGCGCTTCCTTGGTCAGCACTTTGAGATGAAGGATCTGGGTCCCCTCAGTTATTTTCTTGGTCTTGAAGTCTCTTCATCCTCTGATGGTTACTATCTCACTCAAGCCAAGTACACATCTGATCTTATCTCTCGAGCTGGAATCACGGACAGCAAGATAGTTGACACACCCATCGAATACAACAATCGCCTGAATACTCATGATGGAGAACCACTTCCTGATGCTACCCTTCTACAGACAGCTAGTTGGGAGTCTTGTTTACCTCACTGTGACTCGACCGGACATCTCCTATGCTGTTCACATTGTTAGCCAGTTCATGGCTGCACCGCGGTCTCTCCATTATGCTGCTGTACTTCCGGATTCTTCGGTATTTGAAAGGCACCTTGTTTCATGGTCTTCACTTCTCATCTCAGTCGTCGCTCACTCTTCAAGGCTTATTCTGATGCCGACTGGGCAGGGGACCCTACTGACCGTCGTTCCACTACAGGGTATTGTTTTCTTCTTGGTGACTCCCTCATCTCTTGGCGAAGCAAGAAACAATCTGTTGTTGCTCGTTCTAGTACTGAGGCAGAATATCGAGCCACTTGCTGACACCACTGCTGAGCTCCTTTGGTTACGTTGGTTTCTCCAGGACCTAGGCATTGATTGTTCTACTGCCATTCCGATCCATTGTGACAATCGAAGTGCCATCCAAATTGCCCACAATGACGTCTTCCATGAGCGTACCAAGCATATTGAGATCGACTGTCACTTTGTTCGTCATCACTTATTACAGGGTACTTTGCAGCTCCGTTCAGTGTCTTCTCAAGACTAGTTAGCCGACATATTCACCAAACCTATGCCTCCAGGCCGTTTCCGTGATCTTATTTCCAAACTCAAGTTGGTGTCTCTTCACCCAACATGAGTTTGAGGGGGGATGTTAGAATATAAGCCCAATGGGTCTTAGGCCCAATACATTGTCTTGTATAGCACTCTTTTTACTTGTGCATTACTCTTACTTCTGCCTATATAAAGGCTCTCTCTTGTACTATATTACTTAGTTAATACAATACACAGACTTTCAGTCTTTAACAATAAGCATGGAATGTAAAGTTGTTCTTTGAACCTTGACGGAATTGTAAGGAGAAAGACAAAATCTAAGAATAAAAAACACAACAAAATGCGCTTTTCTTAGAGTCCCTGTTGAGTCAAGTTTCAATGCATGTTAGCAAAGAGAAGCTTTGACTATATATACACGCGCGGTCTCACTCTATCTCTACTTTTATTTTCATTTTGTTAATTATTTTTGTGGAAATTTATAAACTAATAATAATCTAAAGGAAATAATAATTAAGAGAAATATAAAAGAGAGAGAAGATATTGAAGGGCTACATTGTGATTATATTGATAGAGCAATATTGTAAGAATATTGTGATGATTTCTCAGTGGTTACAATAGAATGATATGACCTTTACATAAACTACAGAATGAATGAGACATATTCACGCATAAATCAAGGAAATATGTTTCCTTGATTTATGACCTTAATTGATCATGCTCATTAAATCACATATAAATCCCTATATTTATTACCTTGATTCATGCTCACTAAGGGCTCATTTGACCTCGCGATATTGCGGGACAAACGAGCGTTTTTCAATTCGCCTCACGATTTCAAAGCGTTTGGGTAAGTGTTATTTGAAAAATTGCGATCTTAAAAACGTAGAATTTCACGTTTTGAAACCTTAGGCCTGAGGTGCTTTATCTAAATCGCACAATTTTAACCCAAAATCACGTTCCACACCACAGTTTTTTTACTTTCACAATACCTGAATTACCCTCAAAATTTTGCTTATCTATGTCCTCTGTTCTCTTCGTGCCACTGCTCCTTCGTTGTGCATCCTTGTTGTTCTTTACTGCGTTGTGACTTGTAGAGAATGGTTGTGGTGATGGATGCGTTGAAGATGAGAAAGAAGAAGAGTGGGTTGGGTTGGGTTGTTGCGGCAGTTCTTAGATCTGGGTTAATAATACTATGACTCTCACAGATGCTTGATAATTGAATATGAGTTTGATAATTTTTCTGGAAGAGTGGGAGAAGTTTCTGTTCAATGAAAATTAGAAATTAATGGGGAAGATTCTGGATGATGTGAGAAGTTTCTGTTCAATGAAAATAAGAAAAAGAAGAAAAGTAGAGTGAGGTGGGGGAGTGGGGAAGGTTCTGGATGATGGGACCGAATAGAAAAGAAAAAATCAAGTGGTGGTGAGGAGTACACGTAGTGTAGTGGAGGTAAGAGAAATTAAAAAAAAAAAATATATATATATATATATATATATATATATATATATATATATATAATATATATATATATATATATATATAATAATTGGCAATATTATTAAAGAAGAGAAACTAAGGGAGCAAGGGGGAGAACGCATGGTACTATGGAGCTCAAATCATTCCGTGATGCTGTTGATTTTGCAAGTGACTTGGGGTTATTTTCAGTAGTTTTCGAACATGAATTCTCCTGGTTGCATCGAGAACTCATGAATGATGTTCCTTCAAACTCAGCGTGGGGCCATGTTGTTGAAGATGTGAGACTTTTACTGAATGGATTTAATTCATGGAAAAGTAGTTACTGTATCCCACTAGTTAACAAACCTGCACGGGCTCTAGCTAGGCATGCACGAAATTGTGACGAAACAGTGATTTGGATGGAGGACTTTCCTTCTATCATTGAATCCCTCTTATATAGGGACATTCATACTATGTAATTATCTTTTATATAGGGACATTCATACTGTGTAATTATCTTTTGCCTTTGTGCTTAATAAAATTGCCATCTTTTATTCAAAAAAAAAAAGGGAGCAGCGGGGAGAACCCAAACCCCAGTCCCTGTTACAAACCTCAGCAACACACTGAGGACCATTTAACAAATCAAAAGATCCCCGCACACTGAGGACTATTTTCTTATGTATTGGTTGGAATTTTTTGGGTTTAAGATATTAATTCATATGGATATTATTTTTTGATGAAACATATGGATATTATTGGTTGTGAACATTTTTAATGCATTTTTTTAATTTATTTAATGTATTGATGTGTATGACTTTATAACTAACTTCATTATAATTTTATTGTAACACTTTGAAATTTTGATTGCATTTTTTTTTATAAAAAAAAATGGTAAGGTAACCTTAACAGTATAGTTAAGTCATTTTTAGTCATTTGTACCAAAAATAGCAGTTTTAAACTAAAATTATCCAAACGCTCAATTAACAGAAACCACACTTTTTCACAATTTTACCAAACGCTTAAATGTGATTTTCAAAATAGTGATTCCAAAATGCTCATTTTGAAATTGCTATTTTTAAAAACGCTATTTTTCAAACAGCTCTCCCAAACGAACCCTAAATCACATATGAATCCCTTGATTCATGCTATAATCTTTAACAATTTTGTTAACAAAAAGTAGAGTAGGAGAAAGTTACCTCTCTTTCTTCTTGTGTAGATGCTTGTTGCAGGTGCATTAGGAACGAGGTACAGTTTCCAAAGTAAATAAAGTGGAGGAGGTAGAATTAGTGAAGATTGGATTTTTCCTCGTACAAAATTAAGGGTTCGGGCCCAAGAGGTAAGATGCCCGGATTGGGCCTTAATGGTATGGTCGGTCAGAATTTTTCCTCCTATTACAACCATATCCCAGTAAGTTTGGGCCACGATAACGTGAGAGATGAGTCAGAGATGAAGGGGGTCATTCGTATATTTAAATTAATATATTACCTTGTACGAATAACCAAAGAGAAAACTCTATAATTGGTCCTACATTGGAAAGTGTGGAATGCATATAAAAAGGTTTGTGTAATATAAGTGAAAAAGACAAATAATAGAGGGGATCTTTTTTGGGATTATCATGAAGTGTCTTTCTACTATTAAGAAATTAGTTATAGAGTGTTTTTGTCCCCTTACATAGAGCTTGTGGCCATTTTACGTTTTTTTGTTTTTTTTGTTTTTGGGTGCGATTTTGTTATTGGTTTAAATGCTTTGACATTATATGGATATTTGGCCAAGCTTAATCTAGAAGACCGTAAGTCAAGTAAAATGGGGTGCCTAATACATTCCAATTTTATAACCAAGCCCTCAAGCCTAGATTGATGGTTTGTATGTTAAGTGCTTAACAAACAAAAGATGTGTTTTTAGATTGTAACTAGGATATTCATTTCAATTTAATTGTTCTAGACATGTAACTAGGAAAGTCTCTATGTGTATTTATCTTTTCACAATTTTCTTTTGTAATTGTACAAATTCAAAATGAAATAAAGATGATGTACGTTTTCTTAGAATTTCTTATTTTGCCTAATAATTAAAATAAGTGGCGACTCTATGATTAATACATAGGAGGATCGGACGAAGAATCAAACTGAAGAAAAAGACTCACCCATTCTGTGACTTTTGTGGTCACCCTCACTGAACAAACTTGAATTTGAACTACGATTAACATGTAAATCAACCTCTAATCTAAAGCGTTGGTCCATTATCGGTTGGGTCACATTTTGAGGGTCATTTGAACTTTACCTTCGCAAAAATGTTAAAAAATTAAAAAATTACTTTTTGATTGACGATTGAGCTAAAAAGTTGCGTTTACAACTTTCAAAAAAAGTATTGTTGGTAAGTATTGCACCCAATCTAGACCCCTAAAATAACTCAAACTTGGGACACAACATCCTGTCCGACCATTACCCAAGTATTGTCCTGTACAGATTTCACTATCTCAAACAAGAAATGTATTGGGGAGGGGATGAAATTTTTGCCCCCGGTAACGAGGCAGCAAGATAGGGACAGGATTTACCCACCCATCCGAATTATATTTTTTAAAATACCCTTATAAAAATAAGTAAGTTCAAAATTATTAAATATATTATTTGCTAAAGATTTTTTTTGAGTTATTGACTATTGTTTTTTGTATTATAGTTTTTTCTATATTTTTGGACTTTTATTAAATTGTTAATATATTATTTTCTAAATTAAGTGTGGCACGATGAGACAATGTAGGTGAGACCTCGCTAGGACACACGTTAACTCTTACGCAATGGGGCACTCATCAAGCATAGTAAAGATCTTATGAGTTATTCTCTATCTTATGTGCGCAGCCCCAATTTGAGAAGTGATGTTAAAGATATTATAATTTTACTTATATAAACTTTATAAATTGATGTCATCAATCACAAAAAAATAAAAAATAAAACCAAAATTTATTTATTAAAATGTTGAAGCGTTAACAATTAAATTCATTGTTACGTCAATTTAAAATTTTTTGTATTATAAAATTTATAATAACTGTAGTATTTTAACAACAAGAGAAGCAGCCAAATGCCCAAATTGTGAAGCACACAAGGGCAATTTGTTAGTTGACTATAATAGCATGTTTCATGCATTGGAAAAATCAAAGTCTCGTGGGCCCTTTAATTTAAACAGCAATTAGTAGATAATAATCACTTAAAAATACCTGGTCCTGTAAGTCAATGAGGATTTCGATTTTGGAGAACATTCTGTACTCGAAGCTCATAACATTAGGGGCCATAACTGACAACTAAACCCCTACGAGTCTCCATTTCTGATGTTGATACATCTCTCTTACAGTCTTACGGAAACAAGGTCATGCGTAATTGCATCATATTAGGGATAAAAAAAAATAAAATAAAATTAGAAAATGAGTATCACAAATATATCCGGAGGTAGGAATAAAAGTCTTTTGTCTCACTCTTAGGGCTCGTGTGGTACGCTGTAATAGACACCGTAATGTAATAGCTATTACATAGGAATAGCTATTCAGTTGTTTGGTTATGTTTTTATTACAATGAATAGTCATTCCTTAGTAAGAGTTATTCCTTAAAATAAAGAATAACTATTCCTCCAAAAAATGAGTATAATGGTTATTCATTTACTTTACGTAATAATTATAAAATATATATATCCAAAAGACCCAATCAAAACATACACTTCTACTTCTATCTCACCTCTTTCTCTCTCTTGCTCTTCATCTTCCTCATCAGGTTTTTCTCTCTCTCTCTCTCTCTTGCTCTTCATCTTCCTCATCAGGTCTCTCTCTCTCTCTCTCTCTCTCTCTCTCTCTCCTCTTTCTCTCTTAGGCCGTCGAAGTCATCTTCTTTTAGTTGGCCGTGGAAATACTCTCTGTCTCATCTTTCTCTCTATGGCCATGGATGTCCTCTCTCTCTCTCTCTTCGTCTAGCTGGTATTTCTAATCTGTACAGTATTGATTTTTTTTTTCCTAAGGTTTTCAATCTGTACAGTACTGGTTATTTTTTTGGGGGAACTTGGCGAGGGTGGGGAGGGGGGAGAATTGATTGACAAACATATAAGTTTAAGAGTAATTATTCAGTAGTCCAAAACTACAAATAAATGCATAGTCCATCTTTCACAGAAATGGTGGGTCCCATCATATGAATGGTGATTCCCACTAATTAAATTTATGGTAGGACCCACCACTCTATGAGAGGGGAAACTACGCATTTTTTTTGTAGTCCGAGACTATGAATAATTTTCCTAAGTTTAGTAATTTTTGGTAGGGCAGTATGTCATATATGGGTCCATCTATGGCAATATGTCATGTGGAACACTAACAGTATAACATAGGATTGACATACTTTGTTACAAAGGTAGACCACAGAAATTGCCCCTATGTTCTTTAGAAAAAAATTATATTTGTTAGAGTTTTTAAGGTAACCTTACCATTAATAATTGAGTCACAATATATTTTTTTTTTTCATTAAATCGACATTTTTTATTAAAGAAATTAAAGATTACACATTAAAGTGTAACAATTGTTTTAGAAAACATAAAAGGTATACAAATCAATTAATTTTAAATATAATAAATGTCACTTTTATATATCTTAAGTCTTAGCATATACAATGTAATATAAGAGATATAATAAATAATAAAACTATTTTTTTAATGGATCAATAAACGAGAACATGTCCCAAATTTTTAACATAAAAATCACATCACATCATCTTTTCTTCTAATGAAAAAAAAAAAAAAAAAAATAAAAATCCAAGCATTTTTATATCCCTAACTCTCTAAATGAAAATAAATAAATAAAATTGAAAAATAAAAATAGTTTTTTCTAATTAAATTTAATTATATATTTTTTAGACATATATGTTTTAAATTTTCAAAAAGTTAATGAGTTATATATAGTAGAAAATTAATATTAAAAAGTAAGAGACATTAATAAAATTGAGTATGTATATATTTATTAAATGCAAAAAGGTTAATAAATAGAATTTATACATAATTTACATTTTTTATTAATAAAATAGAGAGGTTTGTTACAAATTTCAAAATAAAAATAAAAAATAAAAAGTTTAGAGATATAATATTTGTATCACAACTCTAAAGTGACAAATTGATAGTGGTGAAAAAATGGTGGGTATATATGAAAGTGATGGTTTACTACTTAATTACCATTTTTTATTTCAGAATTATGACAAAAGTTATGACACAGAAATTATGTTTGACTAAGACTCTTATAATTCAACTTACATTTCAAACTATTTCTAACGGATATATCTAGAATTCAAATAATTTCTCTTCTAACTATTGAATTATATATTGAGAAGTTACAGAAATTATATATCCCTTGCCTTCATAAATTTCCTTTTCAGCCGGCACCGCCTGTATCGGTGTATCCGTCACCCCTAAAAGACTATAACCAAAGACGCGGGTCCCTTTCCCCCCTTCCTTGAAGCCAAACGCAGGGAACCATCCCATAAAGTCTTGAACATTCAGAAGATTCTCTTTGGGGCCCGCATCTAAAATTAACATTCATGACTTGGAAAAATCACATAAAGTGGCATGACTTAGAAAAAC
>OU015762.1:39466334-39580632 GCA_907173295.1 Fagus sylvatica
ATGAGTGTGGTGGGATTTGATATTGGAAATGAGAATTGTGTTATCGCGGTTGCAAAGCAAGGTGGAATTGATGTTTTGTTGAATGATGAGTCGAAGCGTGAAACGCCAGCGGTGGTGTCGTTTGGTGGGAAGCAGAGGTTCATGGGTTTGATAGGAGCTGCTAGCGCGACAATGAAATAGAATTAAATTCAACTTCGTGATTCATCAAACAATACAACACTTGGATCAATACAACACTTAGGTTGAATTTAAATAGAAAAAACCATAACTCAGTTTTCTTCCTATTCAAAAATAAAAACAACATATTTGTTTGTGTGAAGTGGGAGGAGGCAGCAAGGCAGTCAGCGGTTCCTATTCAAAAATAAAAACAACATATTTGTTTGTGTGAAGTAGGAAGAGGCAGCAAGGCAGTCAGCGGTTCAGAGCACAATTCTTGCTAGGGTCCACAAATTGAACATCGGCATTGTGTTCCCATTCTCCTGGTGTCATCTCTTTACTCTCTACGTGATTGTCAAGAACCAAAATTTCATTATGTTCTGTAAGTATGTCACGTACACTCTCAATCTTTAATTAATTCACTTTTCTTTTGTTTGTTTTTGTTGATAATCTTACACTGCCTTTGTTTTTGTTTTTTTTTTTTTTTTTTTTTTTTTTTGTTGATAATCTTAAACTGCCCTTTCTTCTTTTTTTTTTTTTTTTTTTTTTTTTTTTTTTTTTTTTTTTTTTTTTTTTTTTTTTTTTAAGTTTTTGTTGATGATAAAGATAAAACTTTTAATTCATTGCCATCTTTTTTTTCTTTTTTTGCTTTTTTGATAATCTTAAATGCCTTTTTTTTTTTTATTGATGATAAAGATAACACTTTTTTTGTTAAAAAAAAAAGAAGACATTTTTTGTTTTTAAAAATTAAATACTAGTCAAAACTTAAAGCACTATTTACAAGTTTTGTTTGGCTCTTCTGTTTGCAAGCTTTTTAAAGTAGAAAAATAAAAAATTATTTTCCTAACTTTCTTTTAATAGCGGTTTTGTTTTATAATGTTAACAGGAAGGATGCAATGATGGATAAACCAATATTGGATGATCGTAAAAAAAAATTCAGGGGATTGACCATTCATAAAAATGGTGCAATTAGTAATAGCAAGGTATGTGTTAAAAGTACCCACATGTCTTCTTTAAATGAATGCCTTGAAACTAGAAGACATTAAAACTTTCATTAAATTAAAAAAACCTTAGTAGAATGTTTTTGTGGTCTTACACTTATTTGAACATGGCTTAGATTGATGACACCGATCTTTGGGAGATGTGGAAGACCAACCAGTCAATATCGAACTTAGGATCTATTGATAACAAGGTACATGTCTTAATGTTATGTTCGATTATCATCATTTTTCGATTATAATATTATTCGAATTGGAATAACAATTGTCATCTATATGGATTAGGTTGTGAAATTACGAATATATTCCCTCGGTTGGGGATGTACTGTTCAAACTGACAAGATTCACCTATGGAGATTAGTGAAACGAGTCTTGATCTCACAATTATATGAAAGGTGTGTTACTTCATCATTTTGGATTGGGTATTAGCTAATACGTTATCCAAACATTTACAAACTATTTTGTTCTTCTTCAATTGACAGCTTCAAACGTCCATGAGAATAAAGACAGGAAAAAAAAAGGATTAAACGATATGGTGATAACACAGGTATTGAATTATTACTAATCTATTTTTACATGTACTTTCATGAGACAATTATTTTAAAATTTAGATGCTAAATGGCAGTTCTTAAAGTCCCAAGCTGACATAGACCATTTAATGTACAAAGAGTTATGCAAAATCGTCACAAGGTATGTATTTATAAATTCTACATCAATCATATTTTTCATCTGTATGTTACCAATAGAAAAATATATGTTTTTGAAGTTCCAATAATACAAAACTAATATATTTTAAATTTTGAATTCAGGTTAATGGCAAATGCAGCTGGAAAACAATTAATGGCTAACTAAAGATATTGATACTTCAACTTCTTCCTACTAACCTATATTTGTATTTTCATATAAACTTTTTCTATGTGTTTAATGTAGTTAATCATTATACATTTGACTTGATGTAATTTTTTTCAGATATATTTCAATGGTTTAAATAATAGTAATTTATATACATAATATAATACATTAAATTTCATTATAAATTTAGCTACTACAGTTACAAATTAACATATTTTACTGTTTTTCTTATTCATATTAAATAAGTGTATCTCGCGCATTGCGCGGGTCATTCGCTAATTATTTTTAACAGATATATCTAGAATTCAAATAATTTCTCTTCTAACTATTGAATTATATATCGAGAAGTTACAAATCAGGACAGCCTATATCCCTTGCCTTCATAAATTTCCTTTTCAGCCGGCACCGCCAGTATCCGTCGCCCCTAAAAGGCTATAACCAAAGACGCAGGTCCCTTTCCCCCTTTCCCTGAAGCCAAATGCAGGGAACCATCCCATAAAGTCTTGAACATTCAGAAGATTCTCTTTGGGGCCCGCATCTAAAATTAACATTCATGACTTGGAAAAATCACATAAAGTGGCATGACTTAGAAAGACATGGGCGGGGCTACATTGAAATGACACTAAAATTCAAAATAAATAAATAAAATTATATAGATATATACATCAAAAAAATTTATAAAAAAATACGCAGTCAAATTACTAAAATCATGTATGATCTTTATATATATATATATATATATATATATATATATATATATATATATATATATATTATATATTTATTTTATACTTCCAACACATTTTATTTCTCAAATTTTGTCTCTTAATCACTTTCAAGTCTCAACTCACTTTTTCTATTCTCTTTGTAACTTCTCTCTCTCATTACGAGTCTAAGACTTTGGCATGTGGGTGAAGTTTACTCTCTTAGTGTCATACATCACTGATTTATATTCAAGTCTTCAAATAAGATGTTCTTTATTATTATTTTTTGGATATATAATTTATTCATTTGTACGTATTTTCCACGTTATTGGGATTTCTAATTTTAATTTTCAGTTCAAAATTGTTATTTTTGTAGCTATTATTATGGTACAATTTGAAAAAAAATTGTGGTATACATGGTCCAATTTGAAGAAAATTTCTATTTCTAATCTTATCGAAAATGGTAATTTGGGTATATGGTTATTTTTTTTAGTGTTTAATAAAGCTGTGGACCTGATATACTTGTATGAATTCTATACAATATTGAAATCTTTTTTTTTTTCTTTTTTTTTTTTACATTAGATATAATTTATAAATTTAAATTAATTTTCATTTAAATATTATATATATGTTAGTCTATGTTTGCTTGTGAAGCTATTATCGATTCTACAGGTCACAACTGTCAACTGTGGAAATAGCTTTTTCTATAATGAAATTCATAAAGAAATGATTGCGTAACCTAATGGGTGATCAATGGATGGATAATTGTTTGGTTACATATATTGAAAAAGATATATTTGATGTAAAAGTAATGAGGTTATCATGAAAAGTTTCAAAACAACGTTTCAAAGATATATATATATATATATATATATATATATATACAGCTTTCTTGAAATTGTACCATAATAAAAACCACAAAATAACAGTTTCAAATTGAAAATTATAATTAGAAATCTTAATTAGAAACTCTAATTACAAAGAAAATAAAAATGAATAAATTATACATAAAAAGAGTTGAGACTTGATAATGAAAAAGAGACAATATATGAGAAATGTAATATGCTGAAAATATTAAATAAAAGACATTTAATCATCACATTTAGTAATATTGACCATACTTTTATTTTTTATCTTTTAGTGGGTCAACTTCCAAAAATAAGATATGGCATAAATATATACAATGTCTTATTCAACTTTTTGCATTTGAACTTGGAATGACCAGTCGGTCTAAAGCCTAGACTGCTTTACAGTTGTACTTGCACCTGCATGTACGTTGATCGCCTGCGGTAAAAGTCCACCTTTTTACTAGGAAAATTAAGACCTACTTTCTTCACTTATTAAAAGTTCAAGAATTATGAGTATTGGTGTATCACAATCCTTTCACATTGAAACTTGATCAATAGAGGAATTTCGACATCCATTATTTCTTTAGCTCACATCATGTTTACCACGAGTCACTTACGTACTGGTCTCAGAAGTTAAGCCTATGTTTGGTCTAGTTTAAAAAACTTATGGTAATAGGAAATGATGAATTTAATCATTTAACTAATTTTCTAACATTAGAGTATTCCCTCTTAATAAATAGGACCTAATACATGAGATCTTTAATTTTTTAAATGGAAGCTATAATGAAAGCATGTCAGTTAACCACCTACTTTGATACAAAATAAGTTATCGATTGTCTCTAAAACTTAAGATGATAAGAAATTGTGAATTTAATCACTTAACCAATATTCTAACAAACAGTTCAATGATACATTCAATTAAATATGCCTTATATTTAACCCTTTGTTTTTGGTTGCTGCATCGCTTAAAGCTTGCATGAAGCATCACATTTTCATGCACTAAAAAAGCCATTTGTGTCATCAAACATGAATTAAAGAAAGTGCGTACTCTTTCTCATGTTTCATAGCCTCAGGTTTTTTAAGCAGAATTCATGATTTGATAATCTAATTACCTATTCATAAACTTGCAGGTACCGAAAGAATAACTCAACTTAAAAGAACTGGAATCTAATTAGGAAGATAACAGCACTTGTTTCCTCTAATCATTAGGAAGTTGAGCTTAACAAGCCCAAAAGGTAGATATGCAAAACAAATACTTTCCTGCATTATAGCAGCAACAGTAACATTTGCCTGCATGATCACTTTTTCATATCGATATTAAGGTAGCTGTTTGTAACTAGAGATAATAATACAAACATTACTTTGATATTTTACAATTTTTCACTAGCACAATTGTTAATTATAAAAAAAGGACTATACAGTGCAGAAACTTGCATTAATTCTTTGGCAATTCCTGCATCACTTGGTCGAACAAGTCTATGCCATCATCATAGTATGAAACATATGGTGATATTGGAAACTCATATGGGATATACATATCATCTGCTACAAATGGTTCACTCCAAAAGTCTCCGCATGTTTCAAATGAAGAAGCAAGACGTCTGTCTTCTTCAATCCAATTTATGCCAGTGACAGGTGAATGATCACTGCCTAAAGAAGAGAATTTGGGAGAAGATACTTCTGGGGACAACGGAGAGCTCTCTAAGATTTGGTGAGAGGAAGCACTGGCATGAACACTTTCAATTTCTGATTCTATTTTTTTCTTGCCTTTGCGTTTCAAAGCTTCACTAAATTTCTCCTTCACCTCAGATGTTTTTGGATTTTGTTTTATATGCTTCTTTAGGTGCGTGTGCCAATGGTTCTTTATCTCATTGTCAGTTCGTCCAGGTAAATTTCTAGCAATCATAGACCATCTGAAAGGAAAAATTTTCACGTTAACTGTAGAAGCTTTATGAAGGAGAGAAAGAAAAAACAAACGAACAATGGAAACTATATATCCTGACACATAAAATACCGATGAAAACTTGGAAGAAAACATACTATTGTTTAGTGTTGATTTCATAATGTAAAAATTTTATTGTGAAGAAGTTTCAGAAAAGTAAAATGTTTTTATACTTGTTTCCAACTTCTTCATGCAATTTGATGATTAAAACCTCTTCTTCTTTGGTGAAGTTTCCACGTTTTACACCTGGCTGGAGGTAGTTCACCCATCGCAGTCTGCAGCTCTTGCCACACCTTGATAAACCTGTTCAAAAATGCTACCAAAGTTAATTTCCCACTACATCATAGTACTGTTACACCATACTATTTTCACTTCTTGTCTCTCTCATACATTTATGCTTGCCAAAACCAAATAACTAAAAGTTAGATTACAGAATTAAAGTAAGAAAGCCATATATAATGATTGTTCTTTGTATACGCATGAAGAGAAATTTTGTTACATGAAAAGAGTGAGAACCAAAATGCAGGAAAATATGTTTTTCCTTAATATATATATTTTTTTGTTGTAGATGAAAATCCTATAACGTGTCTCTTTTGATCTTCCAATTTAGTCAAATGAGATCCTAAAAAGGCTTTTCAAATTCATATTCAATGAAAATAAAAATTTGCCTAGACAAATGATAGAACCCTACGTAAATTTTAAGTAGTAAAAAAACGAAAACCAATTGACTCATCCATGCTTAAAAGTAATATACTTTTATACCCGCGAGCCTGGGAAGTTTGCACCAGTTTGAGTAGCCATAACTCTGAATAAAACAAGTTAGCTTATAATCTTCTTCAGAAGTCCATGCACCTTTCTTCAGTCCATTTTTGTCATAGAAGGGACCTCTCACCATGTTCTCTCTCTCTCTCAAACTCACTCTCTTTCTCTAGGTGGTCTTGTGGCTCAAAATAATTAACACCATAGTATATATGTATGCTAGCTAGCTATTCTGAGAATAGGATCCTCTTTTTTTTAAGTCTTCTCTATATCGTTTATTCACGATTAAGATTTTATTTTCTTGTACATCTTTATATTTGTAAAAATTTATTTTATATCATGAAATGGATCCAATTTCCAATGTAGAAGATCATTTTTTACTTTTCCCAGGTTATAATAGTGGAACTATTGCAAAACATTTTATGAGGACAATAGGGCCCTAATGAATTTGCAATGATGATGGCATTAAAGACAAAATAATACGAAATAATTGGACAAGGAGCTAGACTTCGTTAAAGTGACACAAGACCTGGAAAAACATTTTTTGGGCAATTACTAGGTGATTTCCATTACTCTGTGGTCATCCTTAGGATTACACCATCATTGCCTTTTATTTTTGAAAAAACAAGATAATGCCTAAGAGCTTTTCTTGGCGTCAATATTAGGGAGATACCTGGAAAACATGGGGTGAATATACTTGGTATATTCCACCACTATTATTTGTGACTGCTGCATCTATGGCTGTCTTATTTTTGTTGAATATAAGCATGGAATGTAAAGTTGTTCTTTGAACCTTGACCGAATTGTAAGGAGAAAGACAAAATCTAAGAATAAAAAACACAACAAATGCGCTTTTCTTAGAGTCCCTGTTGAGTCAAGTTTCAATGCATGTTAGCAAAGAGAAGCTTTGACTATATATACACGCGCGGTCTCATTCTATCTCCACTTTTATTTTCATTTTGTTAATTATTTTTGTGGAAATTTATAAACTAATAATAATCTAAAGGAAATAATAATTAAGAGAAATATAAAAGAGAGAGAAGATATTGAAGGGCTACATTGTGATTATATTGATAGAGCAATATTGTAAGAATATTGTGATGATTTCTCAGTGGTTACAATAGAATGATATGACCTTTACATAAACTACTACAGAATGAATGAGACATATTCACGCATAAATCAAGGAAATATGTTTCCTTGATTTATGACCTTAATTGATCATGCTCATTAAATCACATATAAATCCCTATATTTATTACCTTGTGATTCATGCTCACTGGGGGAAGGGCTCAGTTTTTGACCTCTCGCGATATTGCGGGACAAACGAGCCAAAAAGCTTTTCAATTCGCCTTTTTTTTCAATTCGCCTCACGATTTCAAAAAGCGTTTGGGTAAGTGTTATTTGAAAAATTGCGATCTTAAAAACGCAGAAAAACGTTTCACGTTTTGAAGGTGAACTTTAGGCCTGAGGTGCTTTATCTAAATCGCACAATTTTACCACCCCAATTTTTGCGAATCACGTCACCACCACAGTTTTTTTACTTTCACAATACCTGAATTACCCTCAAAATTTTGCTTATCTATCTCCTCTGTTCTCTTCGTGCCACTGCTCCTTCGTTGTGCATCCTTGTTGTTCTTTACTACGTTGTGGCTTGTAGAGAATGGTTGTGGTGATGGATGCGTTGAAGATGAGAAAGAAGAAGAGTGGGTTGGGTTGGGTTGTTGCGGCAGTTCTTAGATCTGGGTTAATAATACTATGACTCTCACAGATGCTTGATAATTGAATATGAGTTTGATAATTTTTCTGGAAGAGTGGGAGAAGTTTCTGTTCAATGAAAATTAGAAATTAATGGGGAAGATTCTGGAAGAGAGTTTCTGTTCAATGAAAATAAGAAAAAGAAGAAAAGTAGAGTGAGGTGGGGGAGTGGGGAAGGTTCTGGATGATGGGACCGAATAGAAAAGAAAAAATCAAGTGGTGGTGAGGAGTACACGTAGTGTAGTGGAGGTAAGAGAAATTAAAAAAAAAAATATATATATATATATATATGGCAATATTATTAAAGAAGAGAAACTAAGGGAGCAGGGGGGAGAACGCATGGTACTATGGAGCTCAAATCATTCCGTGATGCTGTTGATTTTGCAAGTGACTTGGGGTTATTTTCAGTAGTTTTTGAACATGAATTCTCCTGGTTGCATCGAGAACTCATGAACGATGTTCCTTCAAACTCAGCGTGGGGCCATGTTGTTGAAGATGTGAGACTTTTACTGAATGGATTTAATTCATGGAAAAGTAGTTACTGTATCCCACTAGTTAACAAACCTGCACAGGGCTCTAGCTAGGCATGCACGAAATTGTGACGAAACAGTGATTTGGATGGAGGACTTTCCTTCTATCATTGAATCCCTCTTATATAGGGACATTCATACTGTGTAATTATCTTTTATATAGGGACATTCATACTGTGTAATTATCTTTTGCCTTTGTGCTTAATAAAATTGCCATCTTTTATTCAAAAAAAAAAAAAAAAAGGGAGCAGCGGGGAGAACCCAAACCCCAGTCCCTGTTACAAACCTCAGCAACACACTGAGGACCATTTAACAAATCAAAAGATCCCCGCACACTGAGGACTATTTTCTTATGTATTGGTTGGAATTTTTTGGGTTTAAGATATTAATTCATATGGATATTATTTTTTGATGAAACATATGGATATTATTGGTTGTGAACATTTTTAATGCATTTTTTTAATTTATTTAATGTATTGATGTGTATGACTTTATAACTAACTTCATTATAATTTTATTGTAACACTTTGAAATTTTGACTGCATTTTTTTTTATAAAAAAAAATGGTAAGGTAACCTTAACAGTATAGTTAAGTCATTTTTAGTCATTTGTACAAAAAATAGCAGTTTTAAACTAAAATTATCCAAACGCTCAATTAACAGAAACCGCACTTTTTCACAATTTTACCAAACGCTTAAATGTGATTTTCAAAATAGTGATTCCAAAATGCTCATTTTGAAATTGCTATTTTTAAAAACGCTATTTTTCAAACAGCTCTCCCAAACGAACCCTAAATCACATATGAATCCCTTGATTCATGCTATAATCTTTAACAATTTTGTTAACAAAAAGTAGAGTAGGAGAAAGTTACCTCTCTTTCTTCTTGTGTAGATGCTTGTTGCAGGTGCATTAGGAACGAGGTACAGTTTCCAAAGTAAATAAAGTGGAGGAGGTAGAATTAGTGAAGACTGGATTTTTCCTCGTACAAAATTAAGGGTTCGGGCCCAAGAGGTAAGATGCCCGGATTGGGCCTTAATGGTATGGTCGGTCAGAATTTTTCCTCCTATTACAACCATATCCCAGTAAGTTTGGGCCACGATAACGTGAGAGATGAGTCAGAGATGAAGGGGGTCATTCGTATATTTAAATTAATATATTACCTTGTACGAATAACCAAAGAGAAAACTCTATAATTGGTCCTACATTGGAAAGTGTGGAATGCATATAAAAAGGTTTGTGTAATATAAGTGAAAAAGACAAATAATAGAGGGGATCTTTTTTGGGATTATCATGAAGTGTCTTTCTACTATTAAGAAATTAGTTATAGAGTGTTTTTGTCCCCTTACATAGAGCTTGTGGCCATTTTACGTTTTTTTGTTTTTTTTGTTTTTGGGTGCGATTTTGTTATTGGTTTAAATGCTTTGACATTATATGGATATTTGGCCAAGCTTAATCTAGAAGACCGTAAGTCAAGTAAAATGGGGTGCCTAATACATTCCAATTTTATAACCAAGCCCTCAAGCCTAGATTGATGGTTTGTATGTTAAGTGCTTAACAAACAAAAGATGTGTTTTTAGATTGTAACTAGGATATTCATTTCAATTTAATTGTTCTAGACATGTAACTAGGAAAGTCTCTATGTGTATTTATCTTTTCACAATTTTCTTTTGTAATTGTACAAATTCAAAATGAAATAAAGATGATGTACGTTTTCTTAGAATTTCTTATTTTGCCTAATAATTAAAATAAGTGGCGACTCTATGATTAATACATAGGAGGATCGGACGAAGAATCAAACTGAAGAAAAAGACTCACCCATTCTGTGACTTTTGTGGTCACCCTCACTGAACAAACTTGAATTTGAACTACGATTAACATGTAAATCAACCTCTAATCTAAAGCGTTGGTCCATTATCGGTTGGGTCACATTTTGAGGGTCATTTGAACTTTACCTTCGCAAAAATGTTAAAAAATTAAAAAATTACTTTTTGATTGACGATTGAGCTAAAAAGTTGCGTTTACAACTTTCAAAAAAGTATTGTTGGTAAGTATTGCACCCAATCTAGACCCCTAAAATAACTCAAACTTGGGACACAACATCCTGTCCGACCATTACCCAAGTATTGTCCTGTACAGATTTCACTATCTCAAACAAGAAATGTATTGGGGAGGGGATGAAATTTTTGCCCCCGGTAACGAGGCAGCAAGATAGGGACAGGATTTACCCACCCATCCGAATTATATTTTTTAAAATACCCTTATAAAAATAAGTAAGTTCAAAATTATTAAATATATTATTTGCTAAAGATTTTTTTTGAGTTATTGACTATTGTTTTTTGTATTATAGTTTTTTCTATATTTTTGGACTTTTATTAAATTGTTAATATATTATTTTCTAAATTAAGTGTGGCACGATGAGACAATGTAGGTGAGACCTCGCTAGGACACACGTTAACTCTTACGCAATGGGGCACTCATGATGCGCATGTCTCGTCTTTATCCCTAAATTCAACCTCCACTTACTTTAATTTTCTAAATCTAGATGGGTCTTTACAACTATATGCGTGGTCTCTATTTTGAGTATTGTCTTACAAATTTAGATGTCTTCTTTCCAACTTTATGCGTTGTCTCCATTTTCTTAAATTGTCTAAATATCTCTTTTCAACTATATGCGTGTTTGAATTATTTATTGGCTATTGATTCACACTTCAACCTCATTTTTCTTGCTTTTTCTACTTTGGAGACAGCTTTTCCTTAAATTGAATTTTCATTGGTTATTGTTTAAGACTTCAACCTCCTTTTTCTTTTTCTTGCCTTTTCAACTTTGGAAACATCTTTTCCTTAAATTGAATTTTCTTTCAAGTAAAGTAAAGATCTTACGAGTTATTCTCTATCTTATGTGCGCAGCCCCAATTTGAGAAGTGATGTTAAAGATATTATAATTTTACTTATATAAACTTTATAAATTGATGTCATCAATCACAAAAAATAAAAAAATAAAACCAAAATTTATTTATTAAAATGTTGAAGCGATAACAATTAAATTCATTGTTACGTCAATTTATAATTTTTTGTATTATAAAATTTATAATAACTGTAGTATTTTAACAACAAGAGAAGCAGCCAAATGCCCAAATTGTGAAGCATGAGTTTGATACACAAGGGCAATTTGTTAGTTGACTATAATAGCATGTTTCATGCATTGGAAAAATCAAAGACTCGTGGGACCTTTAATTTAAACAACAATTAGTAGATAATAATCACTTAAAAATATCTGGTCCTGTAAGTCAATGAGGACTTCGATTTTGGAGAACATTCTGTACTCGAAGCTCATAACATTAGGGGCCATAACTGACAACTAAACCCCTACGGGCCTCGATTTCTAATGATGATACATCTCTCTTACGGAAACAAGGTCATGCGTAATTGCATCATATTAGTAAAAAAAAAAAAATAACCCAATTAATAATTTCAATATCATCTTAAAATTCCCAATTAATTCCAAAAAAAAAAACTCACTGATAGTCCGGTCACAGCCCCTAAACTGGTTTTTATGTTTACTAGTTGGTGTTTTTAATTTATATAGTACTAGCAATTTGTTATTTTTTTTCTACATGTATAACTACAGGTACAACAATTTATTTTAATCTGTAAAGTATTACTTCATGGAATTAAATACTATTTATATTTTTGTTTCAGTGTACTTTTAACTTTTATATTTTAGAAGTATATAACAAGTTCTTACTTGTTTTGAAATAAGATATGGGTTTCTTGCATTTGTTTGGTTATCTAATTTGTAGAAATATCTATATTGATAATGTTTTTATTATCAAGAATGTAAGTAGTATTTTTTTTGCTTTATTTAGGATAGTATATTGTACATAATGTATAGAATATGCATAGGGGTAACCCTGAAGTGTATTTTTTTTCTATTTAATTTTTCACCGTTTTACTTAAGTGGTTTGCTTAAAACAAGGTATGCTATTGCAATATTAGGGATAAAAAAAAATAAAATAAAATTAGAAAATGAGTATCACAAATATATCCGGAGGTAGGAATAAAAGTCTTTTGTTCACTTTAGGGCTTGTGGTACGCTTAATAGACACCGTAGTAATAGCTATTACATAGGAATAGCTTTCAGTTGTTTGGTTATGTTTTTATTACAATGAATAGTCATTCCTTATAAGAGCTATTCCTTAAAATAAAGAATAACTATTCCTCCAAAAAATGAGTATAATGGTTATTCATTTACTTTACGTAATAATTATAAAATATATATATCCAAAAAACCCAATCAAAACATACAATTCTACTTCTATCTCACCTCTTTCTCTCTCTTGCTCTTCATCTTATCAGGTTCTTCTCTCTCTCTGCTCTTCAATATCAGTTCTCTCTCTCTCTCTCTCTCTCTCTCTCCTCTTTCTCTCTTACTTTCTCTAAGGTTCTTGGGGTTTTTAGAGTGAGAAGCATACTATTAGGTGCTTCTTTCTCTAACTATCCTCATCCTCCTCTCTCTCTCTCTCTCTCTCTCTCTTAATTTATATTACAATGTAATAATTTTTTTTTTACAGTGTATCAAATGTACCCTTAGGGTTTGTTTGGATAGGAGGAACGAAAAATGGGTGGAAAGAAAATACAAGGGGAAAGAAAAGTGGGAAAAAAACTGAAATGATGAAAAATAAATACAAATTTCATTCGTTTGGTTAAAAAGAAAAATGAAAAGATGAAAAAAGTGAAAGGAAGGGGGCCAAAGAAGCCTTTTGACTTCAATGCCCCTTACATACAACAATTCTTCCCACTTTTCAGAAAAATTTTGTGGGTTTGGGAGGAAAAGTATCGGGCCCCACATAGTTTTATTTTCCCTACATTTTGAACTAAACAAGTATTTTCTTTCTAATTTCTTCCTCCCTATTTTCTTTCCATTTTCACCCAAACAAACATGTGCACACGAGTACTTGAGACCAATTTGAAATAATAAAAATTTCATTCATGTGAATACTAAGAGATATTTTAATACAAGAAAATCTATAGAAAATAACAGAATCCTTATATTGTGTTTATCTCTACTGGTCTGTATACACATGAATAAGTCTTTTTTTTTTTTTTTTTTTTTACACTCAAAATTCCACTTCACATGAAAATATATTTAGTAGCTATACAAACCTCAAGTTCAACTCATATGAATTATGATATTTTAGTTAATATATACTCATTAAATTATCAAATTGTAACAATTTTAAAACCATATTGTGAACATATATGCAATTGAAATTTTAGAGTTTAACTTGAAAACAATAATAAAATTGGGAGTTTATTATATAATTATCTTTATATTTTATTACTTATACACAAATTTTTTCTGGAGAATAGATTATTACATTAAGAATTTGAGCTTCTTTTACTATTTTTATCACTTTAAAGGTAATAATTTCTTTTTTCACTTTTCATTAAAAAATCTTGCTTATTTATTTATTTCTATTTTCCTTTTTAACATTTAATTGTTTTAATTTTATAGGTTTTGAACCTTTAAAAGAAACTTCTAAAATATATAAAATAAATAATAGTCCATTAGTTATTATATAAATGAAAAAACGAATACTTAAAACAAATCTATGAAAAAAGAAAAAGAAAAAAATAATGGGGAAAAATTCAAATTCTAAGATGGGGGAACTTGGCGAGGGTGGGGAGGGGGGAGAATTGATTGACAAACATATAAGTTTAGAGAGTGATTATTCAGTAGTCCAAAACTACAAATAAATGCATAGTCCATCTTTCACATAAATGGTGGGTCCCACCATATGAATGGTGATTCCCACTAATTAAATTCATGGTAGGATCCACCACTCTGTGAGAGGGGAAGAGCTACGCATTTATTTATAGTTCGAGACTATGAATAATTTTCCTAAGTTTAGTAATTTTTGGTAGTCAGGCAGTATGTCATGTATGGCTCCGTCTATGGCAGTATGTCATGTGGAACACTAACAGTATAACATAGGATTGGCATACTTTGTTACAAAGGTAGACCACGGAAATTGCCCCTACGTTCTTTAGAAAAAAATTATATTTGTTAGAGTTTTTAAGGTAACCTTACCATTAATAATTGAGTCACAATATATATTTTTTTTTCATTAAATCGACATTTTTTTATTAAAGAAATTAAAGATTACACATTAAAGTGTAACAATTGTTTTAGAAAACATAAAAGGTATACAAATCAATTAATTTTAAATATAATAAATGTCACTTTTATATATCTTAAGTCTTAGCATATACAATGTAATATAAGAGATATAATAAATAATAAAACTATTTTTTTAATGGATCAATAAACGAGAACATGTCCCAAATTTTTAACATAAAAATCACATCACATCATCTTTTCTTCTAATGAAAAAAAAAAAAAAAAAAATAAAAAAATCCAAGCATTTTTATATCCCTAACTCTCTAAATGAAAATAAATAAATAAAATTGAAAAATAAAAATAGTTTTTTCTAATTAAATTTAATTATATATTTTTTAGACATATATGTTTTAAATTTTCAAAAAGTTAATGAGTTATATATAGTAGAAAATTAATATTAAAAAGTAAGAGACATTAATAAAATTGAGTATTATAATTTATTAAATAAAAAAGGTTAATTGTTTATACATAATTTAAATTTTTAATTATAAAATAGAAGGTTTGTTACAAATTCAATAAAATTTAGGGAATAATATTTGATCACAACTCTAAAGTGACTTTGTAGTGGTGAAGGTGGGTATTATGAAAGTGATGGTTACTCACTACAAGAAATTTAGCCTTTAGCGACCAAAATTTCAGCGACGACCTAACAATCGTTGCTAATAAGTAAGCATTAGCGACGACAAAATATTGTCATCGCTAATTTTCAAAACAAATTAACAATAGCGACGACTTTTTAAGTCGTCGCTATAGGTCGTTGTTAATACGATAGATGTTAAAATGGAAGATCTATTTGCGACGACTAATTACTTTTTAGCGACAAGATTGGCGTTGCAAATTATTTTTTTATATCAGCGACGACAATAGTCGTCGTTAATTGTTATTTATTTGTGATGACATTGTGTGTTGTGGCAAAAATAATAATAACAAATATGATTTTATATTAGCGACGATTATTTTCGTCGCTAATATACTTTATTTAGCGACGATTTTTGTGTCGTCGTTGATATTTGGCCAAAATAATAATAACATATAGGATTTTATATTAAGCTATTAACCGTTTAGCGACGACATTTTGGATCGTCGCTATAAGTACTTTATAGCGACGATATTATGTGTCGTCGCTGATACGTGACCAAAATAATAATAACATATAGGATTTTATATTAAGTTATTAACCATTTAGCGACGATATTTTGGATCGTCGCTATAAGTACTTTATAGCGACGATATTGTGTGTCGTCGCTGATACGTGACCAAAATAATAATAACATATAAGATTTTATATTAAGTTATTAACTGTTTAGCGACGACATTTTGGATCGTCGCTATAAGTACTTTATAGCGACGATATTGTGTGTCGTCGCTGATACGTGACTAAAATAATAATAACATATAGGATTTTATATTAAGTTATTAACTGTTTAGCGACGACATTGTGGATCGTCGCTATAAGTACTTTATAGCGACGATATTGTGTGTCGTCGCTGATATGTGACCATTTTTAAAATCCTAAATTTTAGTATTTATTTTAATCATAGTTTAAAGCATTATAAAGAGGTTCAGTTTTTTTTTTTTTTTTTAAATGATAAAATCCGTAGTCTTTGTAAAAAAAAAATGTATAAAAATTTGAAAAAAAAAAAAATTTGAAATTTTTTTTTACCAAATAATGGGAGTAAGACTGTAATTTATCAAATAGTGATGAGTCACTATTTCTGTATATATTTTCTGCTCATTTTCAGCTTATATTTTCCCTAAACTAAAACCCCAACCTCATTTTCTGCTCATATTTTCTGCTCCCACTTGGTTCTCTCTAGCTCTCTCTCACCCGTTTCTCTCTCACACTCTCACACCATCTACATCTGAATTTCCTTCATAGAAATCACCATTCTCACAGCAAGAACAAGATTGATAATCAATTAAGGTAAGAGCTTATGATTTTAATCAAGGTTTAGAAGTGGGTATGATTGAGATTGTTTGATTGATGAAATTTAGTTAGGGTTTTGATATTGGGGGTTTAATCTTTGAGTTTTGTTATGTTTATATGTGGTTTTGCTTATGGATTTGATATTCTTCTTGGTTCATGAGTATATGTGTGACCATGGGTGATTTTGAAGTTTTTGATGAAGAATACCCTCTGTTTCTGTTTTCTGCAGTGAGCAGAAATTTGTATGAAATTCTGGGATTTTTGTAAAAGGTAATTTGGGAAACGGTTTGTTGAAGATTGATTTATTATATGTCTAGTATAAGTGTTTAAAATCTCACTTGAAAATATGGTTATTTGAATACCTTTTGAGAATTTATAAGAAAATCCTACAAATCTGTCAAATGGACAGTGTCTGTATTTGTAGTGATTAAATATTCATAGTAATTTATATATGTGGAATCTGGATACAAAAGATGAATATAATGAAAGTTAACACACAGGGCTTGAGTTTAGAATCAAGAATTATAGTATTTGGATTGATATTGAAAGAGTTATTAATTTTCTTATGAGACACTAAATCTGTCAGGAAAGATTTGTGTTTACCATATGACGAGAATTTTAATAAATTCTAGAGATGTTATCTTGATCTGAATTTTCTGTGGTAGCTTGTACATATATATGAGGTCATCCCTGTTAAATTTCAATTTACTTTGATAACTTTAAGTGTTCCAAATAAAATTTATAAAATGACTGATCTGCAGAAATCTGCTTAATGTTAAGCTGAAAATACTGGAACTTTGGGGAATTAATTATTGAATTTGATTCATTGATTTGAGTTGTAATTTGGTGTGAGTATTGTTTGGCATGTATACTACTTGGGTGAATTTTATCATGCCTTGGTTTTGTAGTTGTAATGTAATTAATATGCCTTTATTTTTAAGTCAGCACAACACCTCTGCCACAGTCCCCTAGGAGTGTTTGCTCAGAACCCCTGCACCTTTATTTTGCTGTTTTGAAGACTTCTATCTTGGCCTAAGCCATTCCTCCAGCCTAGCACTTGATTGTGTATCAAAGATCACAAAATTAGAGTATTAGACCCACATAGATTGATGGAATGTGCTTGGTATACCCAAGTTTTTAAGCAACTGATTCATTTTCTATTATTTTTATTTTATTATTGTGGTCCAATAATATCATGGTAGGACTTAGGAGACACTAAATGCTATAGTAGTAATTGATGTATCACCAGTTTAAGTGACTTTATTCCTTAAGGTCTGAAAAGATGGATTACTACATTTTTAGTGTTTTCCCCTTGAAATTTCAGACTTACCCTTGATGGCTTCATCTTCTTCCTCAAGGTCAAATAGGCCAAAAAATAGGAGATTCATGACAACATTCAACCTGGATGATTGCTTTCTTCGAAACAAGTGACATTTTTTTTTTCTAATGGTGCTAGAAGTGAGGTATGTAGTATCAAACACTCAAATCTGATTTTTTTTAGATTTATTCATGCAATTTTCGGATGTATGGGTATTTGGTGTGTTTTGGAATTGATTTTTGCATGTTTTGTGTTTTCATACTCCAATTTGTAATGGGTTTGTGTTGTTGTTGTTTTATAATGTTATTGAAATATGTTTAGAGTATAGATTGTGTGTATAAAATCTATAAATGTATGTAGGAAAAATGGATTTGTAAAGAAAACTTATGTGTAGTGTAATATGTAAAGTTGTCTATCAAGTGTTTGATGAAATGTCCCTTTGGAAGCAAATTCCAAATGGTGAAGAATTTGGTCATGGACCCTTCATTAAAAATGTTTATTTTACCATTTAGAATGAATCTAAAACAATTTTAGGATGATTTGTGCAATTTAGGAACAAAATATGTTTAGATGACCGTGCTTGATGCAATTTTGACCTCCATGTGGCACCTTGTGATTTTTTTAGAATTGGGTCACGGACCCTTCGTGAAAAACATTTGTCTCATTATTTAGAGTAAATCTGGAAATTTTGAGAGTTATTTGTATATTGTAGATGCAAATCTCATTTTATAACCAAAAATTAACTCACGGAGACCATTTAGAACCAAGTTCTAAACGGCTTTGAATTGGGTCACGGACCCTTCATGAAAAACATTTGTCTTATAATTTAGAGTAAATCTGGAAATTTTGAGAGTAATTGGTGCATTGTTGATGCAAATCTTATCTTTTAACCGAAAATTGACTTGCGGAAACCATTTAGAACCAAGTTCTAAACAACTATGAGTTGGGTTACGGACCTGGTCAGCCTCCAAAATGTCGTTCTTTAATGGATTTTAATCAAATTTAATATGAATGAATATGTGTGTGGATGTATAAGGTAAAATTTTTTAAGTTCTTGATGAAGAATACCCTCTGTTTCTGTTTTCTGCAGTGAGCAGAAACTTGTATGAAATTCTGGGATTTTTATATAAAGTAATTTTGGAAACGGTTTGTTGAGGAATACTTTATTATATGTCTAGTACGTGGGTATTTAATTTCACATGAAGATATGGCCATTTGGACACGTTTTGAGAATTTATAAGAAAGTTGTTCAAGTCTGTCATTTGGACAGATTCTGTGTTTGATGTTTATAAAATGGGTAGTAAATTGAATATGTGAAATCTGAATGTAAATGAGGAATATAATGAAACCTAACACACATGGCTTGAGTTTAGAATCAAGAATTACAACATTTGAGTTGATATTGAAAGAGTTTTAAATTTTCTTTTAGAATCATGAATCTGTCAGAAATTATTTGAGTACACTGACTTGTTGTAATTTTTATAAATTGTACAGACGTCATTTTGAGTTGAACATTTATATATATATAGTATACTTATATTAGGATGTCATTATGAAATCTCATGGTATTTAAAATGATTTGGTTGGTAAAATGTAATTTATAATAAGACTGCCCTGTAAAGAGACAGTATCCCAAGTGCATGAAAATAATGAAACTTTAATGAATTTATTCTTGCAATTGGGTAAGTGATTTGAGTTGTAAATTATTTTTTATACTATTTGGTGTGTATACTACTTGGGTGAATTTTTATTTTCCTTAGTTTTATGATTTAGATAATTTAGTATTAAAGGATATATATGAGCCATGTAATCTTTGTTTTATTGTTATTTTATGAAATAGTGAATGATGTGTTTGTATTTGGGAACCTCTTGGAGGTGGGTTAAGAATTCTTGAGTTGTTAGTAATAAACTCAAATCCTTGGTTTAGGTAAAGAGAACACTGAGAACTAAGCTCCTCCAGGCCTAATCTCTCCGTTTAGCTATCAGGTAAGAGATATGTGATATGAGCTTTTAGTAAGTTATAAGGTTTTTTATGAATATGTTTATATATTTTGGTAACCTTTATATTGAGTTTTGTTTCTTACTTCAGGAAGAAGAAATGTTTCGTGTCATGAACCCACATATCTTGGGAAAATTCATCTCAATGCAAAAAGTTTAAAGTCTATATATCCAGATGAGGACATTTAATTAGTTAGTTGATAAGGCAATATGTTTAAATGTGATTGGGAATTGAGTGTGGAATTTAAACTTTGTATATGATAGATTGAACTTGAGTATTGTTTTTTATATTTTTCTATGTGTCAATTTAATAGATGTAATGATTTTATAACTATTTATTTATTGGATAGTTGTATGACGATGTATGAATGTGTTTTTAGTATTCAAGTAAAAATCAGAATGAAAACTATAAAAAAATAAAAAAATGTAAAAAGTAAATAGCGACGACTTAAGTCGTCGCTAATTTGTACCTATAAGCATATTAGCGACGACATATTTATCGTCGCAAATAGTAACATTTCAGCGACGACTTATTCACTAATGTTCGTAAGTTATTTGCAACGACAATAGTCACTATTAGCGACGAAAAATGTCGTCGCTGTTGGTAGTATAATAGCAACGACAGAATTTCGTTGCTGAATTTCTAATAGTGACGGAGCAATAGCAATGACGATTAGCAACGACAAAGTCGTTGCTAATCAAAATTAGCGACAACTTTTAGAGTATTAGCGACGATTTTGTGTCGTCGCTAAAGGCCAAATTTCTTGTAGTGACTGCGTTATGACACTTAACTAAGACTCTTATAATTCAACTTACATTTCAAACTATTTCTAACGGATATATCTAGAATTCAAATAATTTCTCTTCTAACTATTGAATTATATATTGAGAAGTTACAGAAATTATATATCCCTTGCCTTCATAAATTTCCTTTTCAGCCGGCACCGCCTGTATCGGTGTATCCGTCACCCCTAAAAGACTATAACCAAAGACGCGGGTCCCTTTCCCCCCTTCCTTGAAGCCAAACGCAGGGAACCATCCCATAAAGTCTTGAACATTCAGAAGATTCTCTTTGGGGCCCGCATCTAAAATTAACATTCATGACTTGGAAAAATCACATAAAGTGGCATGACTTAGAAAAACATGGATGGGGCTACATTGAAATGACACTAAAATTCAAAATAAATAAATAAAATTATATAGATATATGCATCAAAAAAATTTATAAAAAAATATGCAATCAAATTACTAAAATCATATATAATATATATATATATATATATATATATATATATATATATATATATATATATATATATATATTATTTTATACTTCCAACATATTTTATTTCTCAAATTTTGTCTCTTAATCACTTTCAAGTCTCAACTCACTTTTTATATTCTCTTCGTAACTTCTCTCTCTCATTACGAGTCTAAGACTTTGGCATGTGGGTGAAGTTTACTCTCTTAGTGTCATACATCACTGATTTATATTCAAGTCTTCAAATAAGGTGTTCTTTATTATTATTTTTTGGATATATAATTTATTCATTTGTACGTATTTTCCACGTTATTGGGATTTCTAATTTTAATTTTCAGTTCAAAATTGTTATTTTTGTAGCTATTATTATGGTACAATTTGAAAAAAATTGTGGTATACATGGTCCAATTTGAAGAAAATTTCTATTTCTGATCTTATCGAAAATGGTAATTTGGGTATATGGTTATTTTTTTTAGTGTTTAATAAAGCTGTGGACCTAATATACTTGTATGAATTCTATACACTATTGAAATCTTTAAAAAAAAAAAAAATTCATTTTTTTTTTTACATTAGATATAATTTATAAGTTTAAATTAATTTCATTTAAATATTATATATATGTTAGTCTATTTGCTTGTGAAGCTGTTATCGATTCTACTGGTCACAACTGTCACTGTGGAAATAGCTTTTTCTATAATGAAATTCATAAAGAAATGATTGCGTAACCTAATGGGTGATCAATGGATGGATAATTGTTTGGTTACATATATTGAAAAAGATATTTTTGATGTAAAAGTAATGAGGTTATCATGAAAAGTTTCAAAACCCCGTTTCAATATATATATATATATACCACAGCTTTCTTGAAATTGTACCATAATAAAAACCACAAAATAAAATTTTTGAATTGAAATTTATAATTAGAAATCTTAATTAGAAACTCTAATTACAAAGAAAATAAAAATGAATAAATTATATATAAAGAGAGTTGAGACTTGATAGTGAAAAAGAGACAATATATGAGAAATGTAATGTGCTGAAAATATTAAGTAAAAGACATTTAATCATCACATTTAGTAATATTGACTATACTTTTATTTTTTATCTTTTAGTGGGTCAACTTCTAAAAATCCATATATAAAGGTATAAATATATATAATAAGAAGGGTAGGAGATTTGAATTGAGATTTTTCAAATAGAGAGAATGACACAATAGTTCTGAAACATAAGGGTCTTACCTGCCACTACTTTGTTACATGTTGTTCGGACTTGGGACAATAAAATAAGATATGACATAAATATATACAATGTCTTATTCAATTTTTTGCAATTGAACTTCCCAAACTAGGAATGACCAGTCGGTCTAAAGCCTAGACTGCTTTACAAGTTGCACTTGCACCTGCATCTACGTTGCCCGCCTGCTGTAAAAGTCCACCTTTTTTACTAGGAAAATTAAGATCTACTTTCTTCACTTATTAAAAGTTCAAGAATTATGAGTGTCGGTGTATCACAATCCTTTCACATTGAAACTTGATCAATAGAGGAATTTCGACATCCATTAGTTCTTTAGTTCACATCATGTTTACCACGAGTTACTTACGTACTGGTCTCAGAAGTTAAATCAATGTTTTATTTTTTTTTTTTTTTTTTTTTTTAAGTTTCAAATGATTGTTGAAATTGAGATTTATATAAGATTGATAGGAGAGTCTTCCAAATCAGTCGAAAATTCTAATTTTTCATAAATAAATAAAAAAGTTATAAATTATTGATAATAATTATGTGTTCAAGAATCATTAATATTAGTGTTAAAAACTTTTTTAATAAAACATAAGAATGGTAATCTACAATAATTTTTAAAAAAATAATAATAGGAGAAGGTTTGGCTATAAACCAGTTTCTAACCAGTTTACTACAACCCACTACATGACAGCTTATAAAATCATCCACATGTATTATTTAAAAAAGTTACATGACTCATTAGATAAGTCATGTGACTAAAGTACACGTAGATGATCTTATTAGTCACCACGTAGTGGGTTATAGTAAGCATAAAATATGAATAAGTTTTTAACTATAAAACATTATAACAATAGCATCGACATGAGTTTTAATTTTGAAAGAATGAATTCGATTAAATAAAAGTTATTTAATCATTAAATTGTATTGCATTCATTTTTCTTATACATTTTCGATATGCCAAATGAAGAGAAAAGAGTCTCTCGTTTTGATGACTAATTCATCAATCGACAATGAGAATATTAGAGTTAGTGAAAAATTCTAATATGTAAGATGTTAATTAAAATTAGGAATTTATCATAGAGAAGTGATAGATTTGTACAACTCTTACTATTTGGATCTAGATTCTATCGTGATCTTAGTAATTAAGGGCCTGTTTGGTACGTGTTTTCGTTTTCTGTTTTGGTTTCGTGATTTTTTTTAGTATTGAAGTTGGAACTTTAATCCTGATTTGAATTCAAGATTGGAAAAAAAAAAAATTTGTTTGGTACATAGTTTTGGTTTCACAACTGAAATCACAATTTAAAAAAAAAATTATGTTTGGTACATAGTTTTGGTTTTTTAACTTGGTTGCACTAATAATAATTATAGAGGATTTGCACCCATTATATACTAAACAAAAAATGAAATAACAACAATTGCCCTCTGCCTCTCCCTCTTCACTGACAAACCCAAACCCACCCGTGTCTGACTGACTGTGCCGTGACTACTGACTTGTGACCCAACGCCCAGCTCGAATCCGTTCGCATCTCGCTGTCACCGCGAGGCTTACGACATCGTCTCACCTCCACCGGTCGCATTTTCGTGCCTCCGCCTTGACTGGTATGTGAATTCGTTCGTATCTCGCCGTCACCGCGAGGCTTACGACGCCGTCTCACCTCCACCAATCGCATCTCCGTGCCTCCACCCTGACTGGTATGTGTCTCTTACTCTCATTCTCTCTTTGTCTCTTTCATACTTTCAGATCTAAGATGTAAGATCTTCTCTCTGTCTCTCTTTCTCTCAGTCTCGGGCTCTCGCCCTTGCTCTTTCTCTAGTTTTGTGATTCAATTTGTAAATGACAGAGGTTGCTTTTGTTGTGGCTTGGGTTATGTTAACTGTATCCCCGAGAAAAATACAATGAGTCCAGATGGTTGAGTTAACTGTATCCCCTGTATAATAAAACCAAAATACACAAATGTGTTACAAATAATGAGGACCGGTGTGGGGGTTTGGCTGAGAGTAATGAAGAGAGAGAATATGGGGCTTTGTAATGGCCGAGAGCAAGAGAGAGAAGCAGAGAAGCGTCTGGAGGAGAGAGGGAGAAAATGGGGAGAAAAGGAACGTGGGCCCAGTAACGGTAATAAAACTGGGACCCACATAAATTCAGTCCGGATTTGAATCCGGCTTGGATTCAAAAACAGGCTCTTGGGCGTTCTCAAATTTGCCATGGGACCCACATAAAATTCAAGTTAGGGTTTCAATCTTCACTTAAATTGTGTGTACCAAACATCTTTTTTTTTCAGTGGGACCCAATGATTATGGATTGTAATCATAGAATCACAACTTGAAAACAATGTACCAAACACCACCTAAAGATTCTAATTTGATTTGGATCTTGGTAGATGTTAAGATGATCGGGATATTTTAACAACCATGCATGTTCACCACTTTATGTATAAATGAGCTGCCATACGCTACCTCAAAATGCACTGATAAGCTTAGCTACCATCAAATATGAAAGGTTGAACCACACGTTTTTAACCCATTGAGCATTCAAGGATATGTGTCACGCCTTTCACACACAATATAACCCATTTAATAAATGCATGCATTAGACAAAGTGTATTTAAAGTCTGCATTAAAAATTTGTGTCTCGATTGTTCATTTTTGTTTTTTCAATTCCATGAGAAATGCTTGAACTTAACCATACATATATGTTTTGAGTTTACTAATTAGTACCCCATTAAATGTCTCATTGTTAATATAAATAGTTTAGTTCCTTTAGCTTGCATAGCTGTACATACAAGCCTCTCTTTCCTTTATATTGAGGTACTTGCATTTGAAATAGCTAAGACCAGCATGGCATGTGATCACTGATAAATTATCGATTGTTTCAAAAACTTATGGTGATAGGAAATGATGAATTTAATCATTTAACCAATTTTCTAACACTAGAGTACTTCCTCTTAATAAATGGGGCCTAATACATGAGATCTTTAATTTTTTAAATGGAAGCTAGAATGAAAGCATGTCACTTAACCACCTACTTTGATACAAAATAAGTTATCGATTGTCTCTAAAACTTAAGATGATAAGAAATTGTGAATTTAATTACTTAACCAATATTCTAACAAACAGTTCAATGATACATTCAATTAAATATGCCTTATATTTAACCCTTTGTTTTTGGTTGCTGCATCGCTTAAAGCTTGCATGAAGCATCACATTTTCATGCACTAAAAAAGCCATTTGTGTCGTCCAACATGAATTAAAGAAAGTGCGTACTCTTTCTCATGTTTCATAGCCTCAGGTTTTTTAGGCAGAATTCATGATTTGATAATCTAATTACCTATTCATAAACTTAAAGGTACCGAAAGAATAACTCAACTTAAAAGAACTGGAATCTAATTAGGAAGATAACAGCACTTGTTTCCTCTAATCATTAGGAAGTTGAGCTTAACAAGCCCAAAAGGTACATATGCAAAACAAATACTTTCCTGCATTATAGCAGCAACAGTAACATTTGCCTGCATGATCACTTTTACATATCGATATTAAGGTGGCTGTTTGTAACTAGAGATAATAATACAAACATTACTTTGATATTTTACAATTAGTCACTAGCACAATTGTTAATTATAAAAAAGGACTATACAGTGGAGAAACTTTCATTAATTCTTTGGCAATTCCTGCATCACTTGGTCGAACAAGTCTATGCCATCATCATAGTATGAAACATATGGTGATATTGTAAACTCATATGGGATATACATATCATCTGCTACAAATGGTTCACTCCAAAAGTCTCCGCATGTTTCAAATGAAGAAGCAAGACGTCTGTCTTCTTCAATCCAATTTATGCCAGTGACAGGTGAATGATCACTGCCTAAAGAAGAGAATTTGGGAGAAGATACTTCTGGGGACAATGAAGAGCTCTCTAAGATTTGGTGAGAGGAAGCACTGGCATGAACACTTTCAATTTCTGATTCTCTTTTTTGCTTCGCTTTGCGTTTCAAAGCTCCACTAAATTTCTCCTTCACCTCAGATGTTTTTGGATTTTGTTTTATATGCTTCTTTAGGTGCGTGTGCCAATGGTTCTTTATCTCATTGTCTGTTCGTCCAGGTAAATTTTTAGCAATCATAGACCATCTGAAAGGAAAACATTTCACGTTAAATGTAGAAGCTTTATGAAGGAGAGCAAGAAAAAACAAACGAACAATGGAAACTATTTATCCTGACACATAAAATACCCGATGGAAACTTGGAAGAAAACATAGTATTGTTTTATGTTGATTTTATAATGTTAAAATTTTATTGTGAACAAGTTTCAAAAAGTAAAATGTTTTTTATACTTGTTTCCAGCTTCTTCATGTAATTTGATGATTAAACCCTCTTCTTCTTTGGTGAAGTTTCCACGTTTTACACCAGGCTGTAGGTAGTTCACCCATCGCAGCCTGCAGCTCTTGCCACACCTTGATAAACCTGTCCAAAATACAACCAAAGTTAATTTCCCTACTTCAGAGTATTGTTGCACCAAACTATACATAATTATTTAAAAAACTAAGATTTGGTTGTTGTTGTTGTTGTATTTCCTATCTCTCTCTTAACTTTTATGGTTGCCAAAAACAAATAACTGAAAGTTAGATTACATAATTAAAATAAGAAAGCCATACATGATGAAGTTGCATCATGCATGAAGAGATCTTTTGTTACAAGAAAAGAGTGAAACAAAATGCAGGAAAATAAGTTTTTTCCTTCATAATTTTGTTGTTGTAATTGAAAATCCTATAATATGTCTCTTTTAATCTTCCAATTTAGTCTAATGAATCGATAAAACGCTATGTTCAGATTCATATTCAATGAAAATAAAATTCACCTTGACAAATGAGAGAACCCTAGGAAATTTTTATTTTTAAAAAAAAAAAAAAAAAAAAAAACTCATCCATGCTTAAAAATAATATACCAGCGAGCCTGGGAAGTTTGCACCAGTTTGAGTGGCCATATGTCTGAATAAAACATTTTAGCTTATAATCTTCTTCAGGAGTCCATGCACCTTTCTTCAGTCCATTTTTGTCATAGAAGGGACCTCTCACCATATTCTCTCTCTCTCTCTCTCTCTCTCTCTCTCTCTCTCTCTCTCTCTCTCTCTCTCTCTCTCTCTCTCTCTCTCTCTCTCTCTCTCTCTCTCTCTCTCTAGCTCAAAATTTAACACACACACACATATATATATATATATATACTAGCTAGCTATTCTCGAAATAGGACCCTCTCTGTTTTAGATTCTTTCCATTTCATCTATTTCACGGTTAAGATTTTATTTTCTAGATATATCAATATACAGATTGTTATGTCATTATCTGTACACTTTTATATTTATAAAATTTAATCTGAACCATAAAATAAATCAACTTCATTCAAATGAAGAAGATCATTTTAAGCTCTTCTCAAGTTATAACAATGGATCAAACTATCGCAAAGCATTTTATAAGGACAGTAGGGCCCTAACGAATTTTCAATGATGATGCCATTAAAGATAAAATAATACGAAAGATTTGGACAAGGAGCAAGACTTCGTTAAAGTGACACAAGACCTGGAAAAACATTTTTAGGGCAATTACTAGGTGAATTCCATCACTCTGTGGCCTGTGCACATCCTTAGGATTATATCATCATTGCTTTTTTATTTTTGAAAAAAAACAAGATAATGCCTAGGATCTTTTAGCGTCCATGATGGGAGATACCTGGAAAAACATGGGGTGAATATTATATTCCACCACTATTATCTAGTATATTCCACCACTATTATCTGTGACTGCTGCATCTATGGCTGCCTTTTTTTTGTTGAATATAAGCATGGAATGTAAAGTTGTTCTTTGAAACCATGACGGAATTGTAAGGAGAAAGACAAAATCTAAGAATAAAAAACACAACAAAATGGCACTTTTCTTAGGGTCCATGCATGTTGAGTCAAGTTTCAATGCATGTTAGCAAAGAGAAGCTTGACTATATATACACGGTCTCACTCTCTCTCCACTTTTATTTTTCATTTTGTTAATTATTTTGTTTTGGCCTATCCACTATAAAAACTATAAATGCTTCGAATCTTAATAAAATTCTCAGGACATCATAATGGAAAAACAATCTTATGCACTATCCACCAATGAGAGATTGATCTAATTCTTTACTAAATTAAGTGTAGATAACGATCTTTGACTAGCTTTAGTTTAAATTATTTGCAGAGAAAGTATTTGAAATCCCTTTTTTTATAGTTTTTTTCCTCTTTCTACTGGATGTTGGAATTTGAAGTCATGTACAAATGCTTAGAAGCAGGCTAGCTACGTGAAACATTAGAACACTTGAATATTTTAGTCAGCACGCTCAAGACAACTCAATTTTTCTTTTTGACTTCAACAAATTGGTAGATTATAAGGGTAAAATTATAGGTTAAAGAGGTACATACATCGTAAGTAAAAGAATTTCATTAAATAATTACATACATGGATAATACTATATATATGCATTTCTACATTAGATTTGCTCAATGTATTAATTATTATAAAAAACATTCTTATTTTCCACCACCACGTTTAAACTTGATTTTTAATAACTTCAAATATATATATCACTCTTGAATGGCTTAGTAGAAATTAAATATCAACAATTTAATCTTGTGAGTTCACAAATTTAAGCTTCAGCTCCTTTTTTTATTTATTTTTTATTTTTTTACAATACATTTTCTAATGAAATAATACCTTGTATATATTGATGTGCTTGCTAGAATCTTGGAACATTGGATTCTTTGCTAACTATCTATATAATTGCTAATTTGTCATCAAAGAAAATTTCTATAGCTTCCTTTTGTGCAAAGTGCAGATTCTTCATCGAATTTCTTAGCCACACTGCTATGTTATAGACATAGTTCACATTTTACACCTCCTACAACTTGAGTCCCTAGTCCCAGAGACCAAGAAGCTCAATTCCTATTAAAATGATCAACATCTTGTGTTAAGTCCAAAAGGTAACTTTTAGTGATTAAGGCCTAGAGAACCAAACACACTTCAATAGCCCAACCATTCCCTGGCCAAATAGGCATACGCCATCCCTAAATAGGCATAGGCCACCCCTAAATAAGCGTACGATACTATCCAATAGGAGTATGCCACTTAGCGATATAAACCATAATTTTTCAAATATCATTTTTCTCTACATCCTTATCTCTTTCCATCCAACGGTCAGTGTCGACGCTGAAAAATCATCGTGATGATCCTACTTCGACCCCCATTGGGCTCAACGGAATCTCGCTATTTTGTTTGTGTGTGCGATGTGAACATATTGTAAAATACATGCATGTGTGTGTGTAGCGCTAGAAACCATAATTTTTCAAATATGATTTTTCTCTACATCCTTATCTCTTTCCATCCAACGGTTAGTGTCGACGTCGAAAAATTGTCGTGATGATCTGACTCCGACCCCCATTGGGCTCAACGGAATCTTGCTATTTTGTTTGTGTGTGCGATGTGAACATATTGTAAAAATACGTGCATGTGTGTGTGTGTGTGCTCCAGCATGTCTATGGATATGACAATGGGGAGGAGAAAAGACGAGATTTTGAGTCACCACCAATCATCGGGAAATTGAAGGTGTGATTGGTCACCTATGTCTAATTGGTTTTAATTGTCTTGAATTAAGACATGCTAAAAACCGGGTCTTGATTATGCGTGGGGAAGGTATTAGGCACCCCACAACATCCGTCCGAAGACGGCTACCTCCCTCCATGTGTTCATAATGTTTGATTAAGTAAATGTTGGATTTATGAATTAGGTACAAATATCCCGACGTTGTCGGGAGTACATCAATTGGTGATGCACGCATTTCAATGTGGTCAGATTTGTTATCCTTTGTTCTCCTTCGATTATCTTTGTATCTTTTAGGGTTTCTGATGAAACAATGGTAGGGTGCACTTAAACCCTAACATTGTTCACCAGAACAAAGTTAATTGGTTAAGCCATGATCAAGACCTCATTTACCCTTGGGTTGCAAGGGCAAAGTGGTCTGTCATATGGCGGCTTGGATTAACCTTTTTATTTTTGGGATATTCCTCTTGGTTGTTTGGTCCTCGAATGCATTCGAATTCCCTATCCATCTTTGCACATGCTAGGAATTCTCGAAATTTGTTGTAGGTACAACCAAGAGTAATAGTATTTTTTAGTTTTCTTTATTTCATGATTCCAAAAAGAATACAATGCGCGAGAATTCTTTACATGCGTCAATGATGGTGCATTTCAACATGTATTGAACCTCGCGTCATGGTGCCCTAAAAGAAGGCTCGGCTTTAGTATTAGGGTGGACCAATCCATAATGAGTTTTATTGTTTATAGTACCATGTTTTTATATTTTTAAAGCTTGCTTGACAAAGTTCATTTAAATATCTTGCATAAATAAATGATTCCACAATTTATTAAAGCAAATGGGAAAACCATATGGCTTATGAATATTGGGGTCTAATCATGGACTTAGGGTTTAAGAAATGTACCTAGACATGCTTTTAGGGTTTTATGAGAAATGTACCTAGACTTGCTTCTAAGGTTTGATGGAATGACATATTCAAGATAATGTGAATGTGCCAAAATGCAACTTTGGGTTTTTCAAGTACTATTGTAAAGAAATACATATTACAAACATCCAAACATGTGAAGGAACCTAGGTACATGCATGCTAGGGTTTTATGGATGACATTCATAAAAAAACACAAAGACACATTCAAAGATGTTCAAAATAGGGGAATGAACCTAGATATGAATTCTAGGGTTTTATGCATGTATAATGGATTGTATCAAATGCTCAAAAATGAATTTAGGGAATGAATGCCTAAACAAGTGAACTATGCAAAACATAATGAAAACATTAGAATGATGATTCTAAAAATAACATGATTACAAACATGACATTGTAGTTAGGATGATGAAAACTAGGGTTTAAGGTTCACCTAGTAGAATTCTCGAAAATCGGGCAATGCTTCAGCGTAGTTGTCGAAAAATGAACTTGGCCTCTCTGTAATTGGGCGGCGCTTCTGTGTCGTGGTGGCGAACTTGGACCAAACAGGTCTCGGATTTGGAATGGTCGGAATTTAGGTGGGTTTTCGATGGCGGCTTTGGAACCGGCTTGGAGATAATATGAAGCTTTGGTGGTGCTTCGATGCCGTGGTGGATTTTGGGCTTGATTTGGGAGTCTCTTCCGTTTAGTGGTCGGAAATGGGCTTGGTTTAGTGTTTGGAGGGCGTTTTGGGTGGTGTTTTCATGAATTTTGAGGTGGACTCTAGATTACACCAGCATGACCTCACTATCAATCAATTCTTTTTGCCACCCTCTTCCTCGAATTTAGTGTACTATTTATAGAGGCTTCCACACAACATGGAATTGCGTGAAGCATCATGGTGATGCATCACGCAACATGATGTTGCGCGATTGCCTTAAGGGTTGTTTTTGGTTGCTTGCTACTCGAGTTTTCCCCCATTTTGGCCATTCCGATCGACCTTTTTTGAATTGAAAGTTAGAGGTCTTCCCGTGCTTGGATTTGGTTAAGTTTGGTGTCTATGGAAAGCTTGCATTGTCTTCTTTCCAACAAGACTGATCTTGTGCAATTCTAAGTTTTGTGCAGGAAACTATAGTTTTGGGAAGTAGGGCACTTAAGCTTAATTCTTGTTACAAATACTGTTTTTCCCAATTTTTCGGTGCAGATTTCGATTGGCTCGAAGATGCTCTTCACAAACTGGGAAAACCACGTCATAGATAAACTTTTCCATCTTTGAAATGGTACTTGCTTTCGAGACCACCGTAATGCGAATCAGGAAGATTTTGTGCACGAAGATGGTATGTCGGGTTGCCGTTGTTAGCGAATTTCCAGCATTTTGGATTGTTTTCGTCGTTTTTACTGCTTCTAGTTGACCTAGCTCCCAATGTCAGATTTAGGCAGTTTTGGTATTTCCAGAAAGCTTGTGATGCCTACTTTCCAATGGCACAGAGTTTGTGGTAATTTGAGTTCCGGTCACAAAACTGCGGTGTTTGGAATAAAGGCTGCTTAAATGATTTCCTTCTTGGCGACCCGTTTTCCCGTGAATATTCTAGGCAACTTGGAGATGCTCTTTACAAACTAAGACAAACAACTTTTAGGAAATATCACCATCTTTGAAAAACTACTTGCTTTCTGGACCACCATGGTGCGGACCGAGAATATTTTGAGCACAAAGGCGACTTCAAAATAGGTCTTCTTTTGTCTAAAACACTTAATAAAAATTTACTAAGTGTTGGACCGTTTTCTATGATTTCGGCCAGAACTTCTTCATTTCAAGTCTGTTTTGAGCCCATAAACTATCGATATGAAAATCTTCATGTTCTCCTTCAAATGACGACAAATTGGCCGACCAATTCTTGACAGAGTTCAACCATGGTTCTGGTCAAACTTTGGTCAAACTTAGTTAAACTTGGTCAAACTTGATAAAATTTCTATATCCTTGAAACGCGGTCTTGGGTTGACAGATATTAGCATGTTTGAGTACTTTCGGCCGATTCTCGCGTTGGTCGGGTTGTCTCGATTTGCGTGCCGAATATGCGGGAAAGTTCTAAGAGTTAAAATGAGGTTATGATAGTTAGGATCTTACTACACTAACCCTAAGGAGCCTACAAGACTTTATAAATAGAACCTTAGACAATCAGAAAAAGGGGGTAGCTAATAGTATTAAAAGAAATAGACTATCTCAAAATTCCTACACACTCAAAGTCTAGAGAAACGAGATAGGAAATAGTCTTTTAAAGGTTTAGCTATTTCCTAATCTCACTTGATTAGGAAACGAGTTTCTCTCTCATGAGATTACAACTATCTCTCATTACATTGTTTTTTAAACCTAGTTCATATTCCAAAATACATTTTGTTCATAATACATAAAGTTGCTATAGAGATTCGACCGAGTAACCGGTCAAATTATTAGCTTTCCAAAGTTTCAAGGGGTGGGATTTGGATCTTCTTAATAGACCATACTCCCCACCTTAATTTCTTCATGTTCTTTGTTTGAATCTCTTTTTTACCTTTTTTTTTTTTTTTTTTTAATCTATCTTTGTTCATTATACTTGCACTTTAATTCTCAATTTATTTTATTTTTTTATTCTACTTGTTTATCATTCTGTTATTTATTTTCCAGTCATTTAAATCTTTGTTGCTGAGAATTTTATTTGAATGACGGTAGCATACACCACTTTTAGTGCAATGTATGCCTCTTATAAAAGAGTTCCTACTTGTTGTTTGTTTGTTTATTTCTTTTATTTTATTTTTTAAATGTAATTATTTTCATCTCCGTTCAAATTTACTTGATATTGTTTGTATATAAACAATCATGAAATACAATAAAGAAATTCCTTTTTATTTTTATTGTAATTTGGAGTTAAATGTTGATTCGGAAAAGGCATGTAAAACCCATGTCAAATTGTCTTTTTACATTTAACGTCTTACCCATGGTATATAGTCAGAATGATTTCAATTGATTGATTGTCTCCATAGTTATTAAAATCGGGATTCTACCTTGAATCGTTGGGAGGATTTCGCGAATCGAATCGTAAATCGTAAGATTCTACTTTCCGTAAATAAAAAATATATAAATAATTATAATTCATAACATAGGTTAAAGAATCATTGAAAAATAAATAAATTTTGGCATAAAACTTATAAAATGCAATAAGTCATCAACTACTAAATACCAAATGACAAATTTCAAACATCAAACGTTCAAGTTCCAAGTTTTAATACCAATTTTTAATACCACATAACTACAAACATATATAATGTTCCAAATAATAACACTACATAAATCAAAATATTTTCCAACCATTTTCCACAATGGTGATTTTGTGACAAAAGTAACACATTACTTATTGTTCAATGTGAATAACCAAGATCTAAAAACCAAGATCATCATTGATTTGATGAATGTTGTCCTCTAATGGGAGACCTTCACCATAAATGTCGTTGCTTCCATCTAAATCATCCATGGGAAGATCATTAAAATCTCTTAATTCATTTTCAAGTTCACTCTAAGATTATGAATTTCTTTATCTTTATCACCTAGCAAAAAAGAATAAAAACAAATTGTATTCAAAATTTTATAAAGATCTAAAAAGGAAGTCATAAGTCATAACTCACAAGATTTAGAACCCACTTACCATTTTCATCTTCCTCTTGAGCATCCCTATGAAAAACACTTGGCTATTCTTCATTTGGTTCATTTGGACTCTCTTCTGCAACTATCCACTCATCATCTGAAGAGATGTCCTCCATAGAAACTTGAGTGGTTCCAGTTTAATAACATACTAAAAAGTAAAAATCAGTCCAATACAAACTAAATTTTCATTGGAGGCCCAAAAAAAAAAAAACCCAAAAAATCCGAAAAACCTTGTGCAGTAGAATCGTATAGAATCGGAAGTAAATCGGGATTCTAAAGATTCTAAGATTCAAATCGGGATTCTATTAAGATTCTACCACCTTTAAGATTCAGTTAAGATTCGAATCGTTTTCATAATGTTGAATCGTAAAATCGTAAGATTTTAAGATTCGAATCGGGATTTTAATGACAGAGATTGTCTCCAAATTTTATTTTTTACACATGAATCTTTGTTAAGGCAGAATGATAAGTAAAGAATTAGTGAATTCAAGTTTGGTTTTGACTATTGTATGTTTAAATGTTTGGAGTAGATGTCATCAAAATCCTCTTTAATATAATTGAAATCTTTGTTTTTAGACCAAAATAAATTGTTAGTCCTTAAACTTTATTCATTGAGCGTTATTGGTCCTTGAAATTTAAAATGGGCGCTATTAGTCCCTAAAATTTACAAAATAAGTATTATTAGTCCCTCTATCCAATTTAGTTAATTTAATTGTTTATGTAGCTAACGGAGAGAATATGTGGGACATTTTAATATTATATGACACGTTATTTTTTAATTAATAATGGTGGTCTGTTGATGGGGGCAGCAGCTATGGTGGCAACGGAGGCAGTAGCGTGTATATGGGTTTTTGCTTAGGTGTATTTTTAATTAAAAAATAATGAGCCACGTAATAATGTACCACATATTCCGTTAGCCATATAGACAATTAAACTTATAGAATTCAATAGAAGAACTAATAACACTCATTTTGGAAACTTTAGAGACTAATAAAACTCATTTCAAACTTCAGGGAATAACCGCACTCAGTGAGTAAACTTTAAAGATTAACCGTGTATTTTGACCAAAAATTGACACAACACCAATCGTCACCATTTATAAAAATGGACAGGTCAAGTATTTATGTAAGAGCAAACATGTCATCTTTATAAAGCAAATGAAACAATTAACAACCCACAGTTCACACTATACAGAGTACAGCAGACATTTAACAATTACCCAAAATTTATATTCAACTTTGGACACAGTTAGTAAGTCTAGACTCTATAGAAGTACATGGAATTACTCTTAAGAATTTGGTAACGAATATGCTTATGGCTCTTTCAGAAAAAATATTTGTTATACTTGTATACTAGAAGATTGGCAACTTGTAATGACTAACCGAAAGAAAAAAATGATAACCTATCACTTTAATGCCAAATAAATGCCATAGCGAGGACGTTGTGGTCTTCAGTGCTATCATTACTTGTGGTGCAATGGATGATGCCTCGGACAGTGATGGAGATTGTAATAAGCTAGAAAGGGAAATTGGACATCATAGGAGTAGTTAGATATGAAGGAAGAATTGCTTTGTCTTATTTAGATTTCTCTAGTCCTTCCATTTAGAACAAGTATAAGTGGCCATTTGTACACATCTCACCGTTGTGTAAATAAAATCCATCTGCAAGTAGTAAATAGAAAATAAATTTGACCCTTTATAGAATGACATTGCAGAACCTTTGACACTATAAGCACGGACGCTCAAGAAGGGCCGTTAAGAATAAAGAGAAAGAGATAGAGATAAGTGTGCTAGACAAGTAATATATAATGGACCTAAAACCCAGTGGGCCTATACAATATTCTAACATCCCCTCTCAAACACAAGGTGGTGCGGAATAAGCCATCTTGAGTTATGGAGACAAGATCTCATAGATGTCTTGGCGGATGGGACTTGGTGAATACATCTGCAAGTTGGTTTTCAAAGGAGCAAAGAGTAAGTGAAAACTATGTTGTTGAAGATGATGACGGATGAAGTGACAGATGATCTCAATGTGCTTGGTGTGCTCATGAAAAACATTGTTATGGGCAATGTGTGTGAACTGTGCAAGCAGTGAATTGTATAAACAAACGGCGCAACATATTATTAGGGTTAGGAACCTTTATATACAATATACAAGGGCTGGGCCCATGTTATTAAGCCCAACTAACTAACAAATAAATACATATATTATTATAAACTAACATCCCCCCTCAAACTCAAGATGTTGTGAAGGAAGCATTTGGAGTTTGGATACTAAATATCGAAAGCGAATGGTGGAGTGAGACTTCGTGAAAAAATCTGCAACTTGTAGCTGAGAAGGAATGAAGGGCAAGACAATGACTCCATCACGCAACCAGTGGCGAATAAAATGACAATCTATCTCTATGTGTTTGGTGCGCTCATGGAAGACATCGTTATGCGCTATTTGGATCGCGCTCTTGCTATCACAATGAAGTGGAGTAGGACTAGGAATAGCAACCCCCATATCTTCGAGTAACCTACGAAGCCAAATAATTTCGGAGGTAGTGTCTGCTAAAGCTCTATATTCCGCTTCAGCTGAGGAGCGTGCAACTACAGTTTGTTTCTTACTCTTCCAAGATATTAAAGAGTCACCAAGGAAGATACAAAAACCTGTTGTAGATCGACGATCAGTAACATCACCAGCCCAATCAGAATCAGAGTAAGCATTAAGCTCAAGCTTAGATGAAGAGGACATTAATAGTCCTTGATGCATCGTACCACGCACATATCTCAAGATTCGAAGGACAGCTGCAAAATGGACTGTGCGAGGTGATGTCATAAACTGACTAACAACTTGAACAGCATAACTGATATCAGGGCGAGTAATGGTAAGATAAATTAAACCCCCAACAAGTTGTCTATAAAGAGTGGGATCAGACACCAACTCCCCATCTGTGGATCGCAATTTCACATTGAGTTCAAGTGGAGTATCAACAGCTTTGTTATCAGTCAACCCAGCTCAGGAAATAAGATCTGAAGCATACTTTACTTGAGACAAAGAATAGCCACTAGAAGAAGAATTGACTTCAATGCCAAGAAAGTAACGCAATGGACCCAAGTCTTTCATTTCAAAGCATGTACCAAGATGAGTCTTAATATCATGGATGCCAACAGTGTCACTACTAGTGATAATCATATCATCAACATAAAGAAGTAACAAAACAAGACCTTGACTAGATTGACGAATGAACAAGGTTGAATCATGAGAACTTTGTTGAAAACCAAAGCTAAGAACTGCAGAACTAAATTTCTCGAACCAAGCTCGAGGGGCTTGTTTTAAACCATAAAGAGCTCGCCGAAGTTTACATACCTGGTGAGGTTGACAAGGTAAACCAGGGGGAGGTTTCATGTATACTTCTTCGTGAAGATCTCCATTCAAAAATGCATTTTTGACATCCATTTGCGATAACTGCCATCCTCGAATAGAAGCAACAGCAATAAGAGTCCTAACTGAGGTCATACGTGCAACTGGAGCAAAAGTCTCTTCATAGTCTATTCCATACTCTTGTGTAAAGCCCTTAGCAACCAATCTAGCTTTATACCTCTCAACAGTACCATCTGATTTGGTTTTTACTTTATAAACCCATTTGCACCCGACTGGAGACTTACCAGGAGGAAGATTAACAATATCCCATGTATGAGTTTGCTCTAATGCAGCTAACTCCTCTTTCATAGCGGCTTGCCAATGGGGATTAGAGGATGCTTCATGATAAGACCTGGGTTCATAGACAGAAAGAATAGTAGACAAAAAACAATGAAAATCACGATAACGTTGGGAAGGAATATGCTCACATGTTTTGTCCTTTTGCCCAAAGTTGAACGTGATAAATTATCCAAAAGAGCTACTATATGTGTCTTTTTGGGTTATGGTATTGGGAAAAAGGGATATCGATGTTATGACCCTATTGCCCAAAAACTTCGTGTCTTTAGGAATGTCACTTTTTGGGTTATGAACTGTGCAAGCAGTGAATTGTATAAACAAACGGCGCAACATATTATTAGGGTTAGGAACCTTTATATACAATATACAAGGGCTGGGCCCATGTTATTAAGCCCAACTAACTAACAAATAAATACATATATTATTATAAACTAACAATGTGAATGGTACTACAATTGTCACAGTGAACAGGGGTACTGGTGGCATGAGACGCACCCATATCGGTTAGGAGCCAAAGAAACCAAATGAGCTTAGAAGTAGCATCTGTAAGAGCACGGTACTCAACTTCGGTACTAAAGCGAGTAACAACAAACTGTTTCTTGTTACGCAAATATATAAGAGATGAGCTTAGAAAAGAAATAATAACCAATAGTAGAGCAACGGTCTGTGGGGTCTTGTTAAGACCCCAACCCTATGGTCAGACCCAAGCCTTGCATGGCTAAGTAATATGTATGGATTTGGCTACTTATCTTTCTTTCCTTGCATTTAAATTCACATTTGAGCTTAATTTCTTGTTCATTTGGGTACAAGCATTAGAAGGCATGTACCAAGGTTGTTAGAGTGTGCATTAAGGGACTTGTACATAGTTTGTTATGGTGTGCAGCCCCTATTTGTACCTAGGTTGATAAAGCTCTTTAGGCTTTTACATAACCCGATCTAGATTGGCCAATTAGAGCCTTGATCTAGAAGGGCCAATGAGAGGCAAGCATGCATTCTTGCCATGCACACCAAGCCTATAAGTCCTCTATCTCCCTCATTTCTCATTTTTTATCCATTGAAGTATATTGAAGCTTAGTTTTACTCTCTAGCTTAGCCTTAGCATAATTTTCCTTAGTAAATTCTTGAGCAATTCTTGTGAGATTGATCCAATCGGATTAAGAGAAAAAGGTTGTGAGATAAATTGAGATAGGAATATCTAAGATTCTATCAATTGGTATCAAAACAAGTTCTAATCATGGTGCAAGAAACCAGGCTTGGAGTGTCCATTAGGGTATTGACTGATAATGTGCAAAAGCTTCAATTGCAATTGGATGAGCATGCCAATCAAATTGGAGTCATTGATGTGAGAATGGAGAGAATGGATCTCTCATTTGCCACCTTGCAAGCTCTATTGGAGGAGAGACTGCCTCCAAGGTAGCAAGCACCACCAGTTCAACCCGAGCCACAAGGAGGAGCACAATCGAGTCAAGGTGGAGGAATTCCAAATGTTAGTGAGCAACCTCCAATTTTGGAACCAGTTAAGCCAATTCCAAACAGTGCAAAGGCAAGGAATGCAATGCCAGGAAGACCACGAACTCATAAGGTACTTCCCAACCTCAACCAACCAAGGCAGCCAATGCCAATGGGTGAACCATTTGAGCCAAGGCAGGGCAAGCCAATTGGTGAGCCATTTCCTAACCAGATAGGAGAACCAAGGTTCACAAATGAGTTCTCCATGCAACCACAACCTTCACCACCATTTTGGGATCAAATGGAACATCAAGAAGAGGAATCATGGCAGAGAAAGGGATTTCAGAGGTAGCAAGAGCCATTTCAATACCTGGGTCAGTTTCCATAACATCAAGGCATGTATGGCCATTTTATGGAACCAAGGGAACCACCATGGGTTTAAGATGAGTTTGAAAATCCTTGGCATGATCCTGGAGGGGGCAGAAAAGGTTATGGGAGGCATAGTAAGCAAAGTGGGGTACAAAATAGGAAGCAATCTAGGCAGAATCAAGGCTATCAACCATGGCAACAAGGAAGACAAGCAATGGTGCCTAGGCCTATAAAACTGGAATTCCCTAGATTCAAAGGAGGTGATCCTACTTCATGGATTTATAGAGCTATACAGTTCTTCCACTACTATCAAATACATGAAGCAGAAAAGGTATTACATGCCTCTTATCACCTTAATGATGATGCTTTAGTTTGGTTCCAAGATAGTGAGCATGTTATTAATTGTTGGGATGAGTTTGTTAAGGCTATACAACTTAGATTTGGTCCTGTAAGCTATGATGATCCCATGGAATCACTAACTAAATTGAAGCATACTACTACTATCATTACATATAAGGGATAGTTTAAATCATTGAGCAATAGGATTAGAAAATTATCTGACATGCCTAATTTGAGTTGCTTTATGAGCGGCCTTAAGGATGAGGTGATGTTTGCAATAAAGATGCAGGGTTCTAGAAACTTGGATGAGGCTTATGCTTTAGCCAAAATACAGGAGGAATACTTGGCTACATGCAAGAGAAACCAAAGGCCTCAGTATGATGCAAACAGGAGCAATTAGTCCTAACAAAACCAGTCACAAGGTAGTACAAAGGTTGAAAACAAAGGGTATGAGTCTAGGAAGCCCAACACTAGACCTCTCATGGTTGTGCAGAAATTAACACCTATACAAATGTCAGTGTGAGCGCCCGCGATCCTCGAGGGTCACTCGGTTTCCCTTTTCTGGGGGATGGTAAACTATTGTGAAATGGTGGATCGGTTTGCCCAGTATGAGTCCATCCTACACATGAGCTCCGGAGTACGCTTACTAGCTTCAAGGGCTAGGGCAGAGAAAATGAGTCGCCACCTAGTTTTAGGTCCAAGAACCAACTTAGAATCTATGCACAAAGGTACTAGCCTTGGACTAGGTCCGGAGCTTAGGTACGTTCTTGGGAAGGTGTTTAGCACCCAAGACCGCCCAGCCTTACGGCTGACCTTCATTTGTATTACTTTTGGATTAATTCGACAACAACATTTATTAAGCAAACCCTTACCATACAAGAAATATATCAAAGTGCGCAACACACAATAGAGAGATATGATATGGAAAGATAGCATGTGAAATATTGTACGAGTAGTGTAAATGCATGGGCATGTGAGATAGGAGTATAACATATGATATGAAGAGATACAATATCAACATATAATGCATTGCATAAAGGAAGTGACACAAAATGAATATTGACAAACATGTCTTGTATCGTTCAATAAATCCATCAACCCGAGTCTTGATCTTATATACCCACTGAAAACATGCTAGGAGGCAGAGTGGTCATGTCCCAAGTATGAGTTTTATGTAGAGTATCAAGTTCATCGTTCATAGCTTGTTGCCAAAGAGGATTAGTGCTAACCTCACGATAGGTGTGAGGCTCATAAAGAGTAGCAAGTATAAAGAAATAACGATAATCAATAAGTGAGAATGAGGATCCCTTACCAAAAAGAACGACAAATATCAAGGTCTGTGAAAGACTTAAAGGGTGCTAATGATGTAGGAACCTGAGCAGACGAGCTGACTGCTAGAGAAGAAGCCAAATGTGACATCTGGTGAGTTAAGAAATGGAGCAGAGTCCCTCATAGAGTCAGGATATAGAGCAATTGAAGGATCAGTGAAGATGGGAGTGAGAATAAAAAAAATAAGTGGAAAATGTTGGCGATTAAAGAAGGTCTGATGTTCCTAGTAATCCACATGATGGGAGATACGAAAGCGACGAGATATGAGATCATAGCAGCGAAAATCTTTTTTAAAGATTCCATAGCCAAGAAAACAACATAAGCGAGATTGAGGCTCGAGTTTATTCCGTTCAAGTGGAGGAAGGGAGACAAAGCAAGCACAACCAAAGACAAGAAGAGAGCGGAATAGTCTGGGAGTTTGGCATAAAGCAACTTAAAGGGAGATTTATTGTGAGTAGTAGGTGAGAGAAGACGGTTGATGGTGTAAACGGCAGTGAGAGTCACTTCACCCCAAAAACGTTCAAGGACAGAGGCATACATGAGAAGTAAACGAATGGTGTCAAGAATGTGACGAAGTTTACGTTTGTCGCGACCATTTTGTTGAGAGGCATATGGGCAAGAGCAGTGGGGAAGAGTGTCATTTGTGTCCAAAACAGACAAGACAGATGTGTCATTATATTCTTGAGCATTGTTTGACCTAAAAAGTTTAATAATGCGAGAAAATTGAGTTTGTATCATTTTATGAAAAGTTTTAAAAATGAGAACGATGTCAGATCGATGCTTTAACAAGTAAATCCAAGTAAATAATCATCAACAAAAATCACAAAATATCGGGATTTCCCCTTTGTGGCAAATGGAGCATGACCCCAAACATTAGAATGAATAGGTGCAGAATAAATAGACTCGCTTTTATTAAATGGTAACTTGGTTTGTTTGCTAAATTAACAAGACATACAATGAAATTTTTGAAAACTAACAGACTTTAAATGACCTTGAGAAGCTAATAACTGAAGACTAGATAAAAAGGTATAACCAAAACGAGAGTGCCATAAGTCAGGAGATAGGGTGGTAGCAACAGCAAAGAAAAAGACCAGATGTGAGGAAATATGCAATTAAAACACAATCTCAATATTAACATTTGACACTAATAAAATTATTAAAAAAAATTAAAATCACTTAAACCCATCCAACACAGCGGCATGTTCTTTTTTCTTTTCTTTTCTAATACCCATGGAATTGGGATTTGGGATTAAACCATACTTATTTAACCCAAGTCACGGCATCCAATAAATAAGCTTTGGCGGTAGCAAAGATCCACTTCCCCCATGCTGATTGCTGATGCTTTATTAAGCTTTGGCGCCGACCATTTGAAAAGGCCACGTCAACTTACACAAACGAGGCCTCCGAGTCAATGCGATCCAGACCTCCCTTCACAGCCTTACCCAGCTCCACCCCAAACTTTATCCATCGCCAATTCAAGCTTTCCACGATTGCACACGAGTCCTTTCAACAGAGTCAAAACCCAGAAACCCTTCTGCCTTCAGAGAATCACGTATATGGGTATCTCTTGCAAGCATGTTTGCAACAATGCAAACGAATCAGAACCCGCCACCTGTTCGACGAAATGCCTCAACTGCTGGCGCAAGCTTCAAATACCAACAAAATTATCCATGCCCAAAGCCTAAAACTTGGTGTTGCTTCAAAAGGGTCACTAGGAAATGCCATTGTAGATCTTTATACTAAGTGTGGCAATGTGGACTTTGCTGAGAAAGCGTTTAACCAGTTGGAGAATAGGGGTGTATTGGCTTGGAACTCAGTTCTTTCCATGTACTCGAGGCGTGGCTTCCGGGAAAAGGTTGTTGAGTCTTTTGGGTCAATGAGGAACTGTGGAGTATTGCCGAATGAATTCACCTATGCAATTGTTTTGTCTGCTTGTGCAAGACTGGTGGATGTTGTGTATGGTAGGCAAGTTCATTGTAGTGTTGTTAAGATGGGGCTCGATTCAAGCTCTTTCTGTGAAGGTGCACTTATTGATATGTATTCCAAGTGCAATTGTGTGAGTGATGCTCGATGTATATTTGATGGGGCTGTGGATTTAGACACGGTTTCTTGGACTGCCATGATTGCTGGTTATGTTCAAGTTGGTTTGCCTGAGGAGGCACTTAAAGTGTTCGAGGAGATGCAGAAAGTTGGCCGTGTTCCTGACCAGGTGGCCTTTGTGACTGTCATAAGTGCGTGTATGAATCTTGGAAGGCTTGATGATGCCTGTGAAATGTTTTCCAAGATGCCCAATCCAAATGTTATTGCTTGGAATGTGATGATTTCGGGGCATGCCCAGAGAGGTTACAATGTGGAAGCTATTACATATTTCTTGAATATGAGGAAAGCTGGAGTAAAATCCACAAGATCTACACTTGGGAGTGTTTTAAGTGCGATTGCCACTTTGGGAGCTCTAGATCATGGCCTGTTAGTTCATGCTCAGGCAATTAAACAGGGCTTGGATTCTAATGTCTATGCGGGTAGTTCTTTGATTAATATGTATGCCAAGTGTGAGAAACTGGATGCTGCAAAGAAAGTATTTAATGCTCTAGATGAGAAAAACATTGTATTGTGGAATGCAATGCTTGGAGGTTATGCGCAAAATGAGTGTGCCTGTGAAGTCATCCAATTGTTCTCTAATATGAAAGAATGTGGCTTTCTTCCTGATGATTTTACCTACACTAGCATTTTGAGTGCATGTGCTTGCTTGGAATATCTAGAAATGGGTCGCCAATTGCATTCAGTTATTATCAAGAACAGATTGTCATCAAATTTATTTGTGAGTAATGCATTGGTTGATATGTATGCTAAATCTGGGGCATTGAAGGAGGCGAGGAAACAGTTTGAGCTCATAAGCAATCGAGACAATGTCTCTTGGAATGTAATTATTGTTGGGTACGTGCAGGAAGAGGATGATGATGAGGCTTTCTACATGTTCCGTAGAATGAATTTGTATGGAATTGTTCCTGATGAGGTGTCCCTGGCCAGTATCCTCAGTGCTTGTGCAAATGTTCAAGCGCTTAAGCAAGGAAAACAAGTCCATTGTCTCTCAGTTAAATCTGGTCTGGATACAAGCCTCTATGTTGGGGGCTCTCTTATTGACATGTATGTGAAGTGTGGGGTGATTGAGGCAGCACGCATAGTTTTCTCTTGCATGCCGAAGAGAAGTGTGGTCTCCATGAATGCTCTGATTGCAGGGTGTGTTCAAAATAATTTAGAGGAAGCAATAGATTTGTTTCGCGAGATGCAGGCTGTAGGACTGAAGCCAACTGAAATCACTTTTGCAAGCATTTTAGATGCATGTAATGGACCACTTATGCTAATACTGGGAATTCAAATCCACTGTCTTATAGTAAAGTGGGGCCTTTTGTTTGATGGTGACTTCTTGGGTGTCTCTCTATTGGGCATGTATTTGAAATCCCAAAGAAAAGAAGATGCAGATATTCTTTTTTCAGAGTTTCCAAATCCAAAAAGCACAGTGTTATGGACTGCTGTTATTTCAGGACTCGCTCAAAATGATTGCTGTGAGGAGGCTTTGCAGTCATATCAAGAAATGCGTTGTGAGAATGTCCTACCAGACCAAGCTACATTTGTTAGTGTCCTTAGTGCATGTGCTGTCTCATCTTCTTTGAGAGATGGTTGGGAGATCCATTCCCTCATTTTCCACACTGGTTTTGACTTAGACGAGTTAACAGGTAGCGCCCTTGTGGATATGTATGCTAAATGTGGGGATGTAAAAAGCTCTGTGCGAGTTTTTGAAGAAATGGGTTTTAAAAATGATGTTATTTCCTGGAACACTATGATAGTGGGGTTAGCTAAAAATGGTTATGCAGAATATGCTCTTAAGATATTTGATGAGATGAAGCAAACACATGTTATGCCGGATGATGTCACATTCCTTGGTGTTCTCACTGCATGTAGTCATGCAGGGAAGGTATCTGAAGGCCGTCAGATCTTTGGCATTATGGTTGCTTACTATGGCATTCAGCCCAGAGTAGACCATTATGCCTGCATGGTTGATCTTTTTGGCAGATGGGGTTCCCTTAAAGAAGCGGAAGAATTTGTTGACAAACTAAAAATTGATGATGCTATGATTTGGGCCACGTTGCTTGGTGCTTGTAGGTTACATGGAGATGAAATAAGGGGGCGGCGGGCAGCTGAGAAACTTATTGAGTTAGATCCCCAAAATTCTTCATCCTATGTGTTGCTTTCTAATATATATGCTGCATCAGGAAACTGGGATGGGGTTAACTTTTTGAGGAGGGCGATGAAAGAAAAAGGAGTTAGAAAATTTGCTGGATGTAGCTGGATTGAAGTGGGACAAAAGAAGAACTTATTTGTTGCAGGGGATAGGTCTCATACCAATGTTGGTGAAATCTATGCAACTCTGAAGGATTTGACAGCATTAATGAAAGAAGATGGTTATGTTGCCAACACTGATTCTTTCTTGCTTGACGAAGAGTGATAAAAGCTGCCTTATATTACCTAAAAAAAAAAAAAGGCTCCCTTATAATCTGTTCTTGCTTTAGCAAGCATTAAGTCAAGATCCTGTCTCTTGATGCCAAATGAGATAAAGTATATTAATGAGTAGAAGACATTCACTCAGAATGGACTATTTGGCTAAGAAGTAGCCAGATTAAGTGGGCTAGACCAATGTTTTTGGAGGTCTAGATCTGCATGAAGTCCTCATCTGTGGTTCTCCTTGTTTGAATGGAGAAACTTTGGTTTAGATTCAGGTGTTTAGCAATTTCATTTTTATCGTTCCAAGAAAGCTTATTCTTTTCTTTTTTGGCTGAATCCAAGAAAGCTTATTCATTATGCATAACATGCTATTGTAATCTATCGAATGAAACTCTTCTAAATTTTATTTGCTGATTCTCTTGCTAGTTTTAGTTGTGAGATAGGAAGAGTTGTAATTTTGTTGTCCCATGAACTTCCAATTGAAGTCATGGGCTTGATTTTTGAGGGTGAAAAAGCATGTAAAGTTTTAAAATACTTGAAAAAAATTCATTCGTTTACCGAGAGAGGAGTTGTGAAACTATAGTATGAGGCTCCTAGACACAATTATTGATAGTGACTTTCTGCGTTCAGGTCCAGGTTGTTCCTATATTGGTGGAGGTTCCTTTACAGAGTTGGGTCCATTTTATCCTAGAGGTGATGGTCGAGGCCTTTGAAAAAATTCATTGTCATGGAATAGAGGTATGTCACATGGTAATGTGGATCTTTGTTCATTTGGCTGGGAGCATGTAGTATGGATTTAATTTTCCTTTGTTTAATTTTAAAATTATGATACTAATGCATCCATCTAATCATTCCTATTATTTTATCTTGTAGCATCAATTATCCTCTTTGTTTGTTTGCTTTGTTGTTTTTTTCTTACTATAAGTGGGGGAGGGGGTTTGTTGAATCACCTGCAGGAGTAGGATGGTCATACTCAAACATGAGTTCAGATTATACTTGTGTATCCACTAGTAAAGAGAATAGCTTGCACCGCTTTTTCTTTTAATTCAATTTTAGTTTGTGCTTATTGTATGAGATTAACTATAACAATGAAAAATGAAAATTGACATTATTTTGGTATCTTTTTCATGTGTTTCTTCCAAAATGGTGATTGCACTTGTGTAGCAGTGAATAATTGTTAGATTATGTGCTTGGGCTTTGATGTGTTGGATGCCAACTTCTGTTTGGTTCCCCCACTGCCCTGCCACCCTCAATTCCATACCCAGAAGAAAACTTATCAATCATATAGAAGCCACCAAGAGGTGAGCAATTTTCAACTTAGTTAGGCCCATTTATTTTGTACTCCATACATATGAGGTGTCTCTTAACCTTATTCTGAATTGGTGTTTGCTCAGCTGCACTACACAGAACTTAAAATAGTTTTTTTAATAAGTAAACAATCCACTAAAATGAAGGCAAAAAGGGGCGCAACCCTAATACATTAGAAATATACAAGAGGGAGAGAGAGAGAGAGAGAGAGAGAGAACAATACAGAAAAAGTTCAACAAAAATTCAAACCCAAGAACTTAAAATAATTGAAACTTCATGTTTAGATTTTATGTGTAAATCTCATTGTTGAACTGAGGAATTTAGGCATGTTTTGGTAAATCTACCCATAGTCTTAAAAATTTATTTTGTGAATCCTGCAACTTAGTGAAATCTTCACTCAAACAGTCCAAACCATTCAAGTTATAATTAGGGGAATTTTGTGTACACGTCCTGTGTACATGAGGTCTCCTTCATCTCAATAAATTTTTATTACTCCTCAGGAAAAGCATTCAAGTCCTAAGCCTATATCCTTTGAAGATTGAAAAGGAAAAAGAATCTTGACTTTAGAGCTTTAAAATTTGCTTTCAATCCCAGCTGTGCTACGGATTTACTGAACCTAAGTTACGATGTTTCAAGTGACAATTTTGAAGTTGACCATTTCTGACATTAACATATCCTCTTCCTTTTTCATCTTCTTACTTTTTTAGATGTGAGAAAAAAAGTGAAAACAATCAGGAGCATTGTACCCATTGCATAAATGGATCTATGTTTGCTTGGGAAATGCCAATTGAAACAGTGGACTTGAAAATTTTAGAACACAGGAATCACTGCATTAAATAATTGGCTATGTGTTAGCACACACACAAACAATGTGGCAATTAAAAAATCCAAGTATATAATGTGAACAAGAAATGTAAATTTAAATTAAATCACCCACTTTTCTCTAGAATAATACTTACCACTAATAAATATAACAGCATTGTACAGTTTTAGATTATGTGCTTTCAGGTTGCAGGATGATGTATTGACCAAGAATCTAGAATTTGATGAGGCGGTTTGTTAGGCATGTATGGACATCAGAAAAGATCATGCCCATTCAAGATGATGATCTCTACAAATTGTTTCATATTATTTTAAGAAGAAAAAAAAAAAAAAAAAAAATTTACTTTGTAGAGAGCATCATCTTGACTGGGGCATTGTGAAATCAGCCATCACACAAGTTAGAGTAAAGTTTAAATGTCACAATTCGACAAACTTCTTATAAAATCAGTTTCAATGGTGTCTCACAATACAAAAGAAGATAATCAACTGAGTGACTGTTTGGTAGGGCAGTTTAAGATGCGCTTTTTGAAGTACAAGTTTTTAAAACCCCACTTTTTCTTATGTAAAACTTTTTCAAACAGCCCATTTGCAAAAAACTGAAAAATAAGTTGTACCAAACAAACAAGCACTGAGTCACCAAATTTAACCAGTGATTTCTTTTGCAAAGTATCTCCATTAGAAACTAATCCTATACCTCGATACAGAGTCTGAATTTATGATATGATTTGGATTTTACAATTAAGATCTACCAACCCAGTTCCTAGGAGGCCAATGTTGGTAAACTAGTGTGACTATTGCAAGGGGAATTTCTAAAGCTGCCAATAGCCCCTTAACCTTCAATTAATATACTGATTTCATTTCTCTCTATTTGACTTGCTACATGTGACTTCTATTTGGCTGTTTCTCTATAATGGATCTTATGTGATTGATGCACTATGGTAGTTTTATGTATCTCATTCACTTGTTTACACTAATCCTGCATTATATTTGCACTGTTGATAGTTGAACAACAAATGCAACTTGCAGATTTCTTTGTTGATGGTGGAGCAGATCTGCCTAATGAAGATGGTGGTTGGAGATTCATAAACTTCAGGCAGGGTAGGTAACATATGAAAACTGGCGATTACTTTCAGGATGTTATAGTTGTTTTATCTTCTCAGAAAACTGCATATCCGTGTTGACAAATATTCTCAAAACATTGACAGATCTCGTTTATCTCTACTCAAATTTGCAGTCTTCTGGGAAGATAAAGCAAAAGACATTAAGCTTGAAATCCTAGTCCAACCCAGGCCTGTTTAAACAAAATAAGGTCCTCCATCTTGGCCTTCCTTTGCCGTCGTATTGGAATGCTTGTGCAGCAACAACTCTTTCATCCTCAAAGCATCCAAAGCCAAGCCCAACCATGGTGGCCGCTAAGAAGACTGTAAATTTCACCATTCACATTTTCCTTTTTGTATTCTGATGGTGTAAAGTGATTAGATTTTGACATTATTTACTGCTTGCAAAAGAATACTCATGAGAGCATCAACAACAGGCTTGCACTCATCATGAAGAGTGGCAAGAATCACCTTGCAAAAGACTTTTTTCAACATTTGAAATTGTTTTTCATTCTCAATAAACCAAGCACAAAGTTTTAGTTTAAAAATAAATAAATTATTTTTACATTTTTAGTTTTCTTATTTCTAGAAAATGTAATAGCACTCATTACCTATTAAACTATTCACTGACACACAGAGATTTCCAATATCAATGCCGTATATGTGGCAAAACTCTGGCCTTGGCTTTGTTGTTGTATTCTAGAGAAAGTTATCTTTCTCATGGCACTCCTTTCACTACCATACCCATGTGTCAAAGTAATAGGCTTTTTCTATTTTTCACTTTTATTAGCACTCAAACAGAGACTTATGTCTTTTGTTTTTAGAGCAGAGAGAAAGAGAAATCAGTGTCTGAACAGACCAAAATTTTGACTTTGCTAGAAAGTTTGAGGTAAGTGTTGAGGGCTAGGACACCGGATTTGAGATCAGAAAATATGTCAAAGTTGGAAATCAAGCGGTTAGCCAAGGGTGAGCGTGATGTTCATGGCCTTGGTCTCTCTGGCCGATACCTAGTCGGAAGCGGGGCTTTGCCGATGAGCTGGCCTCTATAATTGAGGAAGGCGGTGGCAAGAGTACTTGAAGCCACCTTGTTTGGGTTCTTCACGGTGAGATCCATGCCAAAGAGTTTGCAGAGAGACAAAATTTTATATTTTATATCGATCATTGTTTTTGTTGGGTGGAGTCTTTAGCACACGAAAATAAGAAATTACACCTTGTAGTTGATATGGAATTGAAAAATTACACCTGTTTTGGAGGGATTTAGAGCCGGCATTTGTGACCCCCAAATTTTGGCTTTAAATCCCATGAGAAATTTTAGAATTTTGCACTAAGTTTTGCCAAACTCAAGATTTGTAAATAATGAATTTTAAATCCAGCCTTAACCCCAAATCCCAGCTACAAATGATGGACCCAAACACACCATAGGAGCCCCAATGGTTTTTCTTTCTTCTCATATATTTTTTATTATCTTTCTTATAGAAGCTGCCAAACAAGGTTAACCAGTAAGTTGTTGTAAGGCCTCAATTTGTTGTGATAATGTGGCTGAGTTGGATAACCTCTGTATTCTTGGGTTTGGTTTGCCTTTCCTGCTCAAAAGTTTGTATTGCAATTGATATTAAAGGGATGCTAAAATTTAAGTACTTCCTTTTTTCATATGCTTATGATAGCCAGAAATGCTGACTAAAGGTTTCAATAAATATGAGCGATTGACATATTTCTAGACAATGTGCCATTATTTTGTGGCCTATCAGTTTCTCCAAGACTCCAACATGGTAATTCAAGTTGCAGTTGAAATTCAAAGAATATCAGTCTAGATACATTGCAGGTAAATTTGGACGCAATCTGCAACGTGAGCTCTAGTTTCATATGACAAGGAAAGTGATTAGAAAGAAAGAAGATAAAGTGAAAGATATTATGAGACAGCAAATGGAGATGTCGTACCATGTATTATGTAGAAACTACATCGAAACAGAAGTGACAAAAACAGTAACTAGCTTCATCAGCATTATAAAATGTGGAGGAATTTCTGATGAACTTGAAAATTTTCAGAAACCTGGTAAGAATGGAGATGGCGATATATCCAGTTTGTCAACTTTATTTGCAAATAGAAAGAAAAGGCACTATGTTAGTGATAGGTTCATTAAAAATTATAATTTACTGTATTTTTAATGGACTACTGTTAGTGATAGATTCACCCATGTGATAAAGTTTGCTTTACTCTTTTTCATTATTTTTCTAAAAATATGTTTTTGACAAAGCAACTTAACTAAGAAGAAGGAAAAAATAATGCTCATTTTATTATATTTTTGCGAGTAAAAATAGAAATGATCATTTTTATTATATCTCATCAAATGTATTATACTGATTTTTATTATATTTCATCAAATATATTATACTAAGTCTATAAAGATAACTACCAATTACTTTCTAACCTAGTTGTATCAATTCCTTTCAATTGGGGTTTATATTCTGGGGTTGTATTCACTTAGCAAAACAAAAAAAAAACTCACTTCACATCGTTTATGAATTTCAATCACTTTGGTAAACCTCAATTGTTCCATATAGGAATTCTAAATGTTCGGAGGTTTTTCATTTTTGTTTAACTTACAACACTTTGATAGTACAAATAAATAATATAATTTGTCACATATTTAATTATCTCATCTTTACCTTTTTTGACTTTCTTTTGTTTCTCTTTTCATCTGTTTTTTGGGCAATTTATCACTTATTAATAATCACATAAACAATATCTGTAACCTTAGAAGTCCATTATATAACAAATTGGTCCACGAAGATAAAAATGACAATGTCATCTTAAATCTAACACGTATCTCTTAGGAAAATTTAACACATAGAAAAAAAAAAAAATGTTAATATGTTATCCCTCTACCCCTAAAAAAAAAAAAAAAATCAACACAATTGTCTCTTTTGGTTATCTCTAAATGATAGTTCATTGATGTCCTAAATCTCAGATAATTTGAATGTTACCTCATCAATTCTAATATAAGTGTTGAAAAATAATTTATACTTAACACTTAGCCCCCAAAAATATATTAAACAGATAGTTGTCAAGTTATTTAGCATATCCAATTGTATAAAAATAAAATGATCAAGTCAAACTATATTTTATATGCAGTTAGATAGTATCAGAAATTGTAAAAAAATAAAATAAAAAATAAAAAAAGGCATTTTTGGTTGCAAAAATAGAGGACTACAACTTAACCAAGCAAAAATACTTTGAATATATTCAATTGTATAAAAATAAAAAGATCAAGTCAAACTAAATTTTATATGCAATTAAATAATATCAGAAATTGTATAAAAAAAATAAAAAAAAAAAAAAAAAAAAAAAAAAAAAAAAAAGCATTTTTGGTTGCAAAAAATAGAGGACTACAACTTAACCAAGCAAAAATACTTCGAATGTAAAATATACATATTGCATATTGCGTAGAAAAACTCATCCTAACTATATCCTCCACTCTCTTCAAGACCAACTCGGCTAATGCATCTGCATGCATGAAAAAAAAAAAAAAAAAATATGATCAAAATCAATTGAGATTACTAATAACAAAGAAACACGTTTTACTCCACCCTTTAAGATCAAATCATTAAGGTATCTCATGACAGAAGAACATCGTTTTACATATTATAGCTAGAGTCATATAACTCACGAAAAATTTCATATAATAATTCAAATGAACATTTTAAAAACATGAGATTCTGCCTTATGCTCCTTTTAAGTTTTCATGAAGGTATATTGTCATACAATGACTATCATCATTGATTTAACTTTTAAAGCAAAAATGAAACAAAACTTTTATGGCCAAATTACATATATAATTAAAGTATCGTTTTTTGACGTATCTCCAAGTATTAATAGCTATTTAGCATTCAACTTGGAAAAAAAAAAACTTGACCTAATTGTAGCAGTTTATAATCTAAACAAATCTTTGTTTTTTAAATAAAGAAAATATAATTTTCAAATATGCAATTATCAACATAGCAAACACATAGAAACTTAACCTGAGAAAAGACGAAAATGAAGGTAATACTTATGTAAACTTTATCTTGCCCAAGCTCTTATTTCTACTTAAATATTAAATATTAGAAAATAATTATACAATAGTAAGTAAATTAGACGCAAACAAAAATAAAATATGCAAACAAAAAGAAAATATAATATAAATTGATACAAACCTAGAGATCAAACCCAAACACTCATAAAAGGGGGGAACTTTTTGGAGAGAGGAATAACCATTGGGGCGAATGCCTAAGTTGTAATTTAGATGCATATTTGAAATAACATATATTGTGTTTAACAGATTTGGTTGGAATATATCTATTTATATCTGAATTAATTGATAAGACTATTTAATTTATTAAATATGAGCATTTAAGTGGGTAGTGGGAATTTAATTTATTAATGGTGTAGTTTTTATTATGGGGTAGTGGATATTTAATTTAGTTTATTTAATTCATGTGCCACCTAAGATACTACATGTTAAGCAGAAGACGTTGTCGTAGATGCCACGTGGTAGAAAGATGACAATGTCTTTTTCTTTAATTTGTACTAGTCGCAAACCCGCATGATGCGCAGAAAACTCCCAATGACATGTAATGTTTTCAGACTGAACTAAAAACATAGCTATGGCCCTATACAAATTTTATTCACAATAACATACAACTTAAAACTCTTAAGTGAAAGAACAAAAATTGAACAGAACAGAAAAACCAAATAAAGAAATTGATAAAATTGATAACCCAAAGCTCCTGGGTGACATTCAACATAAAATTGATAACCAAAAGCCAAAAAAAAATTTGAGCATTACATAAAAACCAAATAAATAAATAAATAAAAACATGAAACCCAGCAAAGCCAATCAGAAACCAAAGTACACCTTTGAGATTCAAACAACAATAGAACCATAGAGACCACAGGGAGAGAAAAAAAAAAAAATCACAACATAGGATTTAAATAGGAAATTGGGGGTGTAAAATATATTTTAAAAGTTGATGTGGCATCCTCCATTTATAGAGTGGGATGTAAAATATATTTTAAAAGTTGAAAGGTAAAGTAAAAAAAGTGGATAAAAAATAATACATTGCTAGTAAATAATAAATAATACATTCAAGGAAAAAAAATATGTATGGATAAAAAATAGGTACCCAAATATAATAGATATTTTTTTAAAAAGGAACAAGGGTAAATTATAACGAATTTCTTACACGTATGATTTATCAAAATAATAATAATAATAATACAATAATAATAATACGAAAGAGGATTCCCTTTGGAAGTTATGGGGTTTATCTGTGTTGTCTATGAATTGTCCTAGATTCTAACAACCTGGTAAAGAAGATGATGTTGCATTACGCTTTGTGGATCATATCTGTTTGTTTAGGAAATATGCTTATTACCTCTATAGCATTTTTGTGGGAATTGGTTGTGTGCTTCCAAGAGCACTCTCTTAGTAGTGAACTTGCTTGCTAGTGTGGGTCTTGATTGTAGTAAAGAGAATATGGGCTAAACTCTAATTTGTGTACTGAAACATTCTCATCCGGCTCAATATAATTTCTCCTCACTTCAAAAAGCCACTTTTTTTACTTTACCTTTCAATTTTTAAAATATATTTTACATCCCACTCTCATCCGGCTCAAGTGTTAAACTAATGATGTGGCATCCTGCCACTTGGGTATTCTGCCCAGTGGTAATCCCCTCTCCAAAAAGCCCCTCTTTATGAGGGTGTGGGTTCGATCTCTGGGATCTTCAAAATATACGTGTGTGTGAGTTTAGATTAGAATTTCTATCATATCTAAAAAATAAAAAAATAAAAAAAATAATGATATGGCATCCTCCATTTAAGTTGACACATCAATTTGTAACCAACTAGTTGTAAAATTAGTTGTCCCTAGCATTACTCTCTTAGAATACATCTTATTAAAATATTATAAAAAATAATTCTTTTTATTTTTATTTTTTTAACTTTTTCCCTAAAGTCACAGCCACACCCACACAGCCACCCAACACCATGGCCAGCCACACCGACACCCACACCCGCACCTAAGGCCAACACCAACCACCCAAAGGCAACAGCCTATCGCCCTTGCCTGTTGTAGATGCCCACTTTTTTACCAAGCTATAGCAGACAGAAAAGGCTCATCGAGACAATCTGCCATGAGCCCGAAAGAAATGAGTAATGGTACGACATGAGAAAAGCCCAAGATAAAGCAATCTGCAATAGGCCCAGAAGATATTGGGTCATTACATGCAAGGAGAGATGATCTGCTGTAAAACCCAGAAATCACTGAAGGCAATCTGCTGTAAGTCAGATATGACAAGGTCAGCCTATAAGAAGCCCAAAAGAAGAGTTCAATTGCTAAACCCAAAAGATAGTCTCATCTTTAACAAGTGGGACCCGCCACTTTAACCCTTAAAAGGATGGAACATGCTGGAAGTCAGAGGATCCAAAACAAATCTTCTGAACCTAGTTTCAAGAATAGCCACTGTTCACCATCTCCTTAGGGCAACAGACTCATACCTGACCGTTGCTACTCCTTTTACACAGTAGATAAGAAAATAGCAGCAACAGATTCACAAGAAAGGAAGGGTCTCTACCAAAGGCAAAAAGGTAACCTGAAGGCAACGTGAACAGAGGTAGCTGCTACTCCTCCTGCACAGCAGACGAGAAATGATCAAATGGCAGATTCACCAAAAAGGAAGGATCTCTACCAAAGGCAAAAAGGGAGCCTGAAGGCAACATGAAGAGAGGTAACGCAGCCAAACCTATGGGGGCTGCTACTCCTTCCACACAGTAGACGAAAGATAAGCAACGACAGATTCACAAAAAAGGAAGGATCTCAACAAGAAGCCAAAAGGTGTTCTGAAGGCAACATAAACAAAGGTAATGCAATCACCAAAGCCCAAACTTATGGTGACTGCTACTAATCTTCATTAAAAGACTAAGGAGGATTTGGTTTGGAGGCAGGGGGATTATTTCCTTTAAAGGTATTGAAGTCTGTTGTACAAGTGTATCATACCCGTTGGGGGGCATGAACACAAGTGGCCAGCAAACCTCAAATACCTTAATGAAAACATGAACAAATCAACTTTTATCATGGAGTCAACTTCTTTCACTGATTTAGTCTGCAACAATATTTTATCCTATCAAAAAAGCATAGGCAGAGCCAATGAAGGACTCATTATCCAAGAGTTAAGAGGATGGTCAGGTCAAAAGCATGAACTCCATAGATTACAGCAGACCACAATAAAAGGAGAAGAAGCAGCACTATCAAAAACAACCCTCTCCAGCCAAAAAACAACCTTCAGCCAAACAGAAACCCCAAGTCAAAAGACAAGAAGAAGAAAAAGATCAATCTTTTGTCACACCAAAACATTCTTTGCCAAACTCCATGAAAACAGTTAAGTCCCCATGACATACACTACATTACTAATCCTTCCAAAAGATTCTCAAGTAACCTACTCCATGATACATGTTTTCAAGGAATAATCCTCCCCCTTTCTCACCAAACTCTCCTAAGTCTTCATTAGTTTATTTAAATTCATTTTATTTTGTTCTTGTTGATTTTCTGCATTTTCACGATTGCTGTCTGCTGTAGTTCTTTGTTGACAAAAAGCCATCACAGCAGATCTATAGTTCTCTTGACAAAAGGGCCAGCATAACAGCAGATTAGGAAGAAGTGCACCATCAGCCATCAGGCAAATTTACGGGCCTGGTTTGGAGTTTTGGGCTCAACAACCCATCAATACAAGTTCAACCCATCTTCAACCAATCACAAGGCGACACATGGCACTGGGTGATTTTTGAGCATCCATATTTTGGCGACTCCACTGGGGAGTTGAGCAGCACTCTTCTCTGTGAACTAGATCTGTAGTAATGCCACCTAAGTCCAAGAATATAAGACAAAACTCAGTCGTAAATTCACGCGTTGGTCCAGAATCTAACGGATATGGTCAGACCATGGGTAGAGTATGGCAGAAGAAATATGGAAGGGGAAGAAAACAAACGAAAGAAACAACCAAGAAAGATTTCTTTTAAAGAATCGCCTCCTTTGCCTTTACTATGGAGGAAATTATGGTCATTTCTGGCAAATGGGTTAACGATGACGTGATCAAGCTTACAAAAGTCAATAAACAGCCTACAAGAGAAGACAAGGAGGATCCCAAGTTTTGTCGTTACCATAGATATGTGCATCATCCTACAACAGACTGTCGATTGAACTTTATTGCTCTCTCCAGAGTAGCTGAGGGTTCACAAAACCCCTTTCCCAAATCACAAGAAAGATAAGAATAAAGCTAGTGTTCCTGTAATCATCCATGAGAATGCCAATGATACGGAATTGGACGAGTCTGCTGTAGCCAATTCCACCTTAGCACCAACATTTGACAGAACTCTACAAAGGAGTCCAAAATTCAATGTGTACGGGTCCAATACTTGATGGACGCACTTCTTATCGCTTATGAAGATACGTGGGGCCTAATTTCAAGCAGCAAAAGGGTCCCACACCTAAGGAGGGTAGTCTGCAACCCTCATGTTGTTTGATACAAAAGAATGAAGACTATGCTGAACCAGCGGTAGACTTAGAAAGGTCTGCGAGAGGAAAATTTGAGAGTCTGTAGAAGCGGATCCAAATATAGCTACCAAGGAAGATCTCGAGGTAATCAATTTAATTATCTGCTGTGGAAAGAAATAATTTAATTGGTCTACTAAAAGAATGCCAAGATGTTTTTTGGCTTGGTTATATGATAAAATGCCTATGATAGACCCGAGACTTGTAGCTTATTCTTTGAATGTGGAGCATAGTACTATACATGTGGTAGAACCTATGAGAACGTTTCATACAGAGGTTGAAACTCAAATACCTAAGAAGATAACGAGGAATATGAATAGCCCATATACTATATCATGACAATCGTGCACTTAGAGATGCTGAAACTAGATACTTGGGGGCTGAATGATCATGTTTAGCTTTGGTTTATGCTTCATACTGTCTGCGGCACCATTTCACAGCTCACAAGATTCAGCTGATGAACAAGTCCAAGCAAGAGTCTGTCGTACCGACTAGTCCTCTATGACTTTTACAACTGTCACAGCATGAGATAATTACTGAAGCTCCATAAAAAAAATTAAAAGCCAAGCCATAGCAGACTTCTTGGCTCAATTTCCTGGAGAAGATACTTCATCAAGCTCACATGAAGTACCAGGAGAAGTGGGGGAAGCACTTTTGGCAGATATGGCAGACTCAACTTGAACTTGGCTCGATTCTCTATGCTCCAGCAGCGTCTCAAAATATGAAGCTTATTTAATCGGGTTGGCAGTAGCTCATGAGGCAAGAATAAAACATTTGAAGGTGGTTGAAGACTCCAACTTTATGATCTACCAAGCCAAAGGAGAATTCTCGCTCAAGAAGCCATCCTTGGCACCATACCGTGCTTTGACCCAACATTCACTTTTGAAATCACTTATGACCCTAAGAAGTGAGAATCGTTACGCGGACGCACTCACAACCATTGGTTCTCAAGTTTCTTTTGAGGGACCAAAGGCAGATGTTACAATCAATAAAAAAAGTGTGCCCATCACTGAGGTGCTGAAGAAAGTATTTGAAGAACAACATCTTGGCTATGAAGACTGGAGGATACCTTCGAAAATCAAGCTTATGTCGCCCAAAGGTGTGCCAGACTTGAAGGAACTGGAGGACTATGTATTAATCACTAGGGATCTCTACCACAAATTACCGAGAGGTATTTTAGCGATATAAGTCTTCAAGAGGCAGCAAAGAAACTTGAGGAAGTCCACGAGAAGTCTTGTGAATTTAGGGTTGGGATAAGCCTCTACCGCAGACTTCAGCGCTTAGGCTATTCTTGGCCCAATATGAGCAAGGAAGCGGCAGATCTACAGAATTAATACTTAACTTGACATCATCAGCATGATTGTGAACAAGTTTATGCCATGTTCATTTCTAATGATTGGCGCATTCCATTCCTGGAGTACCTCATTGAAGGAATTTTATCGCAGATTGACAGAACAACAAGCCATCTTAAGAAATTGTCTACCATATATTTTATGGAAGAGGGTCTACTGTTTCCAAAAGGGCTTTAGCAATTACTACTGGCCTTTGGTTACTATTGGCCAACTATGAATGAGGACATGGCAGACTTCGCCAAATCACGCCATACTTGTCAAGTTCAAGCTAATCTGATCCACACACACCCAATTAGTCTGCAAAACATGGTCACACCATGACCTTTGCACACTTAGGGGCTAGACCTTAGTGGTCCTGTTAATCCACCATTCGGCAGAGACATTTGGATCCTAGAACCTATTGGTTACTTCTCAAAGTGGGTTGAGGCCATCCCATTTCACAAAGCTACTGGTACAGTTGTGGCCAATTTCATCCACAAACACATCATCACAAGGGTTGGAGCTCTCATATGGCAGATGTGGCAGACTTGCTCAAAATAAAAAATTGAAAGGGAGGAGGAATCTAAACACTTCATCAGAAGGGCTCCATACCCCACCAAGTTATTAAAAAAAAACCTTACCCGAAAAGGTATGCCATTCCTAACTTTTCCATTCAACACAAATTATGATGAGCATGTTAGAAAATTTTTTTTGGATGTCATGAGACTTCATGCCAAAAATGACAATCTATGTTTGAGAGAATTCTCTAAATCTCTTACCGATATGGCACACCCATGGTACACTATTTTTGCCACCAAGACCTATCAAACCATGGTATTTTTATGTGGACGACAAGTTTATTCTTCTTAATCTCTATGATGCAAAATAAGAACAATGGTGTAGATCTGCTGTTATACCTTCAAATCTACTATTGTACGTTCAAATCTGCTATAGTACATCCACCGCTTCTGCAGTACAACCTTACATTGTTATGTCAAATATGAGGAATGTGAGCTAGCAAAGGTTTGCATAGACAATATGCCAATTGAGTACGTGCTCACTTTAAAAATGCAAACATCATTAAGTTTGATCAACTCTTCCAAAAGGCGCAAAAGATAACCCTTTCAATTAGGCCTTATCCCAAGAATGCCTAAAGAGACGAAGAATGCACCACACGCACTCACCATGTGCGAGACCTATCAGTGGTAGCAAACACAAGAAAAATCTCGAGTCCTGCCACTCCCGCAGATCTGTTCACCATGCTATTGCAGATTACAAATTACTCTTGGAGGTTCACCGTAGAATCCTACATGAAACCTTAGAGCTCCCACAAGCTCAACATAAATTTCAATGAAATCCATTTCCATGGCACGATAAAGGCAATGTCCTCACTTTTGCAGTCACTCATGGAAATATCAACAACATAAATGCCACAAGGAGATCTATCGTAGCACCATATTGAATCAGTCTGTTCCGTAAAACCACTACAGGTTGATCTGCCGTAAATCCAGACAGAATAAGTTAGGTTGATCTGCTGTTACACCAAACTGAATAAGTCTGCTACATAGACTTTTGTCGTAACACTAGCAGCCAATCCAATGGCCTTGGTAACATCCACACCTTTGTTTTCCATCATTCTAATTTTATTATTGGAAGCTACAAAAAAGGAGGAGGAAGGAAAGTTAACAAAGACATGAATATGCAACCAAGTGGCAAAAGCTCATGAAGAATTCATTTAGTCGCATCTCTTGGGTTCACATTCTCTGTCTCGGGGATTATTGCAGTAAAATGAATCTCGTCTCTATGCTCATAACCTCCCACCAAGACAACATCACAACTATCAGGGACTTCAACCATGTCCTCCATGTCTGCCACTTAAGCATCCTCAAATTGAATTTTGGGCATAAATTCCTTTTATGATGGGAATCTCAGCTCCAACCAAAATGCTTTCGTATGGCAGACCAAAATCATCCACAATTGAAATCTCTTTTGAAGTGGAAATATCCACAACAATATTATTATATCTGCAGCATCTGCTGTAACTTCACTAGAAATATCAGCTACTACAGCTGCAGTATTATCATTATCAAGGTCTGCTAAAATATCAGTAGCATCTGCAGTAATTTCACTAGCAGCATATGCTACAACGACTTTAACAAAATTAGCAGCTACAACATCCAAGTAGCCTCCATTTCAACAACATTATTCCCCGAGCCAGAGTCTTATCTGCGGTGGGAACACAAAATCAGTATCATTTGCTGCAACATCATTCCCCCAACCAGAATCTCTTCTATAGCGGGAACATCATCCCAAGCTAGAATTTGTTTCGCAGTGGGAACAACAAAATTAGCAGCGTTGCTACAACATCCAAGTAGCTTATGCTGCAACAATATTATTTCCCGAGCCAGAGTCTTATCTGCGGTGGGAACACAAAATCAGTACCATCTGCTGCAACTTCACTTAGAGCATCTATTGCAACATCACTCCCAACCAGAATCTCTTCTGTAGCGGGAACCTCATCCCAAGCCTGAATTTCTTCCACAGTGGGAACAACAAAATTAGCAGCTACAACATCCAAGTAGCCTCCATTTCAACATCACCCCAAGCCGGAATCTCATCCGCAGTGGGAATAACAAAATCTTAGAAATCTGCTGCAACTTCGCTCGCAGCACCTACTGCAACATCATTCCTCAACCAAAATATCTTATGTAGTGGGAACATCATCCTAAGACGAAATCTTTTTCGTGATGAGAACAATACATCAGCAACATCTGCTAAAACATCAGTAGTAGTATCTACTGTAACTTCTGCAACTACAACATCTGCTGCAACGTCAGTAACATGCTAAGACATCATCAGCAACATCTGCTGTAACAGAACATGAGTTTCTTCCATTAAAGAAGAAACACTCCTTATAATTTTCCAACACTCCCTTGCATCAAAAGGGCTGCCAAAAATAGGAAATGCAACTGAAATCTCTGAAATACTCTTTCTAAAGACAGCAGGCATCAAACTATCATCGCAAACTTCAACGATAGTTCTCATGACACATGTCACATGTGTCAAATTTAAGTCAGGCACCTCTAAAGCAATCTTAGTAGAGTCACTATCTCCAAAAGACTCACTTTGAGCATACTCAACTTCATCTTCGAAGTCTACGGTAATATCACAAGCATCATTTGCTGCAACTTCATCATCAAAGTCTGCTGTAATATCATCAACAGATTTTGCAGTAACTTCGTCAACAATGCGTTTGATCTACAGCAATCAAAATGAAATCATTTTCCTACATAAAGAGAATTGTGCTCTGCAGTGTTCAAGCAATACCGCAGAATATGAAGCACACCTCACTGGTCTAGCTATCACGCATGTGATTAACACAATACATTTGAAGATTGAGGATGCACAAAGACATGAAGACCGCTATGCAAGAGGTCTTGAAACCATGTGTTCTCAAGTCATCAATAAAAAAATAAAAAAAAAATAGATGCACCCATTATTGATTTGCTAAGAAAAGAGTTTGAAAAATTCTCATCCGATCACAAAGATTGAAGAACACCATTGAAGGCTAAACTTATATCTCTTGAAGGTATGGCGGACTTAAAAGAACTCAAAGATTATGTCTTGATATCTTAAGATCCTTATGGCAGACCACTAAGGGATTCTTGGCAAAGTGTATAAGTATTCAAATAAGTTGTTGGAAGTACGTGAGTGTACTTGCAAAAGTTAGCAGAGGAACATGTCTCTACTGTAGAACTCAGCCGCTATGCTACTTTTAGTCCAACATAAGCAGAGAAGTAGCAGACTTCCAAAGCTAATGTCCAATTTTCAGCACCAACATGATCTTAATGAAAATCCACAACTTTTGCCTCCACCGACTGGCAAATCCCTTCTTTACAACATCATGTTGCAAACTCACAATGAGACTCTACCAACAACTCTCACCACTTGGTTATTATTGGCAACTATGAGGAGGGCAGACCACTTCAAGGTGTGCCACACTTTTTGCAAGTACAAGCCAACTTGATCCACACATCTAGAAAATCTCCAAAAACATGGCTACCTTATAGTCTCTTCATACATGGGGGCTAGGTCTTGTTAATTCCAACAATTCATCATTCATTGGCTTGCCAAAAGCTACTATCGGATCAAGCTGCTAAGTCTTACCGCAGATCAGTGATTACGTTGCTACAAAATCGGTAAACAACGTTATCGCATATCAGTTAACAACATTACTGCAGAATCAGGTAACGACGTTACTGCATAATCTGTTAGCATCCTTATTTTGGTCTGCTGGAAGCAAAGCTGTCAAAAACTTGAAGGTTAGCCAACCTATTATTACAATAATTCTTATCCATACTTAGTTCATGAATTTTGTTTATGACAAACTCTAAAACCCACTTGAAAAGTCCTCCTATTCGATTAAGCTTATAATTACTACCACAACACCCCTTTCTTCACTTGATCACACTTTCTTTCATGAATAAGCATTGTTGTTAAAATGTTTCTTTAATCACCCAACCCTATAGTTCTTCATCCCATATATGTTATGAACTATCTTCACCTTTACATCAAGCCAAATTGTGGTTCTTATGCCTAATGACTCATGGATAATTGTGTTCCATACTTATGAACAATTGTTCTTATGCATTCATATTGCTTACGGATTCAAGTTGAACTTTAACTTGACATTTTGAACTACTATTGGATGCAATCTTGCATTACTTTCATTGGCTTTCTCAACACATTACTATTAAAGTTTTCTTATCACTAAATAAGCCAATATCAAGATTTGTTTGCTGCCAAGTGAGCTTTCAAAAAAAAAAAAAAATCTCTTTTTTGAAGAGTTTGCCATAAGGGCAGAAGTTGAATCGCAGCAAAAATGTCATTCTTAGCTTGCTCCATCATCAACACATCCCTTACTGACCTTGTGAGCACTCATGGGGATTAAAGTTGTACATGAATTTCTCAAAACTACGATTCGACGAGTTACTTTCATTGTAGAGATTTCTCATTGATTTTAAAGCTCCAAGACAAATGCAACTTACATTCAGCAACGCAGCAACTCTTACGGTAGACTACTGAGTGCAATCCAAAGGTATTCACTTGTAATCTGAGGAGTCAAACTACCATGAGAAGATTATTGCAATCATAAAACAAATACATATCAAAAGAAAGCACTTGGGGGCTTTTATCACTTGAAGATCCATCGACACGCATGCCTTTTTCTTACCGCTGAATGGAAATGGTCTGCCGTAGAAACTACATACTGCAGACACAACAATGGAATTTTCTCTACACTACTTCACCAACTCAGCCACACGACTCATGCTAGTATCAATGCATAAGATTAGATTGCCTTTTCAACTCTATCTCTTACACTTTGAAGATTCATGACATCATTCATAATTCCCAAACACTTGGGTCATACATTCAACAATTCAATAATATCTTTGCCCCTAAAAGGCAAGCATCACCGCCCCACACCTTCCTATCTGCAAGGCAATGAGCAAACATATGCTACAAGTCAAATGCTCCTACACATCCTAAGCATCCTCTTATGGCAAAAGTTGGAGCTCTCATTTGATAAACGCTTTATGGGCTTACCATAGTCTACCGAAGACAACAACAGGTTTTGTTCACTTCCTCACTTGTATATGGAACTAACACTATTGGTCTTACAGAAATACATTTCACTCAAAGTCATGGCAGACCCATGCCCCATTCTATCTCACTTTAAGTCGTAGCAGACCTACAGACTCAAATCCATGGAACCTGGAGGATAAATAAGCCCACAGTCTGCAGTATTAACAACAAATGACAAAAACATATGGCAGATGAAAAACGCGATCTTGTTTACAGCAGACCAAACATGAAGAAAACAAAGGATCTTCACAGATTAACAATTTACTGATTCATTACAAAGCCCTTTTTGTCAAAAGAATGTATGAAGTACACAATGGTTCAATCTCTTCAAGAGAATAGCAACCGTAGACTCAATGAGAGCAATGGTTACCTTATCTACAAACCAATCCAACTTCATGATCTGCAAGTTGAATTGCACTACTCACCCGCACCCCACATCACATGAGGCGCGGGCTCGGGGGGCTAATGTAGATGCCCACTTTTTTACCAAGCCATAGCAGACAGAAAAGGCCCATCGAGACAATCAGCCATGAGCCCGAAAGAAATGAGTAATGGTACGACATGAGAAAAGCCCAAGATAAAGCAATCCGCAATAGGCCCAGAAGATATTGGGTCATTGCATGCAAGGAGAGATGATCTGCTGTAAAGCCCAGAAATCACTAAAGGCAATCTGCTGTAAGTCAGATATGACAAGGTCAGCCTATAAGAAGCCCAAAAGGAGAGTTCAATTGCTAAACCCAAAAGATAGTCTCATCTCTAACAAGTGGGACCCGCCACTTTAACCCTTAAAAGGATGGAACATGCTGGAAGTCAGAGGATCCAAAGCAAATCTTCTGAACCCAGTTTCAAGAATGGCCACTGTTCACCATCTCCTTAGGGCAGCAGACTCATACCTGACCGTTGCTACTCCTTTTACACAGCAGATAAGAAAATAGCAGTGGCAAATTCACAAGAAAGGAAGGGTCTCTACCAAAGGCAAAAAGGTAACCTGAAGGCAACGTGAACAAAGGTAGCTACTACTCCTCCTACACAGCAGACGAGAAATGATCAAATGGCAGATTCACCAAAAAGGAAGGATCTCTACCAAAGGCAAAAAGGGAGCCTGAAGGCAACATGAAGAGAGGTAACGCAGCCAAACCTATGGGCGCTGCTACTCCTTCCACACAGCAGACGAAAGATAAGCAACGGCAGATTCACAAAAAAGGAAGGATCTCAACAAGAAGCCAAAAGGTGTTCTGAAGGCAACATAAATAAAGGTAATGCAGTCATCAAAGCCCAAACCTATGGTGACTGCTACTAATCTTCATTAAAAGACTAAGGGGGATTTGGTTTGGAGGCAGGGGGATTATTTCCTTTAAAGGTATTGAAGTCTGCTGTACAAGTGTATCATACCCGTTTGGGGGGCATGAACACAAGTGGCCAGCAAACCTCAAATACCTTAATGAAAACATGAACAAATCAACTTTTATCATGGAGTCAACTTCTTTCACTGATTTAGTTTGCAACAATATTTTATCCTATCAAAAAAGCATAGGTAGAGCCAATGAAGGACCTCATTATCCAAGAGTCAAGAGGATGGTCAGGTCAAAAGCATGAACTTCATAGATTACAACAGACCACTATAAAAGGAGAAGAAGTGGCACTATCAAAAACAACCCTCTCCAACCCAAAAACAACCTTCAGCCAAACAGAAACCCCAAGTCAAAAGACAAGAAGAAGAAAAAGGTCAATCTTTTGTCACACCAAAACATTCTTTGCCAAACTCCATGAAAACAGTCAAGTCCCCATGACATACACTACATTACTAATCCTTCCAAAAGATTCCCAAGTAACTTACTCCATGATACATGTTTTCAAGAAATAATCCTCCCCCTTTCTCACCAAACTCTCCTAAGTCTTCATTAGTTTATTTAAGTTCATTTTATTTTGTTCTTGTTGATTTTCTGCATTTTCACGATTGCTGTCTGCTGTAGTTCTTTGTTGACAAAAAGCCATCACAGCAGATCTATAGTTCTCTTGACAAAATGGCCAGCATAACAGCAGATTAGGAAGAAGTGCACCATCAGCCATCAGGCAAATTTACGGGCCTGGTTTGGAGTTTTGATCTCAACAACCCATCAATACAAGTTCAACCCATCTTCAACCAATCACAAGGTGACACATGGCACTAGGTGATTTTTGAGCATCCACACCTGTCAAAACCAGCACCACCCAAAACCCAAAATCAAAGACAAACTCAACCTCTGATCAGCCACCAAATAAGCAACACACAACCCCATCCCACAATAAAACTCAAATCAACGCCGAACTCACAAACCCATCCCACAATAACAACCTGAAAACCCAACACCCCACAATAGCAACCCAAAATGGACCCTACCGGCGAGTTCAAAACCCACAGCAAAGCTTCGATCGGTGGGCCGTCGCAGAAGACACTCCACGCTGGCGACCCACGCCCCCAGTCGAAGACCCACACCTCACAAACCTATGCCCAACGACCCACAACATCAGATTGGCAAACAACTAGAAGTGAGAGAGAAGAGTTGAGAGTCTGACTAGACTTAGTGATATATATATATATATATATATAGAGAGAGAGAGAGAGAGAGATAGAGAGAATTCTGTTGAACTTGAGGGGAGAGAAAAGATGGAATAAAAAAAATAATGTTTAAGAGAAGGGCAAAACTTACATACAATAAGTTATATCCTGTTCCTACTGCTCCTTTGCTAAAAAATCGACATGTGGCATTTTCAAGTAGGAGACAAACGGAGTTAAATGCACGTTTATCTCTCTCATCTCAGCACTCTCTTTGTCTCTCTCATCTGTACTTGTTCTTTGTCTCTCATCTCAGCTCCACTTCTCTGTCTCATCTCAACGATAGCGGTATGGTAAAACAACCAAAGGGCATGATGAGTTCGTTATAGCGGCAGCGGCGGCTTGGAGCAGTGCTTTCTGGCTAGGTTTGGGGCGGCAGTGAAAATTCTGAGGTTGGAGACAGAGGCAGTAGATCTGGCTTGGAGAACAACAATCAGTTTCGGCTGTGACTATGGTGGTGGGTTTCGACCGTGATCGAGACAAAGAAAGGGGGTTTCATTTGACAAGAATTTCTACTTGCTAAACCATACAACCTTGTCAAATATGGAAATTAGTGTTTTTTTTAATTGAGAAAAAACAAGATTCTGAAAAATATAGGAGCTAGCCAAAAGAACAAAAAAGCTGCATGTCGCAATTATTACTACCAATATCATTCTTTCTATCTTCTACCATTGACCTGGCTGCTTGCTGGCTTTCTAGGAGTTGCCACTTCAATGGCTTCCAAGACAACAAAACCCCAATTTCATAGGGACGAAAAAAAAAAAAATAGTGGAAGAATAAGAGAAAGAAAACTAATAACCCAACCCATTTGTCTCGCATTTCATTAAGGCCACAATGAAACTTTTCATCGCACAAAGTGGGTTTTTTTTTTTAATAAATTGAAATTAAAAAGATAGGGACAAAAAATCAGATAAGAAAGTGTGATTCAAGGTGACCCATTTTTGGATCGATCAAAGTGGAGAAGTTGACCGCAACATTTGGGGCAATCTTCGACCTGTTTGGGCACCATGAAATACATGAGACAGCTCTTGCACTCAGCCACAACCAAAACATGGTCTTTATGGTTTTCTTTGTCTCGATCACGGTCGAAACCCACCACCATAGTCACAGCCGAAACCGATTGTTGTTCTCCAAGCCAGATCTACTGCCTCTGTCTCCAACCTCAGAATTTTCACTGCCGCCCCAAACCCAGCCAGAAAGCATCGCTCCAAGCCGCCGCTGCCGTTATAACGAACTCATCATGCCCTTTGGTTGTTTTACCATACCGCTACCGTTGAGATGAGAGAGAGAAGTGGAGCTGAGATGAGAGACAGAGAACAAGTACAGATAAGAGAGACAAAGAGAGTGCTAAGATGAGAGAGATAAATGTGCATTTAACTCCGTTTGTCTCCTGCTTTAAAATGCCACGTGTCGAATTTTTAGTAAAGGAACAGTAGGAACAGGACATAACTTACTGTATGTAAGTTTTGCCCTTAAGAAAATACATGAGCTACAGTAGTCGGCATCTTACCGATTACTGTAGTAGTCTGTAAAAATATTAGCAATAATACATGACTGAATGTGAGCGTGATTTTAGCACATGAACAATACTCTAAGCACATTTAGTGAACAATACTCATTATTAATTTTAGAGTTTTATGGGTTTTAAAGAGCTAGATGAAGAAATAGGACCCATCATAAAAAGAAGAAAAAAAAAAAAAGAGAGCCTTTTTAAAATAAGAATGAATTTCTAACAAATATGATTTATCAAAAATAATAATTAAAAAAAAAAGACAGTCCCAAACTCACTATGTCAACGACCCATCATTTATGTGAAGAAATTACATTAACTTGTTTCCCTTACGAGAAGAATCAAGATTCAAATCTCTCTCACCATCTATAACAATTAAATTATCCTAAAAAACGGTTAAAAAAAAAAAAAAAATCCTTTGGTTGTCATATTTATAGCTTCAAGCTATCTCTTAATATTTACTCTATAACAAATTTAAATTTTTTAGTAAATTACAGTAACACTCTTAATATTTAGTGAAATCAGACAAGTTACACCCTATTTTTAACAAATTACACTATGCTTCAAAATTCTCAAAATAATTCACACTTCGCTCCAAAAATGGACTGGAGTGTTAATTATTTTGGAGTTGAGTGTAAATTATTTTAGAGTAAAGTGTCAATTATTTTAGAAACTTTTTAGCAAAGTGTCATTTGTTAAAAAAATGAAATAGTGAGTATAGTTTTACCAAATCTTAAGGATATTAGTATAATTTATCTTAAATTTTTTAACCAAAAATATTCAGTCTAAAGTGCATTTGTAGTCTCTTAACTTTAACGATGTTTTCATTTTGTTCCATACTCTTTACTTTAAGGATGTTTTCATTTTGCTCTCTAATTTTAAAAGTTTTCTTTGCATCTCTTTAACTTTCAAAAACAAGGCTTTTTTGTCCACTTGAGTATTCGGCCAATAGTAATCTCGTTTTTCAAAAAACCCTACTCCTTTATGAGGATATAGATTCAATCTCTTACGTATACTATACGTGAGTTTAGATTAGAATTCCAATTATAAATCAAATTCTGTCATGTCAGTTAGCCTCCCCCCTTGAAAGCATTGATTTTCAGCATTCACCTCAATCTCTGCCCGGAAGAAGCTATGCAACTGAATGTAGATGAAACCAAGACTCACCACCATCAGAGGCAGAGGCAGAGCTCTCCCCATTCACATGCTCCAATTCCTCTCCACCCTCCACTCTCACAGGCCGCACATCAAACAGGTTCAACTTCCTTCTCTCTTTTCCCATTTCTCCACCACCACTTCTCTCACTCACCCACCTTCACCTTCACCATCATCTTCAACAACAACAACCCAAAATAACAATACCCACTTACATTTATCTTCTATAAACTTCACTGCCATTGCACAATCTTTCATACTCAGATGTTCCCAGAAGAAAGGCAAGGACTTTGCTCATGCCTCTCTCAGGTACCTCCTTTTAGATTTATCTGATATACTACCCGATACTGTTCGTAGATTTTTTAGGGTCTCAGTGTTGAAACCCGAACATGTGCTTGAAATATTACTGGGTTTTCAGTCTGAGAGTGGGAAAGTTGGGATTGGGGCTAGAAAGGTTGAGTCTTTGTGGGAAATTTTCAAGTGGGCTAATGAACATGATAAGGGTTTTAAGCATCTCCCTAGGTCGTGTGAAGTCATGGCCTTGTCGCTTGTCAGTGCGGGGATGCTTAAGGAAGCTGAATTCTTGCTTTCTACAATTGAGAGTCAAGGAATTTCATTGGATAGTCATGAAATTTTCGGTAATTTGATTGAAGCATATGTTGGTGATGGTGAATTAGAGAGACCTATTTTTGTGTATGATCGAATGAGGGGGCAAGCTTTAGTGCCATCTATGATGTGTTGTTGTGTTCTTCTTGATCTTTTGGTTCGAAAGAAGGAAATGCAATTGGCGTATCGAGTTTGTTGGGATATGATGGAGATGAATGTTAATTTGAGTGGTGCAGCCAAAGCTAATTTTGAGAATGTCATTAGACTAGTTTGTAGGGATGGAAAGATTCAACAAGGAAGAAATCTTGTCAAGAAGGCTCTGGTTTCCGGTTTGGAGCCTAGTGGCTTAGTTATTAATGAAATTGCTCGTGGGTACTGTGAGAAGAAGGACTTTGCGGATCTTATGAGTTTCTTTACTGAGATGAAGTGTGCCCCAACTGTAATTGCTGGTAATAAGGTTATACATAGTCTATGTAGCAATTTTGGCACAGAAAGCGCAGACTTGTTTTTGCAAGATTTGGAAGATATAGGTTTCAATCCAGATGAAATAACATTTGGGATTTTGATTGGTTGGAGTTGTCATGAAGGCAAACTGAAAAATGCCTTCATCTATTTGTCAGAAATGTTGTCTAAATGCCTGAAACCCAATATATGTTCCTATAATGCTCTTATCAGTGGGGTTTTTAAGGAAGGTATGTGGAAGCATGCCCAAGACATTCTTGATGAAATGGTGGATCAGGGGACACCACCTGATGTATCAACTTTCAGAATTCTATTGGCAGGATTTTGTGAAACTAGACAATTTGATGAAGTGAAAAAGATAGTATGCAAGATGGCTAGCCATGGTTTTATTCAGCTCTCTTCATTGGAAGATCCACTTTCGAAAGCATTTATGGTCTTGGGGCTCAATCCATTAACCGTGAGGTTGAAAAGGGACAATGATGCAGGATTGTCTAAAACAGAGTTTCTCGATAATCTTGGGAATGGTCTATATTTAGATACGGACCTGGATGAGTATGAGAAAACAGTCACCAGGGTTCTTGAAGATTCCATGATACCCGATTTTAACTCACTAATAATGGAGCAATGTGGTCTTGGAAATTTTAGAACTGCATTGGAACTTGTAAATAAAATGGTTCGATGGGGACAAGAAATGTCTTTGCCTGTTTTCTCACTATTAGTGAAAAGGCTTTGCTCATCCCGTTCCCATATTAAGGCAGTCACTAAGCTGTTGGAGAAAATGCCAGAGTTGGCTAATCAGCTTGACCAAGAAACTCTCAATTTGCTTGTCCAAGTATACAGCAAGAAAGGTTTGACAAACAGTGGGAGGCTAATTTTGGAAAGGATGCACCAACGGCATTTAATTGTCAAGAATGAGACCTACAGTGCTCTAATAATGAGTTTATGTAAGAAAGGGAACTTGAAGGACCTTCATGGTTGCTGGGAAAATGCTCAAAGAGACAAATGGCTACCAGGGTTGGAAGATTGTAAAGCTCTTGTGGGATGTCTTTGTCAGCGAGAAATGCTTGCAGAAGTATTACAGCTTCTTGAATGTATGCTGGTTTATAACCCTCACTTAGGGGTAGATATTTTCTCTGTGTTCCTTGAAACGCTTTGTGTTAGAGGTTTTACAGGAGTTGCACATTTATTGTTGGATGAACTTTTAAAGCAGGGTTGCATCTTGGATCAAATGGCTTTTAGCCATGTTGTAAGAGGGTTTTGTAAGGAGAAAAAATTTTCAGTAGCCTTTACGATATTGGACAATATGTTGGCTGAAAATTGGGTTCCATCGTTGGATGTTTCTGTTTTATTGATTCCTCAGCTGTGCAAGGCTGGCAGATATGAGAAAGCCATTGCTTTAAAAGAGATTGGTTTAAGAGAGCAACCTTCAAATTCATTTCCTTTGCATCATACGCTAATGAAAGGGTTTTGTATGACAGGCGACATTCGAGAAGTAACCACTCTATTCCAGGATATGTTATTGAATGGGCTACTTCCAGATGATGAAATTTATAACATGCTGGTTCAAGGGCATTGTCAAGTGAAAAATATGATGAAAGTTGAGGAGCTACTTGGTATTGTTATAAGAAAAAATGTAGGCCTCTCAATCTCAAGTTACCGAAATTTGTTGCGAATTATGTTTTTGGAGGGTAGGGTCCTTCATGCATTGAGTCTGAAGGATCTTATTCTTGGACAAAGCAAGTCAAATGACCTCATCATCTACAACATTCTGATATTCTCTCTTTTTGAAACGGGGAACAGTTCACTTGTCCATAAAATATTGGATGAATTGCAAGAGAAGGAACTGCTACCCAATGAAGTCACTTATAATTTTCTTGTGTACGGATTTTCGCAGTGTAAAAATGTATCTAGTACTGTGCACTGGCTGTCTACGATGATTTCTAAGAAAATTAGGCCAAGTAATCGGAGCTTGAGAACAGTAATAAGCAGCTTGTGTAATGTTGGTGAGCTTGAAAAAGCCTTGCAGTTGAGTCAAGAAATGGAATTAAGAGGCTGGGTTCATGGTTCAAGCATTCAAAATGCAATTGTCGAGGGCCTTCTTTCCCATGGTAAGCTTCAAGAAGCAGAAGATCTGTTGGACAGGATGGTACAGAAATGTCTAATTCCAGACAATATCAATTACGATAATCTAATTAAGTGCTTCTGTTGGCACGGGAGACTGAACAAGTCTGTTGATCTTCTGAACATAATGTTGAAGAAAGGAAATGTTCCAAATTCTACTAGTTATGATTCAGTAATTCAAGGTTTTTGTACCCAGAATAGATTGGATGAAGCTATGGATTTTTATACTGAAATGCTGTGTAGGAATCTTAAGCAGAGCATCAACACTTGGGGCATGCTCATCCATGCCTTCTGCCAAAATGGGCAAACTGTAGAAGCTGAAAACTTTCTAATTTCTATGCTTCAGGTTGGTGAAAGCCCAACAAGGAAAATGTACTCCACTGTAATTAATAGGTATCGCTCTGAAGACAATCTCAAGAAGGCATCAGAACTCATGCAAGTGATGCAACAAAGGGGTTATGAGCCAGACTTTGAGACACACTGGTCTATCATAAGCTATTTAAGCAATTTTGGTGACAAGGACAATTGCAACAACAACCAGGGCTTTCTTTCAAGGCTTCTTTCTGTAAGTGGATTTGCTGGGAAAAGGGGTTCCAATGCCAAGGGCTAATTCAGCAACATGAAACTGGGATTTTGAGTTCCATTCATTTACTTCTTATGTTGTAAGTTGATCATGCTTACAAACCTCATGTAGTGGCTTCTGAGCATACAGGTCTAATTTTTAAGGTTGCTTTTGGTGGTGCCAGTACTCGGATGTTTTCTGAGGCTATTCCAAAGTAGGTGATCAAGTTCGTCAGTCTTAACTGAAAGCTTTAACTTTATTCAGAAATGTTAAACATCAATATGCCCATTTCCCATTTGATGTTATGGCCACAGAATGATCAGTTATCAGGTCATAACTTAAAGTTTATAAATACTCGAAAAAAATTCATTCATTTATCAAGAGAGGAGTTGTGAAACTAGTATGAGACTCCTAGACACAATTATTGATAATGACTTTCTGTGTTCAGGTCCAGGTTGTTCCTCTATTGGTGGAGGTTCCTTTACAGAGTTGGGTCCATTTTATCCTAGAGGTGATGGTTGAGGCCATTGAAAAAATTCATTGTGATGGAATAGAGGTATGTCTCATAGTAATGTGGATCTTTGTTCATTTGGCTAGGAGCATGTAGTATGGATTTAATTTTCCTTTGTTTAATTTTAAAATTATGATACTAATGCACCCATCTAATCATTCCGATTATTTCCATCTTGTAGCATCAAATCTCCTCTTTGTTTGTTTGCTTTGTTGTTTTTTTCTTACTATAAGTGGGGGAGGGGGTTTGTTGAATCACCTGAAGGATTAGGATGGTCATACTCAAACACGAGTTCAGATTATACTTATCCACTAGTAAAGAGAATAGCTTTCACCGCTTTTTCTTTTAAATCAATTTTAGTTTGTGCTTATTGTATGAGATTAACTGTAAGAATGAAAAATGAAAAATGAAAATTGAGATTATTTTGATATCTTTTTCATGTGTTTCTTCCAAAATGGTGATTCCACTTGTGTAGCAGTGAATAATTGTTAGATTATGTGCTTTGATGTGTTGGTAGCCAACTTCTATTTGGTTCCCTCACTGCCCTGCCACCCTCAATTGAAATACTTGACTTCATTTCTTTCTGTTTGACTTGCTACATGTGATTTCTATTTGGCTGTTTCTCTATAATGGATCTTATGTGATTGATGCACTATGGTAGTTTTATGTATCCCATTCACTCGTTTACACTAAGCTTGCATTATATTTGTACTATTGAAAGATGAACAACAACTTCAACTTGCAGATTTCTTTGTTGATGGTGGAGCAGATCTGCCTAATGAAGATGGTGGTTGGAGATTCATAAACTTCAGGCAGGATAGGTAACATCTGAAAACTGGTGATTACTTTGAGGATCTTCTCAGAAAACTGCATATCCGTGTAGACAAATATTCTCAAAGCATTGACAAATCTTGTTTATGCTCTACACAAATTTGCAGTCTTTTGGGAAGATAAAGTGGAAGACATTAAGCTTAAAACCCTAGTCCAACTCAGGCCTGTATTAACGAAACGAGGTCCTTCATCTTGGCCTTCCTTTGCCGCCATATTGGAACACTTGTGCAGCAGCAACTCTCTCATCCTCAAAGCATCCAAAGCCAAACCCAACCATGGTGGCCGCTAAGAAGACCATAAATTTCATCATCACATTTTCCTTTTTGTATTCTGATGGTGTAAAGTGATTAGATTTTGACATTATTTACTGCTTGCAAAAGAAGACTCATGATAACATCAACAACAGGCTTGCCCTCGTCATGAAGAGTGGCAAATATCACCTTATACAAGACTGTCCCAAATCCCTCCGGAGCTCTAAAGGTTTTTCTTTCTTCCCATCTATCTCTATTATAGTATTATCTTTCTCATAGAAGCTGCCAAACAAGGTTAACCAGTAAGTTGTTGTAAGGCCTCAATTTGTTGTGATGATGTGGCTGAGTTGGATAACCTCTGTATTCCTTGGGTTTGGTTAGCCTTTCCTGCACAAAAGTTTGTATTGCTATTGATATTAAAGGGATGCTAAACTTTAAGGAGTTAAGGACTTCCTTTTTTCATATGCTTATGATAGCCAGAAATGCGGACTAAAAGTTTTCAATAAATATGAGCAATTGACATATCTCTCGACAACTTGTCGGTATTTTGTGGCCTATTAGTTTCTCCAAGACTCCAACATTGCAGGTAAATTTGGACGCAATCTGCAACGTGACTCTAGTTTTATATGGCCAGGAACGAGATTAGAAAGAAAGAAGATAAAGCAAAAGAAATTATGAGCCAGCAAATGAGATGTCATACCATGCATTATGTAGAAACTACATCCCAACAGAAATGACAAAAACAGTACCTAACTTCATCAGCGTTATAAAATGAGGAGGAATTTCAGATGAACTTGAAAATTTTCAGAAACCTGACGAGAATGGAGATGGCGATATAGCCAGTTTGTCAACTTTATTTGCAAATAGAAAGAAAAGGCACTTCTTAACTGCCAGGAAATTAGTTTGTGTTTAATGTGCCCCTGCTCAGTTATGTATGTTCATTAGCAATCACTTGACCTTGTAATGCATGGCATTTTTGCAGAAATCTCTAACTATAAAAGACATAGTTTTGCAAGTACTTCGAGCCTGCAAAGCATCAAAAGCTTGTTTCTGTCACACAGGAAGGTGCAACTGTTATGGTTGTTATGGTCGAGCAGCATGATTACCCTTTGGTTTGACTGTTAAGGACCAATGCATATTTATTATTTAAGTCTTAGTATATTGTTTCATTATCATGATATAATATTTGTTAATTGACTGGATGCAAATAGTATATATAAATACATGTCAATTATTTGTAATTTATTGACATCACGTTAGAAGTGATTAGCCTCTATATCTATAATCTATAATATATAAATTAAAACTCGAAACAGAAAGAAAATTTTTTCGCTCCTTTAAACACCGCCACATCAGATTTGCTGTTCCTTGGCAAATCCATGTCATACTTCCCTCTTTTTGATTCATTCTCTCTCACATGTCAAACCCTCTCTCACATGTGTGTAACCCAATTAATTATCTCTTTAATTCAATCCTCTTTTCTCTCTCTTTCGCCTCTTCAACTTCTCAACCCCATCAAACACAAACGGCTAATGTTTCACCCTTCTCTCTTTTCGCACATTTCCTTTTTTAACTCTCTCTCACATGTCTCCCCTCTTCATCTCCCAATCTTCTTTTTTCTTTGTTCATCTGTTACCCTCGCATTTAGATTTCCAGTCCTTACCCTCAAATCCTTTTGCACCCCTTCGTTCCATCCATTGTTACGTCGTTTCCTCTTCATCAATTTCAGAAACTCCCCTATCTCATCAATTCTTTATTTAAGCCTCTCAACCAGCATCACAATTTACCACTCCAAGCGATTTGCGGCACAAGAAGGTGAGTATCTAATCTCTGGAACACCACTTCCTTCTCTCTCTCCAATTTTGCTTTATTATTTTGGTGTGGATGCAACCACCAAAATTTTTTTGTTAATAGCTTAGTGTTTAGTTCTTTTTTTAATAAATTGATTCTAATTTTTTTCCTTCTTTTTTATTGTTGGAGTGGACAATTATTTCATCTCATTCGAAGAGAGGCTAAACCCATTGCTCTCAAAGTGTCTGAAAAAATGCCTGAGACAAAAAAAAATTTAATTAATTAATTAAAAAAAAAAAAAACAAAGTAGTTTTGCTTGAACACTAAAATTTGGGTTTCAATAGCTATACAATTGGTTTTAGGTGGGTGAATATTTTTTTTTATCCTGACGCTTACAAATGTTGCCTTGATGTTCTTTTTCTTCTTCTTAAGTTTTACAGATAGGTAGCAAAGTTCTTTAAGATGATTTAAATCTTTGAATCTATCTCCCCAATTTTAAATGCCAATTTGTTATATGGTTATGATGACTACTTTGGGCCATTTGAATTTGTTTAAAGGTAATTGCTGTCATGTGCATATTTTGTGAAATGCGTATTAGTGAGCTATTCCAGATCAGTATTGAACTCAAGCTACAACCTTTATTTATTTATTTATTTATTTTGATAAGTAAGCTACAACCTTTATTTAGAGTACAGTTGGGGGTTTGTCATTTATTTTACACTGACAAGTTTCTAGGTTTATTTCCTCTGGTAAGCCTTAGACCTTTATAGTTGAACTTACAAATTTACTATGTTCTCATCAAGAATCTGTCTTTTTTATGGGTTCTAAAATATAATGGTTGATACATAACCAGATGTGTACGAGACAGAACCTAATATAATTTGATGCCCCTCAAATGAATTTCATCATATAGTATTTAACTAAGCAATAGTAAATATCTTTTGAATTTTTGAATTTTACAAAAAATCAGTAAGAATTAAAGACATAAAGATTGCATAGATGCACAAATGCTTGTCCTTTTTTTGTTATTTTCTTTGATTGGATCAAGCATATAAAACTGTCCTCTGGTAAGCCTTAGAGCTTTAAAAAGCTTATTTCAAGTTCTCAGCCTGCAAAGACAAAGAAAGTAGTGCTCAGCAAGTTAGTTCTGAGTCTACCAAGTTTGAATAAAAAGAAAAGGCACATCATGAGTTCTAAGGCAAACATCTTAAGCAGAAATGTCCAACTAGCAAAAAACCGAACCATGCATAGGACTTCTCACTAGGTAGTAGAAGCACCATTGCACGTTTAACTAAATATCCGATTGGAGGCCAACTTCTAGGAGTGACAGCTCCCCAGTGCCAATATTCTTTCCCTGCAATGCAATAACCTGTGTGATTATATTTATTATGTAAATACAAGAACAACTAAAGTGAATTGCCTTAGTGGTGTTGGAAATGTTTCTTGATGCATAATACTACCTCTTCATGCTCCCAGAGTTTCAGAAATATTAATTAACATGAAAAGTTGTTCCTTAGCTTAGGTTTTAATACGTACACTTTCCATTGATGTGCTGCCTGGAATTATAGGATTGATGTATCCAGTGGGCGCACCCTCAAGAAGTGTTTTGGTGCTGTATTGAATGCACTGCAATGCGTAAATGGATGTACCATGTGGCCACGGGGTGAATTCATCATTTTAGTACATTCAAGAATTTGTTGGTCAAGTATAAAATAATAATAATAATAATAATAAAAGAAGAAAAAAAAAAGAGAGAGAGAATCTGTTGGTCAGGTGAAGGTCAGATGTACCATGAGACCAACTGGTACAATTCCCTTAATCTTTTACAAGTTTGGATATTTTGACATGTTTGTAATGCATGCTTAATATGTGTAGTAATTTTACATGGAGTGAAAAATAGTTTGCCAAGTATCTCTATTAAACACCTAGATCAAACTTAGATAATCTGTCTTCCCTGATTTACCCAGGCACATGCTTCATTTTAAATGAATCATATGAAACAATATTGATCAATTTATTTTGGAAGTTGTTGAATACAAAGCTGAATTTGGAACAATTCATGTATTGTGCTTTTCAGATAGACTTTTTCAATTTGGATTTTGTTTAATATAAGCTTGCAACATGTCATTTGGGCTCTACAACATAGCTCTTGATGAGATTTTCTTGAGGTTGGTCTGTATTTTTTATGTTTGTAATTTTCTTATCAAAGTTAATGCTAAAATATGTCTAAACTTCCTGGATGATTGTAGTTTTATCTTAGCTTCATTAATTTCTTTGGATGAAGAACAAGTACTAAGAGGAAGAACATCAATGCAAGAACAACCATGTTTCTCCACCAAATTGCTTCAAAGGACATTCTCGCCGTTCACTTTTAGCTACATGTTTTTTTTAATTACTAGAAAATGTTTGACTCCATGTACTTCCGTTTTTAAGGAATGTTTTGGTTTGAAACTCTGTATATAATGAGATTTTCATTATATCCAAAGTTGAGATTCCATGTGCCTTTTTTGGTGCTTGTGATATAAAAAATCTAGGAGTGAATTGTCCAAGAACAAGTTTATGAATATTTTGTAGTTTTAAGAATTCTTCACTAATCTTTCTTTGGCAAGGTAAATCACCTTGATTGTCCAGGCACAACAACAAAAAATTTGGTTAACAACAATTTTTTTTTTAATTCACTTATGTCTATTTTTTCTTACAAATGATTTCATCAATAGAAAAAAAAAAATGATTCATCTGGGGCAAACATACCTCATTACAAGTAAGGCTCATGAGGAGAAAACATATTCTAAAACCCATTTGCCATTTTAGCTCCTCTTTATTTTTATTTTTTTATTTTTTTAAAGATAGAAATTTCAAATTTTAAAGCAATGACCTCTTCATCAAATTTTAACATAAACTCAGGCTAGATTGGCCATTTCATGCAATTGTGATTGATATATCATTCTGAGGGAAATAAGATTAACTCGCATCATATCAATAATACTAATTCAACGTGATTAATGTCTTTACAATTTATGTATGTTATACTTTCCAACGTCATGACCATTTGGGATAAGCAGTACCACCCTTTTTTATTTTGTTCTTATTAGAATGTGAAAATTGATATAATTCCATAATCACTCTAGGATCTTTAACATAAAATTTAATTATTTTATTATGAATGATATTATGACTATGTATTTGGACTTTTGAATTTGGGTTGAGTGGCATTCATTTTCTCACCCAAATTGACATAAAAGCATTTCATTTGCTAAAATCTTAGCATTGCTAAAAAAATTTGTCGTACATCGCACGGGTTAGCGACTAGTGACTATAATAGCTTTATACTTGTTAATAAACCAATGCTTAAGAGAATTAGATGGTAAGCGAACCACAAGCTCTTTACAATATGGGTTGAACTATAGTCTAACCTCAACCCGACCTAGGGATCAGTGGTTTTAGGAGGTGTGACTTGTGAGGTAAGAATCCTTGAACCAAATCTGCGTCAAGCTGTCATCTTGGAAGGTTCACTTTGGATCTATCTTATACTAAGATCCTAACCATTGGATTATGACCCTTATGATCAAACTATGAAATGTTTGTAAATGACTTAGGATTTTTGGAGGAAAACTCTATCCACCAATTTAGAGGAAAATTAACTGACAACGTGGTGATCAAATAGACTATCTACTTATACTTTTTGTTATATGACCTATTTAATGAGTCATGTGACTTATTTAAATAATACAAGTAAATAGTCTATTAAATAACACATAATGGACTATTAAGCTGTTTGATTAAAGTAATTAAATTCATATGACTAAAAAAAAAAAAATCTATGTTATCAAAATATCCTCCTTTATAATCACCCTTAAGCTATTTGATTTTGTTTTTTCTTATCAATAGTTATGTAATAGCTAAAAAAAAATCCCCAAAAATCATCATTAACTATCACTCACTCTCTCTCTCTCTCTTACTAAAATGCACTACATACCCTCTAAGTTTGGCCAGTTTTGATTTTGTTTCCTATTATTTGAAATCTTTGATCTGCTTCCTCTTAGTTTGGTTCCGTTTGGATTTTGGTTCTCCCGTCCAAAAAAAACATTAACCCCTGACTATTAAGTGCCACCTAGACCTGATAAGTGATCCAATAAAATCATGCCACATGTCAAGTGTATTAAAAAAATTGAAAAAAATAATAAAATAAATTCTTTAATATATAAAAATTACATAAAAAAATTAAACTTTATTTTTGTTTTTGTTTTTTATCCTTTATTTTTTTTATTTTTTTAACATTCCACTTTCTATTCTCTCTCTCCTCTCAAATCTATCCAAATCTCATCCCCAAATCGTTCCCTCTCTCTCAACCCCAACTACACGTCACATCGGCAAGTGAAGCAGGGTGTGGCAACGAGTCAACGAGTTCTGGGAAATTGAGTATGGCAGAGTTTCCTTTAATGCTAATAGCAACAACATGAGCTCTAGCTACCATTTCTGGGGTTGGGAAAGTTCTGAGCCATATGCATGATTTCTTACGTGGCTCACAGATTTCGGAGACCCATTTGCCCCAATTTCTCATATGAACCCCACAATACACTGTGTTCTTGCCTATGTTATGGTTAGGGGTGGACACGGGTCGGGTGGGTCGGGTTTGGGAGAAATTTTTCATTCTACCCAACTGAGTTGGGTTTGAAGAGACGAAATCCGTTGACCATCCACACCAATGGTTGGATCGGATGGATTGGGTATTGGATTGAATGGGTTGGTTACGGTCGGTGATCAGGTATTCCCAAATTTGAACGTCAAAAGAAAATCAACCAATTTTTCTGAACTCAAAGCCACAAATTCCCACCCCTAATTTCAAATCTTTACCAAATCAAAGCCACAAATTCCCAAATATGAACAAATCTCCAAAACAGCAAAACACAATTCCAAATATTTACCAAATCAAATCCACAAATTCCCAAATCAAAACCTATCAAAAAGCAAGCAATGAATCAAAAACTTACTGGCCGAGGTGCTCGGATCTGAGATTTTGAGACTAAGATTGACTTGGTGAAGGAGAGATCGACTGTTTGGGAGCAGCGATAGTGTGAGATCGGGTGATTTGAGGTGGCGGTGTGAGCAAGGGAGAGAGTGCCTGCGAGGGAGGGACGGAAATGAGAGAGAGAGGGAGCAGAGGCAGAGGCAGAGAAGTGACATCATGAGAGGCGAGAGGCAGAGATCGTGGGAGGCGAGATCGTGAGACCTATGTGGGTGAGAGGCGAGATCGTGAGGTCTGTGGAGGCTGCGCCGCTGGGAAACGAGAGAGAGAGTGAAAGGATGAGATTTAGTCTGGGTAAAAGTGATTAGGTTTTCTTGTGTGTGGCCCGTGTGGGTGAGTGACCGGGTGAGGTGAGAGGGTTATCGGGCGGGTATGGGTATTGGGTAGTATAATTAAGTATTTATTTATTATTTAAGTAAATGGTCGGGCGGGTCAGGTATCCACCCGACCAAAAACTATAAATCCGTTATTCGTCCGTTATCTGAATATTTAAAAAATCCGTATCTGTATCCATCCGTATATATGCTCACGGACGAACGGTTCGGACGGATTGGTCGAGCGGGTCGGGTTTGGCTATTTTTTGCCCACCCCTAGTTACAGTCATGGATATTGCGCTTGGTCTTTTTTAGGCTTTTGTAGGGTTGAAGATGGAGATGATGGGTTCGATGAGTTGCTCTCTATTTTTTTTTTACTTATGGGGTTCATTCATTCTCTCAAATTTTCTCTCACTCTCTTCTCTCACTGAAATGTTGAGATCACCACATATGGTAGCGTGTGGGGTTGGGTGATTGGTTTCTGTGGGCTTTATTTTTTATTTATTTTTTTATTTTTTTGTGGTTGGGTTATGAAGATTGTGGGTTAGAGGACCTTTTTTTTTTTTTTTTTTTTTTTTTTTTTTTTTTTATGGGTCATCGACATGGGGTGTTGGGGGTTTCCGGCATGGTGTGGCATGAGGTTTGGTAGTGATCTGGGCTATGGTTACCGAGAACCATGGTTGGATGTGGTGGGAATTTTTTTGAATTTTGATGTGGTTGTATGAGTTGTAATTTTTTGAATCTTGATGGGGTTGTGCTTGGAATCAATCAAAGATGTAAAATAATTATTGTGGTTGTTGATGTTTGAAGAGTAATTGTGATTGTTATGGGTTTGAAGAAAATTTTCCGTTTGAATACTTAGAAAATCTTGCTGAGAAAGAAAATTAATTTTTTGATTTAATTTTTTGAAATTAAAGTAATTTATTTTAATTATTAATAGCTTTTTAAAATATTTTATGTAATTTTTATAATTTACATAATTTATTTAGATATTTTATAGTTTTTTAAAACTATTTAAATGATTTGGCCAAATAGAAATGACGTGGCGTAATATAATTGGATCACGTGACAAATGTGACATATCCTACTAGCACTATGGTTAGGGACTAACGCTTTTTGGATGGGAGGTCAAAATCCAAACGAAACCAAATTAAAAGGGAGTAGATCAAAACTTTCAAATATTAGGAAACAAAATCAAGGTGGTCAAACTTAGAGGATGTACAATATATTTTAATCTCTTCTATATATATATATATATATATAAAGATTATTATTATATTATTTTAACATTTATAATTATTGATTGCAATAATTTAATTTATTATTTAATTTTTTTTTTATATAAGTATTATCCTATCGATTTATACGATAGTATGAAATTTAATTTAAAAAAAAAAGTTACAAACTCATTCTTTTCTTGATGTATTTATTTAGATTTCAAATATGTATTGAATATTATTTTATGAAACATGAATTTAAAAAGAAAAAAAAATCAAGCTTATTTTATATATCATCATTTTAAGTAGATGAATTTATCATTTATTAGAATTTAATATTTATGGAACATTTTCCTCAAATTGTTTTTTTAATAAATATTTACAAAGATATAATTTGAACAAATGACTATAATATTAATTATTTAATTATGAAATGAAACGAGCATAAAATGCAATTATATAAAGCTATATAGGATTTTTTGTTTTAATAATGAAACGACATAGTTTAGTTTAGTCTCTATATATATATATAAAATGACTGAGCAAAATATATATATATATAAAATGGTGAAGAAACTCATAAGAATTCATTAGTCCGCCTCTGTCTTACTGTTTGTCTATTTTTTTCACTTGAGCTTCCTCTTTGTTTCTTCCTCAACGGCGACCACCCACGGCCTCCCACTCCGGCGATCGACCAACCCCTCCTCCTTCTTTGTTTCTTCCCCAACGGAGCCCACCACCCACAACAATATTCATTTAACTCCCACGCACACGCCCACGCCCACGCCAACGCCAACGCCAACGCCGCCCTTCACCCTCTCCTCTCTCTCTCTCTCTCTTCAATTACCTCTCTGCCCCTCCTTTTATTTTAAACTGGTAATTTTTATTTTTATTTTTAACTTTATAGGTATGTATATATATATATTGTTGAATTTCATTGTAGCAATTATATTATTTGCGTCTAAAATTCTTCTTTTTTGTTTTTAGGGTTTTGATTATCTGAGAAAGCAGAGTTGGTTGCAGAAGTTGAGAAATATTTAAGAAAAGACAGCGACCCGATCCTCTTTCAGCTCAACAAAGCAGAGTTGGTACTACTCTCAAATCACTTTCACTTTATATACTCATCAATTTTGTTTTTCTGTGGATTTGAGATCTATTGAATTTTGAATTCGATTCCAAATTTATTGGAGTTTGAGGTAGCCAAACAGCGGAAATCGAATTCAAGAAAGAATCGGTTTACCAACTTCTGATTTCCAGGGTTTTAGTTGATGAAAAACTTTATTGATCTTAAATCAGTCGAATTCGATGTGCAGTTTCGGTTTCAAGCTAAATTTTCAAAATTTGGTAGTTTCGTGCACCTCCGGAAAGTTAAATTCAAAGCAATTAACTCTAGGATTTAGGACTTGTCACATGTGAAGGTTTTTCAATGGAAGGACTTGGTTGCACAAGATTACCTTGTTTAATTTTTTTACTGCTTTATGTGGCCTTTGAATTTAATGGATTAGTTGATTTTGTTCGTTGTGAATGGGGTTTAATATTTTGAGGAGTGCTTAATATTTATCCAAAAATATAAGACAAAAACAAAATTCTTATGTGCTTAATGACTGATTGGGGTGATTGCCTAGGCAACTAGCTCTTCGTTAACCAATTGGTACATAGACATTCCCCAGATGTTTGCGTTGGAAAAAATGTAATTCGTGGAGTATTGTGGTAGATATATTTTGTTAGTTGCAATTATTTTATTTTATTTTAAATGCTTTTTGAGGTTTTATAGGTTGATTTTCATTTATCCATCTTTTACAATTGAGTGATGGTTGTCCACTACTTATGGCGCAAAGTTTTATACAAGAAAAAAGAAGAAGCAAAAATACGTGTTCGGTCCTTGAAATTTGGGTCATGTTCTATTTTAGTCCTAGCCCTTCCGTAGCCTTTCCGTTATAATTCTTATTTACGTGGAAAAATTCGACAAAGCGACATGGCCCTTAGTTATTTTTTTTTGATAAAACTATGGAATGACTAACTTGGTAAGTTTACAATTTAAAGGACTAAAATAGAACTTGACCCAGATTTTAGGGACCGATCGTATATTTTCACAAATATATATATATATCTGTGTGTGTGTGTGTTTTTTGTCATTTTCTACTTCTCTTGTTATTATGCTTGTAGGCATGAAGAAGTATGTTTTGTATTTTATTATTTGTAGGGAAGTTCTATTCGAGACTTTGTGTGCAAAATGCTTGTGGATGTGACACTTGTTTCTACATGTGTCCAGCACTTGTTTGGACTTTTATAACAAAATTCATACTAAGGAAGTGCTGAATGACAATTGTGCTATGCGTTTTGGTCAAGGAAGCTATACCTAGTTATTGGAAAATAGTGGATAAATATATAAGTTCATTGTTATAAAGTAACAAATGCACAAAATTTTAAGTCTGTTCTTATGTTTAGCTTCATAGGACTTGCCAGTTTGAATACCCATGTCTTTGTCAAAAACAACACTTGTGTACAAAGCATATGTGATCCTTTTTGTAGAGCTTCATACAGCTTATAACATTATTTAGAATAGGAGAGAATATCCCATTAAGTATAACAATTCTGCATCTATGTTTCATACTTTGTTGATTCATAGGACTTGCCAGTTTAAGTGGGGGAGGGTGATTCGAACCCTAGACGAATTCCGTTGGAAACACCAGAAAATGCCATTTGACCTACAAGTTATTGGCTTTATACTTTGTTTTATGTTTTGTCTGCAATACAGTGAACTAATTAGCCTATATTTTTTGGCTTTTCAATCAATCCATTATCAATTTGGTGTCACTTAGGCAATTCCTACTTCACTAAGTCTTGAATTTTTATGTATTTTTCTGCATACTGTTAGTGAATTCTGTGTTTCCTTGTTTTATCTTTATTAGTTTCTTTTGAAATTGATGTCACATATCACTACATTCTATGGATCTGTTTCTTTATGATGTGAACTGTCCTGCACTGCCCTAGTGTGGCTTTAAGTATGCGTTTATATTCATGATGAATGTAATAAAAATCAATCAAGTTGATAGGATTTCACACCGTTTCAATATATTTCTTCTTACCAGATCTGTTACTGCAATGGGAAAGAAGCCGGAGGGGACTGGTGGTAAGGCTGGTGGCAAAGACACTTCAAAAGATGGGAAGAAAGGAAAGCTTTCAGTCTCGGCGATGCTTGCCAATATGGACGAGAAACCTAATATACCCAAAAAGGGTTCTTCCTCATCAATGAGCACTTCTAGTAAACCTAAGACAAAAGCACCAAAAGTGTCATCTTACACTGATAACATTGATCTCCCTCCATCTGATGAGGATGAAGATTATGCCTCTGAAGAAGAATCGGCTGATGCCAAGAAGCAATCTAACCGGCAAATGAGGAATGACTCAAAGTCACTTGAAATATCCATAAGTGAGAAAGAATTGAAGAAGAGAGAAAAGAAAGACATGCTTGCTGTCCATGCAGCAGAGCAGGCAAAACGGGAGGCCCTTAAGGATGACCATGATGCTTTTACTGTTGTTATTGGTAGCCGGACTTCAGTTCTTGATGGGGATGAAGAAGCTGATGCCAATGTCAAAGACATAACTGTAGATAATTTCTCTGTATCGGCTCGGGGAAAAGAACTCTTAAAGAACACATCAGTAAAGATATCTCATGGGAAAAGGTATGGTTTGGTTGGACCCAATGGAATGGGCAAGTCTACTTTATTAAAGCTCCTTGCTTGGAGGAAGATCCCAGTACCTAAGAATATTGATGTGCTTTTGGTTGAACAAGAGGTGGTTGGTGATGATAGAACTGCCCTAGAAGCAGTTGTTTCAGCTAATGAAGAGCTGGTCAAGATCCGAAAAGAGGTTGAATCTTTGCAGAATTTATCTTCTGCTGCTGAGGGTGAGAATGAAGATGATGATGGGAATGGGGATGATGTGGGAGAGAAGCTTGCTGAGTTGTATGAAACGTTGCAGATCTTGGGGTCAGATGCAGCTGAGGCCCAGGCGTCAAAGATTCTTGCTGGGTTGGGTTTCACCAAGGAAATGCAGGGTCGCCCAACCCGATCATTTAGTGGTGGCTGGAGGATGAGAATATCACTGGCTAGGGCACTTTTCGTGCAACCAACACTTCTGTTATTGGATGAACCCACAAACCATCTTGACCTTAGGGCCGTTCTCTGGTTAGAGGAGTACTTGTGTCGGTGGAAGAAAACGCTTGTCGTTGTGTCACATGACCGGGATTTCCTCAACACTGTCTGCAGTGAGATCATTCATCTCCATGATTTGAAGCTTCATTTCTACCGTGGGAATTTTGATGATTTTGAAACTGGGTACGAGCAGCGTCGCAAAGAGATGAACAAGAAGTTTGAAACTTATGAGAAGCAAATTAAAGCAGCAAAGAGGTCAGGGAATCGGGCTCAGCAGGAAAAGGTGAAAGACAGGGCTAAGTTTAATGCTGCAAAGGAAGCATCAAAGAGCAAGGCAAAGGGAAAGGTTGATGAGGATGAGCCTCTGCCAGAGGCTCCAAAGAAATGGAGAGATTATAGTGTGGAGTTCCATTTCCCTGAACCTACCGAGCTCACACCACCACTCATGCAGCTAATTGAAGTCAGCTTCAGTTACCCAAACCGAGAGGATTTCAGGCTCTCAAATGTTGATGTGGGTATTGATATGGGAACACGTGTTGCTATTGTTGGGCCCAATGGAGCTGGAAAATCTACTCTACTGAATCTTCTCGCTGGTGATTTGGTTCCAACTGAGGGTGAAGTACGCATGAGTCAGAAGTTGAGGATTGGGAGGTATTCACAGCACTTTGTGGACCTACTAACTATGGAGGAAACACCAGTTCAGTATCTTCTTCGTCTTCATCCAGATCAAGAGGGACTTAGCAAGCAGGAGGCTGTCCGTGCAAAGCTTGGAAAATTTGGACTCCCCAGCCACAATCACCTCACCCCAATTGCAAAATTATCTGGTGGGCAAAAGTCACGGGTTGTCTTCACTTCAATTTCCATGTCGAAGCCACACATATTGCTATTGGATGAGCCCACAAATCATCTGGACATGCAGAGTATTGATGCACTGGCTGATGCACTGGATGAGTTTAGTGGAGGAGTCGTCCTGGTCAGTCATGACTCTAGGCTCATATCTCGTGTTTGTGACGATGAAGAGAAGAGTAAAATTTGGGTTGTGGAAAATGGAACTGTGAGAGCTTTCCCTGGAACGTTTGAGGAGTACAAGGAGGAGTTACAAAGAGAGATCAAAGCAGAGGTTGACGAATGATTTTGCAGCCATCACATTAATTAATTCTTATTTCAGATCACATAATGCAATTCCCCTTGCAGCTTGTTGTGTTTGTATTCAATATTATAAGTGCAATAAACCAGAGATGCATCTTTGTTCTATAACTCTTGAGAGTAATTATATGTATTGCGGATGTGTAGAAATTCCAAATCTTATTATTTGGTAGACGGTCACCCTTACCTCCGCACTTTTGATCTCATGCGAGGTAGGCAACTTAGGTTGTAGCAATTTTGCCGTGATTTTTTTCACATCTGGATATCATAATACTATTTTTCCCTACTACTGAGAATGCAGTCTGGCTTCTTTTTTAGTTTATTTGCTCCCTGCCCTTTGTTAGTTTTCTTAAGGGCAATATAAAAGATATCTTTGTTCGCATTTTTTTTTTCCACCTAAAATAATAGTTTAATACACTTAAAATGTAATATTCTTTCCAAATAGTCTTGGCAGGTTATGTTCTTCATCATAAGAAGAACCAAGATTCAAATCTTCCTTAAAACTTGATTTGTATAATTTTTCTCCAATCTCTTCCCCATTCTTTCCTCTTTTGTTCATTCTTATAGGCTCTCTCTTTGTCTTATGGTAGCATGTCTGTTATGGTATCTAAACTTGCTTGTAGTGGCCTAACACTGGATTAAATACTTTTGACTTATATCTCACATGTTGATTTTGTTTCTTCAATGCATAGCATCTGTTGATGGTCGTTCCTTGCGGAGCTCACGATTATTAAAATGCTATAATTCAGGCCCAGGCCACGACAAGATAAAAAGCCCAAGTACAATAGGACTTTCCATAAAATCCAAATATAAAGGTTTATGGATCATCATTCCTGCAGAGCCTGTGGTTATTGAAAAGCCAGTAATCCAAGGCCCAGGTCATGGCAAGATAAAAAGCCCAAATGCAATGGGACTTGCCGTAAAAGTCTAAACGCAAAGGCTAAATAAAAATAGGCCCACAAATCCATCAAAAGAATAACGCAATTCCTTGAGATTTTATTGGGAGTAAAACCTAATACAAAGGTCCCAAAACAACACAAATAGGCCCACAAAACCATCAAAAGGATAACGCAATTCCTTGGGATTTTATTGGGAACAAAGCCTAATGCAAAGGTCCCAAAACAACACAAATAGGCCCACAAGGCCCATAAACCCATCAAAAGGATAACGCAATTCCTTGAGATTTTATTGGAAACAAAGCCTAATGCAAAGGTCCCAAAACAACACAAACAAGGCCTATAGGCCGGCAAGCACATCAAAGGATAATACAAATCCTTAAATTCTATTTCTTGGGGCAAGTCCGATCAAAAGCGCTAGTGGAAGAAATAATGGGACCACTAAGCCAACTGCACCAAAAATATTGTAATAAAATATTCCACCAAAGGAATTAAAAACCCAAAGTAAGTGGAAGGCTTAAGGCCATAAAATCCCACGAAATGAGGTGATATAAAATATATAAAAAAAGGTCCCACAACAAGTTTAGTCAAAAAACTCCAGCGGACTAATAGTCCCACCAAGCCAATATGCTAAAAGAATCCTACCGAAGGAACCAAGACTCAAAACAAGTAAGGGGTCCAAGTCCATAAGGCCCCACCATGAAATGGATAATGTAACTCTCTATTCAGAAAACTCCAAAAGCCATAGCAGGAGGTCCCGGCGGGAGGTAAGTCAAGGGATTTTTAGTTCCATTACAAGCCAACAAACTTTAACAAGCCATTGAGATATCACTAGTAGAAGAGATTGATGTGATAATTGTTTAATGGCAGCAGCCTAGACCTGCAAAAAGCTAACTAATTTCCTTATTCTTTGCAGGAATCACGGGGTGATGGTTTGGCGGTAGGGGAGTTTGTCCGAGAGGTTCATGAATTCGGCTGAAGATCGAGGGATTTGTTTGGGACATACCTCGGTCACCAAAGCTTGATTCTTGTAACCATGTGTGTGCACACAAACCACGAAACAATTTTCTCCCTCCGTAAAACAAGGCATTTAATGCAAACCCTTCCCCGTAAACAAGGCATTTAATGCAAGCCGTTTAATGCAGCCGTGTTCCTCAAGAACTCCATTAATGCCTTCACTTTTCCAAGAAATAATGATGATATTGCAGATGAAAGGAGCTGGAAAGTAAGCCAAAATCACGCTGACAATACAGCAGGAACATGAAAAGAAGCAAAAGTATGGTGAAAAGAAGCTTCTGCCTTGAAAAGAGGAAAATGTGTGTCTTGGGAATAACAGAAATGGTCTGTCAATGGAGATGGTTCTTGTACTAACGAAATGACAGGAACTCCCTTCTGCGGAAAAAATGGCCATTATAAAAGGGGAAGGCACTCAGCAGGAAAAGGAACAACGGAATCCATAACACCAAAAAACCCATACAGCAACCTTCCGAAACACAAAAACACCATCCATAATCTAAAAACCACAAGCTCATCTTCAAGTGTGCACACCATCCTAGATTTTCTCTCCCCCAAACCTGTCTCCCATGGTTCACTACCACATTTATCTTAGTCTTATTCTGTGTGCCCTGGTGCAGAAGCTGTTTAAGCAAGAAGAATTGAACATTGGACTGCTATGGGCTGTGTATCTTAGTTTTGGGCCGTCATCTTCAAAAGCAGCCATAGCCACGAGGCCCACTTCAACGGCCTGGTAAGAGTTTGGTCCCACTCCTCCCATTTATTCCTTTACAAAAAAAAGGCACCTACATTTTATTGACGACTCCACTGGGGAGTGGGAATTGCTTTACTCGAAGATGCCACCTAAGACGAGAAAGAGTGGTCTCGAACGGTCACAAGACGTGAGTGTGACGCAAGGAGAAAGTCCCCATCCAATAGATCATGAAGTGCACCACGAGGATACAGACCCACCCCCACCTACGATAATGTTTGACATGATAAAAGCCTTGCAGGTCTCCCAACATGAGGTGGTTGACTTGATCAAAGAGCTGAGGGACGAGAAGAACTCACGTAACCACCGGGAACCGCCAGAAGGAGAGGTAGAGTTAAACAAAAAAGATAATACGGTTAACAAACCGACGGGCGGAGACGAACCACCACAGTACATGACCTTCTCCGAAGTAGTTGCCTTAGTGGAAAAAGAAAGGGTTCCAGCAAGAGCTTGACGTTTTGTAAGACGACCACCATATCCTGCGGGATTGCTCAATCAACCTTACCCAGACAAATATGAAGTGCCAACCTTCACTCAATACGATGGGCGCAAAGGAAACGTCACTGAACACGTCAGTAAATTCCTAGATGCCATGGGGCCTCACGCTGGCAACGGGAACCTTTGTCTAAGAGAGTTCTCCAAGTCACTGATCGATCATGCGTACACATGGTACACAACGCTCAAGCCGGATTCTGTCCGTACTTGGGATAACATGGTAGAAGTCTTTTGTACCAAGTATTTTCACGTTGAAGACAAGATCACACTCCTTACTCTACATAATACTAAGCAAGGTCCAACAGAAGGCCTACTCCCTTAAATTAAAAGATTCAGAGATGCAGCCTTGGATTGCTACGGTAATCATGAAGAGTCAGAATTGGTGGAGATTTGTATTACCAACATGCTCACAGAATATCGCGCCCACCTAGAAAATCTTGATATCGTAAGGTTCACGGCATTATTGCAAAAGGCGAGGAAGACTGCCCTCTCCGTTAAAGCCTAGGTTGAAAAGCCAAAGAGAAGTGGTCAACAGGTTTTGGTAGTGTCCACACAACCTGATACAAAGAGGAAGAGACAAGAAGATAAGCCGCGGGAAGAGCTTACGCCCATCCCATGTACAGAACAAGAAATGCATGCCATCCTAGACAAATGGATCGCTAATGGACTTATAAGACCTGCGAAGAGACCACCAACGGAGGAACAAAAGAAACATGAAAGGTATTGCAGCTTACATCAATATGTTCATCACCCTACAATTGAATGCAGGACTTTGCGAAAAATGTTTCAAACCAAGATAAAGGATGAGACTCTAGAGTTGTCCAAACCACAGCAGGAGGTGCAGAGGAACCCTTTGCCGCAACATGGGAGAGGTGCTACTGCGGTAGTCATTCATGGTAATGTTGCGGATCTAGATATGGACAAAGAAGAAATAGCTCCTTCAGAGTCAACCATCATGGCTTTGCAAAAGAGTCCAAAGTTTCGATCTTTATTTGATCAGTTAAGACTGGGGGCTGAAGCTAGGAAGATGGCCACCGGGGCGCTTGTTTCTATTGTAGCAGAATCTGGTGCCCAATGTTTTACCGCAGAAGCGCAAGCAAGCCGAGTTTATCTAGAAACCACCAACGCCATCTCCTTCACGGATGAGGACATGGAAGTACAGTATCCGGATCATAAGCGCTCGCCTTACCTCACCACCAGCATTAATGAGGTACAAGTTAGACGAGCTTTGGTTGATACAGGCTCATCTCTCAATCTGATACCTGTGAGCATGCTACAAACTGCAAACATTTCAAGAAGAAAAGTACAAAGTACACCTATGGAGGTCACCGGCTTCGGAGGCGCAACAGAGTACACAATCGGCCATATACAACTTGCTTTGAAGGTAGGCCCCATCTTATCCCTTACTCGTTTTCATGTCATAGACTCTGCGGTTTCCTATCATGTATTTCTTGGTCATCCATGGTTGCATAAACATAAACTAGTCTCTTCAACTTACCATCAATGCGTGAAAGGAAGGCTCAATGGCAAGCCTATTAGTATTCCAGCGAACAATACCCTTTTTGATGAGACAGAAGCACACTTTGTGGAGGCAGCCTTTTATGAGGACCTTGCTCCCGCAAGAGAGTCCTCGACTTCTAGAACCATGGGGACGCCTCTCTCCGCATGGGAAGACATAAGGGATCACCCTGAAGCGGATCTCAAGAACATGTTGGAGCTGAAAAGGAAACGAAAAGAAGCCGTAAGAGAAGCCCAAGATCAATGCCCCAAATGCGTAAGAGTCTAACTCCCTAATGGGAAGATGGTCTATTGCTTATGATGGTGCGCGAGGTCTAACTGCCTTCCGCAGGAAGACCCCGGCAAGAAGCTTGGTGGGGCTATCCCCTCCTGTTGCGCAATACAAGAAGCGGTTCGCAGTCCCAACGAAGGCTTAATGGAAGAACCGCAGGAAGAAGTTGACTATCAACCATCTCTAGCCGCAGAAGATCTAGAAGTTATCAATTTGAGTGATAACCCAGAGACTCAACGTCCTATTTCCATAAGTGCATCCCTCTTCGTAGGAGAAAGGACTAGTTTAGTCGAGCTGTTGAAAGAATACCAAGATGTGTTCGCATGGCAGTATGATCAAATGCCAGGTCTCGACCCAGGATTGGTGGCCCATGCCCTCAATGTGGAACCAGGAACAAGGCCAGTTGTTCAGCCAAAGCGAACCTTTCATCCTGAAGTTAAAGCCCAGATCATTAAGGAAATCCAAAAGCTCCTTGCCACAGGGTTTGTTAAGCCTATTCAACACCCACAATGGCTATCTAATATTGTCCCGGTCAAGAAAAAGAATGTCCAAATAAGGTGTTGCGTGGATTTTCGCAACTAAAACAAAACTTGTCCAAAAGATGAATTCACTTTACCAAGCATAGACGTGTTGATTGATTCTGCAGTGGGTCACGAGATGTTTTCCTTTATGGACAGTTTCAGTGGCTATAACCAGATTAGAATGTCTCCTAAAGATGCTGAAAAAATAGCTTTTTGGACACCAATAGGCAACTTTTACTATATTGTGATGTCGTTTGGTCTAAAAAATGTCGGGGCAACGTACCAAAGGACTATGACCACCATATTCCATGACATGATGCACCGGGAAATAGAAGATTACGTGGACGATGTGGTGGTCAAATCCAAAACAAGGGAAGGCCATTTGGAGACTTTAAAAAAAGTTTTAGAAAGATGCAGAGTCTATAAGCTTCGCATGAATCCGCTCAAATGTGCATTTGGTGTTTCCGTAGGAAAGTTCTTGGGTTTTCTAGTCCATAAACGAGGCATTGATGTGGATCTCGCAAAAGCCACTGCAATAGCAACAATGAAGCCGCCCACCAATGTCAAACAACTCAAAAGTTTTCTGGGAAGACTCTCCTACATACGAAGGTTCATACCCGGGTTAGCATCACTAACTTTTTATTTTTCTCATTTATTAAAGAAGAATGTGCCTTTTGTTTGGTCCCAAGAATGTCAAAAAGCATTTGAAACATTGAAGCAAATAATGTCCAAGTTACCCACTGTTTGTGCTCCTGTCATGGGGAAGCCTCTAAAGTTATACTTGGCATTAAATAATCAAGCCATTGGGGCTCTCATAGCCCAAGATGATGAATAAGGGCAAGAACAAACAGTGTATTATGTTAGTCGAGCCCTCAAAGAGACGGAGACGCGCTACTCAAGAGCCGAGTGAGTATGCTTAGCATTGGTGTATGCGGTACAAAGGCTTAGACATTATTTCCTGGCCCACCAGGTTCACTTAATGACGAAGTTCCATCCCATTAGAACTCTACTGCAGCGTGCGGTCCTTTCTGGAAGACTCGCAAGATGGCTATTGCAACTATCAGAATATGAGATCACCCCAATCACGCCAACGACCATCAAAAGCCAAGTAATAGCCGAGATGATGGCACAATTCCCAGGCGAAGATAGCTTTTGTATATTAGATGAAGTCCTAGGGGAAGTTCATGAAGTTGCTACAATGGACCACACTAATTTCTCATGGATCCTTAGATTTGATGGGTCCTTTGTCACAACTGAAGGAGGGGCTGGAATAGTTCTATCCAAAGAAGGCCATCAAGCTGTTGCAATGTCATTTAAGTTGGGGTTCCCATGTTCCAATAATGCGGTAGAATATGAAGCATACTTAATTGGGCTTGCTATAGCTCATGAGATGGGTATCAAATGCCTAAAGGTAATTGGAGACTCCAATCTTGTAGTCAGCCAAGCAAATGGGGATATCTCTTTGAAAGAATCAACCTTGGCACCGTATCGAACCCTTACCCAGAAGCTTGAAGAAAAATTCGACACTTTAACTATTGAGTACGCTCATAAAAGTGAGAACCGATATGTGGATGCATTGGCAGCCTTGGGATCCCAGGTGGCCTTTGAAGGAGTAAGCATTGATGTCACCATTGTCAAAAGGGACACCCCCATCACCAATACATTGGAGCAAAAGCTAGCCGAGCCCCCCATGAGCGAGAACAATTGGAGAAATCCAATTAAAGCAGCTCTTGTTAATGGCTACTGTGCTGCAGGAAGCACTACTGCGAGAGATGTTCCTACAGAGCCAGCTAGTGGGACCGGAAGTGATATGGCAGTAGCAGGCAGCAATAAGAAAAGTCTAAAAGTACTCAAAGACTACACACTCATAGGAGACCAATTGTATATTAGACTCCCTGGGGGAATTCTAGCAAGATACCTTGGCAAGAAAGAGGCTACTAAGCGCTTATTGGATGTCCATGCAAAAACATGCGGATACGGCAAGAGCATCAGTCTCTATCGCAGAATTCAGAGAATTGGCTATTACTGGCCTAGCATGCGCCAAGAAGCCACAGCAATCCAAGGTGCGTGTCTACATGTCAAAATGAGTTTGAAGACGAACAAGTATATGCGGTATTAGTGGTGAAAGATTGGCGTATGCCATTCTTTGAATACTTGTTTGAAGGGATTTTTCCAGAAGCTCGTGGAGAGGCTTACAAGCTTAAAAGGCAAGCCCTCAGATACTTCACGGAATGGAGTTTCTTGTTTAAGAAAGGCCTAGCAGGAGAACCTCTGAGGTGCTTAGGACCATCAGAGTCACGAGCAGCCCTTAAGGAAGCCCATGCAGGAGAATGCGGAGAACACCAAAGGAAGAAGAAGCTGTATCAACAATTGCTAAGCTTGGGGTATTATTGGCCCACCATGAAAAAGGATGCTACAGAATTCGTCAAAAATTGTCACACATGCTAGGTATAAGCTAACTTAATTCATTCACATCCCACCACTTTGCAAAACATGGCCACCCCATGGCCATTCCACACTTGGGGGCTAGATCTTATTGGCCCCATTAACCCAGCAAGTGGGGGATATATTTGGATTTTGGTGGCAACATAATATTTTACCAAGTGGGTAGAGGCCATCCCTCTCAAGAAGGCAACAAGCGCTGTAGTAGCCAATTTCATACGGAAGTACATCATATGTCACTTCGGCATACCCCACAAGATTGTCACGAATAATGGGACACCTTTCATAAATAAAGATGTGCGAGCCATGACAAAGCATTATCGCGTGAAGCCACCTCAAGTCATCCCCATATTATCCGCAAGGTAATGGCCAGGCCAAAGCAACCAATTGCATGCTCCTACGCATTCTCAGTAAAATGGTGTTCGATTATGGCAAGAATTGGGGCTTTCATCTCCTGGATGTGCTGTGGGCCTATTGGTCATCCCCTAAAACCGCCACTAGTTTCTTCCCATTCTTGTTGGTCTATGGCACAGAGGCTATTGCCCCAATAGAAATAGCCATACCCACACCTTGTGTAATCCAAGGAACCAAGAATGATGTGGATGCAAGTATGTGTGCAGAATTGAGGACTTGTGATTTGGAAGCTCTTGAAGAAGCAAGGAACCAAGCATTGGAAAAGACTAGAAGATACCACCTCAAGATGGTTAGAGCTTACAACAAGATTGTCAAAGAAAGAATCTTTGTGACCGGTCAATTAGTTTTGAATGCAGCCAACTATGTAAGGAGAGGTTTGCCTTCCCCTTTTAAGTTTGCTTTCAATTGGGAGGGACCCTATATGATTCGTGAGGCTCATGTAAGTGGTTATTACAAATTGTCCAAGGCGGATGGAACTGTTCTAGTGGACCTAGTGAATGGGAAATGGTTGAAACATTATTATGCCTAGACTCTCGCGGAGGAAAACTCTTTTGTCCTTATCCTTCCTGTCATACCAAGGCAAGGGCACATCTTCTACGGGAGAAACTTCTTTTGTCTTTGCTCTTCTTGCCGCGTCACGGCAAGAGTATATTTCCATTTCCTACTTTTGTATGTAAAGCACTAACTATGTCAGGATTGTTTGGCTATCACACTTTGTAATGAATGATCAGTGCATCTTTAAGTACTTAAGTCTCTTTGCACAAAAAAAACAAAAACAAATATACACATAGCGATAAAAATCATGGCTTGACATTTTAACCATTACATCCCATACAAATCATAAACCACAACACCAAATAGTCTAGCCATCACATACCATACAAATCCCAGATGTAAATTACAAGGCCAGATAAGTTTTCCGAAAAAAAAAGAGAGGAAAAAGATCAAAGAAAGCGCATCAGTCAATTAGTCCATGGGTAAGGACACAACCAGCAGACAAGTTGCCCAATGGGATAACAGGAGGTAAACCATTCTTCTTGGCCTCCAGCTAGACGAGCTATTCCTTATGGTAAGCGATCTGAGCATCAATAGCCTCAACTTCTGCAGAAGCTTTTCTCCCAAAATACATGCGAGCCACCTCACGGATCCTTTCCAGAAGAAAGTCCACAGCAAAGCCAAGGTCTATGAGCTCTCTAGCCACCCTCCTCCAATCCTGGAGCTTCCCCTCAGTAACAAGCTCAAGTGGGGTTCGCCTCATGTCACAAAGCATGCCACTAAGCAAGTGGAGGTAGAAGCTACCGGAACCATAACCAAACTTGAAACCTGAGGTAAAGTCACCAAACCTCTTGTGTAGGCTCTCCAAAATCAGCAGACACCCACTTGGGACTTGGAATCGCAGGAAACTCACAAAGCTCTCCTAAAAAACCCAGAAGTGTCTGGGGCTATGGTCATTATAGATCTCCTTAGTCAAATCCTCCAAGAACTGGGTAAGCCCTTCAGTAGCAGAAATGGTACTCCCTTCACTCAGACCAACTCTTCTAGCTGGTAAGGGAAGGCTGGCTGAGGTTCCCTCCCCTGCCATAGTCCTCATTGATCCCTCTGTAAAAAAAAAAAAAAAAAAAAAAAAAAAAAGAATGAAGTGAAAGAGGAAGAAAAAAGAAAGTAAAGCCATGACAGGAAACAAAACGCAACAAGAGAAAGACATTGAAGAAAGTTGAAAGCTCACCACGCAATCGAGAATACGGAACTCTAAGGGTTAGATCAAGATCATCACCCCTTGCAGGTGAAACCTCAACACCATCGCCGAAGCTAGAACTGGTATCTACCATCTCACCAGAAAAGGGTGCAAGCACCTCTCTCACCACAAGATTGTCATCCACATCATCATAAGGGTCCTATACATCTTGATAAAGCACACCACCTCTAAGCCCCTCAGAATCATTAGAACTAGTTCCATCCCCACTTACAGTAGTATGGGTCCCACCATGAGGGATGAAAGCCAAGTTATTGGGGTCAACTACCCCTTCACTGGTGGGTGCAGCATGTGCAATAAGCTTATCCCGAGTCATTGGGAGGCCAACACAGCTAGATCGCATGGTATCGAGAAAGGCACCTAACCCTACAAAATAGTCATCAAAATTGAAAGGCCTAGAGAGCTCTTCTGTTGGCCTACTAGCAATGGTCGCAGGCTTACCTTAGTGCTCTCTATCGCCGGGGACAATTGCAACAAGTGGCATTTACAAAAGGAAACAACTAGGTGAGTAAATGGTTATTTTCTCAATCAAAAAGCATAAAGAGAAGTAAGACTATACCTCTATTCCAAGGGAATCATGCGTAGCAGGAGATGTGTGGGGTGGAACTATGCTGGCGTCATCACGAATGCTATCATTGCGAGTCTAAGAAAAGAAACAAATACGAAAGAACAATGTTACCAAGTAATGAGAAAGGAGGTGTGTGTAGAAATGTTTTGGATAAGCCTGGGAATGGAGTATGTTAGTACGAAGTCCAAAAGATTTACCTCCACTCCAACTATAGGAGGCAGTTCAATGTAAGCTCTAGCAGTCTCAACACCATCGTTTCCCACCAGGTCAATGTCAAGATCCTAAATGTAAAAAAAAAAGGGCAACACACGTCATAGAAAGACAGCATAAAGAATTGTATGCACAAGCATGCTTACGTACTGGAGGCATGTGTAAAAAAAAAATGAGTACTTACAATTCCTGCAGTGCCCCCCTCAACAATGAGCTCCCCTCTAGCAGGATCAGCCAGACCCTCTGGCTCACAAATATTAATGTTACTCTCATTAAGGGTGCTAAACTCTCTAGCGGTAGCATTCACATGGACTCCTTCCTCAGCAAGGGCATTTCCTACATCCACCACTGCGTCAACATCTCCAGCAAAAGCTTTCACTGCCTTAGCACTTGTCTCCTTGCCTCCACTAGGAGACTTGTCTCCAACAGAAAGATTAATGGGTAAGTCCCTGCTACCTTTTTCATCTTTTCCCTAAAAAAAAAAAATGAAATGAGAGAAAAATGAGAAAGCATCAACACAAGTCATGGAGCCAAGAAATAAAAGGAAAAAAGAGCAAAAGAATTACTTACTATTGGCGCAATAACTAGCTTGGACTGACTGCGCATCCTCCTAGCACTCCCTCTGGTCACTACAGTGGAAGGACTAACAGGCTTAGACATGGCAAGAACATTAGTAGAGGTGATGGGAGAAGAAGTAGTTGGAACTACATGCACTCTGGCTTTCTTCTTTCCCTCCTTAGAGGGGTCAATAGGAGCTACAGGTGACACTTCAGCAACCCTCTTTCCTTTCTTAGACCTACCTCCTTCATCCTCAATGAAGGTAGAATGGGTGGAAGCCCACTCCTGGGGAAGGTGAGTCCCAAAAACCTTCCAACTTGACTTCTCTTCATGCCACTCAACATAGCCCACCCCTTGACGAGAACCATAGCCGTTCCTGGAGGCGACATTGCGAAGAATTCTAAAGTTTGATGGAGGCTCAATGCACAAACCAGGCATAGGAATGTCGCTCTGGGTCCCACCCCTCACATACTCAACAAAGATGCCCATTATTCTCGCCCAATAATCATGTATACGCTTGGTACAAGCCCCAATTTCACTAGTACCGGGATAAAGGACTTGAGGCAGCTTACTAGAATTAAATGCATAAGCCTTGCCCTTTAAGTAGGGGTGCATGCAGTGGTCCGAACCTAAGACCTCAAGATTGGACCCCGGGATGTCTTGATCAAACCAAAACTGCCTGGTCACTCTATGGGTACAATAAGCGACATACTTGATCCCTTGGGGAGACCAAGCTGGCAACCATCCTGCCTTAACAGAAGCCAAATAGCTAATTCGAGTCATGTCGCCTTCCCTCAACCCAGAAGCACCTATAGCAAAGCCGTGCATTAGAAGCAGCAGAGATCTAGACGCAAAGCCCGACACCAAATTGGAGTAAGGGCGCCAAGTAAACCCTGTCCCTTTATCCAACGAGTCCATCAAACCCGCCAACCCTTTTGCCCCAAACCACTTGAAGATAATGGGAAATCCCTGCCTAAAACCTACACTCTTGTTAGCAATGACAGAAGGCATTTTCTCAAATTTAGCTGCAACATCCTTAAGTTTCCTACACTTGCTTCTATATTCCTTCAAATGCTCCCACAAACAAGCTTGAAGTAAAGACATATTAATCACAGATGCAACTACACAGTAGGAGGCCCCAACCAATTCATCAGCATGAAGTAAGTCCAAGTGAGTATACAAATGACCCAAGAACATAGGTGCAAGTGGAAAACAGTTACCAGAGGAAATCTTTATGGTTAACCTAAACACAGAAGGTTGCATGGCATAATGAGGATGCTCACAAAACACAAACTTGGTAAGCCAGAACGCAACAAAGGCAGCATGGCGAGTATGTTTCTCAGACTTATTAGACCTCCTGCGGAACGTGGTAACCCAAGTAGAGTGCTTGGCAAGATGCCCGCCAAAGGAAGCACCCTTCCCACCAAAACCTTCAATCAATTCTTCCTCAATCACAGATTCCACCGCAGTCAATCTAAGTCTGGTCGGATCGATGTCACCAAGAATGGGTAGCATTAGCAAATTTGCAACATATTCAATGGTCACAGTGAACTCACCCCAAGCCAAAAAGAAAGTATGTGTGGCAGGACACCACCTCCTCACCAAATGGCGGATTCCTGCGACGTCCGATACATATTGAGACCCCGTGATATGACAATAGCCTCAAACACTCCTGCCTTCTGCAAGACCTCAACAAATTCGTTATCCATCAATTCTTCATCAACCCAATCAGCCCAAGTTTCAACAATACTGCTTGGATACTCAAGTTGTAGCGGTACCGGTTCAAGAACACCCCTTTTAATCTGCAAATCAACAATCCCTTCTGGGTCAGGAATCCATGCCTTTTCAATAGACTCAAAGAACTCCCTAGATACCCAATACATGTTGGACATTGTCATGGAAGTGGCGGGAGGCACCGCGGGAAACAACCTCTTCATTTGGTACCATGGATCTCTTAATGGTCTAGCTGTATCAATATTGCCCGTCGTCATTGCCAAAGAAGAAAAAGGGGCCACTGGGGTCCCAACTCGCAATGGAGAAGCCTTAATCACCTCTTCAGGTACCTACCACAGGATCACCACCAAAAACCTCTAAGACCATGGTTCTCCCTTCCGCCGAGCTTCCTTGACTCCGCTCCGCCGATCCACTTACCGTAAGCTTTTCTTTTTTCGTCGACACCTTGGGTTATTGTGATGATAACTCAACAGAACTCATGGATGGAGATTTAGGTGGAGTAGACATTATGAGTGGCAAGGAGGAAGCTACAGATGGCAAGAGTTTTCTTTTGTTTTAAAAAAAAGAGATGGAGATATGCAAGGGTTGTTGGAACTAAAAAAAAAAAATCGAATCAAAAGAAAGGTGGAAGAATGGCAGGTGATTTCTTTTGTTTAAAAAAAAAAAAAAAAAATGGAGATATACATGCTGGAAGTGAAGAAACCAAAACAAAGAGGATGAAAAGCAAGTATGTGTACTGAAGGTTAGGATGGATTGTGATTAAAAAAAGAAAGAAAAAAAGGAGGTAATGGCGGTATGCATGAGCTGCTGGGAATGAAGAAGATCAAAACAAAAGAAAAAGAGGCAAAAGTCAAATGTGTGGTTAGGATAGACTTTGTTTAAAATAAAAAAAAGAAGAGAGAAAGAAGGAAAGGGCGGCATGCATGAGCTGCTGGGAGTGAAGAAGATCAAAACAAAAGAAAAAGGGGGCAAAAGTCAAATGTGTGGTTAGGATAGATTGTGGTTCACAAAAAAAATAAAAAAATAAAAAATAAAATAAAATAAAAGATGGGAAAGGAGCTGTACGAGTACAGAAGAAATAATGACATATAAGACTTATGAAAGAAGGAAGATGGAAAGTAAAAAATTACAAAAAAAGAAGTGATAATATATTAATATATATATATATATATATATATATATAATCATGAATGAGATGTGATTGATGTCTAAAGTAATAAGGTGGTAGGTGGGATCATTAATGAGGAGTTTCAAAATATATATATATGAGTTTCATCACATTGGGAATTGTGGCAAACTCCTGATTCAAAGAAAATGATGATGAAGATACAGGGATACCAACAAGCTGATATTTCAACAAAAATTGAAGAGGAAGATAACCGCCAAAAGCCAACTTGGATTTGCTACTCGCACGTGTTGCCTCTTACGTGACACACGTGCTCGGGGGGCTTAATGTTGATGGTCGTTCCTGCGGAGCTCACGATTATTAAAATGCAATAATTCAGGCCCAGGCCACGACAAGATAAAAAGGCCAAGTACAACAGGACTTTCCATAAAATCCAAATACAAAGGTTTATGGATCGTCATTTCTGCAGAGCCTGTGGTTATTGAAAAGCCAATAATCCAAGGCCCAGGTCATGGCAAGATAAAAAGCCCAAATGCAATGGGATTTGCCGTAAAAGTCTAAACGCAAAGGCTAAATAAAAATAGGCCCACAAATCCATCAAAAGGATAACGCAATTCCTTGGGATTTTATTGGGAGCAAAGCCTAATGCAAAGGTCCCAAAACAACACAAATAGGCCCACAAACCCATCAAAAGGATAACGTAATTCCTTGGGATTTTATTGGAAACAAAACCTAATGCAAAGGTCCCAAAACAACACAAATAGGCCCACAAGGCCCATAAACCCATCAAAAGGATAATACAATTCCTTGGGATTTTATTGGGAACAAAGCCTGATGCAAAGGTCCCAAAACAACACAAACAAGGCCTATAGGCCGGCAAGCACATCAAAGGATAACACAAATCCTTAAATTCTATTTCTTGGGGCAAGTCTGATCAAAAGCGCTAGTGGAAGAAATAATGGGACCACTAAGCCAACTGCACCAAAAATACTGTAATAAAATATTCCACCAAAGGAATTAAAAACCCAAAGCAAGTGGAAGGCTTAAGGCCATAAAATCCCACGAAATTGGTGATATAAAATATATAAAAAAAGGTTCCGCAACAAGTTTAGTCAAAAAACTTCAGCAGACTAATAGTCCCACCAAGCCAATATGCTAAAAGAATCCTACCGAAGGAACCAAGACTCAAAACAAGTAAGGGGTCCAAGTCCATAAGGCCCCACCATGAAATGGATAATGTAACTCTCTATCCAGAGAACTCCAAAAGCCATAGCAGGAGGTCCCGGCGGGAGCTAAGTCAAGGGATTTTTAGTTCCATTACAAGCCAACAAACTTTAATAAGCCATTGAGATATCACTAGTAGAAGAGATTAATGTGATAACTATTTAATGGCAGCAGCCCAGACCTGCAAAAAAAAAAAAGTTAACTAATTTCCTTATTCTCTGCAGGAATCACGGGGTGATGGTTTGGTGGTAGGGGAGTTTGTTCGGGAGATTCATGAATTCGGCTGAAGATCGAGGGATTTGTTTGGGAAATACCTCTGTCACTAAAGCTTGATTCTTGTAACCATGTGTGTGCACACAAACCACGAAACAATTTTCTCCCTCCGTAAAACAAGGCATTTAATGCAAACCCTTCCTCGTAAACAAGGCATTTAATGCAAGCCATTTAATGTAGCCGTGTTCCTCAAGAACTCCATTAATGCCCTCACTTTCCCAAGAAATAATGATGATATTGCAGATGAAAGGAGCTGGAAAGTAAGCCAAAATCACGTTGATAATACGGCAGGAACATGAAAAGAAGCAAAAGTATGGTGGAAAGAAGCTTCTGCCTTGAAAAGAGGAAAATGTGTGTCTTGGGAATAACAGAAATGGTCTGTCAATGGAGATGGTTCTTGTACTAACGAAATGACAGGAACTCCCTTTTGCGGAAAAAATGGCCATTATAAAAGGGGAAGGCACTCAGCAGGAAAAGGAACAATGGAAATCCATAACACCAAAAAACCCATACAGCAACCTTCCGAAACACAAAAACACCATCCATAATCTAAAAACCACAGCTCATCTTCAAGTGTGCACACCATCCTAGATTTTCTCTCCCCCAAACCTGTCTCCCGCGGTTCACTGCCACATTTATCTTAGTCCTATTCTGTGTGCTCTGGTGCAGAAGCTGTTTAAGCAAGAAGAATTGCACATTGGACTACTATGGGCTGTGTATCTTAGTTTTGGGCCGTCATCTTCAAAAAGCAGTCATAGCCACAAGGCCTACTTCAACGGCCTGGTGAGAGTTTGGTCCCACTCCTCCCATTTATTCCTTCACAAAAAAAAGGCACCTACAACATCTTGTCCCTCTACACACGTGTCTCTTGAGTACTTTCATCTTGCTATTTTGTTGTGTGTGTTTTTTTCCCCTTTTGTAATTAGTAATTACCACTAATGTGAAAGTCTTCTATTTGATACATAAAGGCAGTTGGATATCACAGTGCTGGCATTGTGGAGTTTATAGTTGATACAATCTCAGGCCAATTTTATCTTATGGAGATGAACACCCGCCTTCAGGTACTTTTGTCAATCTATTCTCTGTCTTTATTAAAATCCACAAGATTTACAGAATCCTAATGGGGAGCATATATATATGTAGGTTGAGCATCCTGTCACTGAGATGATTGTTGGTCAAGATCTTATAGAGTGGCAAATCCGTGTTGCAAATGGAGAAGCTCTTCCCATAAGTCAGTCACAGTCACAGGTGCCTTTATCAGGTGAATATAACCTCTTGATGAAGGTCATGTGTAATTGGCAAACCATAGACCTGGTTCAGTTCTAGTACAAGCTAAAATATTCACTTTGGGAAGAGGCTGAGGCAAGCATGCCATCAAAGGAACTTAGTCCTCAATTTTGTGATAATGTAATAAGGGATAGAGATGAATTTTAATTTTGTGAAAGAGTCTTGAGTCTGTTGTTTTTATCTTCAAACATGCCAACTAAAGATTTTATATTAAAACCAACTGTTTAATAATGTAAGCACGTACAGAGTTAAATGTTAATCTTGTGAAGGTAGTGATCATTTCATATTTGGTTTATATTCCTTATTTGTAATGGCAATATAACTATAAGTAGGGGTGTAAGCACCGACACAACCGACTAAACCTCAAGAACCGCATCGAACCGCACCTCACCAAACCGCAACCGATCTTAATAGCTGCAGGTGTGTGTAAGTTAGTGGGTATATTTAAAGGTTATACTTGTATATTATCAGGTGATGTTACATATTTACAAATTCAAATTTCCTCCATAAATCATTTATCTATTTATATATTTACAAAATTAGTGGTTATCCTTCAATCATCAAAAAGTGACAGCAGCATTTTGATTTTGCTTGCAATGACAACCCAAACTTGCTTATTTGAAAAAGTGCCCATTTGAGCTTGTTTAAACTTGCCATGCATCACAAGAAACTAATAATGTAGGTTTGCTAGTTGCTATTACTCTATTGCAGGCAAGAATTCATTTCCTTTTAATTGTTTATGGATGGATTTTTCTTTGGATCATTTATACTACATGTTTTGCTTTACTTTTGCTTTTGCGGAGGACATCGTAGAGTAGTTGCTAATCTTGGGGAATTAGCAAACTTAATAATTATGGGAATTGGTTTCTTGTTTGCATGTATTCCGTTCTTCCACATTGCATAAATTGTTTTTTAGACATGGAAATGGAGAAAGTTGAGAAATATTTTGATGAGCATTGTATATTTTGTCTGCAAAAGTGTATTGATTGTTGTGTTGTCTGTTAGATTGATATTTGTAAAGGTTTTAAAAGTACAATTAATATAATTTAGGAAGTTAAAAGTTCTGATCTATCCATTGCATTTATATAATTCTAGTTAAAAGTGCCCTCTATAAGCCTCTAGAAGCAAGCAAACTAAGGTAAATCATTTTCAAACAAAAGGCAATTTATTTATTTATTTTTTTTAAAATCGAACCGTTTGAAGAATCGGAAACATGAGAAGTATAAGAGCATCAGCTCTTTTAAAACAACATTTTCTTCAAATTATAGCAAGTTATGCTCAAAACAGTTTCTACATTAGACTAGCCATCCTCGTTCATTTTATAAAACACTAGACTATAACTCACACAAATGTGCTGGAGCAAGTACCTTTTAATTAATTAATTGATTATATTATTTGCAAAATTATTATAACTAACATATTATAGTTGAAAAATCCTCCACGTGAAGTATTGTGCATCATATTAGAATGAAAAAAAAATGTTGCAATTTTAGATTTAATACTTACAAAATTAAATCCATAACTAAAACTACCAAATATACTTTTCAAACAAACAAATTTCCAATGACTATGGTAATTACCTATTACTCATTTGCATCATTTCTTCAACATCCAATGAAATCAACCATATGAAATCAAGATTAAATACAAACCATCAAGAATTTCATATCTAAAACTTTATTTTTAATTTTATAGTTCATACCTAAAAGGCTAAAACTTTACCACTAACTTTGATAGCACAACAACAATTAGAAATGCCAACATCAAAATAAATCTTCTTAGGAGCTAAACTATATTGTATAGCCCAAAAGATATTTTTACCCAATTTTTTCAACAAAAATTCACTTGAAAAAATCAATCTAAAGTAGTAATTTGGTTGAAATCCAATCTAAATTTCTCAATTTATAATCGAAGAACTTGATCATAAACTTATAATTAAAGAAGAACTTGACCCAATCTAATTTAAGAAGTCCTTGTAATATATATATATATATAATTTAAAGTAGTAGAGATAAGAATATAATTGAGAGAATAGATTAATAGAGTAACAAAAGTGGATAACAAAAGTAAAGATCAATATACATACAAAAATCATAACTAACGTTAAACACTAACATAAAGTAAATTTATTAATTTGCACTAATCCTAAAATATTTAACTAACAATAAGATTGTGAAAATTAATTTGTGCAAGAATCTAATTAGCCTCTTCTCTGTGTCTTCTTGATCTATAATCTTCTTCGCACGCTTGAATTCATTCTTTGTGAGAGAATAAAAAGAAACTCATAATCACATAAAATTATATAAAATACCACAATTTGATTTGAGAGATAAATGACTAAATAAATGATACGACTTATAAAAAACAAAAACAAAAAAAAAAAAAACCTCACCTCATTGTCTTTCCCCCTTTTCAGTGTTAGAAACTAACAAACAGCATGCCGAGTGCCAAAAATTCTCCGACATTCTTATTTTGTCAAGCTGTTTTTTTTGGCAGCCAAACAAATAAATAAGGAAAAAGAAAAAGAAATATTGAAAAACTGTGTTACCTTTGAGGAACAGAACGTAGTAGTGAGTATTCATCACTAAACAAAGAATCAAAGTGAGAAAATCAAATTAAACCCATTAGATAACATGGAGGAAAAGAAAGACAAAACAAAATAAAAATCGTATTACTAAGTGTCAAAAGTTCTTTCTTCTCCTTTTCATCATTTTGTTAAATTTCTTGGCAATCAAATAGAGAATTGTGAAAATAAGAAGAAAATAAAATAAGTAGATAATGAAAAGCAATGTTGCCTATGAGGAACATAACAGAGCTGTGAGTCTTCAACACTAAATAGAGCTAACTTAAAAAAAAGAACCAAATTGAGAAAATCAAAACCCATCAAGAAACATGGAGAAAAAGAAAGACCACAAAAAAACAAAAATCTTATTTATTGTACATATAAAGAGTAGAGGACATTTGCTTAAAAAAATATAATTAGTTCAGGGAAATAAACAGGCAAAGGGAATAGTGTGAGACAAATAAGAATTAAGAAAAGAAACAGATAGCAATGAATTTGAGGAAACTTGTAAAAGATAAAAGACTTCATACCATTCTTTTTTTTCTTTTTTCTTTTTTTATTATTATTAATAATCAAAATAGTTAATAACTTGATATAAGATGTGTTTAGCAAAAAAAAAAACTTAATATAAGATGTTAGTACATACTTCAAAACGATGGACAAACATTATTTAAGGAAAACCCATGATTAAGGGGTAGAGGTAGTCAATAATTGAAATTAATTGGTGCAAATTTTATTTGAGCACGGGCAAAAAAAAAAAAAACCATTTTTAATGTAGTGCACATTTAATGTAAAAGGAATTTGAGGAGTCATTTCCATTGAATTAATTTCGAATCATATCCAAAACGAATGGTAATCCGAAAAAAAAATTATTGGAGCAATTTAAGGAATCTGTTTAGTTGTGTACATGGAAAAAAAAAAATGTAATATAAATTTAATGTAGGAGGGATTTAAGGAAACAATTTTCTTTAAATAAATATAAAGGAATAATTAATTAGGATGAATAAAGTCAATTTATTATAGGCACATGACACATATAAACTCAAACAGAATTTGGAAATATTTTTGGATTTCTTTCTTAGACTCTCCAATCTATATTGATGAAACGTGATTATTGTAACAAAATTAAATGAGTTTCTAAGCTAGGTATAACGAAAAAATGGAAGGTTTTTTAGGAATAATTTAATAAGATTGATCAATACTACTTATTTCTGGGATAACCCGTGTAATGTTATGCCAAGAAAATTATTTTTGGGATTTATTATAGGCACATGACACATAAACTCAAACCGACTTTCCATGTGTAGGAAATATTTTTGGATTTTTTTCTTAGACTCTCCAATTAATATGATGCGAATGGAAATTTTTTTCATCAATATTTTTAGGCGTGTACTGTAATACCAACCAATTAGAAGTTTTTTTTTTTTTTTTTTTTTTTTTTTTTTTTTTTTTTTTTTTTTTTTTTTTTTTTTAGTTGAGCAATTTAGGGCTCTCCAATCAAATATATAAAGCCAATGGAATATGTTTGAAAGATTCTTTTGGTAATATCAAAAGAATTTTTTTTTTGGTAAGTTACAAATGAATTCAATGTCTTAACATTAAATTTCATGATATGTTGTTAACGGAATGGGTAATGCTAGATACACAACTTATTTTACAACCAAATGCTTACAAATTGATGTGGCATCCAAGGTGAAGGTTGCCATGTCATTAAAATAATAATGAATTAATGATGGCTAAATTTAAGTGTTATATTTTAATGACATGACAACCTTCATCTTGGATGCCACATCAGTTTGTAAGCATCAGTTTGTAAACTTTAAAATAAGTTGTGTCTCTAGCATTAAAATAAGTTGTAAAATTATTTGTTGATTAAAAAAAAAAAACATTTCCTTGTATACCTATATAAAAAAGCTACATTCTTTTGAAACGTGATTAGTGTAACAAAATTTAATGTTACAGTAATTCTTCATTTTTGAAGAGTTGCTATAATTCTTTCATATATTGTTTAATACCTTTTTTCTCTCACATGTTCCTCTCTCTTTTGGCCTCTTCTCAGTTTACAATTCTTTTAGATTATTTGAATAGATCATATTGTAAAATGAAAAGTATGATATATCATATATGGTGTATTATAAAAATGAATAGTTTTTTTTTTTTTTTTTTTGAAAGTATAAAAATGAATAGTTAAAATAGAAAAAGTAGCTTTTTCTTTTGAGATCTGACCGGTTCCGTAATGACATCATAATTAATTTAATAATTTATCAATATAAAAATACGTTGTAATAATTGTAAAAGTTAATAGTATTGACTAGAAAATATATACATATAAAGATTTATATGGTGTATTTAATTTGTGTAATTTACAGTTTAGTTTAGATTTTATCTTGTTGTTAATAAATTGCTCATTGTTATAAAATAAAGGAAATAATATGATAATGAGAATATATCTTTAAGTGGTCATCCACATGATGTATATATGTAATGGTTTTGTTCGTATTTACAAAGGAGATTACATATGTATATATAGCCTTCAAAGTATGTGGAGTTACTTCTTAAGCATTAAGGCTATAAAGACATTCTTTAATAAATATGAACTAACGTCTTTAATAAATATGAACTAACGTCACAATTAATATTTCATAACACTCCCCCTTGGATGACCATTTACTAAGAATATGCCTCATTAAAACCTTGCCACGTAAAAACCCAATGGGAAAAAAACCAATGGCGAAGGAAAAAGAGTACAGTATTCTTGTGTCTCTTTGAGTGCCTTAGGATTGCCTCATTAAAACCTTGCAAAGGAAAACCCTGTGGGAAAAAACCTTAGCGAAGGAAAAAGAGTACAATCAGCACATATCCTTCAGAAAATTTTACTCCCCCTCATGAATGAATAGAGTTTCAATTGTTCAAAATTAGAAGATCCTTAAGTCGACGCATACCAATGTTGTGAACTATCTTCTTGAATGTTGTAGTTGGTAATGACTTAGTGAATATATCTGCCAAATTTTCACTTGATCGTATCTGCTTAACATTAATGTCACCGCTCTTCTGGAGCTCATGTGTATAAAAGAATTTTGGTGAAATATGCTTGATTCTATCACCTTTAATATAGCCTCCTCTGATTTGAGTGATACAAGCAGCATTGTCTTCATATAGTATTGTCGGGTTATCTTTGATTGAGGATAATCCACACTTTTCTCGAATATGTTGAATTACCGATCTTAGCCAAACGCATTCACGACTTGCTTCATGAATTGCGATAATCTCTGAATGATTTGAGGAGGTGGCAGATATAGTTTGCTTAACAGATCTCCATGAAATAGCAGTGTCACCACAAGTAAACAAATACCCTGTTTGTGATCAGCCTTTATGTGGATCAGAAAGATAACCAACATCCGCATATCCAACTAACTGTGGATTTGATTTATTTGGATAAAATAATCCCATGTCAGTCGTTCCACGGAGGTAACGCAATACATGCTTAACCCTATTCCAATGTCTCAAAGTTGGTGCGGAACTATACCTCGCCAGTAAATTGACCGAAAAAGCTATGTCAGGTCGTGTGCAATTTGCAAGGTACAACAAAGCACCAATTGCACTGAGGTATGGTACTTCAGGACCAAGAGTTTCTTCACCAACTTCTTGAGGGCGAAAAGGATCTTTCTTGACATCAAGTGATCGAACAACCATTGGAGTGCTCAAAGGATGAGCTTTATCCATGTGAAAGTGCTTCAGGACTTTCTCTGTGTATGTTGACTGATGAATAAGAATACCATCTGGAAGATGTTCAATTTGTAAGCCAAGACAAAATTTTGTTTTACCGAGATCCTTTATCTCAAACTCATTCTTTAAGTAATCAGCGGTTTTTGTGAGCTCTTCAGGAGTTCCCACAAGATTTAAATCGTCAACATACACCGCAACAATAGCAAATCCGGATTCTAATTTTTTAATAAAAACGCATGGACAAATAGGATTATTCTCAAATCCTTCTTTCAATAGATACTCACTGAGTCGATTGTACCACATGCGACCGGATTGCTTTAAGCCATATAAAGATCTTTGTAGCTTGATAGAATACATGTTTCGGGATTTTGAATTATATGCTTCAGGCATTTTATATCCTTCAGGGATTTTCATGTATATATCATTATCCAATGACCCATACAGATATGCTGTAACAACATCCATTAAACGCATATATAAATTTTCTGTAACTACCAAGCTAATAAAAAATCTAAATGTAATTGCATCCATTACAGGAGAATATGTTTCTTCATAATCAATGCCAGGTCTCTGCGAGAAACCTTGTGCCACAAGTCGCGCTTTGTACCTTATGATTTCATTTTTCTCATTACGCTTTCGTACAAATACCCACTTATATCCAACAGGCATTACACCTTCAGGTGTTTGGACTATAGGTCCAAATACTTCACGTTTTAATAGTGAGTTTAGTTCTGCCTGAATTGCTTCTTTCCACTTTGGCCAATCATTTCTACGTCGACATTGTTCGACAGTTTGTGGTTCAATTTCATGATCATTACTTCTGGTAATGTCAAGAGCAACTTTAAATGAAAATATGTTGTCGACAACAATTTTATTTCTATCCCATATTTCTCCTGTACTTACATAATGTATTGAGATCTCATCATTTTCAGGTACCTGCTCCTCTTCTGGGGATAACTCTTCAGGAGTTCCCTCTTCAGGAGGTTCATTTTCAGGAGATTTGTGTGCACAATTTTTGGATAGATTAATTATGTTTGTTGCCTGTTTCATGGGTATAGCCTCTTCAGGGGCTGCAACTTGTTTTTCTTGTATTTTCCTCTTCCGGGGAATTTTGTCTTTAGCACCGACAGGTCTTCCACGCTTTAGGCGTGTCTTAGATTCATTTGCTGCTATATTAATCAATTGTCCTTCAGGGACTTCAATCCGTGCTGGATTGTTAGCAGCTGGGATGTGAGATTTCACTATTTTCTTACTGTCAGTGAATACATCCGGTAATTGATTTGCAATACCTTGCAAATGAATAATCCTCTGAACTTCCAGTTCACTTTGATTTGTACGAGGATTAAGATGGGATAATGTCGAAACATTCCAAGTGATTTCTCGTCGTGCTTCAGGCAATGACTTTTCTCCCCCTAATGGTGGGAAGATTGTTTCATTGAAGTGACAATCATCAAAACGTGCCTTAAAAATGTCACCAGTTAAGGGTTCAAGATATCTAATGATTGACGGAGAATCAAAACCAACATAAATACCAAGTCTACGTTGGGGGCCCATTTTAGTGC